>JAGSMR010000021.1:6820000-7545000 GCA_029286605.1 Sericinus montela
ACTACCATAAAAAGCAATGATTACTCAGACACTTTAGGAGTTGTTGGGTCAGATTTAAGAGCAATTCTTGACTATGATGTTGATCTCACTAAAGACATTATCAGCCGTGAAAGACAGTGGAGAACCAGAACTACAGTATTACAAAGTAATGGCAAGGTAGGTTCTAATTAATTAATAGATTTCAGTAGGTAGTAGCTTAATTTGCTTGATTGGTTTGCAAAATTGTTTAAGAGTTAGTTGTGTAGCAATTGTATAGAAAAATATCTGTCTGTTCAAATTTAGTTTTTAAATTGGCCAGTACCAAATCAATATAAATTTTGTACTGCTTATTTTACTTTCTTAATTTTATTGTATTTTTATAAATATTTTTAAATATGACTGCCTTATAAATTTTATCTTCTTTATTACTTTATGCTACATCTTTGTTACTGTATTTCGTTGAAAGAAATCATTGATTAAATTACAATGAACTTAAATAAGAGCAATGAATCCATAACAAGCCTTAAAAAATTGTTTCAGATGTTTGCCAAGAGTATCTTAGCTCTTTTAGGTAGCATACGGGCTCGGGAAGAAGGCAGACCAGGTGCACCCAGACCCCAGCCTGTGGTAATGCCGCCGCCCACTGTTTTACCTGCACAGCAAACACAATACAACAGATACGATCAGGAAAGGTTTATCAGACAAAAAGAAGGTGAGTACAAGATTGATGACCCAAACAACAATAAATAGATTTAAAAAATCGTAAATGTTTGATGAATTTATTGATAAATTTATGTGAATATTTACAGTCATTTATTCGTCGTTAGTCGAAATTGTAGGGAAGAAGGCTCAAAGGCTCAAAATTCCTACATTGTTCCTAGATAAACACAACAAAAATAATATGAAACTTTGGATTTATTTTTAATCTGAATGGAATATTATGACGCTATTGTTTACTAATGTATGTAAATTTTTATACATATATAACATATTTTTATTTTTTTATTTTCAGAGACGGAAGGTTTTAAAATTGATACCATGGGTACATATCATGGAATGACACTGAAGTCGGTGACTGAAGGACCAAGCGTGCCGGTGGCAGCGCGCGCTCCTCAAACACCAAATCATCCACGACAAATGCCTCGTAAGTATTTTCCTGACCTGTAGTAAAGTGTATTAAATAAATTTGCAAAATCAATTGATACAAAATAACAAAGCCCTTGCATAACTTACGTGTTTAAAAATTAACCAAAATGGATTATATAAAGCAGTTCTAAGGGTAACAATGCAACTCTAACTATCTTAGTTTAAAATATTGATTCAAAAGATTTTTTGGGCAAGATATTTTTACCATCAGTGAACTATTAGTTACTCTGTTTACAGACTATTAATATAACTCGACTGAAGTTAATTTGACCTCATTCTTTACGTTTTATTCTCTATGTAGTCTATACTCCAGTTCAAGAAATATTGTCGTGATACACTCGTTTAGTGATTATATTTCTGCAGTAGGCTTCACCACCTGTCACCAGTTACAAATAAGCTTTGGCTAAGCTTGAATGGTGGGTCATGGGGACTTGACTTTTGTCTACCACAGTACTGGGGTAATGTACTGAATAATGTAAAAATCTATGTCAAGAGTTTCTAAAACTGTGAAATTTCTTAAGCATCTTTCATTGTTATGTATTTATAATTATTTTTACTTATTATGAATAGCTATTTTATACTGAAAAAACTTTCACAGTAATGAATAAATTCTGTATTTGCAAAATGAAGAGAAGCAAGATATTCACAGTGTTGCTAGCTCAGAAATCTCGGGTTCGATTCCCGAATGAATCATTGTAGATCTTCATATTTCCATATCTTCACGCATTTGGGTTTTGTGGTATCTTCATTGTTTCTGATTCCATAACACATGTCCTTTATGTGATGTTGTCATCCTTCTTATATATTTATTGAATAACTAAGATTAAAAATCTGTGAGAGTGTGGGCAATGAAGCGATCGCTTCCACGCAGTTCGCGCTGGGCTGTGACATTAGGTTACAGTTTTTGAGTTTATTTTTTTTAGACGTTATGACGACGTTGACCCGACCGGGAATCGAACTCGGTAACAAAGAGCTTACGACACAATGAAAAGCGGTGTTTAAGCCACTCGTCCACGGAGGTCTTCTTTATAATTTTTTTTCTAATGTGACATCACAATATCAGCTATTGTTTATCTGAACGTATAGTAATGACATGAGTGTGGTCAGCGAGCGGCGGGGCGGCGGGGCGGTGGGGGCGCCGGGGCGGGCGGCAGCGCGCGCTCCTCAAACACCAAATCATCCACGACAAATGCCTCGTAAGTATTTTCCTGACCTGTAGTAAAGTGTATTAAATAAATTTGCAAAATCAATTGATACAAAATAACAAAGCCCTTGCATAACTTACGTGTTTAAAAATTAACCAAAATGGATTATATAAAGCAGTTCTAAGGGTAACAATGCAACTCTAACTATCTTAGTTTAAAATATTGATTCAAAAGATTTTTTGGGCAAGATATTTTTACCATCAGTGAACTGTTAGTTACTCTGTTTACAGACTATTAATATAACTCGACTGAAGTTAATTTGACCTCATTCTTTACGTTTTATTCTCTATGTAGTCTATACTCCAGTTCCAAGAAATATTGTCGTGATACACTCGTTTAGTGATTATATTTCTGCAGTAGGCTTCACCACCTGTCACCAGTTACAAATAAGCTTTGGCTAAGCTTGAATGGTGGGTCGTAGGGACTTGACTTTTGTCTACCACAGTACTGGGGTAATGTACTGAATAATGTAAAAAAATCTATGTCAAGAGTTTCTAAAACTGTGAAATTTCTTAAGCATCTTTCATTGTTATGTATTTATAATTATTTTTACTTATTATGAATAGCTATTTTATACTGAAAAAACTTTCACAGTAATGAATAAATTCTGTATTTGCAAAATGAAGAGAAGCAAGATATTCACAGTGTTGCTAGCTCAGAAATCTCGGGTTCGATTCCCGAATGAATCATTGTAGATCTTCATATTTCCATATCTTCACGCATTTGGGTTTTGTGGTATCTTCATTGTTTCTGATTCCATAACACATGTCCTTTATGTGATGTTGTCATCCTTCTTATATATTTATTGAATAACAATGAACTTAAATAAGAGCAATGAATCCATAACAAGCCTTAAAAAATTGTTTCAGATGTTTGCCAAGAGTATCTTAGCTCTTTTAGGTAGCATACGGGCTCGGGAAGAAGGCAGACCAGGTGCACCCAGACCCCAGCCTGTGGTAATGCCGCCGCCCACTGTTTTACCTGCACAGCAAACACAATACAACAGATACGATCAGGAAAGGTTTATCAGACAAAAAGAAGGTGAGTACAAGATTGATGACCCAAACAACAATAAATAGATTTAAAAAACCGTAAATGTTTGATGAATTTATTGATAAATTTATGTGAATTTTTACAGTCATTTATTCGTCGTTAGTCGAAATTGTAGGGAAGAAGGCTGAAAGGCTCAAAATTCCTACATTGTTCCTAGATAAACACAACAAAAATAATATGAAACTTTGGATTTATTTTTAATCTGAATGGAATATTATGACGCTATTGTTTACTAATGTATGTAAATTTTTATACATATATAACATATTTTTATTTTTTTATTTTCAGAGACGGAAGGTTTTAAAATTGATACCATGGGTACATATCATGGAATGACACTGAAGTCGGTGACTGAAGGACCAACCGTGCCGGTGGCAGCGCGCGCTCCTCAAACACCAAATCATCCACGACAAATGCCTCGTAAGTATTTTCAATGACCTGTAGTAAAAGTGTATTAAATAAATTTGCAAAATCAATTGATACAAAATAACAAAGCCCTTGCATAACTTACGTGTTTAAAAAATTAACCAAAATGGATTATATAAAGCAGTTCTAAGGGGTAACAATGCAACTCTAACTATCTTAGTTTAAAATATTGATTCAAAAGATTTTTTGGGCAAGATATTTTTACCATCAGTGAACTGTTAGTTACTCTGTTTACAGACTATTAATATAACTCGACTGAAGTTAATTTGACCTCATTCTTTACGTTTTATTCTCTATGTAGTCTATACTCCAGTTCCAAGAAATATTGTCGTGATACACTCGTTTAGTGATTATATTTCTGCAGTAGGCTTGCCACCTGTCACCAGTTACAAATAAGCTTTGGCTAAGCTTGAATGGTGGGTCGTAGGGACTTGACTTTTGTCTACCACAGTACTGGGGTAATGTACTGAATAATGTAAAAAAATCTATGTCAAGAGTTTCTAAAACTGTGAAATTTCTTAAGCATCTTTCATTGTTATGTATTTATAATTATTTTTTACTTATTATGAATAGCTATTTTTATACTGAAAAAAACTTACACAGTAATGAATAAATTCTGTATTTGCAAAATGAAGAGAAGCAAGATATTCACAGTGTTGCTAGCTCAGAAATCTCGGGTTCGATTCCCGAATGAATCATTGTAGATCTTCATATTTCCATATCTTCACGCATTTGGGTTTTGTCACATTGGGTTTATAAGTCACGATAGCCGAGTGGTTGAGTGGTCGGAATTTCGAGTCGAGAGACACGAGTTCGATCCCCAGGTGGCAGGTTCGTACCAAAGGGTTTTTTTTTCAAAAACTTTTGTACGAATTACACCGTTAGCTTGGACATAAAGGCGGCGACGGGCTCACCACCTGTCACGTTGTCCCGAAAATATCTTCGGTGGAAGGTGGGTCGAAGGGACTTAATTGCCTAGAATAGACCTCTGTCTACCCCTGTATTGGGAATTGCGTGTAGATATTTATTATTATTTATTTGGGTTTTGTGGTATCTTCATTGTTTCTGATTCCATAACACATGTCCTTTATGTGATGTTGTCATCCTTGTTATATATTTATTGAATAACTAAGATTAAAAATCTGTGAGAGTATGGGCAATGAAGCGATCGCTTCCACGCAGTTCGCGCTGGGCTGTGACATTAGGTTACAGTTTTTGAGTTTATTTTTTTTAGACGTTATGACGACGTTGACCCGACCGGGAATCGAACTCGGTAACAAAGAGCTTACGACACAATGAAAAGCGGTGTTTAAGCCACTCGTCCACGGAGGTCTTCTTTATAATTTTTTTTTTTAATGTGACATCACAATATCAGCTAGTGTTTATCTGAACGTATAGTAATGACATGAGTGTGGTCAGCGAGCGGCGGGCGGCGGGGGCGGTGGGGCGCCGGGGCGGGCGGCAGCGCGCGGCGCGAGCTGCTGCCGGTGGCGGCGGCGCGCGGGCCGGTGGGCGCGGGCGCCAAGCGGCCCTCGCGCACGCCCATCATCATCATCCCCGCCGCGGCCACCTCGCTCATCTCCATGTACAACGTGAAAGACATGCTGCAGGACCACAAGTAAGTTCTTATACAATAGTTGAAAATATCCTTACGGCATTCCCAATACAAAGGTAGACTGAGGTACTTCAACCGAAGACATTTTGGGACAACGTAACAGGTGGTGAGCCCGTCGCCGTCTTTATGTCCAAGCCAACGATATAATTCGTACGTAAGTTTTGAAAAACCCATTGGTACGAGCCTGTCACCAGTGGATTGAACTCTGGTCTCTCGACTCGAAATTCCGACAACCCAACCACTCGGCTATAGTGACTTTTTTTAAAAGAAATACAATATTGAACAAAGAATAATTCTTACCGTCATGGGAGCCATCAACTCATTGATCACATGAAAATGTAATTTATGATCATACATAAAACACTATTTTAATAAGAATACTGGTGTACATACTACACTTCTCCAACAATAAATGTGCTGAACCTATTGACAGGTTCAAAAATTTATTCATAATTGTCACAACAATGAACTATGTATATCTATGTGCAAAATTGCTTTAAACAGATTATAGTTGTAGCTTTAAACAGTTTGAATATTCTATGTAATATTTCCACAAATTCTGTAGTGCATCTGTAATCTTGTAATACTTTAAACAAATGAAATAAGTTGTTGAAAATAAACTAATAATAATAATAATAAATATCTTCACGCAATTCCCAATACAGGGGTAGGCAGAGGTCTAGTCTAGACAATAAAGTCCTTTGATCTAAAGAAGATATTTTCGGGACAACGTGACAGGTGGTGAGCCCGTCGCCGTCTTTATGTCAAGCCAACGATATAATTCGTACGTAAGTTTTGAAAAACCCATTGGTACGAGCCTGTCACCAGTGGATTGAACTCTGGTCTCTCGACTCGAAATTCCGACAACCCAACCACTCGGCTATCGTGACTTTTCTTGAAATGTGTACCTGCCAATAGCCAATAATGATTTCACTTATTCCCAGTATGCGCGTTCCACCTGAAGTTCGACGAGATGAAGTTAGACTCGAACGTGGCGCGGTGGGCGGTGACGGTGCTCAACCTGAGCCGCACCAAGCGACATCTCGACCGCGCCGTGCTGCTCGGCTTCTGGGAGACGCTCGATAAGTACGTCAATTGTATTTATAACCCTTGGGGGGTTACATACCTCTACCATATTCTCCTTTTTTTTTTTATAGAAAAGGGAGGCAAACGAGCAGGTGGCTCACGTGATGGTAAGTGATTACCGCCGCCCATGAACACCCGCAATACCATAGGCATAGCAGATGCGTTGCCTCCCTTAGAGTACCCCCTTTCCCCCAGAATTGGATGAGGGGGGTGTGTGGGCCTCCGGTTACCTGCACTCACCTGACGAAACGCAGAAGTTTGTTAGACTTCTACTTCACGCCGGTATTCTGTGAGGTCGTGGTACTTCCCCGGTCGAGCCGGCCCATTCATGCAACAACAAAAGCTGATGCGTGGCTCTACCACTGTTAAACATCCTTTACAGCTTATTTAACATCCACTGCTCTAGAACACAGGGCTCCTCCAAACGTTGCCACTAAGAACGATCCTTAATCCTCTGCATCCACCATGTTTCGTTTTAAGTCGGCCAAGGTAACATTTTCATTCGCCTATTCTAGACATTCCTAATTTAACCATATTTCACGCTACCTTCTCTCTTCGTCCTTTCAAATATAAAGGCGTAGTATGAGCAACGCAATATACTTACGTTTTAGGCCGTGGTACCGCTTCTATCGTACTGGCCCATTTCTGCTATAGCAAAAGCTGCTGCTTTCTACGTTATAAAAATAAAAAGGTTTATGATCTATAACGATGGAAGTCCGAATATTGCTGTTACAATATTACAGCCAACTGCCAAAAATAAAATTTATTGTTTATTTTTTAGACGTTATGACGACGTTGACCCGACCGGGAATCGAACTCGGTAACAAAGAGCTTAAGACACAATGAAAAGCGGTGTTTAAGCCACTCGTCCACGGAGGTCTTCTTTATAAGTTTTTTAATGTGACATCACAATATCAGCTAGTGTTTATCTGAACGTATAGTAATGACATGAGTGTGGTCAGCGAGCGGCGGGGCGGCGGGGGCGGTGGGGGCGCCGGGGGCGGGCGGCGGCGCGCGGCGCGAGCTGCTGCCGGTGGCGGCGGCGCGCGGGCCGGTGGGCGCGGGCGCCAAGCGGCCCTCGCGCACGCCCATCATCATCATCCCCGCCGCGGCCACCTCGCTCATCTCCATGTACAACGTGAAAGACATGCTGCAGGACCACAAGTAAGTTCTTATACAATAGTTGAAAATATCCTTACGGCATTCCCAATACAAAGGTAGACAGAGGTACTTCAACCGAAGACATTTTTGGGACAACGTAACAGGTGGTGAGCCTGTCGCCGTCTTTATGTCCAAGCCAACGATATAAATCGTACATGTCTTCAAAAACCCACCATTTGTACAAATCTTGGGGAACTCGGTACTCGTGAATCGAATTCCGATCACCCTACCACTCGGCTATAGTGACTTTTTTTTAAAAGAAATACAATATTGAACAAAGAATAATTCTTACCGTCATGGGAGCCATCAACTCATTGATCACATGAAAATGTAATTTATGATCATACATAAAAACACTATTTTAATAAGAATACTGGTGTACATACTACACTTCTCCAACAATATCCCAATAAATGTGCTGAGCCTATTGACAGGTTCAAAAAATTTATGAACTTTATAAAAAGAGTTATACTATAAATTAATACACTAATTATTTTAATTTATGCTGGTACTAAAAAAAAAGTCAAAAAGTCACGATAGCCGAGTTGTTGGGTGGTCGGAATTTCGAGTCGAGAGACACGAGTTCGATCCCCAGGTGGCAGGTTCGTACCAAGGGTTTTTCAAAAACTTTTGTACGAATTACATCGTTAACGGACATAAAGGCGGCGACGGGCTCACCACCTGTCACGTTGTCCCGAAAATATCTTCGGTGGAAGGTGGGTCGAAGGGACTTAATTGCCTAGAATAGACCTCTGTCTACCCCTGTATTGGGAATTGCGTGTAGATATTTATTATTATTTATTTGGGTTTTGTGGTATCTTCATTGTTTCTGATTCCATAACACATGTCCTTTATGTGATGTTGTCATCCTTCTTATATATTTATTGAATAACTAAGATTAAAAATCTGTGAGTGTGGGCAATGAAGCGATCGCTTCCACGCAGTTCGCGCTGGGCTGTGACATTAGGTTACAGTTTTTGAGTTTATTTTTTTTAGACGTTATGACGACGTTGACCCGACCGGGAATCGAACTCGGTAACAAAGAGCTTACGACACAATGAAAAGCGGTGTTTAAGCCACTCGTCCACGGAGGTCTTCTTTATAATTTTTTTTTTAATGTGACATCACAATATCAGCTAGTGTTTATCTGAACGTATAGTAATGACATGAGTGTGGTCAGCGAGCGGCGGGGCGGCGGGGGCGGTGGGGGCGCCGGGGGCGGGCGGCGGCGCGCGGCGCGAGCTGCTGCCGGTGGCGGCGGCGCGCGGGCCGGTGGGCGCAGGCGCCAAGCGGCCCTCGCGCACGCCATCATCATCATCCCCGCCGCAGCCACCTCGCTCATCTCCATGTACAACGTGAAAGACATGCTGCAGGACCACAAGTAAGTTCTTATACAATAGTTGAAAATATCCTCACGGCATTTCCAATACCCATAAGGTAGACTGAGGTACTTCAACCGAAGACATTTTGGGACAACGTAACAGGTGGTGAGCCTGTCGCCGTCTTTATGTCAAGCCAACGATATAAATCGTACATGTCTTCAAAACCCACCATTTGTACAAATCTTGGGGAACTCGGTACTCGTGAATCGAATTCCGATCACCCTACCACTCGGCTATAGTGACTTTTTTTTAAAAGAAATACAATATTGAACAAAGAATAATTCTTACCGTCATGGGAGCCATCAACTCATTGATCACATGAAAATGTAATTTATGATCATACATAAAAACACTATTTTAATAAGAATACTGGTGTACATACTACACTTCTCCAACAATAAATGTGCTGAGCCTATTGACAGGTTCAAAAATTTATGAAAGAAATTTATGAACTTTATAAAAGAGTTATACTATAAATTAATACACTAATTATTTTAATTTATGCTGGTACTAAAAAAGTCAAAAAGTCACGATAGCCGAGTGGTTGAGTGGTCGGAATTTCGAGTCGAGAGACCCGAGTTCGATCCCCAGGTGGCAGGTTCGTACCAATGGGTTTTTTTTCAAAAACTTTTGTACGAATTACATCGTTAGCTTGGACATAAAGGCGGCGACGGGCTCACCACCTGTCACGTCCCGAAAATATCTTCGGTGGAAGGTGGGTCGAAGGGACTTAATTGCCTAGACTAGACCTCTGTCTACCCCTGTATTGGGAATTGCGTGTAGATATTTATTTATTTATTTATTTGGGTTTTGTGGTATCTTCATTGTTTCTGATTCCATAACACATGTCCTTTATGTGATGTTGTCATCCTTGTTATATATTTATTGAATAACTAAGATTAAAAATCTGTGAGAGTATGGGCAATGAAGCGATCGCTTCCACGCAGTTCGCGCTGGGCTGTGACATTAGGTTACAGTTTTTGAGTTTATTTTTTTTAGACGTTATGACGACGTTGACCCGACCGGGAATCGAACTCGGTAACAAAGAGCTTACGACACAATGAAAAGCGGTGTTTAAGCCACTCGTCCACGGAGGTCTTCTTTATATTTTTTAATGTGACATCACAATATCAGCTAGTGTTTATCTGAACGTATAGTAATGACATGAGTGTGGTCAGCGAGCGGCGGGGCGGCGGGGCGGTGGGGGCGCCGGGGGCGGGCGGCGGCGCGCGGCGCGAGCTGCTGCCGGTGGCGGCGGCGCGCGGGCCGGTGGGCGCAGGCGCCAAGCGGCCCTCGCGCACGCCCATCATCATCATCCCGCCGCGGCCACCTCGCTCATCTCCATGTACAACGTGAAAGACATGCTGCAGGACCACAAGTAAGTTCTTATACAATAGTTGAAAATATCCTCACGGCATTTCCAATACCCATAAGGTAGACTGAGGTACTTCAACCGAAGACATTTTGGGACAACGTAACAGGTGGTGAGCCTGTCGCCGTCTTTATGTCAAGCCAACGATATAAATCGTACATGTCTTCAAAAACCCACCATTTGTACAAATCTTGGGGAACTCGGTACTCGTGAATCGAATTCCGATCACCCTACCACTCGGCTATAGTGACTTTTTTTTAAAAGAAATACAATATTGAACAAAGAATAATTCTTACCGTCATGGGAGCCATCAACTCATTGATCACATGAAAATGTAATTTATGATCATACATAAAAACACTATTTTAATAAGAATACTGGTGTACATACTACACTTCTCCAACAATAAATGTGCTGAGCCTATTGACAGGTTCAAAAAATTTATGAAAGAAATTTATGAACTTTATAAAAGAGTTATACTATAAATTAATACACTAATTATTTTAATTTATGCTGGTACTAAAAAAGTCAAAAAGTCACGATAGCCGAGTTGTTGGGTGGTCAGATTTCGAGTCGAGAGACCCGAGTTCGATCCCCAGGTGGCAGTACCAATGAGTTTTTCAAAAACTTATGTACGAATTTCATCGTTGGCTTGGACATAAAGGCGGCGACGGGCTCACCACCTGTCACGTTGTACCGAAAATATCTTCGGTGGAAGGTGGGTCAAAGGGACTTAATTGTCTAGACTTGACCTCTGTCTACCCCTGTATTGGGAATTGCGTGAAGATATTTATTATTTATTTATTCTGGTACTAAAGAATTCTACTATTCACCTCCTTACTGACTCCATATAGAGATCATCTCAAAGATATCATAATATGGTATTGTCATCCCTAAATTTATTTCAATATGTGGGAAATAATTCCGCATACAAATTTAAATATATTGTTTGTTAGTTTTAGTTATTTACAAATGAAGCATCTTAAAACAAGAATTTCTATTTCTACATATTCTTATATATACTATATTCTTCCCATACCTTTGAGAATTGTTTGGGCAATAATACCGCCATAGCTAAATAGCTCTATTTACGCCTGTTATGTATTTTTCTTGATATAAAATATTTTTTTAGATTTGTTCCTGTTGAACAGAAAAAAGCTGAAGGAGCAACTCGAGAAAATGAAGTATTATTACAAAGAAGGAAAGGTCCGGGTGGTGATCAAGTTACAACAAATGCAACTACTATTACTGTAAGCAATTAAAATAAAATGGAATATGTTTTATTGTTAAAGATAAATAAATATCTTCACGCAATCCCCAATACAGGGGTAGACAGAGGTCAAGTCTAGACAATTAAGTCCCTTTGACCCACCTTCCACCGAAGATATTTTCGGGACAACGTGACAGGTGGTGAGCCCATCGCCGCCTTTATGTCCAAGCCAACGATATAAATCGTACATGTCTTCAAAACCCACCATTTGTACAAATCTTGGGGAACTCGGTACTCGTGAATCGAATTCCGATCACCCTACCACTCGGCTATAGTGACTTTTTTAAAAGAAATACAATATTGAACAAAGAATAATTCTTACCGTCATGGGAGCCATCAACTCATTGATCACATGAAAATGTAATTTATGATCATACATAAAAACACTATTTTAATAAGAATACTGGTGTACATACTACACTTCTCCAACAATATCCCAATAAATGTGCTGAGCCTATTGACAGGTTCAAAAAATTTATGAACTTTATAAAAAGAGTTATACTATAAATTAATACACTAATTATTTTAATTTATGCTGGTACTAAAAAAAAAGTCAAAAAAGTCACGATAGCCGAGTTGTTGGGTGGTCGGAATTTTGAGTCGAGAGACCCGAGTTCGATCCCCAGGTGGCAGTACCAATGAGTTTTTCAAAAACTTATGTACGAATTTCATCGTTGGCTTGGACATAAAGGCGGCGACGGGCTCACCACCTGTCACGTTGTACCGAAAATATCTTCGGTGGAAGGTGGGTCAAAGGGACTTAATTGTCTAGACTTGACCTCTGTCTACCCCTGTATTGGGAATTGCGTGAAGATATTTATTATTTATTTATTCTGGTACTAAAGAATTCTACTATTCACCTCCTTACTGACTCCATATAGAGATCATCTCAAAGATATCATAATATGGTATTGTCATCCCTAAATTTATTTCAATATGTGGGAAATAATTCCGCATACAAATTTAAATATATTGTTTGTTAGTTTTAGTTATTTACAAATGAAGCATCTTAAAACAAGAATTTCTATTTCTACATATTCTTATATATACTATATTCTTCCCATACCTTTGAGAATTGTTTGGGCAATAATACCGCCATAGCTAAATAGCTCTATTTACGCCTGTTATGTATTTTTCTTGATATAAAATATTTTTTTAGATTTGTTCCTGTTGAACAGAAAAAAGCTGAAGGAGCAACTCGAGAAAATGAAGTATTATTACAAAGAAGGAAAGGTCCGGGTGGTGATCAAGTTACAACAAATGCAACTACTATTACTGTAAGCAATTAAAATAAAATGGAATATGTTTTATTGTTAAAGATAAATAAATATCTTCACGCAATCCCCAATACAGGGGTAGACAGAGGTCAAGTCTAGACAATTAAGTCCCTTTGACCCACCTTCCACCGAAGATATTTTCGGGACAACGTGACAGGTGGTGAGCCCATCGCCGCCTTTATGTCCAAGCCAACGATGAAATTCGTACATAAGTTTTTGAAAAACTCATTGGTTCTGCCACCTGGAGATCGAACTCGGGTCTCTCGACTTGAAATTCCGACCACCCAACAACTCGGCTATCGTGACTTCATTGTTAAAGATTTTTTAGTAAAACATAACTAAGAAAAAATAATTTATTCTTCACTTTGCTAGGTACCATATCGAGTTGTGGACAACCCTGGCAGGTTATCAGCAGCAGAATGGGATCGAGTTGTAGCAGTGTTTGTACAAGGCCCGGCGTGGCAATTCAAAGGATGGCCATGGGACGGGAATCCAGTGCAAATATTTGCTAATAGTAAGTATTGGAAATATGGTTACCAGTAAAGAAAACACTTCAGACTTTGAAACTTGAAATTATATTTCTCTGGGTTGTATAGTGCACTAGGTAGCATGTCCGTTACAATTTCTAGATAGAATGAACAGATGTAGTATAAATGAATGCCCTATATACAGTAGAACGAATAAATCATGGTATGAGATAAATTTTTTAATCAAACTGACTTACAAATTTAACACTAAGTTATTCATACCTAATAATGATTTCTTGAAATCTTGTATACGATATATTAAAATTTGTAAAGTACTAGGTGAACACGGTACCAGACACCTCAGATGTTGCTGCACGTCATCAAACTCGTGAATTTTCGATGTTCAAAGATTTATTCATAATTGTCACAACAATGAACTATGTATATCTATGTGCAAAATTGCTTTAAACAGATTATAGTTGTAGCTTTAAACAGTTTGAATATTCTATGTAATATTTCCACAAATTCTGTAGTGCATCTGTAATCTTGTAATACTTTAAACAAATGAAATAAGTTGTTGAAAATAAACTTATAATAATAATAAATAAATATCTTCACGCAATTCCCAATACAGGGGTAGGCAGAGGTCTAGTCTAGACAATAAAGTCCCTTTGATCTAAAGAAGATATTTTCGGGACAACGTGACAGGTGGTGAGCCCGTCGCCGTCTTTATGTCCAAGCCAACGATATAATTCGTACGTAAGTTTTTGAAAAACCCATTGGTACGAGCCTGCCACCAGTGGATTGAACTCTGGTCTCTCGACTCGAAATTCCGACAACCCAACCACTCGGCTATCGTGACTTTTCTTGAAATGTGTACCTGCCAATAGCCAATAATGATTTCACTTATTCCCAGTATGCGCGTTCCACCTGAAGTTCGACGAGATGAAGTTAGACTCGAACGTGGCGCGGTGGGCGGTGACGGTGCTCAACCTGAGCCGCACCAAGCGACATCTCGACCGCGCCGTGCTGCTCGGCTTCTGGGAGACGCTCGATAAGTACGTCAATTGTATTTATAACCCTTGGGGGTTACATACCTCTACCATATTCTCCTTTTTTTTTATAGAAAAGGGAGGCAAACGAGCAGGTGGCTCACGTGATGGTAAGTGATTACCGCCGCCCATGAACACCCGCAATACCATAGGCATAGCAGATGCGTTGCCTCCCTTAGAGTACCCCCTTTCCCCCAGAATTGGAGGAGGGGGGTGTGTGGGCCTCCGGTTACCTGCACTCACCTGACGAAACGCAGAAGTTTGTTAGACTTCTACTTCACGCCGGTATTCTGTGAGGTCGTGGTACTTCCCCGGTCGAGCCGGCCCATTCATGCAACAACAAAAGCTGATGCGTGGCTCTACCACTGTTAAACATCCTTTACAGCTTATTTAACATCCACTGCTCTAGAACACAGGGCTCCTCCAAACGTTGCCACTAAGAACGATCCTTAATCCTCTGCATCCACCATGTTTCGTTTTAAGTCGGCCAAGGTAACATTTTCATTCGCCTATTCTAGACATTCCTAATTTAACCATATTTCACGCTACCTTCTCTCTTCGTCCCTTTCAAATATAAAGGCGTAGTATGAGCAACGCAATATACTTACGTTTTTAGGCCGTGGTACCGCTTCTATCGTACTGGCCCATTTCTGCTATAGCAAAAGCTGCTGCTTTCTACGTTATAAAAATAAAAAGGTTTATGATCTATAACGATGGAAGTCCGAATATTGCTGTTACAATATTACAGCCAACTGCCAAAAATAAAATTTATTGTTTATTTTTTTATGATGCATGTAGTTGTTCAACTACCATGACCTTAATGTTTGTGTTTAAAATTAGAATGTATACTCAGTGGTAGTTTTTTGTTTGTTCCAGGCATATGATGAAGAATAAACCGCATCTTAGGTTTTAAGTTCGTTTTATCGTTATAGAATTTTATCTTGTAGACTATTACAACGTGTGAATATCTTAATGCCTTCGAAAG
Organism: Sericinus montela; assembly: GCA_029286605.1. Taxonomy (NCBI): domain Eukaryota; kingdom Metazoa; phylum Arthropoda; class Insecta; order Lepidoptera; family Papilionidae; genus Sericinus; species Sericinus montela. The sequence goes on from JAGSMR010000021.1 coordinate 6,835,477, forward strand.
CATAGAGTATCTAAGTCAATTAGGATCATTTAATAATGTTTTGGCTACTGTATAGTTCAATAATTAAAATATAAATATATTGACAGTAACTTATGAAATATTAGATTTTTGCAATTTTGTACGATCGTATTGAAGTTAAAAAATACAATTTTTGTTTATACAAAGTATATAACACTTTTGCTTACGACATTTTGTATTTTGTTCAATAGAATCTGCTAGAATATATCGAGTTGTCAAATTTTGTACGTAGTGTATTATTATATTACAGTTGACATGTTTTTTTTTTGGGTGTATAATAATTATCAGTAACCAAAAATCTAGTGCCTTTAAAATATTATATTATATAGAACATTTTAGTGTTCTGTATGTTAAATACGAATTGAGCTGTCATTAATTTGGGAAACAATATATAGAATCTGAATCAGACTTGTGCTTCTATTGCTTACTACTTGTAACTGTTGCACGGCCTGCATTAAAATGGACAGAAACTGTTGGAACTGCCACTGTGAAGTCTTACGAGTCTCTTATTACTTATGTGAGAAGAATTGGCATTTTACTAAGAATTTGTAATATTCAGTAAAGTTTTTTTTTTCTATTGACATTTTCTAGATCATTCTTCCAGATCTTTTGCAATCGAATATATGTTTTTAAGTTGATCATTAGATGTATAAATAAAGCGGCTAAAGTTGATTCCAATTAAAGAAATAGTGAATCCCGACTGAGGACGGATTACAACTCTCACATATCCTTGTATATTATATTTGTTATACAATTTTTCCGTCCTTTACTAGTACGGCTTTTAACAACCATTAATATGTAGTGTACAGTTTTGTACATATATTATTTTAAACTATGTGTGAAATACGACTAAAATGTCGAATAATTTTTAAAAATAAGAACCTGACGTTAATTGCAATAATTTGTCACAATCAGTAGTTTGTCCAAGTGATCCTTATATTTATTACACCGTTCTAAATAATTCTGTAGTTAATCTATAATAATCCTAAGTCTTTCCAAACAAAACCCATAAAATTTACAAAGTAATTATTTTAACCCTTTATTCTATTTTTAAAAATTCTACTAGCGTTACTTTGTACTTCTTATAACTTCACTAGTAAAATAGCAGCCTGGAAACGTCCAGCGCAAAACCCTCGTTTCTTTATAGTGTCTCGACCTTTGTGATTTGCAATTATTTTATATTTTCGCACCTTTTAAAACTGCAAATCGGTTCAGCCTTTCTCGAGTTTATGTGAGAGAAACAACATAACAAACGTTAGATAATTTTTATATATTACTATAGTTTATATGCTGCATTTATAAAATCTAAACGATGTGAAAACTGTTCAACTTTGTTTACATTGGTAATTCTCGGAGTTAACATTTGTATTTATTTACTAACTGCCCGCCCCTACTTTGCCCGCGGGTTCAACTCTTAAGAGTAATTATTTGTTCTTCAATGAACAGACCAGCTATCTGCCACAAAAAGTCCCGTTAAAATCAGTCCACCCATTTTCGAGATTAGCCCAAACAAACAGACACATTTTTTTTGTCAGTACCACATATAATTTTACGCTAATTTTTGGCGCACGCACTTGAACACATACACACTCAATTAGTACCAGGGTAATGAAGCTTTGCGTGGTGGTAATATATAGTTTTTATTTCCTTTAATAAATTGTTATATATTTATATTAAAAATAAACGAATTTTCTGACACCTATGTACATATTCTTGAAATATAAAACACTGTAATGATATATACAAAATAATGAATACAAGTACTGTTCAAATGACTTTATTAAGTTTAAAATTATTTAGATGTTCTATTCATTAGAAATGACTGCCCAGCTATTGCTATACAGTATTGTATTGCATTATTTCATCAGGATCTGAAAAATATCGTACCGTACTGGCAGCCAAAATATTGTTAAATGGTTTTAAAATGTTCAAAGATCTGTGATCTTTGTAAATGACAGAAATAAATTGTTGAAGATTAACAACTGTGTTTTTTTCATATTTTTCTTGTTTTGAAAGTTCAACAAATTTATTCCACGCGCCATCAAAAAAAAAAACAATCAAACTTTCAGTTGTCTTTATTTAAAATTTTCAATTAATCAATGTAGTAATGTATAACAATAAATACATAACTTTATTCCAAAAGAGAACGATAAGTACATTTGGATCTTTGCATAGGGTATTTTTCTGTACACAAAATAAAACGCTTTGTTTTAATTTACAATATCACATCGTACGGTGTGTACTTTGTTTGCCCGAGTTTACTTAGAAGCTATTATGATATTTTTTATGCTGCTCTTAAAATGCTACAAGATGTTTTTCAAGGTTTCATTTTAATTTTTTTGAGACGTTTTTTTATTTTATTAAACCTCACTAAATAAAATAGCTTTAACAAATAAAAACATTTTTAACGGAATTGTTCTGCCCCGGTAAGGAATGATAAGACCAATTTTTACCGATCGCAGAGTTCAACCATCTATAAAAATTTAAGAAAATTACTAACCAATAAAACAACGCCTTAGTCTTTAATATCGGACAATGTAACAGATTGTCTTTCTCTTAAATTACAAAATAAAATAAACATAGGAATATCTTATCGATTATACTCAATTTTAAGAAAGAGTCTGAAGCAGTACATCATACACTGAAAAACATTTATTCACGAATTGGTTGCTTTGATCGAAAATCTGTCACTTATCCCTTAGAACCTTTAATTAACGAAGAAGAAAACCACAAACAATATAACGTACACGACTTCTTGTTAAAGATTATGAACTAAGGTTGCCTATAAATGACGCGAACAACTACTAAACTATGAGTTTAGCACAATCACTCATAGTGACGCAAAATGGTACAAGCTGTTCCGAGATCATTGTTCGAAACTTATAAACTCTCTACAAATAAAATTGAAATATCATTTGAGTATCACGAAATTGCTTGACCACGAAGGAATGATTCGTGCAAACTAGTGAAATGATGGGTGATATCTATTTAAATAAATAATTATAAGTTGATTTAAAAACATATAAATTTTTTATGTGTTAGTATAAAATGATTTACTTTGCAGCAGAAAAATATTAGGAAAAAGGAAAAAAATTGATTTGATAATAAATAATTTCAATTGAATGTAAGTAACAAAATACGGAGTAAAAAGTATTTTTAATTATATTATCCCAGATCGAAGAAGTTATTCTTTTACTCTTAACACTAAAATAAAAAAAAATTGCCACGGTACGGTCAAGGTCGTGGGTTCGAATCCCGCCTGTTTCAGTTAAAATTTTTAAAATTTTTTCTCTTTAATTTAATAACTAAAATAAAAATCCATAGAAAATCCGACCAAAAATCATAGCAATGTCTAAAATAAATTAGACTAAATATTATTCCACGTCCGTTTGTGACCCAGGAATACATAGGCGATCGTACACCATATCTAAAGTAATGTACGTAATATAAAATAATTATTTAAAAAAATTTTAAATTTTCTTATGGATTATTTTTGTTTGTATTTTTATTATTTTGCTTGGTTCCATTTTTGGAATAGTTCAAAGAAGGAACAAAAGTTTCAGTCGTTTTTATTTTACATTTGTGTCGTTTAGATGATGGCCGACAAAAATTTCAATATCATGTTCAAATTTTTCTACTTTATGAATCCCATTTAAATTCCTCACATGAAACTAACGATGATTGCCTAAATTACTATATTTTTCCATGTCGACGTTTAAATATCTAATTTTGTTTATTTTTTTAGCTAAATGTATACTATACATTAACATGAGCATAATATTAAATTTTGCACGTTTTTAACACACAATAATTAAATGTTGACAAACTTTTATTAGACAGGAAAATAAAAATAGCGTTAAATTTCTATAGATGCTTTTTAAAGTCCAGCAGAGACTGTCTCAGTATTCGAAAGTTGTAGATGTTGGCACCACTTCCAGCACCATTTGCAGGAATACGGTTATTTTATCTAAAAATAAGTAAAATACAATATTAGATAATTGTATGAGTTAACTCATTATTTACTTATACACTACTTACTTATACAACACTTATTGTGAAAGGCAAATCTTAGTCACCAAAAATGCCTAATTCATCAAGTTACGTTCGCTTCCTGATAGGCCGATAGCTTAGATGTCGTCAGGCTCTTCACCTGTCTCGTTGTCCCAAATAAGTTTCTGTTCACCCAATTTCGATGTTATCAAAATCAAACGCAAATAGAGGGCTTGACTTAATGAATGACTTGAAATTTAAATTTAAACAAGGTTTCATGAGAAAATCGGCCTCCTTGACGATATTAAAAAACACACACGTTGGAAGATTAAACCAAAATCGAATATGTAGTATAACGGTTGAATATTCTTCGGCAGTACTGCATCACGATGACACAAATATAATGTTAGCATTTTAATAGTATTCTTTTTCTTTATCTAGTGCTTGTCCAATTTTTGAAGGTAGCCTATCAGTATTTTCGACTTTTTCTTTTTCAATGTTACTAATGTATTAAAGTATTTATTTCTTACCCATAAATGGAAGAGAATATCCCCATTTCACGAAGGGCACGTAAACAAGCAATCCTCCTAGAATGAATGAAGCTGCGTAAAGGTATTCCCATTGCGGTTTGTCTATTATCGGAGCAACCACCAAATATGACGAGACAAACAGTACGATGTATGGAATAACAATAGGAACCTGCAAAAGAAACACTTGATATATTTGTTTATTCATCAAAGTTTATGTTTTATTTAAGAGTATGTGATATAATTTTGTGTGTTTCTATACGTAAAGAAATATATAGTAAGAAATAAATAGGCATATCTATTTATTTCTTTGGTACATTTTTCCGTTTGAACGCATTGCAGGATTTCTCTTTGTTGTGGTAATGATGTGTATATAGGAAATATACTACGTACCTTGTAAGGTCTCGGTGCGTGTGGCTTGGTATATCGCATTACTATAAGCGCAACCATCGCCCCTCCATAGAATATCCAGGCAGTGAACGAGAAGAAATCGATCAAGGAATCTATTGTTCCATATAAAACCATGGCTACGGCAATCAGCGACTGAAAAGGAGGAGGTAATATAAATGTATAACATAATACACGTCGACCTCGTGGACGAGTGGCTTACACGCCGATTTTTATGGTGTCGCCAGCTATGAAGCCCCGGGTTCGATTCCCGGTCGGATCAATAAAGAAAACCTTTTTTCTATATTTCTCGGGTCTGGGTGTTTGTGGTACCTTCGTTATTTCTGATTCCATATAAAGTGCTTAAGCTGTTTATTTTGGGGTCAAAGCAATCATCTCAAAAAGTGTGATTGTAGCAGTCTATGAGACTGGGACAACATATATTTATTTTTAATATATAGTATTATATAGTATATAGCAATCCAAAATAGTTTTCATGTTTCTAAAAAAAAGTATTTACATGGAATATCAGTCCAGGAGCTGGAGTGAACCGGCGCACGTGGACATATGATAAGATATCCAGCAAGTGACCCTCACGCGAAGCCGCGAAGCACAACCTAAGGGTAGAACAACGACAATTAGTATTACACTTGTACTATTATATTATTTGAGATGCGCCACAGGTCAATGGAATACGTTGTAAAAACGAATAAGAGAATTTAAAGTCTCGGGAAAGAAATAAAAAAAATGATAATAATAGGAAAACGAATTTGGTAGAGTTTTATTGAATTTATTAAACACGCTGGAATTTTTGATAAAAAATTAAAGAGAAGAAAAATAACAAGAAATATAGGTAAAATATGGGTGGTAGGAATTTCGAGACAAGAGACCCGAGTTCAATCCCCAGGTGGCAGGCTCGTATCAATGGGTTTTTCAAAAACTTTGTACAAATTATATATCGTTGGCTTGGACATAAAGATGGCGACGGGCTCACCACCTGTCACGTTGTCTCGAAAATATCTTCGGTGGAAGGTGGGTCCTAGAGATTTAATTGTCTACACTAGATCTCTGTATTGGGAAATGCATGAAGATATTTATATTTATAATTAAAGAGAAATCTTTTAAAATTGTGTCAGTTGAATTTTTAAGAAGTTCTTTGTAATTTAATATGAAATTGAATTCGCCAGATATACATACAGATTATAGATTCTGTTGTCACGAGCCACAAATTACAATTTGCTATTAAATTAAATTAGTATTACTGTACTCTAGCTGTATTCGGCCAGGCTTGGCTTTGGCTGTGTGTAGCTGATATTTATTATGAAGGAAGAAAGTATATAAAAGTTGTCTACAGAAAATAAATGTCACAAAAAAAAATCAGCCGATAAATTAAATGTTCGACGAAGCTTCATCTGTTTACTGTTAGTGTTTGTGTGACAATGATAGCAATAATTATTGTGTAAATTACCTTCCCGCTACAAATAGAGTCCCATTTGCAGATCCAAAAGTAGAGATAGTAACAGCAAGTGGCATGAGCCACGCCATTGGCCCCAGCAGTCTGTTGCCGAAAGTTACTGCCACCGCCTCGCTGTCGGTCATTTCGCTCACCGACATGACGGCCAAGTAAGACACGTTCACCAACGCGTAACACAGTGTCACCAGCGGTATACCGATTATTATACTCAGTGGTAGATTCCTATAAAAGTTACAACATCAGTTACAACAGTTATTACGAGTTTGTGTTTGTGCACACTATTTCGTGAAAATAATAAGTTAAATAATTACGATGTATCTCAGAGATGCGGCTGTCCTATGCTGCTCGTCGTCAAAATTTACAAGTCCCTTTGTTTTCGTGGACATGATAATAGGGAACGAAGAAAAAAGCCTTGAAAATACTAACTGGCTTTCGATAGATGACCATTACGATAAATATAAGACTAAATTCTAAAATTTATTTATTGTTACTATCTCTTATTATATAGTTTAATGCATGAGAAGATCCCAGTATATTGTAGAGTCAAATCTTTTGACACTAAAACTCTGAATGGTTTCAGGAGCAAAAAAAATTAATCATTTTAATTGATTGTAATATTGACAAAAATTTTATTTCTTTATGAGGACACAGTATTCATACAAGTCTTTTCTTTTTATACATATTTGAAATACCTATATAATATAGGTTTTGTTTGTATATGTTCGTGATAAATTTATATGTATTTTCATATCCTGACAAAGTCAGGATATGAAAAAACATACAAATTTAAATATAAAAAAGAAATAAATTGATTCAGCGTTTGTTACCACCATTTGAAAAATGTCGGTATTTTATTATATAGGTATTTGAAATATGTATAAAAAGAAAAGACTTGTATGAATACTGTGTCCTCATAAAGAAATAAAATTTTTGTCAATATTACAATCAATTAAAATGATTAAATTTTTTGCTCCTGAAACCATTCAGAGTTTTAGTGTCAAAAGATTTGACTCTACAATATACTGAATAAGAGTAACTAATAATAAATATAATTTATTTAGTTCTTCTTCACCTATTATATATATTATATCTTTGTTATTTCACTTTCCCATTCCTTCCTTAAAAGCAATCTTATCATGTGTTGCGGAAGTTCATGGACGTCTAGGCAATTGCCATCGAGTGAACCAAATGATCATTAGCCCGTTCATCATATTACAAAATAGAATACTATATGGCATAACATATTATAAAATTGAAGTAGACGTTATAGAAAAAATAAACACAGGTCTAGGGTGAAAGTGCTATCATGATAACATAGAATTAACAAATGAGATGACGAGATTTGCAGCTACTAATGATTGGCGCGACCAAGTCACTTACTTGGATGGATTCTTAATTTCCTCGGTGACATAGTTGAGATTATTCCAGCCGTCGTAGGCCCAAAGGCCGGTGTAGAATGCTGTGGCTATATTGCCCAGAGTCGCCGTGCTACTGGCGAAGTTGGGCTCCTGTAAATGTCGCGTATTACCTGCACCATACGGACACAACCACCTGTCAGTCTGTATCTATATATTTACATCCCATTACGATAATATGATAACATCGGTGATCTTAGTTATTAAGATTTCAATGTTGTTAGCTTTGATCATGTTAATCATGGTCGTGTTTAGGGTAGCCAGATGCAAACAATACGTTTTCTCAAAATTTAAGTTTCTTTTTTCTCTTCTTCGACATTATTATGATTATGCATTTTTTCACTTCCCACTTGTCACAATACTCTGGCAACCCTTAACGTGATTACTGATGAATGATTGTCATGACGTCTAATTTAGGTTATAAAAAAACGAGAAAAATGCACCTGCGACTAAATGTGCTATTATAAATACCTAAAGATGATATGCAAAATGAAAATGTACTTTAAACTATAGCAAAAAACGGATTACATGTTATTTATAAATAACTAAATGAGGTGAATATTAAAAAAATAAGTAACAGTAGAATCTTTGAATTTTCTTGATATTTAAATTTGGGATCAAGCAAACAGAAAGTAAAAAAATTAGATGAAATGATTACCTAATATTAATTTGTATGCTCCTCCACAAACAATGATGGCGATGGCCACCAATTTAGCTGCTGTAAAGATGTTCTGCACATTCGTGGCCAAATTGACACTGTAGCAGTTCACGGCCAGAATCATCACTGTAACAAAATCTTGTTTGTTACATTTGAAACTCGTCCAAATGAAGTTATTCCAATCCTTATTTACAACGTAATGGCCCCTTGAAATGTAGGCCAAGTGCATTAAATTGCAATGTTTTCACTTTTATTTTTGTTTCGGTTACATATACACACATAACGTAGATTATGGTCTATAAAATCCACTACAGGGCATAGGCTTATTTTGCCACTCGCTACACTGGGCAAATAACTTAGCGATCGCTGTTCCAGACACCAAGCAGCTAAAATGTTGCTGCCCAGTTCCGCTAAATTTTGGCGAAGTAATTTTTCACATGGTGATCCTGCTACCTTTCGGTAGGCAATAGCATTTTAAGGCCTTTCTCTTAGTCACTTGTTATCACACCCACGAAGGAGAAGGGAAGAAAGGAGATTGTATATTCTTGTGCCATAACAACCGTGGCTTATTTATAGGATTCGGAGGCTAATGATTATATCTGTTATGAAACTTACTCGTACTTTTGTTTATAATACTATAAAACTACTAAAAAGTACAATATAATGTTAAAAATAGCTATTTAAATTTTTAAACGCGCGCCTTACGCCGGATTTGAAAAATTCTACAGTGGTAGAGCCACGCATTAGCTTTTGCTATTGCATGAATGGGCCGGCTCGACCGGAGAAGCACCACGACCTCAATCAATAAGTGCGCATGAAAATAGTACCACTTTATAATAGTTCTAAACTCTTGCTATTTTGATATTGATGTTGCTTCAGCTCTCCAGTTCTCAGTTTTAGTGTTGTATAAATTCATAATCAAAGCTAATTCATTTCAAAGAACCAAATACTTAGCTTAGGATTGATATCAGTAATCCAAAATTTTCACCAATCTGTAAATTAAAAAAAAACACGCGCGAAATGGGTCCTTCAGGAGATATCTGACGGGCATAAAAAAGCATGAGTTTAACTTTACCTATGGATATAACGGTAATAATAGATACCTATGGATATAACGGCCACAAGTTTGACAAGCGCATCCGGTGGCTCACATTCGGACACGAACGGCTCAACCGCATATTTCGCGAAGCTCAAGCAGATTATAGCCATTTGTGAAGGCTTCAGCACCAATGTCGATACCTGTAAATTTAACCATGTTAATATTATTTTTCTGTAAATAATCTGTAATGTTACATTTATTCTATTTAAATTATTAAGTTATTTGATTGTGCTGAGCTTATGCCATATAGTCGTCACAAATCCAAATACACTATATGGAGTTTGGGAGCTAGCATGTCGAATAGCAGGTCGAATAGTATTGCTAGTATTTGAATTGAATATTTCCTGACATAAAAATTAATAAAATTTTGTGTCTGATACATTACTTTAATCTTTTCCTTTACTTTACGGCGACGGGCTCACCATCTGTTACGTTGTCCCGAAAATGTCTTCGGTGGATGGTGGGTCGAAGGGACTTAATTGTCAAGACTAGTCTACCCCTGTATTGGGAATTGCGTGAAGATATTTATTTATTTTTCCTTTACAGCCTATTAAGAGGCCACTGCTGAACATAGACATCCCCTAGAATTTATCACGAAGAACGGTCCCCAGCCAGCTGCATCCATCGACTCACCGCAACATTTTGCAGGTCGTCACTCCATCTTGTGGGGGTCATCGTAGAGTGCGTTTGCCTAAACGAGGCTGCAACTCGAGAACCTTTTATCCCCAATGGTTATCAGTTCGCTGAGCCAGGCCGCACAATACCACTTTTGCATGCTAATCCTTACTGCTATGGCGGTTATCGAAATTATGCTGCGGATGTCTTTATTACGGATTCAATCCCGCATAGAATATATCATAGCTCTTTCCATAGCTCGCTGAGCAACTTTGAGCTTCCTTATTCGCTCAGCAGTGAGAGACCACGTCTGGTCTGTGCTGGTCCATCACTTATACATTAGTTAAAAAAATACAAATACTTGTAGTATTGCCTTTTAAAACAATTTTGCACAATAGAAATTAAATAAACAAGTAATAGACACAGAGGTCCTGTGTCTATTACATGTTTAAATAAATTTATTAAGTAACTTTAATATACAATTTTGACATAATTCACTTTGAATATAAGTAGGTAACCTACTCAATGAAAACAAAATGTTTAATAAGTAATATTTTAAAATCTAGTAAACAATATAAAAATGGGTTCCCATTCAATTCAATGGGTTCAATTCCCATTTCTATTATTATAGTAAATAATAATAAAAATAGGAATTGCGTGAAAATATTTTTTTTATATTATTTTAAAATTGAAACAATAAAAATAATAAAATGTGTAAATGATGGAAATAGGTGTTTGAAAATATCGTCATGGATGTCGCTGTTATGATCTCTCGGGTTGCTAATTACGAAATTAACTCTTATTTTCATTTTGATTCGATGACTCTATGCCAATATTTTTCAAAATTTCATGTCGCCAGCCAACTTGTATTTGAAAATTGACAACAATTTCGTAACCTGCACCCAAAGAAACCTCGAAAATTACGCTCATATGTATATTTTGAATAAATCGTTTCCGTCATAGCGAACTTCAAAATAGAGTTTATTTGAGACTATACTCAATAAAGTATCAAATTTTATCCTCCTCATTTTCCTAAATGTCATAATATTTATTATTATGTCTCTTTCTACTACATGCACAAGTTATCGAATAACAAGGATAACTATATCACGCAATGTTGAATATGAAGCCTGGTTTCTTATTTCCCTGAAGTATGTACCGAGGTGCTCTATCTAGATATACATATAAACATAAAGATCATAAGGTAACAAAATGCTAGGGAAAAGTAATAAAAGCCTAATTGTCGCATAAAGTAATAATCCCGTACGGGAAGATTTACCATATACGCTACGAGGATTAGCGATCGAGACCACACATCTTACATCTTAGACACTGCTGTCCGACGCCGATCTGCTGAATTTTGATATGGCAGTTTCGTAATGGTTATCTCGACATCTTTCGGTAGCCAATAGCATTTTCATGGTTTTTTTAGCCACTTCTACATTTACCCAAGGGAAGGAGGGAGGTGGTATATTCTTATGCCATTTAAGCCATTTAGTTTATTTCTAATTATGTGTATGTTATTTCTCAATTTCTATATCGAGAATTATCGCTTTGTCCTGCTTTAACTATTTACATAATGTTTAATATATTTTAAATATATAAAGGTAGGTCTAGTCTTTGAAAAAACTCTTTACCGCACAAAGAATTTGTTAATTTTAGGTGTACTTATTAATTAAAATCTATACAATGCTTTGATGATGCAAGAGTAGCTTGGTCATCTAGCTTTTAAAACCTTTATGAAGTTTCACCTTAACCGGCAAGCGATTCTCTGATAAAAATATATGAAGACTTGTATTTGCTTATTGTTTAACCAAATTTTGGTAAAATTTTATTGTTACATATTGTAATGAAATAAATTTCGTTTTGAGTTATACATTACAATATTCACAATCAACATTCATAAACATTTACCCAAGAAAAAAGGAATGCGGGCGGTCCTCCAAACGCGTCCATGAAGTATGCGTACTCAGCACCGGACGACGTATTCATTGTCCCCAATTCCGCATATGCGAGCGCACCTGCAGACAAAACGTGAACGATTGATTAGGATTTATATTCAATATTTATATTTAATTTATCGTGTATGTACTATATACGATACATTAAATTTAAAAAACAAGAGTGTTTTACAAATATGCTTTTTGTACTAACATTTAAAATATACAATTAAATTATTATAATAACTTGGATGTAATTTTAGGAAGGTATATTTATAAGTTGTATTCGGGATATTTGTTCATGAGGTTTAAGACACATTCAAGACCATAAACATAATGAATTTTTTGATTATAAATATTTTTTTCGTTTTATGATATTATTTACATAATATCTGCACAATATTTTTTATTATTAAATTAGTTGAGACATATAACCCACCATTTCTATATTACGGATATAGAAATGGTGGGTTATATGTCTCAACTACTTACTACTATAAAGATTTAAGAAATAGTTTCATCAAGTCTCTTGTTTTGCATTTTAACGGAATAAAGTTTTGTCCAAATATACTAACTAATACTCACGTACAAGATGTTTACTTCATGCTTCCATACCTTTAAATAAATGTAAATGTGACTTTATCTGTCTGGCACGCTTTCACACACACATTGATAAAATGTAAAATATTAATTTACCAAGCAGCGATAGCAGGCCACATGCCATCCAAATGATGAAGCTTATGCCCACTGAGCCTGTGCGCTCAAGAAGCCCAGAGGGCGAGACGAAAATTCCGGATCCTAGAACATAAAGTTTTTTCTTTTTAAAATCGCTCACTATTATTAAAATAATTTACGGAAATTTATAACCGATAACCATGAAATTGATAAGAAGCGAAAAAGAACCATAGAGCGATATAAACTCCTCTGTAAAGAGGTTTTATAAGCGCCACATTTGCCAAGCATATCGGTGACAGCAAAACCAGATACTTCCATAGAAGCTGGTGCGAGTCACTAGTGTAATTAAGTTTTCTCTTATATGTTTTTGTATAATGGTTATTCTAACATCTGTCGTTAATTTCGGTATATATAATTATATGTACTCTATATCTTATTATACGTATGACTATTCATAATGTGTTAGTTTTCATATTTACAGTTTCTGCCCACCTCCGTATTTCCTTCTCCTCCTAACTGTCCTGTTTATGGGTAGTTAATTATAGTTTAGGTAATTATAGTTTAGGTATTATCTAAATATAACTAGTTACTATATAAAAACAAAATATCTTCACGTCATTCCCATGACTGGAGTTGGCAGAAGTGCACGCAACTAAGTTCGATCGACCCGCCTTTCATCAGACATTTTATGAGACAACGTGAATTGTGGTGAGCCTTTTGCCGTCATTACGTCCAAGCCAACGATATAAATCTAACATAAGTTCTGGGAAAAAAACCATTGGAAAACCAGGGGATCGAACTTAGGTCTCTTAACTTCTTTCCGATTCCGACAACCACTCGGCTATGGTGACTTCCCACTATTGGCCAAATAAACCAGAGGGAATATTCCTGCTTCGCAGTATTAAAACTCAAATATTCAAACCTAGCTCCCCTTCAATTTAGCCAAAAGGAAACTCGTACCTCTATTAATAGCGATAAAAAGCTATGAAACATAAAATATGTACAAGAGAAAATCGTATTTAATTATCACTTTAAAAATGGTGAAAACTATGCGTCAATACTTGCGACATTTAAATTATAATAATTAAGCAAATCTGTAGGAGATATCGGCCTAACGGATTTAATTATAGGACTATTATTTTTCTTCTCTAGGTCTAGGTCTTTTTCTAGGTAAGTCACGATAGCCAAGCGGTTGGGTAGTCGGAATTTCGAGTCCCCCGAGAGAGACGAGAGACCCGAGTTCGATCTCTAGGCGGCAGGCTCGTACCAATGGGTTTTTCAAAAACTTATGTACAAATTATAACGTTGGCATAAACATAAGGACATAAGACATAAAGACGGCGACGGGCTCACCACCTGTCACGTTGTCCCGAAAATATCTTCAGTGGAAGGTGGATCGAAGGGACTTAATTGTCTAGACTAGACCTCTGTCTACCTCTGTATAGGGAATTGCGTGAAGATATTTATTTATTTATTTTATTTTATTATTTTTCTTAAATTTTCTTAATATATAAATATAAAACACAAAGTCAGCATAGCCCAGTCGTTGATTCGTCTGGATTCGAACCGGAAGACCGAAGTTATCCAGACGTCTAATTAGGACCTCTAACAACCCCAGTATTGGAAATGCAGTTGTTAACTGCTCTGCTACTCTTTTCTGCTTGAAGAAAATAAACCATTACTGTGATACCAGTACAGTAGTACCATTTATCATTTTAATATGTAACAGAAAATGTTACATTAAACTTCGTGAATTATATCAAAGTTGCCTACGGGTCACGAAACTTAACAACATTGCGCCTAATTCAAGTAATCTGTAAAAAAACTGATTAACTAAGAATAATATCTTTTTGTATGCAATTATATCTCTGTATTAAACTTTGAAATATCTTACGTTCTGTTAAATAGTCTTATAAACTAACTATGACGCAAATAATTTTCAAACAAGTTTTAACGTACATGTGATTTAACATAAATAAAGCTTGTATCAAGGTTTACTTCGCACATGATATTTATCTTCTTTTTTCATAAAAAAAACCGTTTGTTTACCTAAGACTAGCACATGTAAAGTTAATATTTCGTCGTCAAATATTATGTGTAAATGTTGGCACATTAAATACCTTCAAATTATCAGACGGAGACTGAAATATATTTAATATACAACCTGTTACGAATATGTAGTCATAGTGCATCACGAGATTTTAGTACAAATATGCAAACAAGATATTGACTTACAATTTAAAGATAAGCGCTTAAAAGGTGGTAGGTAAAATTTGTTTAGTATTTATATATTATTTTAGTAAATCACAAATCAAATGGACTTTTTAATAGATATAAGAGAGACAGCACCATGTGAGACATAATTTTCGATAATCGATTCAGATAACTTTCAATGCACGAACAGAGTAAAAATTAGTTATAGCCGATTTCCTGCAGTCTTAAGAACTTAGGCCGGTACACTGACTTGGTTCTCTCCAAGTTGATCCGACGACGAATTAATGAATGAGTGATTTATTTATTAACACAGAGATATAGATATTAAATATAATTATACTAAAATTAAAAAAATCATATTAATTAGAATAAAATTGTCGCATTTTACATAGAAATAATGTTCTCTGCATTGAGTCGACCAGGTATCGAACCTAGCATCTCAGAGCAGACGACACAATGAATTCCAGTGTGTAGGTCACTTGTCCACGGAGGTCGTCAAAAAAACTAAACAAAACATAAAGTCGAGTTACAATAACTGCGACCGGTGTCGTGTCAAATGAAAAGGTACTGACTCAGCATAATGTCGCAGGGTTAACCGCAACGCTGATTTTCAGACAAAACCTACGTAGTTGTGGTTACTAGTGGTAAAAGAACAAATAATAAGTTATGTGGTAACAAATAATTAAAAAAGTATATACAATCAAGAAGTCGGTTAGAAAGACCGACCATAAAAAACCAATACAAATACCCAATAATATTCTTATTTTTATTTCCCAAACAGTACGATTCTACTCCCACACCCCGAGAAAATCTCTGAGTGTACAATCGTTATTTATGATATTTACATATATCAGACGTAATTGGAATATTATTTTGAACTACCATACGTCATCAGATTTCATTATAATGCAAGGCATGCTCATCCATTGCCAAATAAGCAGCCGGCAAAGCAGACGTCAGTTCTTAACTATGACTGTTAATTGGATCATATTACAAGTTTTCTTGAATCTTTTAATATTCAATATCTTCTCTATTAACTCCTGGCGAACTACGTCGACTTACACTATCATTCAAACTAGAATCTTTTAACATAGGTATTATACTAAACATATTATAATTATTTGTCCTGTCCTACTATACAACCGAAACTACCCGAGCCAAACCTATAATATATTAGTAATACATCCCTTTTATTTTGTAATCGCCGTGTGGTATGTATGAGAAATTACCACCCTTCTTCTTTCCCAAAAAAAAAAATCGGAATGGACAGCTTTATGAAATATTATGCGTGACGATAATAAATAATGAATTATTATGTTACAATATAATAAATAATTATGTTACAATTTACAAATAATTATGTAAAAATTGAAGTGTCTGTTTGTGATTCGAAATTAACAGCTTTTCCTTAAATGCATATTTAAGTATATGTACGGTACTTATATAATTTTTTTTAGTATTTTTCCTCTGTATGTTTGTTACGGCGAATCTCTAAAACGGCTGCACCGATTGTATTGGGATTTTCACTGGCAGATAGCTGATGTTATAAGGAGTTACTTAGGCTACTACAAAAATATATAAAAATAGCAATTTAAAAGAAGGTAAACTTACCAATCATGGTACCGACGATTAGAGCCACCCCACTGAAGAGTCCCACCCGTCTCTTGAGGTGAACAGGGTCGTCCGGAGCTGCGTCCGACCCCTCCAACTGCGCAAACAGCAAAAAAATTGCTATAAAATACAACGAGAGAAGATGTGCTGGAGAGACAGATCATGTTAACGTTTGAGCACATTTAACACTCAGTGGTAGGAAATTCCAGAGTTTTACAGCTGTAACAGAAAAGGAGTTCCAGTAAAAATTTGCGAGTGCATAGGAGTTTTAAGGGAAAGATTTTACTTACATAGAAGACAAAGGAGAACATTTGTTATACAAAAGATATTGAATTGTTTTTGTACCTCTGAAAGTAATGGGAGAATGGAAATTGGTGGAAATTTGGAAATAGTGGAAGAATTTAGTTTTTTTAATAAAGAGATTATTTGAGCTTCTTTAATCTGGGAATAAAAAGAAGTTGAAGATATGGAAAAGTTGAAGATATGTTTGATATGTCTGTTTGAGTGTAAGATATGTCTTAAAATAGGTATTAAAATGTTGAATATATGAGGAATGATCATTTTGCGGCTTACATCGTCACTACCAAGAGCATCAGAATGGCCGAATAGTATGTGAAAAAGAAAAAGAAAAACAGTTGACCTAATTTTTTTCATTTGGCAATATTATCAATGCCAGGAGCAGAAGAAAATTGCTGGATAAGCAAATTTAAATCAATGTTATGTAGAATCGAACTTGAGCCTGATTATCAAACTCCTAAAGATCTTAAAAATTCTATTTGGATCTTCATTCTAAAATTACCAATGACATAATAGCTACAAGTATTGTGTATGTACTAATACTGATTTGGAAAAAGATCTATGGATGATTAAAGATTTTACAGTAAACACTTACAGTTATTATATTACTACAGTTATGATATTTTATGTACATACAGATATGATATTTTATGCATGGAGTAGAGTGGCAAATCTGAGCATATTTTTAATCGTGTTAAGAACTCCCGAAACGATATTTAGTACTAAAAAGTAACTTTATTCATATTTCCATTCAGGAATAAGTCAAGACAGCCGAGTTATTGGTTCATCAGAATTCGAGTCTAGAGGCCCGAGTTTGATCCCCGAGTGACCTCGTGCCAATTGGTTTTTTTTTTAAACTTATGAACCTTTTATATATATTGGCTTGGACATCAAGACGGCGACGGGCCCACCGCCTGTCATGTTATTCCGAAACTAGTCTAGGTAGGTCGAAACGACGTAATTTTCTAGACCTCTGTCTACCTCCTGTGTTGGGAATGGCCTAAGATATATAATCAAATTACAATATGGCATGGGGTGTTAAGGAAAATAGGATTGTAGTGATCAAGTTGAGTTGAGGTTGAGTGTGCAAGGCACAAAATGGTTATGGAGCCGTGGATCATATTCCGGACACTTCAAAAGCTTGATATCAGCCGTATATATCGTACTATCAACGGATACAACAACACTTCCTCTATCGAATACTAGAAAAGATCAGAGCAGCCGCGTACCGCGTTATAGTCGATATACAGGACATGCCGTAAATCAATATTTACAATTAAAGAGAGTGGATCGATCAAAACACCTTCAGTCGCGATACACAGGTGAAAGGCAAAGGAATGTCCTCTTTACCGATGAAAAAAGCTTCACGATTGAAAAACACTACGATAAGCCAAATGATAAAGTGTACGCTCACAGTTCTAAAGAAGCTGCTCAAGTTGTCGGAAAGGTACAACGTAGTCATCATCCTGCGTTAGTGATGGTTTGGTGGGGCGTGACTAATCAAGGAGTCATAAAACAACATTTTTGTGAAAAAGGAGTGAAGACTTCAGAAAAAGGGTATCAAGATTCAGTCTTGGATGATATTGTGAAACCTCTCAGCACAGACACACACTTTTTAAAAATATACCGTGGACTTCCCAGCAGCACTGGTCACAAATCACCAACTACCAAAGTCTGGCTTGAAACCAACGTTCTGAATCAGAGCTGAATACTGGCCCTGATCTAGCCCAGACCTTTAGACTTCAGATTATGGTCCCTTTTCGAAGACATGGTCTGCTCTAAACAACACGGCAACATACTCAATGTTTTATGTGCTTAATTACTATATTTTATGTGTTTAATTACTTGAAAAATCTTTGGAGTAAGCAGTGGCGAAATTTCCCTCGGAAACAGTACGTAAATCCATAGATCCGTAGCCAAACAGATTAAAGGCCTGTATAAAAGCCGAAGGTGGTGGTGACTAATAAATATGTAGGTATAAATTTTAATAATATTACATTACTTCATTAAAAAAAGGTATTGTCATTTGTAACAGAATTTGTGGCCGGACTTTTTTGGTATTAGTTAGACTTATTTACTATTTAGGTAGATGTAAATAATTCTCAACATCCTTACAAATCAACAAGGAAAATTCACTCGGTCATATTGTTAAAAAAACGGAAAAGTTTCCGTAAAAATAGGACTAATATTATTGTATATATTGTAACTGAATGTTACAATTGTAAGAAATAAAGTCCATAAAATTATTCACTTTCAACTTCAAAATTTTAAAGATGTGAAAAAATATTGTTTTTGACGTTACAGACCGTGTTGATAAAACTATAATGTAGATAATGCATATTTGATACAATCACAATTTTACAATTTTAATCTTATTTAATAAGACGACCCGATAATCTAGATGGTAGTGACCCGCCCTCGAAGCAGGGGTTACGGGTTCGAATCTCGCCAGAGGCAAATATTTATGTGATGAGCATTAATGCTTTTACTCAAGTCAGGGATGGTTACATGTATATATGAATTATATGGATATATATAAAAAATATATAATATTAGAATAAACGATATAATATAACATAATATAAGAACATAAATGAATTTATGTATTTAGTAAAAGTACCCTTGTAAGTATATTGTACCGATAGCTAAACGTTGCATAGCAAAGCGTTGTATGACTGCCTCTTAACGTTAAATTTTCTACTTACTTTTTTATATACACACACATATTTTTCTTTCTGACATTAATCCCTTACTTTATATAGACTGATTTTGGGTAAAAACAAAAGAGTTTTTAGATATATTTTTCCATTTTAATGTATAATGCTGACATAGACAATTTAAGTATGCGTCGCGGTTTGTTGAACTAGATTTATTACGAAGGTATGCAAAAGGCAATTAAAATCGATGACAGTTGATTCTGCACTTTTTTTTACTTTAAAGTAAAAAATATCACGAAGCTCTTGATTGGATAGGTGGATGTAATACTTTCAGCTTTAAAAGTATTGGTATGCATAAAATATCAGAATTCCTAATATCATATTAACTCCAACTCCAACGAGTTTTTCAAAAAACTTATGTACGAATTTCATCGTTGGCTTGGACATAAAGACGGCGACGGGCTCACCACCTGTCACGTTGTCCCGAAAATATCTTCGGTGGAAGGTGGGTCAAAGGGACTTAATTGTCTAGATTTGACCTCTGGCTACCCCTGTATTGGGAATTGCGTGAGGATATATTTATATTTATTTATATTAACTTCAACACTTAATTTTTAAAGCAAATAGTCTGTCAACTTTAGTTCATACATTTTATACATAATTGGTACCTTGTCTCCTGGGTTGAGGTTGCCGTCGGAGAGCGCTCCCGCCGTGCCATCTTCGGCATCGCAGCTGCCGGAGCACCCGCGCCATACCAATCCGCCTTCACGTACGCCCCCTGAATAAGGAACGTAAATAATTTTAGAGATACTTTTAGTTTCATTGGTTTGCACTCATTTGGACACTTACTCACATAAGGTTGTACCTATATATATGACATAAAATTTTTTGTGTCCCACAATACACAACACTCTCTCGCGCAATAAATGCTTTTAAGTAACGCGGCTACCCAAAATCATAGGTATATATGTATGTTTGGATGAATCAGCCTATCTATCGACTATTATTTTGATACTTCAAATTACAAGTTATGAATCAGTACACATGAAGCATGATTTACTAATAAATGTGTACCTTTTCCATCTTAGATTTGAAAAAAAAAATACATTTTAATATTCCAAAGACGAGCACAAAATCTTAGCAGTTTAAAAATCAGGAGCATAAGAAAATTTCTGCAACTATTTCTAGTGATCGTTAGCAATATTCAAATTTCTAAATTGTGCAACATAACATCAAATCACACGCGGAATTGTTACGAGTAACATCGAGTAATACAAAAAAAATGGTAATGAACATTTTTTAAAAAACTTTTTGCACGTAGCTTAAGTAAAAAAAAAATCTTATGATACGTACAACATGCTAATATTATTTGCCAATAATTTATTTTGTATGACAGATCCTTTATAGATAAATTTACGTCTATATTGAATGTACTTAGGGGACTTTACCTGTGTTTGTAATTAAACGTAATAAAATCTGACGTTATTGGCATAGACTGATATCAAGCCAATAACAAAAACTTCCTAACAGTGCCAAACGACGAGCGAGGACGATAAGAAAAGAATTTATATATTCGTTTTTCAATTCTTTAATAGTGATCTTAATTCAAGAGTTACAGACATTAATTGTTTCGCAGTTTTTAATTTACATGAAGACTATGAATATTATAAAATTACTTCATGTGAAAAGAAACATACGAAAATTGTGCCAGTTCTGTAGCAAAAAATAGGTTGGGGCAATGACGGCAACGATATGTAAACAATAATAGGTATGCTTCGGTATGCGGTACAATTTTATGTAACAATTTTTATTGCAACTGTAAACGTGCGGAAAGTTTTTGATGGCAAGTGACGACAGAAGCATTCTATTATACATCATAAGAACAGTTTTCCTTGAAATATTCATGTATCATGCTAGCAAGTCTACAAGGTTTACGTTACTTAGTCCGTTCAAATTTCTATTTGATGACGCTTTGAAGTCACATGAAACCGCCGGACGCCACGTAATCAAAACAACGTCTGCTTGTCATCACGTACACCATTTATATTCTTATTTTATTAATACCACTCTGTCATTTTATGTTATTTATGTATATGTTTCGTATAGTTACTCAATGTGGACTCTCTAAGAATGGATTTAGGCAACTGTAGTATTTTGCGATTGTATACTGCTATTCTTAGCACCCTTTAATTTGTCTTTACTAAATTAACTCGAGGCACAAAGAACAATGTTTTAAATGTTAGATATAATGTAGTAGAATGAACAACACGTTCCTAGAATGTTACCATATTCCCATACGCACGTGATTACGTATAGATGCTGGAATAACCCCCGCACAATTCGTCTCACGAGTTTACGCAATAAATTATCATAGTAAAATATATCACCATACAAAATTCAATATAAATTAACAATTTAGTAATGATAATTATTAATTACTAGATAAATCCAGCTAGTCACTACTCGCTGTGCTTCACGCTATTCCTAATATTGGGTTAGACAGTAGTCCTAAAAATTAAGTCTTTTCACCGAAGATATTTTTTGGGACAACGTGACTAGTGGTGAGTCTGTCGCCGCCTTTATGTCCAAGTCAATGATATAAGTCATACATAAAAAAATATCTTCACGCCATTCCCAATACAGAGGTAGACAGAGGCTTATTCTAGACATTGAAGTCCCCGCGACCCACCTTCCACCGAAGATATTTTGGGACAACGTGACAGGTGGTGAGCCCGTCGCCGTCTTTATGTCCAAGCCAACGATATGAATCGAACATAGGTGTTGAAAAAACCCATTGGTACGAGCCTGCCACCTGGGGATCGAACTCAGGTCTCTCGACTCGAATTCCGATCACCCAACCTCTCGGCTATCGTGACTTTTCATTAACATACATAACGCATGGGGATCGAACACGGGTCTTTTGCTCGAATTCCGACTATGGAGACTAAATATTTGTATTTATTTGGTTAAATATTTTTTAAAACTGCTAGATTGCTTTCATCGATGCACTGGGTACTGTACTCATATACATATTTATAAGCTCAAGAAATTCTGAACAACCTATAAAACATAGCAAAGGTAAACACAGAAAACAATTAAAAGTAGCGTATGGTTTATGTTGTTTCATAAACCATACGCTACTTTTAATCATTAAACAACACTAACATATCATAAATAAAGGGCACGTAAGGTATTTGGAAGGGATTCAAATATGCAGGCGCTCTAGTTGACAGTGATTATATAAAATTTATCCCTTTCGAAATACAGAAATAGTTTTTTAACGTTTGTCGAAGTAATTTTGATTATAGAAAGCGAAACAAGTTGATGAAAAGCTCACTATAAAAAAAGCGTAGTGTAGTGCGTAGTTATATTTTCATGTTCCTCGTAATCTAAAAAACCTGACTGTCGAAAATTCGATAAAAATTATGAAAAAAGTTTATACTTCGTCCTAGTTTGGCATATAAATACTTAATTAAATAGACGAAAATACAAATAGTTCAAAATATGACCACGTGTTCTTATGATGACTACGAAATATGTTTCTCAAAAAATTAAAGTGCTATGTTGTCTTGCTGTAAAAATTCACCATTTCCTTTCTTTTCATTTCTAGTCACGATAGCCGAATGGTTAGATGATCGGAATTTCGCGTCAGGAGACCCGAGTTCAATCCCCAGGTAGCCGTCTCGTACCAATGATTTTTTTCTAAAAGTTATGTACAATTAGATCGTTGGCTTGATATAGACGGCGACGGGCTCACCACCTGTCATGTTGTCCCGAAAATACCTTCGGTGGAAGACGGGTTTCTTTTCAAGGGTTTCGTATAAGGGTCTAAGCCATCTCGAAAAATAACAGATCAAAATTGAACAATCCGGAAACAAGAAGCAATGAAGGTCACAAAGTTTTTTCAAAAACGGTCACCAATCCAAAAGTAAGCTACTAGTCGACTAGATTCAAATTTCATTACATTACAGCTGCTGTTGAAGAAAGCGAAATCTAATTGTTTGCAGACAATACGTCAGAAGCAAACAACGATATTGTAGTGTTATATCTACCGAGAGTACCTTCAAACTCTTCTTTGACTTTCTAAAAAACGTTATCGACGCATTTTAAAAACCATGTTTTAGTTTGCAACAATTTTGTTGTAAACTAAAACATGCAAATAGCAAGATAAATAGCGCTAATTTGATTTTGAAATATTTTAGAAATTAGTATTATATAAACTACAATAAGTCAAACCTTGACTTATGGAAAGTAGTATGGAAAGTACACGTAATATTAAGTATTATTGACAAAATAAGTGAAGTTCAGTTAGCAATACGGACTTTTTCTTCAAGCATAAAAGCTATTAAAAATAAAGTATCTTGTAGCATACTGTAAATGCCACCTGCTGGACAAAAGTTAGTGGAAGCTGACGGACTTATAAAGTTTTTCTTATAATATAATAATAATAATAATATCTTCACGCAATTCCCAATACAGGGACAGACAGAGGTCAAGTCTAGACAATTAAGTCCCTTTGACCCACCTTCCACCGAAGATATTTTCAGGACAACGTGACAGGTGGTGAGCCCGTCGCCGCCTTTATGTCCAAGCCAACGATGAAATTCGTACATAAGTTTTTGAAAAACTCATTGGTACTGCCACCTGGGAATCGAACTCGGGCCTCTCGACTCGAAATTCCGACCACCCAACAACTCGGCTATCGTGACATTTTTCTTTGACTCGTTTTTCTTAGGTATATTAATTTAATTTGTAAAAATAAGAAAATAGACATTTTCAACTATATATATTTTTTTCTAACATAAATTTAAATGAAAATGATAAAAACCTTCATCTGAAAAAACGAGAACGGGAGCAAATTCGGCATTCCGAATTTTGTCCGTGGTATCAGGATGCGCGGGCGCACGTTTTGAGCCTCGCAGCAGAGCGGCGAGTTTGTCACGCATCGCATCGCACATGCGCCCGCCGCACCTTACTTACTGGTGGCGCCGGCGCCGGACGACACTGTCACCAGCCAACTGTCTACTGTATTCTAAATTAATATCGCGTTTCGCGCCCACGAGGCGATCCTTGTAAATGCAATGTCGAAAAGGGGAACCGGACTCACTAAACGCACTGAATTTGCTTCACTTGTTCCGAACACCACTACGTTTGCTCAACGACAACACCTACTAAAATATTGCTTTCGTTTATATAAAACACAAATTCACTTATACGTAGATAAACGATAGATTGACGACACTTCTCAATAAAATAAAATTTATTAACAATAAATTTATCAATTCTTATCTTTCATATCACTTTTATAATGTAGTTTAAGTCCACTTGATTTCTTGTAATTAACGTAAAGAAACTGTAACTTATGCAGTTATGAACGGTGCTGTCGCTCAGGGCAGACTGTCTATTCCCAGCTTGAGCGAGCACGTGGGCGCGCCGCCCGCCGCCCGCCGCCGCCCGCCCACCGATCAATGGACGCGAGATTCGACACCTGAGCCTTCATTATTTACTACATGTCCACTTTGCCAACCATTATTATCACAACGTTACTGTTAGCATGTATTCACTCAGATAAACAACTGGCAGGAAACAATTTTTTTGGGAATTATTAGTTACTTATAAACAGCCAACAATGCAAACAAATTGATAACAAAAGGACGATCCTTTAAAAACTGTAACCAAAAAATAAGTTATTATAATGATTTATCCTCTAATTATTACAGAGTCGTGAATTCTTTTCCATATTTTTATATTGTGGTCTAATACTAAGGTAACAACAGACTTAGCTCTACATCCCTAGAATCACTAGTTAATATACATTTCCATCTCACAGTTATTAATAATATAAAAGATACGCTTGGAATTTTTTAATTTAAAGTTTATACAAGGAATATTGTAGCCCCATTCCGAACTGACTGCTGTAATCCCTTGCACCATATAATTATATCAAAACATAAATATATATGTTGTTGCGGTTGTTTATATACAATAAAAGACACGATAGCCGATTGGTTGGGTGATCGTAATTCGAGTCGAGAGAACCGAGTTCGATCCCCAGGTGTACGCAATTCCCAATACAGGGGTAGACAGAGGTCAAGTCTAGACAATTAAGTCCCTTTGACCCACCTTCCACCGAAGATATTTTCGGGACAACGTGACAGGTGGTGAGCCCGTCGCCGCCTTTATGTCCAAGCCAACGATGAAATTCATACATAAGTTTTTGAAAAACTCATTGGTACTGCCACCTGGGGATCGAACTCGGGTCTCTCGACTCGAAATTCCGACCACCCAACAACTCGGCTATCGTGACTTTTAAACGCAGGAGTACGATGATTAATATTTCTTGACGCAAACTTTACAACTCCTAGTAATGCGTTTATAAATAATGGCTTTACATGTCGTCGAGCTGAAAAATTTAAGATGAGTTTCTTTCGTAACTTCCATTAATATAATACGGTTATTACTTTGTATTATTAAATGTTTTTTGGGGGCATTATCTCTTTCATCTTTATTACTTATTAAATTAGATACGATTCGAAAACCTAGTAAAGGTAGTTACCCGGCCTTCGAAGCCAACGATTGCAAATTCGAATCGAATCGAATGCTAGTTCATGAGTCATATTTCTGAATATTTATCTGAATAAATGTTCTGTTTAAATATGTGTAAGCACATTGCATATGTTTTATCTATGTCCTTTCCAACTTTAAGAAAGCCAAGCCTAGGTTATAGCCATAGATAACATCTACATTATAGCCATGATAGTCGAGTGGATGAGCGATAAAAACCCGAGTTCGATCCGCTGGAAGATTGCTTGTACCAGATTCTCTTTCGAAACATATGTACAGTTGGACAATAAGATGGCATCAAAGTCTCCACTTATACACAAAAAAGGTTAACCTTAAACTATAAGAGTTTGGAAAAACTTGAACCTGACAAAAACCCAATAACCCAAAAACCCAATAAAACCCCAACAAAACCACTAGACTTGTCTTTTTTTTACTTTGATTCAGACCATCATTTACGTCTTTCTATCGTACTAGTTCTTCGTCCGTGGCTCCGCTCATGTGGACTATTTATAATGGTGGTAATAATGGTAAGTTTGCCGAAAGTCCAATTGGGGACTCGCCTGTCTGTATTAATATTTTCAGCGTAATCCATTAACTAATATCGATTTTCATACTTCTTTACCTAGAAATGAAAAAAAAACTATATTTAATCTATATTCTGCCGTTTTACTGGAGGAATTTCCTATAATCCTTTCTTACCTGAAGTCTCATACACATCTCCTTTCTAAGGTTTTCAAATTCCATTAGTAAGACTCTACGTTTAATGAGTCGTAAATTTATAAATTTCAAATACGTTTCGAAGTGGCATTCACCCAAATTCAATTGGTTCATGAGACATACTACCGCACTTTGCAATTAGGAACAAAGAAGACGCTTGTCGTACATCAAGTAGTATATTAAGCATTAATTCGAAGTCCATGAAATAGAAACCACACAACACAACTAAGAAGGTTTTATTGACAATGAATAAGGTACAATTTTGCGTAATACGCAGCTTTACATCTCAATCGAAGTGTTGTTGATAGGCAATAACACATGAGCGAGCGTGAGGAGTGAAGCATTCGGTGATTGCTACGAGTGCCAAACAATTGCTACGTATCGGGCCGGCCATGTTATAGGGGCCTTTTTGCTAAAATTAAACGACATTGTATTTGCTTAACTTCGGATTTGCTATATGTATATGCATTCCATTAAATAATGTTATTATGTCTCTGCATTATTTGGCGATTTAAATAGATTATGATTATGTCGTTTGACATCATTCAAAGGTTTAATAATTCCCTGAAAATTCACTGAATGGAACTAGTGCTGTAATATATATGAATTGCATGACAAGTAACTTATATTTACTGACACGTAATATGTATGTACGAGTATATATGTATGTTACCAATATCGAAAATTATTTATTACAAATACAAAATTATTATCAATTATTTTCGGTAATTATAAACGGAAACTGTTTATATTTTATGTTAAGAGAAATCAATCTTAATAATGAAAAGTAAATAACCATCCGGTTGAGATCGTCGTACAACGGCGTTCTCTAAAATTCTTTAACAGAAATTACCTTCACGTATTTCCGAATACAGGGGATAGCCAGAAGTCTAGACAATTTTGTAGTTTCGACCTACCTTTAACCGGAACTTGTTTTAAAACAAAGTATCAGGTGGTGAGCCTGTCGCCGTCTCTGCGTCTGAGCCAACGATATAAATCCTACATAAGTTTTTTGATACTCATACGATATAGTAAGACCCTACCAAATCGGGATAGAATTTGGCTGTCGGTGTACAGCAATTTTAATATAGCGATGGCATGACATATAAATACGTCTATTTGCAAATGTGGGCAGTGGCAGTGAAGCAGGGAGAATTATCTTTTTTTTTAAACTGTTCCGTCGTCTTGCCTTGTAGTGATTGGTCAAATGTAATAAATAAGCAATCTTTGATTGGAAAGATTTGATTTGAAGAGAAACCTTTTCCTAGTAGTGGGATAGTGCAGGTGAAGTAGATCGAAAGCATTAATGAATCATCATAAATGAACTGTAAGTCACGATAGCCGAGTGGTTGGGTGGTCGGAATTTCGAGTCAATAGACCCGAGTTCGATCCCCAGTTGGTAGGCTCGTACCAATGAGTTTTTCAAAAACTTATGTACGAATATCGTTGGCTTGGACATTGAGGCGGCGACGGGCTCACCACCTGTCACGTTGTCCCGAAAATATCTTCGGTGAAAGGTGGGTCGAAGGGACTTAATTGTCTAGACTCGACCTCTGTCTACCCCTGTATTGGGAATTGCGTGAAGATATTTTTTTTTTTTTATCATAAATGAATCATCGAGTTGTTTATTAAATAGGTGATATAGCAAAAATGTAAGTGTAACAAGTCACGTATGTGTGTCGTATCTAATTTCAATTAGTCAGCACCAAAAGAAGGTCGATTACATTAGAATTAGAAATTGCAGTTACACATATAAATTTTGCATATCAATATCTCATTTAATTCGGTATTATCATTCTGTATAACCTTAAAAGATAAACCTATAAAGATAATTTAATTTGTAAGTTGTATGCACAATATTTTCAAGAACAAAAACAATATACTTTATTAGGAAATGAAAACACATTTTATACTCCCGTAGAGGAACAAATATTTTATTCAAAACAATTGAAGCAAAAAGGGTGAACAAACCCTAAATAGTTTCAATAAAGATTCGGAGACTCTAAGACGCCTACGAATGTCCTGCTCGCCCTTCAAGCGACCTTCGTTTTCAGGGCATCGTGTGCTATACGCGGCGTTATAGGTCAGGTAGATAACTCATGTTTTTAAAATATTTGATTTCCTCATCCGTATTTCACACGTCACCTTACGAAGTAGCCATATATGATCGGAGGAAAGGGTATAACGATTTTCATCTACTTGACTTATATTTATCGTGATATTGTCTTTTATTTTTTTCGTTTTGTTGATGCGATTTGGGTGAAAAAATAAATCCTAACTAGCTGATCTCATGGTAAATGGCTGCTGTAGACGGTGAATACTAAGAACAACTAAAGAAGAAAAAGGTCACCAGTGCATTTTCACCTCCTAGGACTAAAATTAAATGTAAGTCCACCTTGTCAGTAATTTCACTCTTGTTACAACTTTCTGAAGGGAAGTCAGCAGTTGTTGCACTGCCATTTGGAGGATGAAATAGGTTTGTTTTTGTCACGTACTTTCCCATACAGATCTGACTAGTAGTATAGAAAATTATTTCGTTCCACCTACATTTCGCCGGAGATTATTATTGATTATTTGATAGGTGATATAGCAAGTCAAAGATAGTGTCCAAGCATTGATACATTTTCCTTAAAAAGAGTCAAAGATAAACATTAATTCATATTTATCAAACGTCTGCTCGTAACGGAAATCGAACCGGCAACCCTTACCTTCGAAGACAAAATCACTACTAACTATGCTATAACAAAAGAATAAAGACGCGGAGGGCATCCATGGCAGGTTATTCTGGGACTTCGATAACTCGTGACTAACGAAATCGTCGCAATTTTTATTCTTGAAGTCAAAATAGTTTGGTGCTATTTTAGATCTAATTTGTAAACGGACGCCTTACAATTGATTGACGTAAAATATTCCACTGACTAAGATACAAGTACAACAGCGTTCGTTTCAGTACCAATTAACACAGCAATACTATTGACGACCTCAACGTAATTAGGTGTATGCCTCATTGTCTCATAATTCGTTTGAGCAGGAACCTACTGAAGGTCACCTTGAAAATGAAGTAGGCAGACGAACACACAAAAAAGGCTTCTTTCCTGGTAAAAAAAAACAATCTAAGAGCGAAAGGGCAAAATCAGCTCAGCTTCTATCAAATCAATATATTTCTGCGCATGCGTAAAAATTAAAATGTCTTTGCAAGGTAAAGAACGTGGATGTTTGATATTCCATTGACACAAGTCCGCAATTTTTAAGAAGTCAAGGGACTATTAAATAAATAATAATGTGCAATCCGTTAATAGTAAACCTTTTATAAATTTATGTAATCAAATGATACACTCTCTCTGTAATCAAATGGTAATATATAAAAAAACGGTACATATAAATTACCAAATAAATACCAATACCGACATTTAATTTTTAAAATACCAATGCCGCCATTTTTACCACCTTATTAACACCACAAAATATATAACCACCTTAAAATATTGGTGTTTTTAAGCTGTGTAGGCTACGCTGAACTTTTGGTTATTTATTAAATGAAATATTTCAAAAATCGCTAACACGAGAGGTATTTGAACTAGTGAACACACTGTACTGTGCCACGCTTTTACCGCTGACTACTGTCGCCCCCCACCGTATCCCACCCGTATCAATTGACATATTAAAGTTCTTTTGAACTTGGCAGTTGAAAAGAACTTTAATAAGTAGTACCTCTGGTGGCAGCATTTCTCGGATTTTATTAAAGCTTCAACTAATTGTTTACAAGTTTACAGTAACAATATAATTCTTCAAAACTAAACCACCTGGGCATATTGAAATGTATATCCATGATTTTTAAAATATATAAGCCATAATAAAAGTTATTTTTAGTTTTGTTTAAAGATTTAAAAAGCTACTGACATGGGCAGGCCACGAAACATTATCCTCCACCGACTTGTAGCGATGCTCTTTACCACCAAACCTCTGTGTCTCAAACTAGTGTAGGTTGATGGTATTAAACAGGTAAATGTTATTTACTGCCTTTGAGGTGGAAATATGGTACTCCACTCCGCTCTGGATACTCCTTGACATATAGATATATATATATATATATATTCATATATATATATATATATATATATATATATATATATATATATATATATATATATATATATATATATATATATATTCACGCCATTCTTAATACTGAGATAGACAGAGGTCCAGACAATTAAGTCCTTTCGACCCAGCTACCAGCGAAGACATTTTTAAGGTCAACGTGACAGGTGGTAGGCACATCGCCGTATTTTGCCAAACCAACGATGTCTATCGTACATAAGTTTAAAAAAAACACTTTTACGAGCCTACCACCTAGGGATCAAACTGGAATCTCTTGTCTCAAAGTCCGATCACCAAACTACTCGGCTGATTATAATTAAATAAACAAAATATTTTATAGAATGCCTTAAAGTTGTTGTGATTAGCCTTTCGTTGCTAAGTTGTAAGTTGCCATTAACTGTCATTTTTTACAAATACTTCGATTCGCTGCAATGTAGATTCTCGTAGCCATTTCTTATGGAATGATTTGATAATGATAAATTTTATAACTTGTTATTATATATATGTTAGTATTTATAGATATAAAAATACTTAAATTATAAGCAAATGCAAATAAGAAGTTCCGTTGATATGTTTCAGTCCATGAACGACTTCTCATATCAGTAATTAATTACTTCAGACATAATTAATTAAAAAGAAGGCAATTGTCATTAATTGGGGCAATGACATACGCAACAGGCACTCTATTCAGAGATTGTACATCGCTTTCCAATTTTATTTGATAAACGTGCTACCAACATTTGTTTACATGCCATTTTTTGCGAGCTCTTGCCAAAAAAGTTATTTTCTTTGTTGTATTTATTTTTGAAGTCGGTTAATATTTTGTTTAAAGATGTTGAAACGCCCAGATAATCGTAGAAATATAATAATTATACAAACGATTGAATTTGTTCATTCAAACGATCATTATAGGCTTTTAAAAAGTCCACGTCTAGATAAGAGCATCTCCCGTAAGGGGAATTAGTCAAAATAATCAAAATTGGCGAGTGGATTAGGATCCATTATCATAAACGTTGTTACTCCTTTACAGGTGTGTTTTAATCTAATCTTCGAGATGGTAATACCCCGAACTGCCGGCCTTAACGAAAAAAGCATGGCGATTATGACAAATTCCCTTATTGGAGAAACCTATGTCCTGCAGTGGACTTTTAACGACCGATAACTAAGTGAGTAACCAGACGGTAAATAACTGTCTACTGTGTACTTTCTGTAGAAGAATGTTTCAATAATTAGTTTGCACCATCAGTTGAATAGACACAAACAACAACGTAACAGACTGCGAGACGCTAAAGGCAATAACACCAGAAAGAGCTCTAGAGATTGCGATTGATTGAGAGAAAGAGTTCTTTCTGGTATTATTTTGCCTAATAAATTCTATAAATATATATCTTCACGCAACTCCCAATACAGGGGTAGACAGAGGTCTAGTCTAGACAATTAAGTCCCTTTGACCCACCTTCCACCGAAGATATTTTCGGGACAACGTGTCAGGTGGTGAGCCCGTCGCCGTCTTTATGTCCAAGCCAACGATATAATTCGTACATAAGTTTTTGAAAAAACCGTTGGTACGAGCCTACCACCTGGGGATCGAACTCGGGTCTCTCGAATCGTAATTCCGACCACCCAAAACCTCGCCTATAGTGACTTTAATAAATTCTCTAATTTAATAAATGAAATAAATTATGTAGTTTAATAAATTCTCTAAATTTCCCGTAAATTCATCATAATATGCGCTACGTAAACGGGGTGATTTAAATGGTGTTTTAAAGAAATTTAGAATAAAAACTCTAGCAGTTTGAATTCGTGAAAATCATATTATTGTTTTTTTTTTCTACATTATAATTTCTTACTTACTGCTGTAAAGATTAATAAATCAATATCAATATTTTTATTTTAAAAGAAATATTAATTTTGAAGATTACCCTATACTAAATCTACTAAACTCTATCAAACAATTCTGGTACAAAAAGAAGAATTTTCTCAGCTGAATAAACTGAAAGCCGTTTGATACTTAAATTTACTACTTTTACTTATCCAGCATATGGTGCTGCTCATAGTATTCTAATACAAATACTAAATATTGTATTCGATGCTATACGATGAAATGAAAGAATAAATGAAAGATAATGAAATGAAAGAAAGAACTTTAAGGCAAAAGGAAGATCGATAATCAATTTCATTGACGCCACTTATCTTTAAATTACAGTAATGATTGCTATCAATCATCAAGAGACCCTGCCTCGTGTGGAGTATCTATGAGGTACCGCAAGTTTACAGGCAATTTTAAATTTTGTGATAACTTTTCGCTTCCTATATATTTTCCTATGAAATTGGCTTTTGAATTTGATTATTATTTTAATTTCAAAAGAAGTACCTTTTTTTGAAAGAAGATTTTAGAAATACTACCTTTACTAATACTACCTTTAAACCTGCTTCAAAAAAGGTGGAGGTTTTATGTTCTTTTTTTAACCAACGTCAAACAAGAAGGAGGTCCTGTGTTCGTCGGAATCGTCCGACGGTCGAAATTTCATTAAATCTTAAATAAATTCAGTTAAATAATTACTTAGACGACAGATCTGATTTGGAAAATTTTTATGTTCTTTGTAAAGGTTACATATTCTCATAAATCCCAATGTCACCATGTCATGATTTAAAGATTAAATCCCTAGGAAATCAACAACATTCCTACAATATATGCAAAATTCAAAAGCATTTTGAGTATTTCTCCTGTTTTGTGATGCAAAACAGTTTTTTCGTCTAGGGGTATCACATATATATTCGTCTAGGGGTATACAAGGATGCTGAGCTGATCATAGAAGTCAATGCTATCCTTAACGTTAGGAGTTAGGCAGTAATTTACGATATGTCGACGGAAACTGCTTGATACTTAGGTATAGGTCCATAAAAGACGAACGGGGCTTTAAATGGTTATCACCGACTAGTATATTGCACCGGACATTATACTCACTCATAATCATCATTAAGATCAACGACTTCACATACTGCTAGGTATGGGCTTCCCTAAGTTTGTGCCCTCTAAGTATTCATTATGTACTCGCATATACGAGTATCTTTTTCTGCAAAATAAAAAAGAGTAAAATAAACTATTTTTTAAAAATTTAACCGTCTCCAGAGGAACAGCAAAAAACAGATATACTTGTAACTTGCTAATTTAAAGGGAATATTCTTTTATAGTAGATAATTTGTAGTACCCTACCTTGGAAGGAAGGGTTGTGGGTTGGAATTCCGCCAGGTGTATTTGCATAAACCATTGTAAAGATGTTCAACGTGTTTCCTTTGTAAAGGTTATAAAAAATATATATAAAAAAGTTCAAAGTTCATAACGAATCCTTTCGGGTACTGCAACTATAAGAAGAGAGGAGGACATTATCTAAATAAAAATAATAAATATCTTCACGCAATTCCCAATACAGGGGTAGACAGAGGTCTAGTCTAGACAATTAAGTCCCTACGACCCTCCTTCCACCGAAGATATTTTCGGGACAACGTGACAGGTGGTGAGCCCGTCGCCGTCTTGATGCCCAAGCCAACGTTAAAATTCGTACATAAGTTTTTGAAAAACTCATTGGTACTGCCACCTGGGGATCGAACTCGGGTCTCTCGACTCGAAATTCCGACCACCCAACAATTCGGCTATCGTGACTTTCGCTACGCTACGCTTACGCTAGTTATTTCAGATTAACTTATTACTACTATTACTAATACAACTAAAGTATTTCGTCGTAATTAAAGATCGCATCGAACTTCGAACGATCGAAGAAGACTATGGATATATTAGTTCCATTACCCGTAGAGACGACATGTTCGTATGATTCTCGTGCGATGCTGTTCCAACTTTCACTTTTCACTCACTCACTCAAATTGGGGCCAAGTTAAGGGCGCAAGGCAGAAAAAAATGAAATAGAAAATTTAAACAAAAATTGTGCCTCGTTTTTCCTAAAAGTATAAATATCATAATAATATTACTATACAACGTGACAGATGGTGAGCCCGTCACCGTCTTTATGTCCAAGCCAACGATATGAATCGAACATAGGTGTTGAAAAAACCCATTGGTACGAGCCTGCCACCTGGGGATCGAACTTGGGTGTCTTGACTCGAGATTCCGACCACCCAACCACTCGGCTATCGTGACTTACAGTAACTGTATACTCTTTAGTAAAAATCATTATAAGCTTACAATTTCTCCTAGTGTTAACATAATATGGTTTGTCAGTAATCTTGTAAGAATTATCAATATTTTTCCGCAAACACATTAAATTTCCATGTCAATATTAAAGTTTTAATTTGTTTAACTTTTTCTCTAAGATATGCTTTTGACTCTAGGCTATATATAGTTCTTATGCAATCCTCATTCGCAAATTCGTTTCTATATCAGATGAGGAAACCCAAAGAAAATTACCATATAACCAAAATGAATAATTCAAGCTTATTATCCTTAGAGCATACGTTGTACAGCTTAGTCTACGAGAAATAAAAACTGTCATAACCGCCAGGCTATCATCGAAGTGTAAAGCCACACAAGTTAAGTATAAGTTAAATTGATACACTAGATATATAAATACCGAATCAAAAATACTAACCCAATTAAATGGACCGGGTCGTAGCAGCGTGAGGATTTTGCTACTCCCTTTTTTCCCGAGGATGTCGGAAGAGGCGACTAAGGGAAATTGCCTTGAAACGGATGACGCCGGGATAACGATCTCTAAAAATATCAGACCGAAGATAGGCAGCAGCGTTTGAGGCAAGTACTGCAGTGGACTTTAAAAGGCTATATGTATGTTTGTATGTATGTAACCCAATTAAGTATTCGTATAATATTAAACAATATGATAAGCATATATAATTACAAAACAAGATGTCTTCGAAGCTAAAAGTTGCGGATTCGATTTCCGCTAGGGATAGTTTCGATTTTCGCTTTTCGCACATTTGTGCGATCAATAGGACTGTTTGTACTCGAGATTTCTTAATATGTATTGTTTTAAATTGTGTATTTTTATTTTTTGTTATGTTTATTATCTTAATATGTATCTATGTAAGTAAATTGAAGTGTTGGCTTAGACACTAAGACAGCAATAAGCTCACCACCTGTCACGTTGTCCAAATAGGCTTTGGTGAGAGGTGGGTCTAAAAGGATTAATTGCCTAGACTTCTGTCTTCGCTATTAATGATAAAATAAATAAATAAATAAATATCTTCACGCAATTCCCAATACAGGGGTAGTCAGAGGTCTAATCTAGTCAATTAAGTCCCTTTGACCCTCCTTCCACCGAAGACATTTTCGGGACAACGTGACAGGTGGTGAGCCCGTCACCGCCTTTATGTCCAAGCCAACGATATAATTCGTACATAAGTTTTTGAAAACCCCATTGGTACGAGCCTGCCACCTGGGGATCGAACTCGGGTCTATTGACTCGAAATTCCGACCACCCAACCACTCGGCTATCGTGACTTTTTTAAATGATGGATGGGGAAATGCGTGAAGATATAAATAAATTAAAAAGTTAAGATGTCTTAGTAAAGTGCATGCTTCGTTACAAATTCAAGGCTTTAGACGAGTGAATAATTTTTTCTTCACACTTATTTAACGAAAGATAAACAAGACATTCAGTCAATGCATAAACTGTTAAACTCAAGGTCACGTCTTTCAAAGTAGTTACAAAAAGTAAAGAATAGGATATTCGTTGGATAATTAAATATGCATAGATGACCCGGTGGTCTAGTTTGCGGTTAGTCATCTAGTCGCGGTAGCCTTCGAAGCCAAAGGGTTCGAATCCCGCCAGCGAGCAATATCCATTAGAATATTTATACTTGAGTACATATGAGTATTTCATATGTACATATGAATATTTTTTCTAACTCTAAGTAATTATATAGTACCGTTGGATTGGACACTAAGACGGCGACAAACTTACCATAATAGGCTTCGCATAAAGGCGAAATCGATAGGACTGTCTAATTAGATCCAGTGTTGAGAAAATGTGAATGTGAATGAAAGGGATAAAAAAATATTTAATTCTTATTAAAAAACTTTATATCACATTTAACCTTCAATTAAGGTAGCAAAAAGCGGACTTAGAGCCTTTTGGCATGCTTATTTATGGTAAACTGGAAATAAACTAAAATGAATATTTTAAATGCTATAATATGAAAATAATAATATAAGAATTTATAATATAGAAATTATTGTCTGATAATAACATGGTTCAATTCAAATGAATAATTTGAAGAATTTAAGTCTGGTATAATTGAGGCATATCAAAGAACATTATTTATTGTTCCAAAGAACGCGCGGTGGTCAAGGTGCTTAGGTACAGAATTTTAGACAGGTTTGCAATTGTAGCAACTTGACACCCAAGAGGCGAAGGTACTACATGCTGCACTCTCTACATAGAGACTGTACAACACATGTCACTGTGTATAATGTATAATGAAAAAAGAAATTTAAAAATACTAATGAAGGTTATAAAAGGTGATATTAAAGAGAGTCATAATTATATCTGTAGTAGTACTGGGGTAGAAAGAAGTCTAGACAATAAGGACATTTCGACCCAACCTTTCAGCGAAGCTTATTTTGGACGACGGGACTGGTGGTGATTCTAACGACATCTTAGAGACTAAGTTAACAGTACAATATACTTGCATATAAATATATTTATATAAATGAATACTCGTAGATACATAAAACATTCATGAATCAATTCATATTTTTACTTTTGTGATACTAACATAATAAAATTAATATTTGTATACCTTGATTAAGGTGGAAATGTAGTGAGACTATAGCTGTAAAACAACACCTAAATGTAAAACACCTGCAATTCACAAATAATTATTCTATTCTATTCTATATTCATTCCCCCTAATGTTTACCCCAGTGAATCCGAACCCGCAACCCTTAGCTTATCAAGCAGGGTCAGTACCAACTAGGATATCGGATCGTCAATAAACCTTCACAAATTGTGGATGTCCATATGGGTCAGTAAGTGTATTAATAAGTATATCAGACCAAGATAGGTTCATATTAGAAGAATAGGCAATCACTTTCCTTTTTTTTCTCTTTTTACTTAAAAATAAATTACTAGATCCGACATTATAGTCGCGGCATATTTTCAAGAAATATTAATTATGAAATTATTATAAAAATAACTAATATTATCGACACATGGATTTTCTCAGTACCGTCTCTGAATATAGCGTTTTTATTAAACGACCCGATTTGGAAAGGTTTATAAAAGACAGTAAGCACTTACCATTGCATGCATTCCCTGGCGGCTGTTCATGGTGATGCATTTCTCAAAGCACCGCGATGCGTGTGAAGAATCGCGCCCTTTCATGTCACAATCACAAGCGAGACTAAATTATACGAGCAACTGGCCGCCTGAAACACTGGAACTTCGTCCGTCCCCTACCCCGCACGAAACCCCGCATGCGCATGCTGAAATAAAGTTGTTATTCCTTCGAATATGATACGTAACTACCAATGAATGACTCTGATGAAATACTCACTGGGATTACATTGGCAACTCGTCCATTACATGGTTCATTGAAGGAATAAAAAGTACAATTTGAAAGAGTGACAGGCTGAAAGTATACTATTTAAAACAATATCGAATAATAAATAGGGCAATTGGGCGATCCTTTTATGCCGTTGAGTGTTACAACTTCCGTAGAGGAATCAGAATCATGGCATACCAAGCTTGTAGCAAAAGGTAACTAGCGGATATGGTTCCTATGAAGATAAGAATCCATGAATTATTCCCCTAAAAAAACGGTCCGGTGCCGCCTGTATTTATTGAGTCCTCGACTCCATCTTGTGGGCGGTTGTGCCAAGTTATGATTGTGACGCAGTACATGCAACTACAGGAGTTAACAGAATGAAAGGAAATGTGAAAAAAGTTCATATTTTAGTGAATAGTTCATACTTAAAATATTTATTTACTGTAAAAAGTACTTATCTCTTCTTTTATTTTTATATGTCTTTCAGATACATTTTGCTGTGCCTTGTTCAGATAATAATTATTTAAAAAAAAGTAACTTTTTTCTCAAAGAAAGCTCTCACAGCTTACTATGAGAAAAAAGTTTCTTTTTAAAAAAAAAAACTTATAAGAATAGAACATTGTACAAAATTTCAAGTATAATTCACTTTAGTGAATATTTATATACAGTATTATATAGTATTTCAAGTATAATAAACTTACTAAAGCGGAATTATTTAAATAAATAAATATCTATCTTAATAACGAAGAAACTGACCGATTGATCTACACACAACTGATCCCGTAGGTCCAAATCTATAAGCAATATGCATAAATACTGAACGGTAAATATTGAACCTAAAAGTAGTAAAACAATTGTTCTGTCTGAAAACAACTTGCTTAAAACCATTGTCTTCTCTGATCAGAATCGGGGAAAGGTGGATCTTTGGCAAAAGATTGATATATTTGATCACACACAGAAACATCTATCATTGCCCTTTTCATAGCCTGTTGAACAAAATTAAGCTTTTCTTTTGGCTAGCAGAGTAGCACCACGTCTCAGTTGCATATGTCACGTAATCCCAAAAAATGTCTTCGATGTAAGGTGAGTCGAAAGGACTTAATTATCTAGACCTCTATCTACCTCTGTAGTGGGAATGGCGAGAAGATATTTATTTTTAGAACTTCTTTAGAACTGTAAGCGTACACTTTATCATTTTGCTTATGGTAGTGTTTTTCAAGTGTGAAAATTTTTCACCCGTAAATATCCTCTTTTTTTGACAGAAGGCGTTTTGATCGATCCACTCTCTTTAATTTTAAATATTGATTTGACATTTCCTGTATATCGACAATAATTACCGAGCTTCAGTTCTTGTTTTGTAATACAGACAGAGTCCTAGCGAGAATCTTCATTTCTCGCGATAAGATTATTTGCTTCCTAATGGAATTTCCATGAATTCTGGATTTAACAGCATTAACAGCCATCAAACATTTGTAGTTCTAACAGCACGCGGCCGCCCCGATCATTTCTGGTCTTCGATAGAGGAAGGGTTGTATCTGTTGATAGTACGATAGAAGAACATACAGCTGATACCAAGCTTTTGCAATGTCTGGAATATGACTGAAGGCTCCATACTCAGTTGCAGCAAGGCGATCACTGCCATCCTATTTTTTTTAACCTCCCACTCCATATTGTAATTTTATTATAAACACGGAAAAATATGTGAAATGACGCAACATCAACACAATTTTTTAAAATTCATATTCGTGTTCCAAATTCAAAATAATTAAAAAGTAGAAAAAAAGAAGTTTAGATCTAGTTTACAAGAAGTGCACAATTAGCAGAGCTGTCACGATAGCCGAGTGGTTGGGTGGTCGGAATTTCGAGTCGAGAGACCCGAGTTTGATCCCCAGATGGCAGGCTCGTACCAATGGGTTTTTCAAAATGTACGAA
Source organism: Sericinus montela (assembly GCA_029286605.1). Taxonomy (NCBI): domain Eukaryota; kingdom Metazoa; phylum Arthropoda; class Insecta; order Lepidoptera; family Papilionidae; genus Sericinus; species Sericinus montela. Next base: position 6,875,889 of record JAGSMR010000021.1, read on the forward strand.
TTATATCGTTGGCTTGAACATAAAGACGGCGGCGGGCTCACCACCTGTCACGTTGTCCTGAAAATATCTTCGGTGGAAGGTGGGTCTAAGGGACTTAATTGTCTAGACTAGACCTCTGTCTACCCCTGTATAGGGAATTGCGTGAAGATATTTATTTATTTATTTTATTATAAAATAAAGTAATAAGAAGGACCACAGAAAAAAGTCTGCCTATGTCAGTGCTACGTTATCTGTTGACAACGTTTAAAAAATATTAAAAAATAACCGTGTGCTGTATTCGACGCACATGTCTGTCTTTTGGTCTAATGTTTATATTTGTTATACACAAAAACCCAGGCCTCTGTTATTTCTTAGGCCATAAGAATTTTTTTCAACTCACGCTTACGCCATGCTACAAGTAATCATGCTGCAATTCTGCATCTATTGAATACTATTGAAAATGATTAATATTATGTATTTACAGCAATCTATAGGAACGATTTTCAAAACACAAAAAATATTTTTATACAAATATTATATTGATTTCATAAAAAAGTGAGCAATGTATCCGCCACCTTCTTTTTTCGTATTCAGGGAGTCATAATTAATCCGATGAGCGCAATGAGAAGCGTGTGCAAATTACTTGCAAATTAGAAGGCCTTATTTAAGGAAAAGATTTAATGCCACTTTTTTTAACGCTGTAGCGCTGTTAAACTGCAATCTACTTCGATGTGAGACTCATTTAAATCATATACAGAAATGCTCGCCAGATCCTGGCTATTAACTTTATCTCCAACTTTCTTTCCTCTCGGACTATGGTAATTAACACAATATCTCCTGGGCGCGTCTGATTGCGTCTGGCTGCGTACTAGCTCATTTCTTTATACATAACCTGTTATAATAAACGTAGGTAATTATAACGCATAGATAATGAGTAATTTAGATTTTCGTTAAATTGTTTTCCTGAAGTCCTCCAATATGCAGACGACTTAGCACTTTATCTCCCCATAGACAACCTCTCATAAAATTATTACCATTTCAAGATTTAAACATATCATATTTGCAAGTCAGATTATTTTCAAAATCACCAACACTTGGCAAAAGATAAAGATAAGCCATCTTTATCTTTTGCCAAGTGTTGGTGATTTTTCCATTCCATTTTCATAGCCATTCCAATGACGCCGTTTTTATGACATCTAGTGGCGACTTACAACAAAGAGGACAGCATAAAACTCGTTTTGAGATGTATATATTATAGATATAATTACCTATACTGCTATAACCTTTATATACGCTTGAATTTTTATGATGTTCAACCAAATTTGTGGATTTTCCTTTATTTTCACCTGTTTCCCAATTCTGTAATAGCTCTAGGCAAATTCCAAATTAATAATACATATATTTCAAGTATTCAGTCCCTTAACAAAGTAGTTTTCTTTTTATCTTCAGGAAATTTCCCATAACAGAGTAGACAGAGGTCTAGCCAGTGAAGTATTTTCGATCCATCTTTCTGTGAAACTCACACACAACGTGAGGGTTGTTACAGGCTATTGCCATCATGGAATAATAAACAGCATAAAAGCGAAGAAATTAATCTTGTTATTCATGAAGCAATTACGTTGACATCATACGTCAAAGAACTCTTAGAAATGCAAATGAACTAAAAAAATACTAAAAACCAGTAGAAAAGAAAACTGATAATTATTAAGGTTTTTACAGGGTAACAAATATTACAAAGAAATATAAAAATAAGTCTATTTCCCAGGTAACACTTACAATACACGATCAAAATGCAAGATCAAAATGCAATTAGCCAACATAACATAATTATAGTTCCATTTAAAGAAATATTCTTTATAAAGATATTTTCATAACCCAATATGGGGGTAGCCAGAGATTTAGATAATGAAGACCTTTCGACCCACCTTGAGGTGTTAGCCTGTCGTCATATTAATGTTTAAGCCAATTATATAAATCATACAAAAGATTTGAAAATATCTGTTGGAGCGAGCCTACCACCTGGGGACCAACATGACACAAACACTCCACTAACTTTTCTCTTTTTATCTTCACGCCATTCCCACAGGGGTAGATGGAGATTTTTTATATAATAAATTATAAATTAATATATATTTGAATAACTAACAGTTAATTTTAAATTCTACATTTAAAAATGTGGTTCAACATGTTAAAACAAACAATTATATTTTTATGTTTATTTAATATAAAATGAAAAGCATCCATTATTACAGCATACACTTTTGTTTTCTAACTAGATCTTATGCATATATTATACTTGAAGTTTAATATAAATATGATATTATAGAGACAAAAACTAAATTTTCAGAACTTTACCAAATGTAGTTAAAAATTATTATAATCTAATGAGGTTAGCTGAATGTTAGTAAATACAGCTATATTTATTCAATATTTCAATTCAATAGTTTTTCAATTATTGAATATTTAAGGTTTATTTGTAATATGTAAATTAATGTAAGATTATAATAATAATGGAATTATAAAATGTAGTGGAATTATTTATTATAGTGCATACCAAGCAAACAAATCTTGGGACTAAATAAACACTGTGTCACTAGAAAGCTACTCTGATTACTTTAAATTCAAATAAACTTTGTTATCTATCATGAATATGCTGTGTAATTTTTATAATAATCATGTTACTGCTACCATTAACTACTTATATCTAACATAAATTTCAAATATATACAGAAATATTTAAGCATATTAAACAGTTTTTTGCCAATATTTTCAATTACATACATAATTTAATAGATTAAACCAAACATGAATTTCAAAGGAACTTTCTTTCCGGTTTCATTCACTGTTAGTATTTATTTCTTCTTAATAACAAAACAGATCAAAATACTTCTAACAATAAAGTATAAAGCAACAAGAAATATCACATTCATAGTGAACTTAATAAAAAGACAAAAAACTATGGCATTTAATTTATAATAGAATTCATATGTTAATATGTATATATATGTTTTATTACATAAATTCTTTAAGCCTGTCATCTATGTCAAACTGTTGAGTCCTTCATTTTAATCATGCTGATATTGACATATTACTAATATAAGTAAATTGGATTCCTTCTTAAGTTTTGATTTTATATTAAAAAAAATATTCAAGTTATAATTTGGTAAACTGAATTGCTCTAGAAAATTCTGTAATAAAATTATAATTTAGCATTATTACTGTTGTTAAGGCACACAAAATTTACTTTGTTGAACAACTGATAGATGAGTAAATAATAATTTACAGCACTACTAAAACTCAACTTTTACTTTAAAATTTTATTACATTAAAAATAAATAAATGTATAGGCCCAGTTATTCATAAAAAACATACAAATATTTCCTTTAGGTAGGTACAAGGTTTTGTGGTATAATAGTCTTTAATATTGTAAGAAATGTTGAGTTGTACTTTCAGAATTATAATACATCTATGCTAAAAATAAACCCAATTTTGTTTAAAAATCATACATGTATATGACACTACACAATAGACATGTGCATAACAAACATAGGATGTTTCACTTTCGATTTTTACATAAAGGTGACATTATCAAAGGAAAAATTCTTAAAACAATATAATTATACACTATTGTAATGATTTAAAATAAAAATGGGATACTAATATACTGCCTATTAAGAAGTTTAAGATTTTCTTGAAGTCTAGCAAGCACAGTTGTCTCCATCTCTGTTCCGTCCATTGTCATTAGCATTAAGCTTGATTTGATCAGGAAACTCATTGTACAATTCAGCCTCTGTTTCTTGAGCCAATGCATTACGAGCAATAGTCTGGAATGCTAGTTCTACATTCACAGCTTCTTTGGCACTCGTTTCAAAATATGGAATATCATTTTTGCTTTGACACCACTGCTGTGCTCGTTTAGCTGACACTGCACGATTTTCCAAATCCACTTTATTACCTAGTATGACGAATGGAAAGTTATCAGGGTCTCGGGGCGAAGCTTGTATCAAAAATTCATCCCTCCAACTCTCCAAGGACTTGAAGGTATTAGGGGCCGTTACGTCAAACACCAAAACGCAACAATCCGCCCCACGATAAAATGCCACTCCTAACGACTGAAAACGCTCTTGACCTGCAGTGTCCCAAATCTGCATTGTAACTATTCTATCATCAACAATTACCTCTTTGGTCAGAAAATCTGCGCCTATTGTTGCTTTGTACTGATTGGAAAATTTCTTGTTGACAAACTGATTCATGAGCGAAGTTTTACCAACTCCACTGTCGCCCAGAATGATTACCTTCAATAGTACCTTTTTCCTTGATGCCATTTTGCACAAAAAAATACAAAATATTTAAAAAATATGATATAAATTCTCTCTTTGTCTGTTCTTTTGACATATATTAAAATTGATAAATGCGTCACCTGTTAATAATGTTACCAGACCAGACTACTATATTATATAAGTATAACTCAATTTCCAAAGAGTATATATTCTATAAACATTTTTCTTGGTGTACTGTTCACACGCGGTAGATACAAACATGCCTTTTTTACCTCTCCAAATATACGCCCAAAGCTCAATGCGCCGTGTGTGGCACTACAGGTCGCCGGATTGGATTGCCGGAAGGAATTCCATTCCCTGAAGCACCATTGGCTTCTTTCCATCCTCTGTGGTATCCATCGGTGGAAGCTCTAAGCCATGGTTTGGTAACACCAACAGATTGGCGTTTCGCCAAAAGCTCGCTTAGATGCGTGCAACTACAGATCGATCGACATCGCCTCCTTGTTCTCAAATACAATGCAGTCCTTTATAAACTGCCAGCTCTTGAGGTACTTAAAGGAACACCAGTTGATTAGTGACCACTGATTAGTCTCTCGAAGCTTCCGTCATATGGGCTTGCCGGGATATTTTGCAATTGTGTCACTAGTTATCTCACAGACCGGAGCTTCAAGGTCGTAGTTGTCGGTGCATGCTCGGACTCCAACGTGTATATAGACAACACCAAGTAGAACTTGTTGAAGTAGAAAACACCAAGTTCTACTTAGTATTTATATTTGACTGTGATCTTATCAGATCACTCACCAGTACTGCTTACCCTGAGCGTGACAGTAAAATAAATAAATAAATATCTTTAAGCAATTCCCAATACAGAGGTAGACAGAGGCTTCACTTATTTTGTCAATTATACTTAATATTACATGTACTTTCCATACTACTTTCCATAAGACAAGATTTGATTTGTTGTACTTTACATTATAATTTCTAAAATATTTAAAATACAGGGGTAGACAGAGACAAACACACAGGTATAGTGTAGACAATTAAGTTCCCTGGGCCCATCGGATAACCGGACCTTGGACGCCGAAGATATTTTCGGGATAACGTGACAGGTGGTGAGCCCGTCGCCGTCTTTATGACCAAGCCAAAGATATAATTCGTACATAAGTTTTTGAAAACTCCATTGAGTTTACCACCATTGAGTTACTTACCATGTACGAGTACTTAGTCCCGCAAGGATCAGTGCTAGGTCGAGTACTGTTACCATATATACATCAGATCTGCCGAAACACTGAAGATGTAATGACAGCAACTTAAGCGGATGACACTGCATGTCTTAAGTGTGACTAAAACCCAGCCGTTGCGTCACAAAAGCTCAAAAATAAAGCATAGTGTAAGCAAATCTGTGTAGGCAACCTTCACCCTAAAAAAGGGAGAATGTTCACCAGCCTACACGGAAGGAAAACAAATACCATCAAGTAATTGTGTAAAATATTTGGGACTAAATTTAGACCGTAATTAATGTGGGCTAAATACATCAAGGCAAAGAAAAAGAGGCAAACATACTATACAAGACCCTTTCTTGGCTAGTAGGAAAACAATCACAACTATCTCTTAACAACAAACTTCTTGTTTAAAAAACATTTTAAAAACCGATATGGACTTACTGTATAGAACTGTGGGGTTCTGTCAGTAACTTAATCCAAGAGGCGCAGGATTGTTCCTAAGAAACAATGAATTCCATGAATGTCTAGAGATGCCCACTGTGAAAGAAGAAGTAAACAGGAAATGTGCGTGATATAAGGAAAGGCTACAGGAGCATACAAATAGATTGGCGAAGGACCTCTTTGATAACCAGACCACAAATCCCTTAAAAAGATTGAATATACTGGACCTAGATAAAAGAAACTGAGAATAGCTCTTAAAATACTTAACTATTAATGTAGGCTGTCCCCCAAACCAGCCCAGGCTGTCAGGGAGTTGGTGTGATTCTTTCCTCTCGAATAGTTGAATGTATGATGGAGCATGAATATGTAAGCCCGAGGCTCCTCTGGATTAGGTGTAAAGTTGGACTCACTTGCTTGTTTATCCTAGAGGTCTATGCACCGATGGATCTGCGAGGAAGTGGGTCATTAAAAGGCCAACCTGAGAGAGAGAAATTTTGGGATAGCATGAGAGAGGTCTTGAATAAATTCGGAGAAAATGAACAGAATGTGATGTTAGGAGACTTTAATGGGTGGGTTGGAGTAAAGCGTGAAGGGTGTGAAGGAGTACTGGGTATGTTTAGGGACGAGAGAGTGAATGAAAATGGGAGAAGCCTGCTAGAAGTATGCTTGGAAAGGCATCTGTGCGTGACCAAAAAATGTTTGATCACAAAAAGATTAATTTGTATACAAGAGATGAAGGTGAGTCTAAAAGTATGATTGATTTTGTAATTATGAATGAAAGACTAAGGAAGAAAGTGGAGACACTAGACACTCAGGCATACCGCGGTGTAGGCCTTGATACATTCCGCTTCCTGGTCATAGCACGAATGCATGGCCTCTTTAAACGGTGGCGACACCGAGGAGCCTGTTGACTGCAGGGTATGTCGGGTGTATGCAGGCTGCAGGGTATGATAGGATTACGGTCGAGATGCTGAAGGACAGGACATACAGCTGACTAGCCATAGTGGCTAATCAGCTGTACCGCCTTTTCAAATTTGTGCTGGCGAAATGGGCAAGTACCGGAAGATTCGTGCAAAGCCGTAATCGTGCCATTGTATAAGGGGAAAGGGTCACGGCATGTCTGTATAAATTACCGCGGCACAAGCCTTCTCAGCGTTGTCGGTAAATTGTATGCGTATTGATTGAAAGGGTTGTGAATGACACAGACGATAAAGTATGGGATGCACATGCGGGATTTAGAAAGGGAATGGGGTGTACGAATTAGGTCTTTTCCTTGCGGTGCATAGCCGAAAAGTGTTTGGCTAAAAACCTGAAGGTCTATTGCACGTTCGTGGATCTAGAAAAGGCCTAAAATAGAATGGTGAAGAATGAATTGTGGTCAGCATTATCCGTGAACGGTGTGAGCAGTATCCTCATGTGGGCATTACAATCTCTTTATAGGGATTCTAGTGTTTGTGTAAGGATAAACGGGGCATACACTGAATGGTTTAATATCGAAAAAGGTGTTAGACAAGGATGTGAAGCGTCACCGTGGCTGTTTAATCTGTTCATAAACAATTGCTTGACGGATTTAAAAGAGAATGAAAGTGGGTTGAGAATGAGTTACACGTGAAATGTTTTCTCTATGCTGGTAACTGCTATGAGTGGAGCTTTTGTTAGAAAGGGGATGAAGATGAATGTAAAGAAGACGAAAGTGATGGTGTTTGAAAGAGATGAGGCCATGACATACTGCAATATAATGATTGGAGATGAACAAATTGAACAGGTGAATGAGTTTGTGTGTCTGGGTTCAAAGTTTACCAGCGATGGAAAGTGTGAGAGTGATATTGAAAGAAGAGTGAATGCAGGAAACATGGCGAATGGAGCTCTGCACTCCTTTATGAACAGTCGGAAGGTGTCTATCAAGGCTCGTTTAGCTGTGCATGAGGGAGTGTTGGTTCCAGCACTCATGTATGGAAATGAAAGTTGGGTATGACAGAAGAAACATGAAAGCAGAGTAAATGCAGTTGAGATCAGAGCGTTAAGAAGTATGATAGGAGTTAAACTGAGTGGTAGGATAAGGAATAGTGAGATAAGGAAACGCTGTGGTCTGAAAGAAGATGTAGTGACTAAAATTGAGAAAGGTATGCTAAGATGGTTTGGCCATGTCGAATGAATGAATGAAGAACGATTGACGAAAAAAGTGTATAAGGCGAGTGTAAAGGGAAGAGTAGGAAGAGGAAGACCTAGGCGGACGTTTCGAGTCCAAATCAGGGATTTTCTGAGAAAAGGCCAGGTCAAGAGTGCCCTAAATTGAAGAGAATATAAGAAGGAATAATAAAAGAGGATGAACCGAAACAAGTATGTAAGGATCGTAGCAAGTGGAAAGAAGTGGTCTCTGCCTACCGCTACGGGAAAGAGGCGTGGATATGTATGTATGAATAATGTAGACTCACTGGAACAACACTGCCGAATATATATTATATAACTACTTACTACATCTGATTATTGCTAGGTAAGCCGATTGCAGATCATTATTAGAGAAAAAATATATATACGATTTATATCGTGGCTTGGACATAATGTCGCGACAGCCTCACCACCTGGCACGTTGTCCCAAAATAAACTCTGGTGAAATGTGGGTAGAAAGGTTTAAATTGTCTTAGATCTTTGGCAACTCTTGTATTGGGAAATACGTAAAGATAAAAAATACATAAGTTTATTAGTCATTGGTATTACTAATATATTCTATGGTATTTATTAACTGCGGCTGTCTGTAGTGATTATATCCTCCCTGCATATTATTTTGCTCTTTGAATTATATACTCTTTGGTTGTCTGCGCTGATGATTTCCGCAGATTTCCGTAGTTCATGATATACAGAATTTAGAAATAATACTCCAAACTCTAATTAGTTTTTGTAATATTAGCTTTTTTTAGAAGTTATAAAATGAAACAAGCCTAAGTGATGTTTTTTTATTATTAGGTTTACATACTTTAAACTACAAGGTGCCAAGAAAATTGGGTGAGGTCTAATGTTATAGTTTGAAAGAAGTGAAACAATCCGTTAAACAAAATTATATATTTTTAACTTTCTTATTCAGAATGGATAACAATCTGAGTCGTAGTGGGAGCCGATCGAGTTCTGTATGTGAGCTCGAAAAGGATCTTAGCGACATGAAAATGAAATCTAGGACAAATCCACGCAATACTGTAGGCTCAGCACGGAAAGCAAAACGAATAAGGTTTTTTCGAAACGGTGATAAATTTTATTCAGGAGTGACAATTCCAGTCTTACCAGAAAGATACAGGTATTTAGTAATATTAAAATATTGTTATAGCAGAGATTGTGACACCTGAAAATATAAATAGGTTGTTACTTTCACTTTCATACACTATTTTATATGCGCTTAGGAGCCAGACAATTCCTATCATTTTATTACAGCTATAAAAGCCTTTTATCAAGGAAGGTTATAAAACTAGGTCCACATTATTAATTAAGCATTTTATAATTTATACTCAAGTTACCAATATATGATAAGTAAAATTTATACTTGTGAATTTTTTTCTTCTAAGATATATGTTATAAATATATTTTACACTTTATGCTCTATAAATATTTCAGATCTTTTGATAGTTTGACTGCAGATTTGACTAGGGTGTTAGTTGATAATGTTACTTTACCAAGTGGTGTGAGGACAATATATTCACTAGAGGGTAGAAAGGTAAGTAGAAAAAATAATAACTTTGTAAATATGAATTATGTATAAACTTTAAAAATACATTGTATTGCAGATTGGGAAATTAGATGACTTAGAAGATGGCCAGTCATATGTATGTAGTGGTGTTGGGGAACCTTTTAAACGTTTAGATTATGAAGCTAGTGCAATAACACCTCAGTCTTTTAGACTTAGTGGTCCTGAGTCTTTAAGTGATAATGCAAGTCCATCACCAGCAAGGGCTAACAATAGGTTGTCCCGTTACTTACAGGTATTTCAACATAATATTAAGTTAACATATAGGAACTAGATTAAAAAGATACAAATCGAGGATTAACATATAGTCATAGAGCCCATTCTTTATTGATTATATCACACTGATTACTATTTCTTCTTTTAGTAGTATTTCTTGCTATAGTAAATGTTACCAAATGGGAGTGATGTTAAGAATTGGACTTAGGTTTAAAACTTTAGACCTGTTATAAAAATTCTATATACTTTGATAATAAAATTCTCTAACATTATCTCTAAATATTAATCTCCTCTGCCCATGATACACCCAAAAACAAGACTGCAGTTAGACTGACAAATTATATTTTTAACTACTTGATAAATAAATATTTTTATAGAAACAGATTAGATATGGGCTCATCAATTTATAGTATCAGAATAACATCATAGTTTTACTTGCCCAGAACAAAACATTCCATTATATAGGTAACAAGTCATCATAACATTCCTATATTCAGCACAAAATTCATACAGAATATTTTAGGATAGGGAAAAGTGACAAGCCTGTTTTTATTTCAGTGTCTAAGAAGTTGATACAAACTATACATATGTCCTGAAATACTCCTTGGTTCCATTTGAAGTCATATGACCTAAAAACTTGGTTATTAATACATTGAGTTTGCTGGTGTTAAGCCAGTACTTAATGAAACAATTTGTAATATTCACTGTAGCAGAAATTTAATTGCTACTATTATAACTGCATTTTCAGTCTGCTGAGCTTAATTGCTTTTCGTAGTTTGCAGAGATTATAGAGATTATTATAGTATGATCATGTGCTATAAGTTACAATTACGTTACCACCTAGGACATATTTATTTAGTTTTTTAAGAGAGAACTTTATAGGTTTTAGATGTGTATAAATATGTGACTTTCATATATGAATATACATAAAGATATACATGTTTGCCTGAAGAAATTTTCTGAACAATTGTATATGGTTCATAATGTTACACCTCTATTACAGCATTCTAAGGTTCCAATTTTGACCTGAACTAATTTGAAATAACCATAAGGATTTCCATTGCATATGCTGTTCAAAATAGTTGTCTACATAAATGTCCAAATAATTGCTCTATTTATCCTTTCATTTAATTACATGCTTGCCATACCTGCTTTTCATTTAAATACCATTGATTTTCATACATTTCTGATATTTACAAATTCATTATGATTCCATCTGGGCTTTTCTTTTAACAAATTTGGCAATTTATTTTAAATAAATTGTATCCATCATGAACTCTGTTGGCCATTATTAAGGTCTAGTAAGAGTCCAAAGAAAATATTTCATATATTTACAAAAAGTTTGTAATCAATTTACAATTGTTTCCTTATTTATATATGTTCTCATGTTCGCTCATTTTAATGTTTGATATTCTTAAAATATTTTTAGACAAATGGTAGTGGTAACACTACTGGTAATGGGACAGCAAGAGTTAGCCCTGCAGGAGACAATGTAGTCAGACCTCGCATTGTTACCATAATTCGAAATGGAGTAAAACCTAGAAAGGTATTTATGCATTATTATTATAGCATTCATAATGACAATGTTAGTAAGTTACATTTTGTATAATATTATCTTCTAGTGAATATTTTCTTTGTTATCTTATAATGTTATTGAATGGTGTTAGTAAATGTGAACTTTGATTAGCCTCACAATACCAGTATATTTTTACAATTTAAAAAGAACTTAGCATTTGAAAAGACAATGGGTATGGATGTTGGGACATCTATTTCTAAAAATGTTAATCCAAAATTATGAAGACTAGTTTTAATAATAATTGTGGGATTCATAATGAAGTCAACATCATATTTTTAATATTTAGTATATATACTACAAAAGAGTAAAATATCAGTCCCAGAATTCATCAGAACTTGAATAAACTTTGCCCTGTGGTTACAGTGTAAAGAATACACCAACCACATTTATTCTCAACAGTGTCCTTGAAGGCGATTAAGGGGCTGGCTTTGGTAATATCATTTGTCACCTAAAATTCTGATATAACTAAAGGTGGCAATGTCTAAGGTGCCTGGAGTGTGGTACTGCGATCTCCAATCAGCTTGCAAAGGGTGGCAATTATGGCAAACCCCTTCTGTAGTGGAAAATTTCTGGCCGTTATAATGATGAGGAATAGTGCTCGTCATTATGGTGAGCGCTATTCCTCTAGCTTGGCTACATTAATTAATTTATCATATATAATATTTATTTTTCTAATTCTTGTAGGTATGCAGGTTGCTACTGAACAAGCGTAACAGTCCCACTCTGGAGCATGCCCTTGCAGCAATAACAGAGTGTATCAAACTAGATACTGGCTGTGTACGCAAGGTTTTTACCCAGTCTGGTACTGCTGTCACAGCATTAAACCAGTTCTTTGAAGATGAAGATGTGTTCTTTGCTTATGGAAGTGAAAGGTGAATATAAATCATATTGAAGTTATGTTTATATTAACTAAAAGGAGTAACAAATAGGTTGATAAACTTTAAGACGAGTAGCTATAGTAGGAATGTTTTTTTTAGAATAGAAAAAATTTACCTTAATTTTTACTAATAACTAAGACTTTGGGGACTTTGCTTTGCAACAACAAAGACAGAATACCCATTCAAAAACGCAGTGGAGTGTACCAACTTTGCTGCCATGATTGCAATAAAAAATATATAGGACAAACAGGCAGATCTTTTAACATTAGAATAAAAGAACACATCAGATGTTCGACTCAAAAGAAAAATGATTCCACATTCGCATTACATTTAAATGATCATCAGCACAACTTCGATGTCAGCCGTGACTTTAGGGTTTTACACTTATGCCAGAAAAGTTAAAATTAAATGCTCTAGAGGCACTTGAAATAAATAAATAAAATCATTTTAGACATGACTTACTTCTCAACAACCAAAGGGACATAAATCGATCACCATTGTTGACATATTTCGTTACATAATTCACAACAATATGTCAGTTATATACAATTAAACTCAATCTATTAATTTTGACATACAAAAATATAATGACATATAATTACAATGACTAATACGTATAATTGTTAATTTAATATTAAAAGCTGACATGTCTTATTTATTTAATTATATTTACAATAAATTATTACTTTATTATTTATTCACATTTTAATTTCGTATTTTACTCTAATTTATAATACTTAATTACTTAATTATTTACTCACATTTTAATTTCTTATTTTTCCCGAATTTAGTGGCAATGCTTTCGGTATGTTAACCCTAAATTTCGGTTAATTAATAAATAATTAAATAAAGTGAAGTGTGTACAAGTGTTCAACAATGAATTTTAATTAAAAGAATAAAATAAATAAATAAATAAATATCTTCACGCAATTCCCAATACAGGGGCAGACAGAGGTCAAGTCTAGACAATTAAGTCCCTTTGACCCACCTTCCACCGAAGATATTTTCGGGACAACGTGACAGGTGGTGAGCCCGTCGCCGCCTTTATGTCCAAGCCAACGACGAAATTCGTACATAAGTTTTTGAAAAACTCATTGGTACTGCCACCTGGGGATCGAACTCGGGTCTCTCGACTCGAAATTCCGACCACCCAACAACTCGGCTATCGTGACTTAAAAGAAATCTACAAATATCCAAATTCCTCTTATCTTAATGCACTTTGTATAAACAAGAGTTTTTCTAATCTTTTGCCATTCAATTGGTTTTGTTGAGTGCCGAATGTGCCGCTTATTGACACTGCGTACATAAATTGAATATTACTTTAATATTTTTTTTTCTTTATAAAAAATTTGTCGATTGTATTATTAAACAATATTTATAATTATTTTTGACGAGGTATTGGTTTACCTTAAATGTAATTAGAAGTTTACTTTAAAACCTTGTAACATATATGAAAGTAGTCTGATGAAAAAAAAAATTGATGTGTGCGATTCACACGATAGAAGTGAAACTTCAGTAAATCAACAAAAGAATGAGGTGAATACATACAATTTAAACTTAATTTAACTTAAATTATAACAAGAGTAGAATTATTACAAAGTTTATTTATAAAATAGTGTGTAAATTTCTGTCTCATTCTTTTACGGCGTCATCGTACACATTTTTGTATTTGTGTCTCTTACCTGTCGCTTTTTTCGTTGCATCCGGTTTCAAATCACAACGATTTTAAAGAAGTTTCACTTCAATATTTTTACTTACTCCACCTTTCGAAAAAGTGATTAAACTTGAAATTTAAAAAAATTAAATTATATCCTCCCCATCAGTTCATTATCCATGGATAATGATTCGAAAAGTGTCTTTTGTATCGATGACTACTCGCAAGGTGGCACTTATACGAAAAACATGGTATCCAAGCAGATATGTTGAAGAATGAACAAAACATTGGATGGATTTAATGTTTCACTACTTTATAAGAAGTGTCTTTAAAACATCGACGTATATTGTCCCATACCTACTTTTAATTTTAAACTTTAAGTATTAAGTGTTAATAAGACAAAGATTAAAACTATTTGATTCTATACTAAATTATTTCAATCGAAAATTTGAAAATTCATGTACTGATATCACTGCAAGTTTTTAATGTTAATTACTTGTAGAGTTTGTATCTGTTACCCTAATTTGTATTTATTTTTGCAGAGTAAATCAAGAAGATTTTGAATTAGAATTCGAAGAAAGCAAAGCAGTCTTACAATGCAGAAAAAATCCAATCACCAAAAATTCCAGGTAAAATACCATCCTCATTATTATCAGTTTTAGTATTAGTATAAGTTACTAAAGTAGTTGCGTTATGGAAACAGAAACAGCGAAAGTAACACAAACACCCAGAAAATGTAAATAAAACGATTATTTACACTGACCCACTGGCGAATCGAACCTGGAATCTCTGGTGACACTATGAAACCTGGTGTGTTCTACTATTCACTTTTCACAGTGGTAGAGCCACGCATCTGGCTGGCTCGACCAGGGAAATACCACGACCCCACAGAATACCGGCGTGAAGTAGAAGTCTAACAAACTTCTGCGTTTCGTCTCGTGAGTGCAGGTAACCGGAGGCCCACACACACACCGGGGCACTCTAAGGAAGGCAACGCATCTGCTAAGCCTCTGGTATTGCGGGTGTTCATGGGCGGCGGTAATCACTTACCATCACGTCAGCCACCTGCTCGT
This sequence comes from Sericinus montela, assembly GCA_029286605.1. Classification (NCBI taxonomy): domain Eukaryota; kingdom Metazoa; phylum Arthropoda; class Insecta; order Lepidoptera; family Papilionidae; genus Sericinus; species Sericinus montela. Next base: position 6,890,942 of record JAGSMR010000021.1, read on the forward strand.
TTGCGTCCCTTTTCTATAAAAAAAAAAACTTACCACACCTAATGCAAAAATTGAATTGCTCGCGGTTAAATCGCGCGGAGTGTAGTTGCTATGCACATGTATTGAGTAAGTCGCATGGTACGAGTTGTTCGCGTGTCAGGTGTGGCCCGAAGCCGCGCATGCCGGTGAAGGCGAGCGGCGCGGCGGCGGGCGGCGAGGCGCGCGGCGACGCGGAGCCGGCCGCCGCGCAGCTGCTGCCGCACCCGCTCCGCCTCAAGTACAGCGTCGGCAAGATCATAGGTGAGCCTCATACGGAACCCTCAAAATGAAAACATAGAGTAATTCTTTGTTATTGTCTTTGTCTATTAATTATAGATGTTTAAAATTTGACTACAAATGCAATTACAATGTTACACGGTTTTTTTTAAATTTAGTTTGGTATTTTTTTTTGGATAAACCCAATACGGACAGAATTTATATAAAATTATTATAATTATATTATAAAAAAATTATTAGAATTATTTAAAAATTATAATAACAAAAAAATTTATAAATTAATATAATTAGCAACTATCAAAGGACGGTATTACGCTCTGGACACCAAACTTGTAGATTGATCTTGATGCTCCTTAAATTAATCAATTTGTATTATTTTTGTGTGTCGCTAAAACATGCCAATACTCTTGATTTATTATGAATTACAAATGTCAACCTCCGGATGCCGTAATTAAAAATAAAATAATTTGAAAAGGAATGTTTTATGTTATATTTTCTTGTAACTTTTAAATGTGTTACAATAAACAAATAAACTATATTTTTATAAAGTTTACTATTCACAGGCGATGGAAATTTTGCTGTTGTTCGAATATGTAAAGATAAGAGTACCGGCAAGGAATATGCTCTTAAAGTAATTGACAAAGCAAAATGTAAAGGCAAGGAGCACTATGTTGAAGCAGAGGTATGCATCAAAGTCAAACAAAACATTAAAGAATATATTTCTTTAATCAGTGATTTACATTTTAGTCTGTGGTAATTTATTTCACTTAGGTACGAGTCATGAGAAAGCTATGTCATCCACGCATTGTATCCCTTATAGAAGAACAAGACTGTCCTGAATGGCTGTTCCTAGTTATGGAATTAGTTAGCGGTGAGTAAAATGCTAATTGGTTTTTAATTATATACATTTCTTATTTAATATTTTGCCTTTTCCTTGAACTTCGGTACATAATATTTAATAAATATTATTTATTAAACAAATGCATTGAATTAGATTAAAATACATTTAAGTGCATGTATGCTTATCTAATTAACTCATCACATCATGTTTTTTAGCTTTGCCCTTTTTATCAAACTGGATCATGTACATTCATTAATGAAAATGCATTTTAATAACAAAGTATTTAATGTTTTAACTTTCTCTACATAAGTATTGTTTCGTTAAATTGTCTTGATGTTATTGACGAATGGAATTATTTGACACAACTGTTGCCTACTATAAATACTATTTTTATGATTGAACAATTTTTGAAATTGGATTAACTGGTGGATTTTTATGGAAACTTGATATATGATGTTTATTATATTCATGAAAATTATATATTAAATAACTGTTAGGTGTTATCTGTATTTTCATATATATAAAACATACTTGTGTTTTACATATTATCCATTGAAATTATAATGATCATTATTTATCATTTTAGGTGGAGATTTATTTGATAGTATTGCAGCAGTTTGTAAATTCTCTGAGCCTCAAGCGCGTTTACTAATTGGTCACCTAACATCAGCTATTGCATACCTACACTCACTTTCTATTGTGCATCGTGACATCAAACCTGAAAATTTACTGGTAAGATCGGTAGAGTCATTAATTAACAATCACATAAAACATGCATAATATCCTTCCTATGTAATTTTACTAAGCCATATTGTGTATATAGTGCATCATTGCAGTTAGTATGGTGTCGGTGTAACAACACTACCACCATCTTTTTTCCCGTGGCTATCGAAAGAGACGACTGAGGGAATAGCCTTGCAAATGGTAATGGCTACTGACAGATGGCGGGATCATCATCTCATATTAAAAATCCTATTGATTACCAATCAAAATCATGCAGAATGTTACGCAGAGCACCTCGGACAACATATCCGTTTCTGGTACCCCTATAGCTAATGTACTTACCAAGTGAGGTGCTTTTGCTTCTCTATTTTGGGGGCATCTATTATTTGAATAGATGCCCCCAAAAGAGAGAAGCCGAAGTAAATTAAAATTTTGTTAATGGTGATAACTTTTACCTGATTATTGAAAATCAGCCCTTAGTAACAGTCACGATAGCCGAGTGGTTGGATGATCGGGATTCGAGTCAAGAGATCCCTAGGTGGCAGGCACATACCAATGGGTTTAAAAAAATGTACGCCATTCCCAGTACAGGGTGGTTGTCACAGTGGTAGAGCCACGCATCAGCTTGCACTCTAAGGGTGGCAACGCATCTGCAATGCCTCTGCTATTGCGGGTGTTTATGCGCGGTGGTATTCACTTACCATCACGTGAGCCACCTGCTCGTTTGCCTCCCTTTGCTATAAAAAAAAAAAACAGAGGTTGACAAAGGTCTAGACAATAAAGTCTTTTTGAGCCACCTAAGGCATTTTTAGGACAAAGTGATATGTTATGAACCCGTCTACGTCGTTACGTTCAAGATAACGATATAAATTGAATTGACTTGAAATTCCGACCACCCAACCACTCGGCTATCGTGACTTTTTTCTTCTCTCAAAGATATTCATAACATAATTAATGAAAATGTTAGTGTCACTATATTTGAAATTATCTGAACACAATATGTACCTCGGAGTAATAACATGTACATTGTACAGGTTGAAGTGGGCCCAGACGGTAGCATACGCGGGCTAAAACTTGCAGACTTCGGCCTCGCTGTGGAAGTATGGCGACCGCTGCATGCGGTTTGCGGCACTCCAACTTACGTGGCTCCTGAAATATTGCTTGAGACTGGTTATGGATTGAAGGTCAGTTATAATAAAATCCAAGTAGTGTCAAATCTAGTTGCCGTGTGGTGTTGGCGTAATAATAACTGGGTGGGTGTCTTCTTCTGTGGATCACAGGATTTGGCATAATCCCCCCTCTCGCCAAGCATAATAATTATGGCACATCCTATGTCAGTGGACTTAAACAACAAGTTGAGTTCTTCTCTACTTTTTTCTTTCTTACCCCACAAAACAAATAAGTGTACCCGAGAAGACTTATGCCAATAAGTTTTTTCGAAATCTACATATAATTTATTTTATTGGCTTGGATTTTAGGAACGCAACTGACACCTGTTTATCACAATTACGCTTTGGTGAAATGTGGGTTAATAAAGACTAAGCTGTCGTCTGACCATACCTATTGGGAATATGATCCTCACCTATGATAAGTTAATATTTTTTTTTTAAATTTATTCTCAATTGTTTATAAAAATTATTTATATGTAACAGATCGACGTGTGGGCGGCGGGTGTTATTCTCTACATTTTGTTATGCGGTTTCCCTCCATTCTCTTCTCCCGACGGCGATCAAGAAAAGCTATTCGACGCGATACTATCTGCCCGACTTGAGTTCCCCGCACCTCACTGGGAACGAGTGTCGGCTGGTGCTATTGACCTCGTGGCCAACATGCTCCGTCCGCAACCAGAGCTGCGCTTCGCCGCTGAAGACGTGCTCGACCATGCCTGGATGTCGGTGAGTAAATTTTAATGAGGATACTCATACTGATTGCCCTTATTAGTTTACTAACTGTTTAATGCATTTACATACATACATATATTCACGCCTTTTGCCCATAGGGGTAGGCAGAGACCACTTCTTTCTACTTGCTACGATCCTTGTTTCGCTTCGTCCACTTTTTTAGATATTACATAAAATGGAGTTGCATAAAACTGTTAGTTAATTAGTACCTGGACACCATTCATTGCATCAGATAGCATTATGATATCTAACATTTGAATGTTTGGTGTATCTAACAAAAAACTCAATAATGCCAACTATATTAAGTGACCTGTAATTATACATTCAGACCATTTTTGCAAACTACCACAATAATTGACTAATAAAGGACATAAATCATTTTGATATCTAGAATTATTTCAAGCATATGTGGCAGGCCAGTAGCAATGGGTTTTTTAAAAGCTTATGTATGAATTATATCGTTGGCTTGGACATAAAGACGGCGCCAGGCTTACCACCTGTCACGTTGTCCCGAATATATCTTTGGTGGAAATTGGGTCGAAGGGACTTAATTGTCTAGACTAGATCGCTGTCTTCCCCTATATTGGGAATTGCGTGAAGATATTTTATTTATTTATTTAAACCTATTATCTAAGTTATTTGTTTATATCAAATAGTTTATCGAGAAACTAGTAAAAAATTGGCGCCTTTTTTCTAACGCGACGCTCTTAATTAATATCAGACAATTTCTCTTAAACTACTCATCAAATCAACAATGTTAAGTTCAACTTTAAACTAATCTACACAACATAGGTAACATACTAGTTTAAATTAGGATGATAATAAACAGGTGTGTTGGATGACAAATACATGTACAGAAAAATTATATATAATGAGATAAGATGTTATCAAAAACCAACCACTTTGAAAAAAATTCCCTAACATTAGAAAAGGTGATGGTGTGAAGACAATCCTAAAAGCCTTCGTAACATTAAAATAAGGTTGAGAATCTATTTATCTAGATATAGGTAATTTATAATAAGGGTAGGGTAGGATATAAGGCAATATATGACTAAGGAAATGATCACATGTGGATTGTTTTCGGCAAACGATAACTTTTTCGTACCCACAATATATAAATATATCTTCACGCAATTCCTAAGACAGGGGTAGACAGAGGTCTAGTCCAGATAATGGAGAGCCCGTCGCCGTATTTATGTCCAAGCCAAGGATATAATTCGTATAACCATAAGTTTTGAAAAACCCTTTGGTACGAGCCTGCCACCTGGGAACGAACTCGGTTCTCTTGAATCGACATTCCGACCACGCAACCACTCGACTATGACTACAACCCTATTAATAAATAACTATCGTACCCACAATAGTTGTTTATTTCCGCGGGACCACTTCACATTTGCTTAGTTTATCACATAAGGATTTCTTACAAATTTAAGCAAGAATAAACTCATTTCAAAATATACATAGATTGCGCGTGCGCGACAGTTCTATGAAAATTAATGTGTAAATATTTTTAATGTCTTCCAATACATTTGTGGAGATAAATCTTACAATGTGTTGTATTGTTACAGGACGACTATGACGAGAGCTGTGACTTCCGCACGTGGTATGACGAGGACTCTTCATAGCTGAGTAGTAACAGTGTCATAGGAACTATCTCTGAAACCACATGACAACTTACAACTGAGACCTTTACTGGTCTCAAAACAAAATTTGCTACAGTCCCAGCCAGTGCTGCCTGGACCACAGCTTTGTATGCCTTTTGATGTGTTGACACCAATACCAAAGTTATTTGTTAATGTAATATTAAAATTAAATAAAAAACAAGGGTACTGCATAAAATTCAAATTTCACAATTTTTTCAAATAATTCAAGTGAATTTGCAGTACACTTGTTTGTATTCTAAAATTTGGTACTTCTCCGTTTATACAAAAGTCACATAATGAGTTAATGAATGCATTTTCTATAGTAGAAAAGTGTGACAAACAAGTATAAATGTATGATTCAAGTATTATTTTAGAATTTACTTTCCCTCGGTTGTAAGACAACATTACATAACGAAACATTTGCAATAAACACTTATGTTCGAAACATTTTAAGTAATGAAATCTATTAATTTTGCAAGCCATTTTGGGGCACTTCATATACTAAGCCCTGAATGAAGGTTTAAAAGTATATTAAATTATTCATACAGAATAAAAACTTAATGAAGCCTACACATATTGATAAAATATAAAAAAAAATTGCTGAACTTGTTATATACTGAACTATAATAGCCACTTAAATTTATTTTTAAATTATGATACTCAAAAGTAAACTTGAGATTTATATTTAAAAGAAATGTTTTAACATACTCCTTTTACATGTTATTCATGTATAACATTCAGGGCTAAAATATTCACATTTCTAGAAGATACGTATTTTATTGATATCCAAGTTTAAAAAACATTCCAGGGATTGTAGAAACATATCAAGTGCTAATTGTTTAAAACATTACATACAAGCTATAACTCCTGGAATGTTACAACATTCTGATATACTTTTGACTTTTGATAGTAATAAGATAAATTATATGGTAACTATTTATGAATATACTTTATTTTTATAAGTTGCTGTAATATATTATGAATTAATATATATTATTTAATTACTTTGTATTAAATCAATTGCATTTGCTTGAATAGGTTTAATAGCAGAATTCTTCATTGCTTCAATTATCATTGTACTCATTTAATTGAAACATTCCCATATAGCAGAAATAGTAGAAAATGTTTAAGTAATGCTCATCAGAACCAACTGTAGGAAAATAATAACTGACTATTAATTCGAGTTAAGAATAAATTTCAGTAAATTAAATAAATATATAAGCATTTCTAATTTTGATTAAAAATTACACACATAAAAGGTCAATTTAGTATTTGCCACTCGCAGAGCTAATTTTGTGAGATACTATTAAAATGATTGAATGTCATTGAACTAATATATTGTATAATGTAATATTAAATGCACCTAAATTTATTTTATATGGATTTAGCTTAATTAACACGTGAATGTTTTGTGTTCCTTACCCATTGTACATTTAAGTTTTTGGATAGTTTACAATAAATTCTTTTAATATCAGATTATTGTTAAGGACTTAGTCCTTTGTTTGCAAAATTAGTTTTCAGTCTCCTATATTATTCAAATTGTATTATTTTTCTCGAATATTGTGTACCTTATATATTAACAGTAATTAAATAATATGTTCATTGTCAATATTATTAATTTAACAAATTAATATACCCATACATTCCTAGTCTGCAAAATGAATGTAGGAATCAGAATCATACTGAAGTGTCTAATAAAAGCTTTCCAGTTTTAAGGAGCAGCAGTAGGCTCAGTTTTATTTGCAATGGTTTAAAAATATGTAAATATTCTTATTGAAAAGAAATATGTTAATATAAATCCAAAATATTTTTAAACTTTGATTTGATATTGAATGAAATTCAAGATGAAGTCCAGAGATACTGAAATTCAAACTCAAATAGTTTGCTAAATTAAGTTTTCAGTATTAGCTTTTTATTAAACTAAACTGCTTTCAATGTAAACTGTTTAAAAAAGTATAAATTATGCAAACTTGTGTCAATTTATATTATGCATTTAGGATATGATGTGCATTTGAGCAAATGAAAGCATTAAAATTTTGTATATATATGTTTTTATTATTTGTCATAAATTAAAAATTATATAATTTACAATTATTTAAGAATGTATCCACTTAACAAAAACCCTCCTGCACCATCCATCATGACTTCTGGGTGTGTTCTTTCTGGCAGAATCTGAAATATTAGATTCATTTTAGATCAAGTTGTATGAGATTAAACTAATAACAATAACTACCTAGTTGCATAACCATAAAGTATCCTTTACCTATGCGCTGTTTGTCCCTTATAGCTATTTTAGAAAAGCCCAAACAGTGAGGCAAATAATTAGTAATTTGAATAATTTATTAATGTGGGAAATATGTACATTCAACAACTTCATTATGGGGTTATCTATGACAGTGAAGAATCAGGCAATCTTATGCATTATTATTTTGGATGAAATGTACTATTACTACATTAAGTAAAAAGACAGAACACTGAATGATTCATTTGTATGTTCATTTGTAAAATGTTAATTCAAAAGCTCAGTTTGCTTTGCTGTGCTCTATGCAATGTGAAATTAGTACTAGTATTCCAATTACACAAGATAAAGTTTATTTGATCAACATTGCACTATGTGGCATTGTCCTGAAAATTACCCTGCCCCATATCTCAAAATAAGGACAATGCAATGTATTAAAATAGCAATGGCTATAAAAAGAAAGCTTAACTGTCACCTTAAGAAGCCCAAAGCAAAGTGGACGGACTGATTTCAAGCAGCTGGTCTTATATGATTGGCATTTAATACAAAAACTTCCCATCTGCTTGCCAAAAATGGTTGTCTCACCGTCCCCTTTCTACAGTGGACTTTTGACAAAATGCAAAACATGCAAAATGAGCAGCAGCATCTGCTCATCAACAGTCTGATGAATTTTGATCTAGTATTTTTCAATATGCTTATCCTACCATTTATTTGTAATCAATAGCATTTTCAAGGCATTTCCCTTAATCACATCTTATGATATAAACAGGAAAAAAAGAGGTGATACATTTTTATGCCATAATCACCCACCAACCTTTTACTAAACCTAAATTAAATCTAATGTAAAATTTGGTACCAACCAAAGCATTAGGTGAAGAATATAGTCCTAGTATTTCTCTCCATATATTACCATATGGAGAGAAACACTAGGAATATAAATATCAATAAGAAATAAAATATTGGAAATAATACCTGATAATTTCTCATCCAATTGCATGTGAGTCTTAAAGCAGCAACCTTACTCTGTGATTTAAGTGTTGTGTACAACTGTTGTAAAGGCTCAGCAACATTATAATATATCACAAATGGTCTACCCGGCTTTAAAAAAACTGAGAGCTCATTAAAAATATTTAGAGGATCTTCTTTGCAAGCAATTATTAATGAATCAACTTTTTCTGATAGAAGTTCTGCAGCAGATATATTCAAAAAGTGCCATTTTGGTTTTTTGGGTTCATTTGTTTGAATTTCTTGATCTGATAAAATAACTTTATTGCTTTTAACATCTGTTAAGTCTTCAATTTTAGGTACTTTGTTATTATGATCAAATGTAATATCACATTTCCTTTTAAGTTTATTAGCTTCAACATTTTCAGATTTAAATATAGCTCCATTTGAATTAGTATCACATCCTTGGTAAAACTGTCTTAATGCAGAATAAACATTAACTGAAATACATCTTTCTAAATGTTCCATATCAAAATTCATACCTAATAATGCTAATTTTTGCGACATATTGCCAGGATGCATATGTATCAATTTACCTTGGGTTAGTTCTCCGATTGCACTTAGTAAACCAGCAGCCAATAAGCCATTTGAACCAGAATCATATAGTAAATGATTACCATCACAGCTTATGTTACTTATAGAGATTATTTGTGACAATGTGTCCATTCTTATACCTTGGATTTTGCTAGAGTCCAATTTATATAAGATTTCAGTAATCATTCTCAAATTTGGTCGTAGAATTTGCACATATTCAAAATATTTTTTTTCCTTTTTTCTCAAATATTTGTCTTGTGAAAATTCAGTTTTATTATGAAAGGTATTTGAATTAGTTATTAGAGTTCCCACAATATCAGATGCACTATTAGCATCACATTTAAGGTTGTCTATTTCTGCAGCTGTTAACTTTTGAGAAAGACCATCGTCAATAATATTTCTATTATCGGTACCTGATACTTTAACCTCAATTTCACTTTTAAGGTCTAAAGCATCTTGGGTTAATTCTAAATCATACTCTCTATTTTTTTTATTTTTTGGTAGCATCCTAAAAACCGAAAAATATTCACAACCATCTATACCGCTTAGATTGATGCTATCACGGCCAATATTCACACTAGAATTTGCCTTGTTAAACTTATGAAGTTTTTTAAAACTTTGTTTCTGAATCACAATATAATCTCCAATACGAATAACTCGACTTGACATTATTTAAACTTTTACTATAACAATCAACTAAAAATATTAATTTTGAGTATACCTCCAATTATGTTTAGTGCAAAGAGAATTTTATTAAAACTTAATTTACTGTTTACAATTTTTTTAGAAAGAGAAAGAATCTGGTCCAAAGAGAAGGAGTTTCCTATAGAGTATACAAGAGGTGTTCTTCAAAGATAATATAATCACTAGTGTTCGTTATATTAGGATAATTGGTAAAATAACTTATTACTAACAAATAATCATATAAACCTATTATTTATTAATGTATGCGTTATATTTTCATTATCTAGGTAATAACACAGTTCCACATCACATACATATTGTGAAACAGAACCACCCATTTAAAAGCTATTTTACTAGCGCGGGTTGCTCGACCCGGTCATCATTGCAGCTTCGCCTTGATACTTGGAAGAGTAGATGCTCGCAAGTTAATCGAAAGAAGCAGCGATGAATGCTGCCGCGAAGCGTTACATCCCCTAATAAATAAAAACTTCCTACACAAAATCGAGGGCCTCGATCGGGGAGGCAATACCTCATCAGGGGTCGCTAGGCGACTTAGTTACATATGCATTAATAACTGGATCAAAAAAATCAGTAACGACATCCACCTCGAGAAAATATCGTGCGGGTTGCGAAATAATAACAACGCAAAAGCATAACTTCTTAATATATTTAATAGCCTAAGTTTTCTTTCATTTAGAATCTAGACTCCAGATAGACCATTGGAGCGCGAACACGTCGAAAAAATAGCATCCTATGATTGGATGGTAAGTTAATCTATGCAATTAATGACATCTGAGATATGGCGGAAGATAGGCCAAGCGTATAAAAATTTGTTTTTATATAGTAATAATATAATATAAATATATAATATCTTCACGCAATTCCCAATACAGGGGTAGACAGAGGTCAAGTCTAGACAATTAAGTCCCTTTGACCCACCTTCCACCGAAGATATTTTCGGGACAACGTGACAGGTGGTGAGCCCGTCGACGCCTTTATGTCCAAGCCAACGTTGAAATTCGTACATAAGTTTTTGAAAAACTCATTGGTACTGCCACCTGGGGATCGAACTCGGGTCTCTCGACTCGAAATTCCGACCACCCAACAACTCAGCTATCGTGACTTGTTTTTAATATAAAAATGCCAAAATATATACTAAAACTTCTCAGGTTTCAAAATTCATTAAGATTTTATCGTTTGTGATAAATTGTCATATTGTTTGAAGTATAAAGGTGTGACAATACTTTGTACATACATACATAACGCCCTATTAAAGTCCATAGCAGGACATAGAACTCTCCATATATATCATAGGGAGGATTTGCCGCAATTGCCACCCTTGGCAAGCGGATTGGCGATCGCCGTAGCAGAGCACATGCATGGTATTACCTTTGATAGTGATAAATAAATTGAAATATTAATTAGAGAATGAAAGTGTGTCAAACATTTTAGGAATTTCCGGTAAGGATGAGACGTATTTACTGGAACAGGTTTTGGAATAAGTTTCTGCTTGGTCCTATGCATTCACAATCAACCTTGTTGTAATGCATTAAAAACCGCTTTTTCTATGCATTATGATTTAGGTAAACGTATGCTGCTAAGTTTAGAAGTATTGATGACGCGTATACTTACACAAACTTAACCGAAACTCAAAACCGAGTTGGAGATGCATAGCAAAACACGAGGGGCCCTTTCCAAGAACGCGTTCGATTTATTTAAAAAAGTAATGCGTTATAAAAGTTATTGATTTATGTATAATAAATGTTTTTAATTACTTGAAGTACCAAGCCTGTTAAATTATTAAGAAAGTGTTTCTCTTCTCTTGACTCAAATTCCGATTACCCAACCACTCGGCTATTAATTGAAAATATGCACGATACAAGTTAACCTTGTGTTCTGGCAAATTTTACTCGAATACAAGCTAATGTTTCCACACACACACGCATACGCACACGCACACACACACACACTCACATAACTGAAAAGCGTGAATAAGACACTTACGTACACTTAAATATCAAACCTGTCCAATTTTTTTCGAACACAGTTGTTCTATCTAGACATATAAATAATTTAAGACAGACCAGTTCCATTCAGGAGGGACGGCAGTACGAGCTACCAAAACAGATAGCATCACATATTTGGGAGTTCCGGAGAAGTAAATATAGTATTTATTTATTCTTTATTGTCACACCTTATACTAAAGGCTACAATGGACGGACTTAATGCCTGGAGACATTCTCCAGTCAAGCTTTGTAATGGTGAAAGTAGATGGCAGGTGCGGCTTAACATCAAAAATATAACTTAATACTGCTATGTGAAATAAATAAATATATATTTATTTTATGCCATAAAATATTTGTACAATAAATATTTTGTGGCATAAAATACAAAGATGACGGTTTATCAGACTTGTGTTCTGAGCGTGCTTCTGTACGAAGCTGAAACTTGAACGTCGTATGTTAGACGCGAACGGAGACTGAACAACTTTCACATGTGCTGTCTTCGGAGCATTCTCAATATAAAATGGAATGACAGACTAACACAAGAGAGAATGTTGGAGATTGTAAAGCTTCCTAGCATCATCGCTCTTCTCAAAAGAAGCGCTAGCAGTGGTTGGGACATGTGCACCGAATGAGTAATACTCGTATGCCAAGACAGTATTTGCTAAGCCAAGTTACATCAGCGAAGCCGAATATGGGGAGTCCCTTACTGCAATTTAGGGATTGCGCAAAGCGTGATATGTCATCTTTTAAAATTAAGGTTGGTGAGTGCATTGAAGAACACCATCTCTGAGGGTCGCAAAATCAGCGATAACGTCTGGTTTCAAGATTCAGCTCAAAATATGGCTATAAAACTTAACTGTGAAGGAGTTTCGTTTGGCGCAAACTATGCGTGCCGAATATGTACAAGTGCGCAAGTATCTTTTCCGGATTGGTCTATACAGCCACGAACAGCGTTGCCTTTCTAACATTAACGCTGCTTGAAGCATCTGTCAAGATGAAATAAGGCCTAGTAGTAGTAAAATACATAACCTAAACGTAAATAATTATACATAGATACGTAAATAATATACATAAAATATATACATGTAAATATAAACATAAATACCTAGTCAGTTCATAAATTCTGTCACATGTTTAACCTAAAATAATTGAATCAAGTTTATTCATAATGTAACCATTTATATACCAAAATGAACTTAACAAAACATAGATTCTTATGACATTAAAGTTTATTCAAAATGACCACCGTGATTTTGAATACAGGCCTTCCATCTGCGCGGCCAGTTGTCTATCGCAGCACGAACGGCAGCCGCCGATATTGACATGAACCTCGAATCAAGGATGTCTTGCGTAACTCCAAATTGGGATGAGGCTTTGAGCACGCCTTTTCCTCCAAGTGTTGCCATGTCTTGTAATCTAACGGATTCAAACCTGTACTGGAGGAGGGCCAGTCTTCGTGTCGGATGAAGTCGATTTCACGCGCCGCCAGCCAGTCTTGTGTGCTCTTCGCTCTATGAGCTGGCGCCCAATCTTGTTGGAATACCCAGTGTCTGTTATTAAACATGGTATGAGAAACAGGTTCCACAAGGTTCGTCAGGACTGTATTTTGATACACAATTGCATTAGTTTTTACACCTTTCTCACAAAAATGTACCTCTGTTGAGCCCCAATAAGAAACTCCCGACCATACCATGAGCGAGGATGGAAAATGATCTCGTTGGACACGCGGAATACGGCTGCTCGCTTCTTCACTACTGTGTGGGTACACCTTATCATTTTTTTTGTTGGAGCTCTCTTCTACGGTAAAAATTTTTTAATCCGAAAAAAGAATTTCCCGATATTTTTTTCCCGCGTACCGCTTCAACAAAGCGCGCAACTCTTCAATCTCAGGTCCATTAGACGAGCATTCAAACGATGTCCTGTCTTTCTTCGATATGCCTGAAGCCCTAAGTCTTTGTTTAAAATACTTTTCACCGTGGTTCTGCTTAACCCCATCTATAGGGCCAACAGTTTCTGCTTACGTGTGTGATTTCTTTGAATTCACGCCTTCACAGCTTTTATCACTGCTGGAGTCCTAACAGACCGAGGGCGACCACTTCTTGACCTGTCATCTATACTAGAGTCTTTATTGTATCGTTTGATGGTAGGATAAACGAATCTTTTGGTTATATTAAAATATTTCAGTATGTCATAAATTTGAATTGGCGCGTAACCGCAACGATGCAACGTAATAACGGCAACACGGTCTTTTTAAGCGTCCACTCCCTTTTTGAAAAAGGAGTAAAATTCTGAAAAGTATACAGTTTTAATTTCTTGAACAATTCGATATTCGAATTCAATAAACTTTCTGTGGCCAGCATTCTAAAAGAAAAGTTTTTACTGTGTGACAATACTTTTGACCTGACTGTGTATATATTAATGATTCTTAACATAATATTCACGAACTTATATCTTGAACGAATGGGCATTCGGAGCAGATTTAATCTTCAAAGGTAGGGTGTTCCAGAGTAGTGCAGCTTGTACAGTAAAAGAAGAGTTGAAGTATCCTGTATTATGTTGAGGAATGGGAATCCTATGTTGGTTTATGGAGAGAGGTGCTCTGATGTGAGTAGATTGGAGATGTTGAAAGTTATTTCTTAGGTAAGAAAGAGAATTAGGGTTACAGAATACAACAAAAACAGAATTTGGGTGCTACGCCTTTGACGAATGGGAAGCCATTTAAGCTAGGAACGGCGAGAGTTAGTAGTATAGAAAGGATGTATAATATAGAGCGTTTATATGTAAAACCCAATACAGGAACAAAGGCTTCTCCGGTACCGGCTTGCCTTCATGACCACGATTTGTAAACAGATTGTCAAATGCAGGCGCACTGCTGTCCGTCACGGGTGTCGAGTTTTAGAATTTTTGGAGATGATTATACCGCCATCTATCGGTAGCCGATTAATTTTCAAGTCTTTTCCCTTAGTGGCCTCTTACGACACCCACGGAAGAGGGTGGCATATTCTGCTGTCGTAACCACATTACGTGAAATTTCTTTTACTTAATGGAGACACCATAGAAAATCTTCATCAATTAATTCCATCAGTATCCCCTTTTCAAGATGTAGAAACATTTAAGGGCTCTGCACGAAGTACAATTCATTACGTTGTAACTAGAAAAAAAATATTTTTTGTTGAATTTCAATGATTTCTTAGCATTACGCAGAAATTTTTTATTGATTTTTAAGCTGAACTTTTTGTTATTAAATTAAAGAATTGCCACGGAACGACCAAAGGTCGCGGGTTCGAATCCCGCCTGTGTCACGCGATAAAATCCGAAAATTGTTTTATTTTAAACCCGCCTGTGTCAGTTGAAATTTTAAAATATTTTTTTTCTCTTTCATTTATTGGGTTTTTAGCATATTTCATGCTGAATTTGTCAATCAAACCAGAGATTTAAAGTACTAACTGATAAAGGCGGGATTAGAACCCAGGAGCTATACCGCATTATAGTGTTTTAAATCTCACAATTATTTAATAAGAAGGATAACAAGTTATGTAACATACTATATATTTAGTAAAAATATAAAGAATACCAAACTATTAAAAATTTCATAATAGTTGTTTAATATTTCCTCATTAGCCAAATATGTAATAGAAACCGCTACACCAGTCGAAAATAAAAATTAACAATGAATAAACTATAAATTGAAATTTATCTCAAAAGTAAAAAAAAGAAATAAATAAATATAAATATCGATAAAAATCTCTGTTTTATTAAGATGCTATTTCTAACATTTTGTTTATACAACATACCTTTTCTCTCGGTTTTCCACATTTCTTACCTTGTTCAATCTCATAATTATTAATTTTCTCCCAACCTTTCCAATTCACTATAGTATGATTACTTTTTAATAAAATTTTACTTATTTCTTCAAAGCCTCCTTTGTGAGGTATATCACAGTTCTCTTTAAAATCATCACATATAGTTTTAGCAACTAAAAATGCATTGGTCATGGTATGTAATATAACACCAACAGGGCCAGTTCCGAGCCATCCAGCAACATAAAGTTTAGCTAATGGCTGTTGCATATTGTCTTCGGGTATACGTCCTTTATTATTTATAACAAAACCATTTGAATCAAACACTATATCCTTATCTACTATAATACTTTTGTAACCTATACTCCTTATTACTAAACTACATTCTAAAATTTCTTTTTCACCAGTAGATACACATTTTTGTTTTTCTAAACTGTCACCAACGAGCTTATTACAAATTAATTCTACGCCTTTTACATTATTCATATTGTCTGATAAAAATTTTTTGGGACTTCTATAAAAAATTGGTTTAAAATATTTCTTATCAGTTATAGTGTTTTGTGTTGTACATTCATTTACAGATTTCAGCATAAGTTCTGTCAGTCTTTTTTTGGGTCGAGGCAAGGTACTTACTACATTGATGACACCTTCGAAATCTTTTGTCCTCCAAATAGTGCTGCAGTTTGGGAGATTCAGTTGCTCTCTTAATTCTTTTATAGTAAAAGCTACTTGTAACGGACCTCTCCTACCAACCAAATACAACTCTTTTAACTTAGCTTCGGCTAAAGCGGAAAGTGCATGTTCAGTAATATCGGTTTTTCGTAGAATATCAATTGGAGTCAAAAGTATTCTTGCGACATCTAAAGCAACATTTCCTTGGCCAAGAATAGCTGCTGTAGAACCCGTTAAGTCAACCTAAAATAATAAAAACTGTTATATGCTATGCTTTGGCTTAAATCTGAATGTCCTAAAGCAAACAGTTTAAAGTTGTATTTATACAATCGCACTGGTCACTGGATGTAATATCTCACACTGACGCTCCTTTCATGCTTGTAGCACTCGTGTTGCTAATAGTTTAGATTTGAGTCAAAGAGTACAAGCGGTGTATACAAACTTGTATTTATAATAGAAATTAACACACAAGTTGGTACAAGCTTTAGTATTATCGTATATAACCGTTCATGTGGTGTGTCATGTGATTCCCAACCCAACACTGGGGAAGTCTATGGTCTAGACAACTTAGGCTTTTCGATCATGATTTATATGGACGGCATGACAGGTGAACGTGTAGCCCTCTTAATGTTCAAAAAAACGATACATTTCGGACATAAGCTTTTTGAAAAACTCTATAACGACCTAAGTATTTCATACCTCATTCCACCTGTAATTAAAAGAGGAGAGAATTTGTATTGAAGTCTTTCAATTTTCCTTAAAGCTTTAAAGCATTATTATTCAAATAATATTCCTTTAATTGTATGTAAAGATTAATAACCTTGAGAGATGCTCTCAGGCTTAGGGCTTAGGCCATTAAAATTAGGTTTTATGGCTGCTTCTGCGAGCTACGCTCAGTGAAGTATTCAAGGGTGACACTTGGGGATCAGCTCTCTGATCCGCAAGTGTGACTATGAAGATAAAATAATAATATCTTTGTAGAAACTAAAAATAACTCGCTGTAAACACTTTTAAAAGAACTAAAAATAACACTCTGTAAACTACTATTTACACACTCTTTTTAAGTCAAACCACATATATTCAAGTTTTAATATAACATTCTAAATGTTACTTGGAATATATTTTTGTTTTTCTTGAAATCTATCTATACAATATTATAAATAGGAAATTAGCTCAATCTGTCTTTCAGTCACCTTTACACACCCAAACATATTTGAAGTTTTAGTCTGAGAAAGACAGACAGGGAGTGGAAGTCTGTATGGGGATGAATAACTTCCCAATGCCGACCACACAACAACAATACCATTGTGCAATTTTGAGGAACCTGGGATAGAGTATTTTGGAAAAAAATAATCCAAAGTTGACAATAATTGCTAGTAGAATTTAAAAAGTTTAATGAAGGAGGTTATCATAAATACCTCAATAGTATGTCAATAGATCACAATGTTGTAACTTTTTATATTATATAAAATTTTCACTGCGACAGAGACCGCGCCCCCTTTCTTGGTGTTTCGACAAAGGAATCCAGTTACTGGCTACATGTATTACCATCAAGTAACCTTGGTACATTACTGGATAGCGAAAGTTTACGAATAGCTGTAGGAAAACGATTGGGAGAATCGATTTGACAACCACATAGATGTCCTTGTGGCAGCGACGTCGATGAGTTATGCCTCCACAGACTTTCATTCCAAATAAATGCCGGCAGACTGTCTCGTCACGGCTCCTTGAATGAAATCATCCGAAGGGCTTTTGTTTCCATAAATATTCCCTCTGTTTTAGAGCCTTGTGGAATATTTAGGGAGGATGGTAAGGGACCCGACATAACCGTCATAACAATGCTATTTATAAAAAACAAAAATCTTGTTATTGTATATATTACAAAATACAAAGAATTAACCAAAATAAAGGATTCCTTCAGAGTTACTTTCGCCTGTTTCTTAAAAAATAACTACTGATAAAGGAATGTATTGTCTTATTATAAATCTATAAATAGTAAAGTTATGTATTTAAAATATAACTAACTACTGCACAGAAAAAACATCACAAATTCATAGGCTTCACTCTTACTCGTCACATATATAAATACATAACTCATAGTTTTTTTTTGATAGTGTCATTTTTCTTTTTGTCTCATGTTTTTTGTTTATTTGTTAATAGTTTATGTTACATCATATATATAAGATACTTTTATGGAAGAGCGGTACCTCCTGACACAGGCTACTATGCTTAAAAGGAGGTTCCAGCCTTTGTAAACCAAATATGTTTCATATTAAATAAAGATTATTATTATTATTGGAAAAAAAATTATTTGATAAATAAATTATTTGATTTGAATGAAGGGAGTAAAAAAAAAAAGACGCAAGAGTAAATGATAGGCAGGCTAACCATGTCATTTATGGACTCACTATTAATTGTCATACCTTTAAATCTTTATCTCTTGGATGTCCATTGTACCAGCCCACGAAATTTCTTGCTGCTACTACATTATTTGCATCTTCGTTTTCAATTCCCAGTGTTTTGTCTTCCTCTGCTCCATATGTCTTAAATTTATTTTAATTTCTTGTTATAAAGTACATATGAAAACAAAACTTATTTTAATTTATATATTTACCATAAGAACAGCATTATAATGTTGACGCAATTGCAATAAACTTATGTCTTTACCCAGAGTTATGTTTCCATAAAAATTTACATTTGGCTTATTAGCAACCTTAGTAAACTGATTAATAACATTTTTGACTTCTGGATGATCAGGAGCAACACCATACCTTAACAAAGAACATACATACATATATGTATACAAACAACACAATACATTTTTAAGGGGAGGTTCAGGTTTTTTTAAGTCTGCTACAGGAGTGTAACAACTTTTATATTTGAGACTATGAAGCAATGTAATTACAACTATGTATTAAAGGCTATGGCTATCTTAGTTCTTGGGAGAAGCAATGAGAAAAAAAAGAAAGAATGAAAAGTTAAGTTTCTTTCAGTTATTTTCAGGATATCCATAGGCTGCTATGGCTGCTAAATATTAAACAAACTTTTATTTAGTAATCTTATAACCTATAGCCTATAGATCTAGATCCCATGAACATTTCTGTACTTGTGTACTAATAATACCAAATCAATATTGCCATATAATAAAAATATAAGTCACAATAGCCGAGTGGTTGGGTGGTCGGCATATTGAGTCAAGAGACCAGAGTTCATACCCAGATGGCAGACTTGTACCAATGTGTTTTTAAAAAACTTATGTACGAATTATTTCATTGGCTTGGACATAAAGTCAGCGACGGGTTCACCACCTGTCATGTTGTCTCGAAAATATCTTTGGTGGAAAGTGGGTCAAAAGGACTTAATTGTTTAGACTAGACCTCTGTCTACCCCTGTATTGGGAATTGCATGAAGATATTTATTTATTATTTATTTATTACTAAAACAATTGTTGCTAATTATTTTACTAACTGCAAGCAACTGTATATTATGATCTATAGATTAATGAATCATATTTTTTTATACATGTGTTGCATGGTTGCTTTGTTCTTAGTGATTCAGTCAGGCTTTTGTGAAAGATTTTATATTTTTGTATTACTTAACTTACTAACTTAATACTCGATAAAGGATCTCTATAGGACATGGACTCTATTATAAGATGTATTTGACACAATTGCTACTACACTTGGAAAACAGAATGGCAGACACATTACCAGAAACCTTACAATTTACACAATGCTCCTCATAATCAGTCTGCATATTTTGGTTTGTTATTTTTCTACTTTTCAACTAAAAAAGAAGTTGGTACTATGTTCACAATGTTACTTTTTATGTAAACTTACATTATGAAATTATGTCTATATGGATTATTTAGTTTTTATCAAAAGGTATAATACTAAGGACAGGTAATTAATTCTTCACTCATTCTTATTCTTAACTTTTATAAATTATAGTAGTTATGGTTAACATATATAATACTGAAAATGACTAGTACTAATACTTTTAAAGCTAAGCCATGTTCTCAACAACTCATCGTTTGAAAAAGACAAGCCCAATGGTGCCCAGAAAGTATTATTGTATTTAATATGAATAGTGTTGTGCTTTGTTGACTAATAGGCCATATTGATTGTAAAAAAAACGATAAATAAAAAAAATACGATAAATAAATAATAAAACATACCGTACTAATCCAAAAGGCACGGGCAATTTTTCAATAATATCTATATTTACATCCAAATGTTTGCTCAAATGCATAGCCGCATAAAAACCCGCTGGTCCAGACCCAACAATACAAATCCGGGGACAAGTATTGTTAACAGATGAAAATAATCGGGTGATAATTTTAATTCCTTTAAAAGTCATATTGAAATCTTAAAAAATTACTTTCAACAGTAACAACAGCAAAACTTAAGAAAGTAACCAAAATTAGTCACGACCTCATGATATCACAAAAACAATTCGTTAAACAAATTTATTCTGTCATGTAGTAGAATAAATGTAAGTAATTTATGCAGGTACATAAATATTGATGAATTGGAATAAAAAACGCGATATATATTCAGATTTATTCGAAATCAGCTGTTTTATTCGTGTTTCTTTATAACCATAGATTATGCATAAACCAGGGTGGGTTATTTCAGTGCCACTTTTACAAGACTGTAGGGACCGTGGGTTACCTATAGATGACAGCATAAACGCCTAACCGGCGACTTCATCTGGAAGAAATGTTAATTTCTTAGGGTAGACATAGAGTACTTGGATAGAGCTAGTGAGTCATTGGATAAATATGTGTATAGGGTCCATTTTGTAATATTTCGCAAATAATATTCATATCTTTCTCTGCGATTACGCAAACGACGCTAAAAGAAAAAAATGCTTTCAAGTCCAATTATAATAATTCGACTTGTAAGCATTTTTCTCTCATATGGCAGAATATGCCTAATGATTTAAGTGATTTCTTGAAAGAAGGAACGTGGCATAATTGTATTACAAATTTGTATCGAGAAAACTGAAATAGTATTTCTACATGGCTCGAAGAAACAAACTACACAGTACTTTTATTATTTACGTATGCAAATAAATATCAGAATGTCAGACGATAAATCGCCACTAAAACATTTTAATTTACTTATAAATATAGAAGTAAATAACAACGTGACATTAGAATCTACATTCGCCTCCAAGCCGCGGCCATCGCCTTAAGCGAGTGGTTTAGGAAATGGAGGATCGACATAAATCCTGAAAAGAGCAACGCGGTCTTGTTCAGCAGGAATCACAAAAACTCGAATCGCCCTAACAGATTCAGTAAAATAACCCTCTTCGACAAACCCATTCCCTGGGTGTCAGAAGTATAATATCTTGGAGTCACCTTAGACCGTAGACTGAACTTCAAGAAACATATTAAAATTGTCAGGGATAGAGCGGCCTTCATATCCGGCCGCCTCTTTAACCTTACAAATAGCCGCAGCAAAATGCTGCTAAAACACAAAATACGCCTATACACAACTTGCGTACGACCCGTCATGTCATACGCCAGTATAGTATTATAGTACGTTTGAACTCACTCCAAGTGATTCAAAACCGATTCATGCGCCGCGCAACCGGCGCTCCCGTATATATGCGGAATGTAGATCTGCATCGTGATCTCAAACTGCCTACAATGGCAGCGCTATTTAAATAGTTCTCCATCGACTACTTCAGCGTTAGGGAATTAAACACCCGCGCGCGATACTCCACCTCAATTGAGGCGCCCGAAATGCGTCATCATAGACGATGATGACGCAATCACCCTTGTCAAAAATGCGTATGAGGCCCCGCCCCCTACGTACTTTCGCACACACATAGACACAAGCCGCGTTCTGCGGCTTACACAACCTCGCCATCGTCGTAATTTCACGACTAGCACGAGACTTTCTCGTGGTCGTAGTCGTCACCAAATGGTTAACACAAGGCGATCCGAGAGGAGATTTTCCTCCAAACCAACTGGGGCCCTCGGATTGCATGGCCCCTCCTCCATGTCGGAAGTCATCTCTTTCGTTCTAGGGGACGCAGCGCTTCGCAGCAGTAGCCATTATTGTCTTCAACTTCTAACCTGCGAGCCTCTCCTCGCAAGTCTCCTTAGACGAAGCTGTAAAGGCCTCCGGGCCAACAGCATCCCGTGGATGGTTTTAGTCGGTATGCTTCTCCTTCTGAGATTCGAGCCCGACACTGTTCGTTTCGGTGGCCTCCCGGCCAAGGAACGTTCGTGCATAAAACATTTCCTCCACGGTTATCAAAAAAAAAAAAAAACGTGACATTGCATCCTTCCTTACTTTTTTATAGTGTGAAAATTTAATAAATTTCAATACTAAAAAAGACATACAATCTAGATCAACAAAACACTATTAGATGGAGATGCAGATGAATCTAAAGTAAGTGTATAAACTTTGAAAACTTCCGTCACCTCCGATTTTATCCTCAAATATTATAACATTTCTTCCACATGAGGTCGTCACTTGTGGAATTTGTGCTGCCATCTATAGTTAACGCATGGTTCTTATAGTTTATTTGACAGAATAGTTAGTTGCCATAGATAATACATATGCAACTGAAAGTTGTTTTTTTTTTTTTTTTATAGAAAAAGGGAGGCAAACGAGCAGGTGGCTCACGTGATGGTAAGTGATCACCGCCGCCCATAAACCCGCAATACCAGAGGCATAGAAGCTCGCCCTCTACGCAGACGACAGCGCGTATTTTACGTCGACCCGTCGGGCAGACATTGCAGCCAGGAGGATGCAGTGTCTTCTGAACCTGCTGCCTGAATGGCTGGACAAATGGCGCATAGCCGTGAACGTTGGCAAGACATGCGCCATAATTGTCAACAGACAGGGACGTGTACCACCACCACTCAAGCTCCGAGGCCAGGATGTAGAGTGGAAGAAGACTGTGACCTACCTTGGATGCCAGATTGACCGCTCTCTATGTATGACCCCTCAGGTCGCATACGTTATACAGCGCGCAAGAGCTGCGAGGGCGGTCCTCCGTCCGGTTCTGGCATCCAACCTGCCAACGAAGACCAAGGTAGGGATCTACAAGACCTACATCCGCTCGCGAATCACATATGCTGCGCCAGCGTGGTACGCGTTCACATCTCCGCACAGCGGAAAAGATTGCAGGTTCAGCAAAACATTTCCCTAAGAGCGATTGTGGGAGCTGGTCGTTACGTCCGGAATGACGTCATCGCCAGAGATCTTAAAATCGAATCCATCCGCGAATTTGTGGTCCACTTGGCGCGGAAAATGTATGACCGCGCTGATAGTGGACCACATGAACACCTGCGCGACCTGGCGTCCTTATCTCGAGGCCCGATACCTGCGAAAGCAGAAGAAATCCGCTCACCACTCAGAGGCATAGGAGATGCGTTGCCTCCCTTAGAGTGCCCCTCTCCCCCAGAATTGGGGGAGGGAGTGTGTGGGCCACCGGTTACCTGCACTCACCAGACGAAACGCAGAAGTTTGTTAGACTTCAACTTTACGCCGGTATTCTGTGAGGTCGTGGTACTTCCACGGTCGAGCCGGCCCATTCATGCAAAAGCATAAGCTGATGCGTGGCTCAACCACTGTAAAAACTGCGTAAAACTGGTGCGTAAAACTTAAAAAGTATTCGATTAATTTATATGAAATTTACATTTTACTTGAACATTTCATTTATCAGATGGCTTTATGATTTATATACTTGAAAAAATATTTAAGTTTATATTTGCATCTATTTACAATGATGGACATGGATGTAACTGGTACCACTATTTGCTTATGGTAAATTGTTACATACGCTTCTATAACGTAACTCCCGTAATTTACAAACAGAAAAAATTAACATCATTTATAAAGATTGCCTCCTCCATTTTTTCCGTATATAAGTTAATTTATGTTTGGATGATTTATTCTATAGTTTTCCGACTATGTAGACGTTAATTCTTTTGGTTTAGTTTCTCTTCTTCGAACCATTTAGAATTATTACTTCCGTTACTTGTTTCGACACTTACATTTAATATCTAATGCATATATTACAATGTATAATATCCTTTCAAATAAAAGAGTAGTTGCTGCGGCAAAGTCCGAGCACATTGGCAGAAATGGCGAGAAACTGGTTCGTCTTCCTTCGGGAACTCGTGCGTTCTGGTCCCTCTCCAAGGCTGTCCAAGAGAATTTCAGTCAGCCATCATTACCATTTCTTCACAGGGAGGACAACTCGCTGGCCCATGACGCAAAAGAGAAAGCCGATCTTCTAGGTTCTCTTTTTGCGTCCATCTCGACTCTCGATGACAGGGGGAACTCACCGCCGACCATCCCGAGCAGCGAGTGCTCTATACCGGACATCCGGTTCTTTCAGAGCTCAGTCCGAAAAGCACTCCTCTCCCTGGACATCCAGAAGTCGAGTGGGCCCGATGGTGTCCCCCTATTGTGCTGAGGATGTGTGCTCCAGAGTTGGCACCGGTTCTAACACGTCTTTTTCGGTACTCCTGCTCTGAAGGCGTCGTCCCGATGACATGGAAGACAGCTTTGGTGCACCCGATCCCTAAGAAAGGCGACCGCTCAGATCCGGGCAACTACAGACCGATCGCTATCACCTCCTTGTTCTCCAAAATAATGGAGTCCATTATAATGGACTCCATTATTTTATAAACTGCCGGCTCTTGAGGTATTTGGAGGAGCACCAGTTGATTAGTGACCGCCAGTACGGCTTCCGTCGGGGTCGCTCAGCTGGTGATCTTCTTGTGTACCTCACTCATCGATGGGCGGAGGCAGTAGAGAGCAAGGGGGAGGCCCTGGTAGTTAGCTTGGATATGGCGAAAGCCTTTGATCGGGTATGGCGCAAAGCGCTTCTCTCGAAGCTTCCATCATATAGGCTTCCCGAGAAATTTTGCAATTGGGTCACTAGTTTTCTCACAGACCGGAGCATCAAGGTCGTAGTTGACGGTGCATGCTCTGACTCCAAGTCTGTGAACGCTAGCGTCCCACAAGGCTGCGTGCTATCGCCAATCCTGTTTCTTCTGCATATCAATGATTTGTTACAAATTAGTAATATTCATTGCTATGCAGACGACAGTACTGGTAATGCCCTATACACCGGCCGTGCCAATATTTATCAGGAACACATCGACGAGTATCGGAACAAACTTGTGTCTGAAGTCGAGTATTTGTTGGACAAAATCTCGAACTTAGTCCAGTTCAACCTTAAAAAGACACAAGTTTGCGCGTTTACCGCTAAAAAGAAACCCTTCGTCTTGTCGCCTCATTTTGAGAGCACTCTCCTAGTTGCCTCAGCCAGTATCGGAATCCTTGGCGTCGACATATCGAGCTACGTTCAGTTTCGCGGTCACTTGGAAGAGAAGGCCAAATTGGCCTCTAAGAATCTTGGCGTGCTCAGTAGAGCACGACAGTACTTCGTGCCGGCCCACCGCCTGCAACTTTATAAGGCGCAGGTTCGGCCGCACATGGAGTACTGTTCGCATCTCTGGGCGGGGTCACCCCAGTGTCAGCTCCTTCCATTTGACCGTATCCAACGAAGAGCGGCTCGAATCGTCGACGGCCATGTTCTATCTGATGGGCTAGATCTCCTGGCATTGCGAAGAGATGTTGCATCTCTTTGCATTTTTACAAGATTTACTACGGGGAGTGCTCTGAGGAATTGTCCGGATTAATCCCAGCCGCTGAATTTCACCATCGAACCTTACGGCATAGTCAAAAATTCCATCAACACCATCTTGATGCTTGGCATTCCACCTCAGTGCGTTTTTCGCGGAATTTTCTGCCACGCACTTGCACTTTATGGAAAGTGCTGCCATCAGCGGTTTTTCCGGACCGATACGACTTAGGGACCTTCAAGAAAAGAGCCTATACCTTTCTCAAAGGCCGGCAACGCATCTGCTATGCCTTTGGTATTGCGAATGTTCATGGGCGGCGGTAATCACTTACCATCACGTGAGCCACCTGCTCGTTTGCCTCCCTTCCCCATAAAAAAATCATTTAAATGAAAGACATATCATACTATGTGAAATAATAAATGCTCAAGTCGAATTGTAAATATCAATGTTATTATTTTTTCATATTTTGTATCAGTGCATCTCATATTCGTTGATGCTTCTGCTTCGTTTTAAACTGTTGATTGTAGAACTGTAAACTATCTTATCTATATTTTCTGTCAAGTAACTTAGTCCCCATAACTAATTTTTTGAATATACTCTTTGGCAAACAGTCCTTGGTATTGGTATTAAACTCTATGATCCGGTCTCCGGTCTGTCTGTGGTCAATACCGTAATTGTAAATTTTGATTTCATAAGTATTTATTCAAATTAAATTTCTTTGTATCAATATCACTATATGTTTATGTACATCTGAAGACTGTCATTATACTTTAAATTTCATCATTGTAAACCGAACTTATAACCTCGAGACATGTCTCATGTCACAGACATGAAAGTCCTGTTTACGAGATTGTTTTCCATTAAAAATGGGTAAGTAAATATATTTGGTTTTTTTGTTCTATAAAAATATAACCATGCTGTAAATTTCCGACTACATAATTGTAGGAGTATCTTGTCTCGTTGTCTGGCATAATTTTTGTATTTTATATACATTTCATAATCATAACGTCAAAAATAAATTCAAAATGCTTAAGTTAAAATAAATAGTTTTCTAATTAGTCCCTAAGTGTCTTTTTTTCTGAAAGTAATCCCATTAGCCACTTTCCAGATATCTAAAAAATTATAGATATTTATAAAAAATATAGTAATCTAAAATATATCAAATATTTGGAGTACTCATAATTCCAAAACTCATTAAAATTTCAAATATCAGCAATATACAAGATGTGGAATAGTTGGTAGCATACCATACAGAAAATATCTAAAGTTTTTTTATCTAAATTCGTCTAAACATAATTTATTGATCCTTTGATTCTTTCATAATTATGTCCCTAATTCATGGTCTCATAAATGAGCAAGTCAAATCAATTAACACATTTACATACATACATTTTATATCTGTCTTTTTACATGCTTTTTAAGGGAAAAGTTTTGTAATTATAAGGATATGCTATTTATTTGAAATAATGTCTGCAAGTTATAATTATAGCCTAATAGCTTGATTGATAGTTGGTAAATGACACTGTCTTTGAAGCAGAGTTGAATCCAATTGGGAGTAAACATTTGTGTAATGAACAAATGTTTATGCTTGAGTTATGGATGTTTATATCAAAATTTATCTATTTAAAAATATTGCACTGTTGGTTTGAACATAAGGCTGGCCACTTGTTTTCTAAATTATTGTCTCAAATGAAAACCTGTAAAATTGCTTTAAAAGGACTTAATTGTTTTAATCACTATCTGGACTGTGGTAGTATTAGAAAATGTGTGAAGATAAAAAAATCATAATTTGTGATCAAACATTATCTAATGTTATGTATGTGTTTAAATGTATAATGCAGCTTTTATACAAATAAAACGGATTTAATTTAAAAAAAGTGTGATCAAAATTATGATACAGTACAATGACTATAGTCTATAGCCTATGAGTTCGCAGTGAAAAAAATCTTACATATATTCCTTTGCCTATCTGAAACACAAACTTACAATAATATATAATAATATTTTATCTATTGCAAAAACATACTTTTATCAAACAACTAATTGTAAGCATATTGAAGTATATTTTTATGTTGTAACCTTATTGATGTTTTAATCTTTTTTTTTATTACAGAATAAACAATATAAGATTGGCTGGAAGACATTTTAGTCAAGAACCTGATAAATCAAAACAAAATTTTAGTAAAGTCAATGTTTCATCACTACCTCCTTTATCAGAACCTATGCCAAACCTCCCCCCTGTAGTTTATTCTTCAGCTAAATCTGAAGATTCAATAACTGAAGTCACAGTGCTCAGTAATGGCTTGAGAGTCGCATCTGAGAAAAAATTTGGACAATTTTGTACTGCTGGAGGTAAGTTTCTGACCAGTTCCTTATCCTTAAAGACTTTAATTAAGTTAAATTTGGGATTCTGGTTGTCTTTCTAACAAATTTTAAGCTCTCTAATATGTGTAATGAAACAAGAGAAGAGTATAAAAATTATAAAACATCCATAGTACTAATTACTCAGTTCTAGAATCTTCTCTCTTCTGATTTTCATAATAGGACATTCTAGCTATTTCTATTCTGGAACTTTCAAAATAAATAGAAAATTGAAATTCAGTCCTACATGAGGAACATCAAGTGATATTTTACAGTGGAGATGAAAGATTAAATTATTGAATACATTATACTTTTTTAGTTAATTCTTTGCTATGGCATACTTTGTGATCTGAACAATTATTGTGTTGTCCACATTTATACATATTTTATTGTGTATTATTAATTGTATGATTTTTTTTACAGTGGTAATAGATTCTGGACCAAGATATGAGGTTGCATATCCAAGTGGTATATGTCATTTTCTTGAAAAATTGAGTTTTGGTGTAAGTTAAATGTAACTAAATAAAATTTTGCCCGAAACTTTATGTTTAGCTAAAGAGGTAATTTCTATAATTGTTGGTTTATCAAGACAGAGATATACATAACTTTTGTTTTACAAAATATTTCGTAAAAATATAATAGTTCCACTTTTGCCCCACAATTCAAAAAAAAACCTTATAAATCTTTAAAAAAGTTGATGTAAATATTAATAGCATTTATAATTCAATATTTTTAGGCAACTCATAAGTATCCTACACGTGACGTGATGCTGCGTGAATTAGAGAGACATGGTGGGATTTGTGACTGTCAAGGATCTCGTGACACAACAGTCTATGCTACCAGTGCTGATTCTAGGGGTCTTGAAGCTGTCACTCAGGTATATTTTGTTTATAAGTCTTTTGTTTATAATATTACACATTCACACTGCTGTATGTGTAATATTATCCAAATTTACTTGAATCAAAATAAGTAGACCTGGTACTGCAGGTGGCAAATGAATGATGGCTTATCTCCTTATGGAAAGGCCTGCATTCTGCAATGAACTCTTATACAGTTTTATACATTCTCAACTTGAATTTGCTGTTATGGTTTTGTTTTACTAAAAATATATTCATTATGTTATGTATTCATATTTCAGGTTTTGGCTGAAGTGACATTGAGGCCCCAATTGTCTTCAGATGAAGTTGAAGCTGCTAGACAAGCAGTTGCATTTGAATTGGAAACTTTATCAATGAGACCAGAACAGGAAACAATTTTAATGGATATGATTCATGCTGTATGTCGTTCTTTAAATCATTGTTTGTATTTGTACTCCCATTCTATCCATTTTTATAAGGACTTAGCCAATTTTGTGACGCAGGTTAAAGTTTAATTTGTCTGAACTGATTTTGATCTAATCTGCCATGATTGATGTCTATGTGAACTGGTTGTGAATGAGGCAAGTTAAGATGAGAAGGGCATTAAAATGTATCTAAGTTACAATTTGGAATTCAATTCTAACAGACCATTTCTTATTTCACTTTAGACTTTTTTTTTAATATATATTACAACATAAAATTAGCTTTTAAATGATATCCACTTGTTTTATTACTATAAGTATTGTTTTTGTGTAATTGATTTAGGTTCCTCATTATTATTCCAGGCTGCTTATAGAGGAAACACTCTCGGTTTACCAAAAATATGTCCAAAGGAAAGTCTTCATAAGATAGACAGAGGAATTATCCTAAACTATTTGAAGAATCACTACACACCAAACAGAATGGTTGTTGCTGCTGTGGGAGTAAGATAATTTTATTTAAGTTTTTCATTCAGGTATTTCAATTAACAAGAAGAAAAAATTGATAATGATGTTTGATATTTTTGTGTTCATGTAACATTCAACTCTAACTATTATTCGAATTAAGTCTCTTCCTAAATCCATTAAATACCGTGGTGATCCATGGTGAGTGGTTGTGTGATCTGTATTTGAGTCAAGAGACCCGAGTTTAATCCCCAGGTGGCTTGTACCAATGGGTTTTTTCAGAAATTATTTACGATTTATCGCGTTGACATGGTCATAAAGACGGCGACGCACTCACCACCTATCAGGTTGTCCCAAAACAAAATGTCTTCAGTAAAAGTTGGTCAAAATAACTTAAGTCTCTAGTTCTCTGTCTACACCAGTATTGTGAATGGCGTGAAGATATTTGTATCAATGGCAAGTGGTGTGATAATGTCATAAGAATATTCAACTGTTTTTCTTCCCTCGGTTCATGTTAGTAATGATGAAGGTAAATAAGCTTTGACAAATGTCAGGCTAACCATTTAGGAACCAGATCAAAGTTCAGCAAACTTGTGGCTGCAACATCCAAGGAGTATGGTGATTGTGGCAAATTGTCCTTATAAGAGTAGTCTATATTCTGCAGTAGACTTTTGTATGCCATTGCATGTATTTGTTCTGCGGATGAAATATTAACAAACTTAACTGAAAAATGTTTTACAGGTTGATCACGGACCTTTTGTTGAGTATGTACAAAAATATTTTGTGGATATGAAACCTATGTGGAGCTCTGAAGATAGTAATTCATTCACACCCAATGTGGACAAGTCCATTGCACAATACACAGGTGGAATTGAACAGGTAATAATTGTAATTTGATTTTATTCTGTCATAATTTTTTACTATTATTGTTTGTTTATTGTTTAGAATCCTTAAAAAAATAGTGTATGATCAGAGTGTTCTTGGTCTTGTGTAATATGGCTAGTGTAAACTTTATATTTTTATAAATAAATAAAATAAATAAATATCTTCACGCAATTCCCAATACAGGGGTAGGCAGAGGTCTACTCTAGACAATTAAGTCCTCTCGATCCACCTTCCACCAAAGATATTTTCGGGACAACGTGACAGTCAACAACATCTTTATGTCCAAGTGACTTATTTTTATATTTTTAACATTGATTTTGAGATTGAGATGTGATACATTTTTTTTAATTTTTGTTCATAATTTCAGGAAGAATGTGAAATACCACTATACCCAGGATCAGACCTACCAGAATTGTCTCATGTAGTTATTGGAATAGAAAGTAAGTATGATTAAAAACGAAATTTATTGTTTAATTTAAATCTTTTACTATGACATATAAAGTGTCCAACGACATCTTCAGTCATTAGCATATGAATTTTGGGTGTCAATCTAAGACAAGAAATCTTTTATTTCTATGGCACTCTTCATAAATAATAATTCATTCTTCCATAAATAATTTGCACATCATAATTACAGGCTGTTCTCATAGCGACCCTGACTTTGTTCCAACATGTGTTTTAAATATGATGATGGGTGGTGGTGGTTCTTTCTCTGCTGGTGGACCTGGAAAGGGAATGTACACACGCCTCTACACTAATGTTCTTAATAGGTATGATCCAATTCTAAGTTATTCATTTTAAATTTAACATTTCAGTATGTTAATAACTGCAGGCCATTATTAGCGAAATAGGAAGCAACAACTAACGCGCTATTCGTCCCATTTCGCCTATTCGTTGGGCAAGACCGGCAGCAAGTGTTCTAAGGTCCATAGGGACTATCACAGGGCTTTAAAAAATGCTACTTCTTGCTGATTTACTAGTAATTAATAATAATAATTAATACATAAGTACATAGACACGGAACAACATCACAAGATTCTGATCCCAAAGAAAGCAACTTGGAATCAGAAACAACAAAGGTACCAAAAATACCCAGACCCAAGAAAATTAAGAAAAGGTTTTATCTACATTCACCCAACCGGGTATAGAACAAGGGACCTCAGAGATGACAGAGAGCGACACCATAAAGACGGTGTGTACGCCACTCGTCCACGGAGTTCTTAAATTACTTTTGTATCATCTAGACATTCTCATAAGTTGTTACTTATCAATGTTTTATTTTTGATAGATATCATTGGATGTTCAACGCGACAGCATACAACCACGCCTACGGCGACACAGGACTGTTTTGCGTGCATTCCGCCTCACCACCGAACCGTATTTACGACACTGCATTGGTCATCGCCAGAGAGCTGTCAAATATGGCTGGCAAAGTTGGCGAGTCAGAATTACGGGTATAGTACTTTTTATATAGCGTTTCAAATAACAAAAATATCTTCACGCCATTCTCAATACCGGGGTACTCTGTCTATCCCGGTCTAGACAATTAATACGTTTCAACCCACCTTCCACCGAAGATATTTTTGGGAGAATGTGACAGGTGGTGAGCCTGTCGCTGTCTCAATGTCCAAGCCAACGATATAATTCGTACATACGTTTTTGTAAAAAACCTTCGGAATCGAAATCTGCTCTCTTGACTCGAAATTCCACTGAATGCTGTAAAAATAATCAAGTTTTACATGGAAAAAATATTACGTTATAAATATTATTAAAATTTTAAAGGACAGTTGCATACGAAAACTAGTCACGGAAAGAATAGGCAGTGGCATTTGTGGTTATTAGGATAGTTGAAAATAAAATTTCAAAAAAAAAATCCATAATAAACAATATTTATTTGGCAGTTCTTTGGCACTCGTCACAGTTAGAAGTGTCTTCCATACTTACTTATTAGTATACGTGTATGGTATAATGTCGTAGGTTCGAGCCCGCTATTAGAGTATAGTCATAAATCACTCCGGACACAATCTTAGTTGGGTGATTGACGTTGCTGTTTGTGGCGGTATTGGTGGTGGCGTCGGTGGACGCCCTGTCGATAACGGTGAATCCCGAAGGAGAATTACAAAGAATTTTGTTGGGAAAACTTAGTCACCACCACTGACAGCATCCACCAAACATAACACAATGATAACAGCTAAGTTTACTTACAAGAAATATATTTATAATGATGGTTACAATTATAAATTGTTGATAACCTAATGGTGTAGGTTGCATTATGGTATATATTGGATGGTGAACCTATCGCCATCTTAGTTTCCAAGCCAACGGAGCGATATAATTTCTTTAATAGACATGTAAACATCAATGACTCGAGTACATATATTCATATTCTTCTCACAAATATTTGCACCTTGCAGGATTCGAACCAGCAACCCTTAGCTTTGGAGGCAGGGTGACTATTAACTTTACCAACTGAGGCTATGTTATATTATATATTTATTATGTATATATTTATTTGTTAAGATAATTATGATCATAATATTATGATGACATGGACTAATGATAAAAAGATCATGATAGCCGAGTGGTTGGATGGTCTGAATTTTGAGTCAAGACACCCCGAGTTCGATCCCCAGATGGCAGGCTCGTACCAATGGGTTTTTCAAAAACTTATGTACGAATTATATCGTTGTCTTGGACATAAAGGCGGCGACGGGCTCACCACCTGTCACGTTGTTCCAAAAATATCTTCGGTGGAAGGTGGGTCAAAGGGTCTTAATTGTCTAGACTAGACCTCTGTCTACCCCTGCATTGGGAATTGCGTGAAGATATTTATTAATTTACATGTACTAATAAATAAACTGTTCCTCAATACTATTAGAACAGTTTTATAAAAGTTGTTTTATGTTTTATATTTTTTCATTACAGAGAGCCAAAACTCAGCTCCAGTCGATGTTGCTTATGAACTTAGAAGCAAGACCTGTAGTGTTTGAGGATGTCGGTCGTCAAGTATTAGCTACTGGCAAGAGAAAACCGCCGTCATATTTTATTAATGAGATTGGTAAATAAAATTCAATATATTTAGGAAATTAATCATATGGTAAAATAATAGATTATTTATTTAAAAAGAAAAATACTTCATCAGTAAATGACAATGAAATCATGTTATTAAAAAAAACTACGCGTTCTAGGCTTTTTATTTTTATTAAAAAAGGAGATAATCGAATCGTGGCTCTACAGTGATGGCGCCACGCATCAGCTATTGTTGTTGCATGCATGGGCCGGTTCGACCGGGAAGTAGCACGACCTTACAGAATACCGGCGTGAAGTAGAAGTTTAACAAACTTCTGCGTTTCGTCTTTTCTCTTTTCGTCTTCGTCACACCTTTCTCAAAGGCCGGCAACGCATCTGCTATTCCTCCGGTATTGCAGATGTTCATGGGCGGCGGTAATCACTTACCATCACGCGTGTCACCTGGTCGTTTGCCTCCCTCTTCTATAAAAAAAAGCTCTGAAGTTAATGAAAAACACCGGTCGTGAATGTTTTCGAGAGTTATAGTTGACCACATACAAAAACAGACATCTGGACAACTATGGTACCAAATCAAAAACTTAATGTCGTTTTTTTTTATTTGGTGTTGATTGTGCACTATTTGCACATTATTTGCTGAAATATACAACAATTGTTATTAACAATAAACTGATTAATAATTTTTAACAGACTCTGTACATAACATAAAATATAATATGCACAGGAGACATGGTTTATGTGTAGCAAAATGGTGTCATTATGGCCGAATTCCGATTTTGAGTCTGTAGTATTCTATATTAGTATTCCTGAAGTTACTAGACAAATTCATTCAGTTCTCAATTACTTTAAATGTTTATATGAATTTTTTTTCAGAAAAAGTTACAGCTGATGACATTGTCCGCGTCGCAAAGCGTATGCTAAGTCAACAGCCATCAGTGGCCGCTCGTGGTAAATTGACCCATTTGCCCACTTTTGAAGAAATCAAAGCCAATATGACTCTAAACAAAACTGATACTTCCCCACAAGGACGAAGACTTAATCTCTTCCGTGTTTAAAAACAAATTTGGTGATCTATAGATAAATTATATTATAATTACAATATTGTGGTCAAGTTTAGAAATAAAACATTAATTTAATTTATATATTCGTCATTTTATTGATATTATACTATTGTCATTATCATTCTGTTTCCATTACAAAAGGCTACAACAAAGTCAGGCAACAAATTAGCAACTTTAGGTGCAAGTACAGCCACTGCCACTAACATAGACCTTCTACATACAAAGCGAAACGTCACTCATTCATACATCGAAAACGGTTGGATGTAAATAAACTTTGTGTGGTACTAGCGATCATTTAATATTTTTATTTTTAAAAATATTAAATGATTTTAATATTTTTGCTGTGAAAACAGTAAAAATATTAAACAACTAGTAGTTAGTAATTAAAATAGGTGTGAAGATAAAGTAGCCACTTATCGGACAAATCACATAAGTTTTAAAAAAATGTTGAGATGCCTACTTTTATTTTGCTGCAGAGTTTGAATGAATATCACTGATATAAAATTTGAATAAAAGTGCGTTGCGAAATGGGCTCTTTAAGGATAATCGCTTCCATTAGCTACGGTAACTGAACAGAACAGTTAAGTGAACAGAATTTGTATCAAGAGGCTTTTGGTATTCTGGAGAAAGTTTTGTGTCAATTAAATCTCTTGTAAAACTATAAATGAGGTATTCAAAAGTTATTAATGATTTGTGTTATTGGCTGGGACAATAATAAAGTCACATTGCCACAAGTTTTCAGCTTTTCCCATAAATTTTGACGACCTCCGTGGACAAGTGACACACACGTTTTCATGGTTTCGCCAGCTCTCGAGGTCCTACGTTCGATTCCCGGTCGGGTAAATGCAGAAAACACATTTTCTCTGGTCTGAGTGTTTGTGGTACCTTCATTGTTTCTGATTCCACAATACAAGTGCTTAAGCTGCTTACTTTAGGAGCAGATTAATGTATGTGATGTTGTCTATGTTAATTATTTTTATAATCTACAGTTAGATTGGAAGGTATGTGACAAATTGATGTGGGCGTGGGAACTTATTATTACTTATATTTAGAAATTATTATGATAAACTTTAAGGTCCAAAAAATTTTTTTCTTTTAATTAATATTTTATTTTATATACATTGCTTAAACACTAAGAAGAATAAACACAAAATGGCAGAATATATTTAACAAAACAGTCGTTGGTTTTATCATGTCAAATTGTTAATATAAATGAAATATTCAGTCTTATTTGTGTATGACTTGTTATAATTAGTAAAACTTAAATTATTTGAAAAATATATAGAATAATGAAGACTGAAATAAAATATAACAAAATTTATAAGAATCTGAAACCTATATCAAAATTTTTATAAAATATGATTTATCATACTTGTGCCCTGTTTCGGCATTATATCTATGTATATATCTATACTAAAATCATATAAGCTTTCACAGCTAAATAGTTGAACAGATATTACTGAAATTTGTTAAGGAGATATTGTATGTTACATAAATGGACATAGTCTCCTGTACATGTTTTATTTTTGAATAAATAAGAATTTTTAAAAAACTTGAATGTTAATAAATATATTTGATTGAACTAATTTGTGAATAACACCTAGACATATTGTTTCAAATTACTTTATGTACATATGTACACAAACATCTATCTTTTATTTTGTGTTATCTTTTTTATTTTGAGTAAATAAAAATTATTGTGCTAGCTTAACTGCAGTTTTTGCTGCTTCATCAGCATCACTTATTATATTTAATGGAAGACCAGACTCCTCTAGAATTTTTTTTGCAGCTCCTGCATTAGTACCTTCCAATCTAATAACGAGGGGGTGTTTAGGAGGGTTTTCCCTACATGCTGCTACTATTCCATTGGCAACTGTAACACAGTTCACAATACCTGTAACAACAAATGTAACATTCAATCTATTAATTTCATTTTATAATAATAATAATGATTTCTTGTATTTACGCGAATACTACACATTTAAAAAAAGTTTTTTTCAAATCAGTTTTTACAAACTATTTTTATTACCAGACATTTCGGATGCTTTACAGCATCCGTGGTCACGCAGGGACTCCTCTGACCACGGATGCTGTTGTTTTATTATAATAATAATGTTTACTTCTATATGTGAGATCACATATTTTATTGTACCTGTTAATAAGTCAGCAATATACAGATGAACAACAAATTATTTACATGATTGCATACTACAATTATGTTACTCTATGATTTAAAAGTATTTTTTATTAATTACTATTATTTATGAGAAAGACTTTTTGACTTACCAGCAAACACATTAACAAATATAGCCTTTACTTTTGGATCAGACTCTAATATTCTTAAAGCTGCTGAAACCTGGGCTTGTCCAACCCCACCACCAAGGTCTAGAAAGTTGGCCGGTCTGCCTCCACTTAACATGATAAGGTCCATAGTGGCCATGGCAAGACCAGCACCATTCACCATACATCCGATACTGCCATCCATATCAATGTATGTCAAGTTCAGTGATGCTGCCTCTCTCTAAGCCATAATAAAAAAAAAGATTGTTAAATAAATGCACAATCAGTCAATTGGTTAGAAGAGATAAATATTTTATACAAATAATTGACACAGATATGATAAGATACAAACATTATATAATATCTAGAGTAAGCTATGGAATTTTATTATAGATTAAATTACAACCCCATCAGATAAAGTTCATTCAAAAGTTAAAATTTTTAAAAACTTGAATGTTAATAAATATATTTGATTGAACTAATTTGTGAATAACACCTAGACATATTGTTTCAAATTACTTTATGTACATATGTACACAAACATCTATCTTTTTATTTTGTGTTATCTTTTTATTTTGAGTAAATAAAATTATTGTGCTAGCTTAACTGCAGTTTTGCTGCTTCATCAGCATCACTTATTATATTTAATGGAAGACCAGACTCCTCTAGAATTTTTTGCAGCTCCTGCATTAGTACCTTCAATCTAATAACAAGGGGTGTTTGGGAGGTTTTCCCTACATGCTGCTACTATTCCATTGGCAACTGTAACACAGTTCACAATACCTGTAACAACAAATGTAACATTCAATCTATTAATTTCATTTTATAATAATAATAATGATTTCTTGTATTTACGCGAATACTACACATTTAAAAAAAGGTTTTTTCAAATCAGTTTTTACAAACTATTTTTATTACCAGACATTTCGGATGCTTTACAGCATCCGTGGTCACGCAGGGACTCCTCTGACCACGGATGCTGTTGTTTTATTATAATAATAATGTTTACTTCTATATGTGAGATCACATATTTTATTGTACCTGTTAATAAGTCAGCAATATACAGATGAACAACAAATTATTTACATGATTGCATACTACAATTATGTTACTCTATGATTTAAAAGTATTTTTTATTAATTACTATTATTTATGAGAAAGACTTTTGACTTACCAACAAACACATTAACAAATATAGCCTTTACTTTTGGATCAGACTCTAATATTCTTAAAGCTGCTGAAACCTGGGCTTGTCCAACCCCACCACCAAGGTCTAGAAAGTTGGCCGGTCTGCCTCCACTTAACATGATAAGGTCCATAGTGGCCATGGCAAGACCAGCACCATTCACCATACATCCGATACTGCCATCCATATCAATGTATGTCAAGTTCAGTGATGCTGCCTCTCTCTAAGCCATAATAAAAAAAAAGATTGTTAAGTAAATGCACAATCAGTCAATTGGTTAGAAGAGATAAATATTTTATACAAATAATTGACACAGATATGATAAGATACAAACATTATATAATATCTAGAGTAAGCTATGGAATTTTATTATAGATTAAATTACAACCCCATCAGATAAAGTTCATTCAAAAGTTAAAATTTTTTAAAAACAAAAAATTAAAGTAACAACCTGAGTTCATGGATGTGAGTAATTCAGAATGTCACTTTGTGGAAATCTTTTAGGCATAGTTCAAACAATGGACATTCAAATTGGCTGTAATTCTGATTTTATGAATACATACTGGTTTCACCCCAAGTGATGACCTTAGAAATAACAGGTCATTACTTAAATTTGTTAAGGAGATATTGTATGTTACATAAATGGACATAGTCTCCTGTACATGTTTTATTTTTGAATAAATAAGAATTTTTAAAAAACTTGAATGTTAATAAATATATTTGATTGAACTAATTTGTGAATAACACCTAGACATATTGTTTCAAATTACTTTATGTACATATGTACACAAACATCTATCTTTTATTTTGTGTTATCTTTTTTTTATTTTGAGTAAATAAAAATTATTGTGCTAGCTTAACTGCAGTTTTTGCTGCTTCATCAGCATCACTTATTATATTTAATGGAAGACCAGACTCCTCTAGAATTTTTTTTGCAGCTCCTGCATTAGTACCTTCCAATCTAATAACGAGGGGGTGTTTAGGAGGGTTTTCCCTACATGCTGCTACTATTCCATTGGCAACTGTAACACAGTTCACAATACCTGTAACAACAAATGTAACATTCAATCTATTAATTTCATTTTATAATAATAATAATGATTTCTTGTATTTACGCGAATACTACACATTTAAAAAAAGTTTTTTTCAAATCAGTTTTTACAAACTATTTTTATTACCAGACATTTCGGATGCTTTACAGCATCCGTGGTCACGCAGGGACTCCTCTGACCACGGATGCTGTTGTTTTATTATAATAATAATGTTTACTTCTATATGTGAGATCACATATTTTATTGTACCTGTTAATAAGTCAGCAATATACAGATGAACAACAAATTATTTACATGATTGCATACTACAATTATGTTACTCTATGATTTAAAAGTATTTTTTTTATTAATTACTATTATTTATGAGAAAGACTTTTTGACTTACCAGCAAACACATTAACAAATATAGCCTTTACTTTTGGATCAGACTCTAATATTCTTAAAGCTGCTGAAACCTGGGCTTGTCCAACCCCACCACCAAGGTCTAGAAAGTTGGCCGGTCTGCCTCCACTTAACATGATAAGGTCCATAGTGGCCATGGCAAGACCAGCACCATTCACCATACATCCGATACTGCCATCCATATCAATGTATGTCAAGTTCAGTGATGCTGCCTCTCTCTAAGCCATAATAAAAAAAAAGATTGTTAAGTAAATGCACAATCAGTCAATTGGTTAGAAGAGATAAATATTTTATACAAATAATTGACACAGATATGATAAGATACAAACATTATATAATATCTAGAGTAAGCTATGGAATTTTATTATAGATTAAATTACAACCCCATCAGATAAAGTTCATTCAAAAGTTAAAATTTTTTAAAAACAAAAAATTAAAGTAACAACCTGAGTTCATGGATGTGAGTAATTCAGAATGTCACTTTGTGGAAATCTTTTAGGCATAGTTCAAACAATGGACATTCAAATTGGCTGTAATTCTGATTTTATGAATACATACTGGTTTCACCCCAAGTGATGACCTTAGAAATAACAGGTCATTACTTAAATAGAAAATTAAAAAAAAATTGTTGTCTATTAATGATCAATAATTGATTCAAGCTTTGATTATGAACCATTGTTTTTAGCAATAAAATTACAGATATAAATTATTATTGTTGTGATAACCTTTGTAAATTTATTTGCTGAAAGCAAAACATATGTTACATCAACATGATTACACATGACATCATTTGGTCACTTAGATAATATTAATGCAATAACTAGTTATTGAATTAGTGGAATTGCAGGAAAATTTGCAATATATTTTTCATGAATTTCATCTGCTTGAGTACATACACTCATATTCATCACACAAATGTTAGCCCAACAAACATTTGAGTAATGAATATGAGCCAACTAGGCTATCAGGTTTAGTACATATTTTATGCATACACTTATTGCAGTTCTATCAATAAATAATTACACATAAATATCTTCACACAGTTCCCAATACAGGGGTAGACTGAGTTCTAGTCAAGACAATTAAGTTCCTTTGACCTCCTTCCACCAAAGATATTTTTGGGACAATGTGACAGATGGTGAGCCCGTCGCCGTCTTTATGTCCAAGCCAACAATATAATTTGTACTGAGTTTTTGAAAAACCTATTGGTTTTTCAACAGTTTTATTACTATTTTATGCAAATAGGATAACAAAATACATAATGCAAAACCAGCAATATCTTTAAACATACTTCCCTGGGGTCCATCCCTGAAATATCATCCAAAGCAAATATTTCTTGTTGCCTGAATTGGGCATTGTCATCAAAATTTATTTTGGCATCAACAGCAACAACACGACCATCATCTGTCTCTACCAGAGGATTGATTTCAAGCTGTGTAGCATCTACCTAAAACAGCAATAAGTTAAATTATTAATAACGGCAATAGCCTAATGGTTTAGGGTGCGGACTGCAAAACATAATGTCTCAGGTTTGGGCCCCACCATTTAACTATTGACATAAACCAACTCCAGACACAAACATTGCAGCTTAATTGGAGTTGTTAACAGGAATAATAGTAATGTTATTCAGCATTTTTATTTAAAAAAAAAATTATACATAAAATAAAAGGTACAAAGTCTTCTTTCTTTAGGTCTTTAGCCAAATCTGATTTAATCATTCCCAGCTTGTTAATCACATTTTATCAGAATATAATATTATTCAATACTTTTAATCCACAAATATTTGATTCCAACAATTTACTAACAAAGTAATAATTGTACTTTGAAATTTAATTTAAAAAATTTGGATTTCTGTAATTTTACTCTATCTCCTATTTTGAACTTTAAGAAACCAATATCATAGGTTGTACATGGGTAATTATGGTATATGCAATAATAAAAACAGGCCAGCTAAAAAGTACATCGTAAATAACATATTAAATCCTACTTTGCTTTGGTAGGAAAAATAATTATAGGTTTGCATCACTGATGACCTTAACATGTCTATGACATATTGCACTTGCATCCAATGTTATGCAATAGTAAGTATTTAACATATATATGTTTATGTAGGAAAATAAATATATTTAGTTGTGTTTATCATTATTAAATTTGTTAATTTTACTAAAAAAATTATAATAAAAATAGACCCGAGTTTCTTAACAGCATTTATCGGAGATATTAGTTTTGCGAACCGGCGTAGTTTTGATGTATATAAGAGCTCAATACGAACCTAAATATAATTTAAAAATTTGATATTTAAAATAACCACTCTTTAAAGTAAAAATATAATTTAAAAAAACAACTTGCAATATCGGTGTTCACTTTCTTGATTTTCTAAATTCAAGTCCAAGATAAAACTTAAGTACAAAATATTCAAATATTCCATATAGGTAAGATTAGTTGCATTTTAATATCGTATTATGACTGGTATACAAAAGAGAATATAATCACTACGTACGTAGTTATTAAATTATATTCTTTGGACAAAAATGACGTGCGTAATTATACTATACTATTTGCATTATGTAATTAGTGACATTTGACTTGAGTAAGAATAGATGGCCTATATATTACTTTACTCTTTGACACAAACACAGTAAAGTTAATTAATAAGAGTTAAAACATGCGTAACGTTGTATTCTCTTTGAAATGAAGATTTCATTGGAATACAATTCTTTTCATTAATAGAGATATATAAAAACATTTTTTTAACGCATGGAAAAATCTTATCTTATTAAAAAATATAATCTTATCTATTTTATGGACGATATAGATATATTGAAATAGAGTCCTTGATTTTTTTATGTATGATAAATAAATATATTTAGTTGTGTTTATCATTATTAAATTTGTTAATTTTACTAAAAAAAATTATAATAAAAAAATAGACCCGAGTTTCTTAACAGCATTTATCGGAGATATTAGTTTTGCGAACCGGCGTAGTTTTGATGTATATAAGAGCTCAATACGAACCTAAATATAATTTAAAAAACAACTTGCAATATCGGTGTTCACTTTCTTGATTTTCTAAATTCAAGTCCAAGATAAAACTTAAGTACAAAATATTCAAATATTCCATATAGGTAAGATTAGTTGCATTTTAATATCGTATTATGACTGGTATACAAAAGAGAATATAATCACTACGTACGTAGTTATTAAATTATATTCTTTGGACAAAAATGACGTGCGTAATTATACTATACTATTTGCATTATGTAATTAGTGACATTTGACTTGAGTAAGAATAGATGGCCTATATATTACTTTACTCTTTGACACAAACACGGTAAAGTTAATTAATAAGAGTTAAAACATGCGTAACGTTGTATTCTCTTTGAAATGAAGATTTCATTGGAATACAATTCTTTTCATTAATAGAGATATATAAAAACATTTTTTTAACGCATGGAAAAATCTTATCTTATTAAAAATATAATTTAAAAAACAACTTGCAATATCGGTGTTCACTTTCTTGATTTTCTAAATTCAAGTCCAAGATAAAACTTAAGTACAAAATATTCAAATATTCCATATAGGTAAGATTAGTTGCATTTTAATATCGTATTATGACTGGTATACAAAAAGAGAATATAATCACTACGTACGTAGTTATTAAATTATATTCTTTGGACAAAAATGACGTGCGTAATTATACTATACTATTTGCATTATGTAATTAGTGACATTTGACTTGAGTAAGAATAGATGGCCTATATATTACTTTACTCTTTGACACAAACACGGTAAAAGTTAATTAATAAGAGTTAAAACATGCGTAACGTTGTATTCTCTTTGAAATGAAGATTTCATTGGAATACAATTCTTTTCATTAATAGAGATATATAAAAACATTTTTTTAACGCATGGAAAAATCTTATCTTATTAAAAAATATAATCTTATCTATTTTATGGACGATATAGATATATTGAAATAGAGTCCTTGATTTTTTTATGTATGATAAATAAATATATTTAGTTGTGTTTATCATTATTAAATTTGTTAATTTTACTAAAAAAAATTATAATAAAAAAATAGACCCGAGTTTCTTAACAGCATTTA
The DNA here is from genome assembly GCA_029286605.1 of Sericinus montela. Taxonomy (NCBI): domain Eukaryota; kingdom Metazoa; phylum Arthropoda; class Insecta; order Lepidoptera; family Papilionidae; genus Sericinus; species Sericinus montela. Next base: position 6,934,967 of record JAGSMR010000021.1, read on the forward strand.
TCGGAGATATTAGTTTTGCGAACCGGCGTAGTTTTTGATGTATATAAGAGCTCAATACGAACCTAAATATAATTTAAAAAAACAACTTGCAATATCGGTGTTCACTTTCTTGATTTTCTAAATTCAAGTCCAAGATAAAACTTAAGTACAAAATATTCAAATATTCCATATAGGTAAGATTAGTTGCATTTTAATATCGTATTATGACTGGTATACAAAAAAGAGAATATAATCACTACGTTATAGTATACAAAAATACTTTAAAAAGTATAAATCAACTGCTGGATACCAATATCTATAATAAAGAAGATTTGTAGGTATAAAAATTTTGTCTCATTCAAATAATTATTTATTTATTCCAAATTACATTATTACACACTTATCGCCAGTCCGTTATATAATTTAAAATTTGATATTTAAAATAACCACTCTTTAAAGTAAAAATATAATTTAAATTAATTACAATATCAATAACATTAGATAACTTTGAAATAATTGATATAATTAATATAAGGAAATTTTACAATTTTAATTTATGGTGCTATTTTAATCTATTTAAAACCTATAATCTGAATAAATTATGACATTTGAGAAATTGCGAAAGACTAAGAAGAATTAATAAATTGTATTTACTTTTAGAAAATATTTCAAAATGTATATATAAACAGCGTGGGGTTATTTATAATATTTCATTGATAGCAATTAAAAAATTTTCACCTTTCCACCGAAGATATTTTCGGGACAATATGACAGGTGGTGAGCCCGTCGCCGTCTTTATTATTCTCTTTGGTCCTTATGTCCAATTAATAAATAAAAATAGTTTTAAAAATATGAAAGTGTGGCGCCAAACTTTTTTGTATTGCTAGTGACTATTAATTTAAAAATTTAAATTAAATAAGCATTTTACATTAACAGGCGACATGTGTCGCCTGATTGATTGACGAAATCAAATCAATCAAAAAAAATATTTACAAATAGATATTTCACTCAATGAATTTTTAAAATGTAAAATTTTAAATATAAATAAATTATATCAATTTCATGATCAGGAATGTTTTCGTGTTTTTAAAAATTATAGTCTTTGCCAGCCCTTATGGGTTTGAAAATTGCCAACAATTTCTTAATTAGCATACCAAAAACCCTCGAAAATTATTCCAATGAACTTCAAAATAGAGCTTTTTTAAAAAACAATAATAATGAAATGTTTTTCATTATTATTCATTTTAAAACGGCTCATAAAAATATCGGTTCAAATTTTATTCATTTAACTATTTACCTGATTTTTTCTAAATTTGAGTAATATTCAACACATATAAATATGAATCACGCACACTTAAATATGAATCCAGGCCACTTTTTTCCCAGACGTTTGTACTGAAGGACTCTGTCTAGAGATATACATGATCTAGATGTGTTCAATTATCAATTAAATTCTATACAGGTATAGTCGAGTACCTTTGAACCTGCTTTTAATCCAGATAATTTAGTAACTTTCTGCACCTGTGAAAAGATGATGCCTCGGTCTAACATAATAAAATTGGCTCGACCTCGTTCTGGTATAAATTTCTTCAAGTTCAAAGGAAAAATAAAAGCTTTTGTAGACAGAGATTGCTTTAACACCATAAACTGCGCAGAGCCAGCGAAATTAACTCCTATTACATGAAACTGTGAGGAATCAGATATACTCTTTGAGGAAGAGGTGCAGGTTTTGTTTATATTGTTGTATTTTTCTGTATAGTTTGCAGATTACACCTTTAGAAATAACTTACTTAGCCAGACGCTGTATGCCGATGGTCAAAACTATTAATTTAAATTTAACAATAAAATATTTCAGTTTTGAGACAATTTGTAGCAATCGCCATACTTTGGAGGCCAGTAAATTCTGAACAATTGCATCAACATTATTTATTGTCATTAACATTCCTTGAATTACAGACTCTACTGCTCGTTACGGTTATGCATAATTTTCGCCTGATATTTTTCAAGGTGGCTATCCCGCAATCAGTTGGTAGCCATTGGCATTTTCCAGGCTTTTCTGTTGTTGCTTCTTACGACAGCCTAAAAATACTAAAAAGCATAAGAATGATGAAAAACATTTTCTATGATAAAATTACATGTAAATTTTATATTAATAAGTATTTAAAATTATATTAAAGTGGATTTTAATTTATTTTCTTTTTGAATACCTAAGCAATTTTAAGAAAATATTTCAAAATGTATATATAAACAGCGTAGGGTTATTTATAATATTTCATTGATAGCAATTAAAAAATTTTCACCTTTCCACCGAAGATATTTTCGGGACAATATGACAGGTGGTGAGCCCGTCGCCGTCTTTATTATTCTCTTTGGTCCTTATGTCCAATTAATAAATAAAAATAGTTTTAAAAATATGAAAGTGTGGCGCCAAACTTTTTTGTATTGCTAGTGACTATTAATTTAAAAATTTAAATTAAATAAGCATTTTACATTAACAGGCGACATGTGTCGCCTGATTGATTGACGAAATCAAATCAATCAAAAAAAATATTTACAAATAGATATTTCACTCAATGAATTTTTAAAATGTAAAATTTTAAATATAAATAAATTATATCAATTTCATGATCAGGAATGTTTTCGTGTTTTTAAAAATTATAGTCTTTGCCAGCCCTTATGGGTTTGAAAATTGCCAACAATTTCTTAATTAGCATACCAAAAACCCTCGAAAATTATTCCAATGAACTTCAAAATAGAGCTTTTTTAAAAAACAATAATAATGAAATGTTTTTCATTATTATTCATTTTAAAACGGCTCATAAAAATATCGGTTCAAATTTTATTCATTTAACTATTTACCTGATTTTTTCTAAATTTGAGTAATATTCAACACATATAAATATGAATCACGCACACTTAAATATGAATCCAGGCCACTTTTTTCCCAGACGTTTGTACTGAAGGACTCTGTCTAGAGATATACATGATCTAGATGTGTTCAATTATCAATTAAATTCTATACAGGTATAGTCGAGTACCTTTGAACCTGCTTTTAATCCAGATAATTTAGTAACTTTCTGCACCTGTGAAAGATGATGCCTCGGTCTAACATAATAAAATTGGCTCGACCTCGTTCTGGTATAAATTTCTTCAAGTTCAAAGGAAAAATAAAAGCTTTTGTAGACAGAGATTGCTTTAACACCATAAACTGCTCAGAGCCAGCGAAATTAACTCCTATTACATGAAACTGTGAGGAATCAGATATACTCTTTGAGGAAGAGGTGCAGGTTTTGTTTATATTGTTGTATTTTTCTGTATAGTTTGCAGATTACACCTTTAGAAATAACTTACTTAGCCAGACGCTGTATGCCGATGGTCAAAACTATTAATTTAAATTTAACAATAAAATATTTCAGTTTTGAGACAATTTGTAGCAATCGCCATACTTTGGAGGCCAGTAAATTCTGAACAATTGCATCAACATTATTTATTGTCATTAACATTCCTTGAATTACAGACTCTACTGCTCGTTACGGTTATGCATAATTTTCGCCTGATATTTTTCAAGGTGGCTATCCCGCAATCAGTTGGTAGCCATTGGCATTTTCCAGGCTTTTCTGTTGTTGCTTCTTACGACAGCCTAAAAATACTAAAAAGCATAAGAATGATGAAAAACATTTTCTATGATAAAATTACATGTAAATTTTATATTAATAAGTATTTAAAATTATATTAAAGTGGATTTTAATTTATTTTCTTTTTGAATACCTAAGCAATTTTAAGAAAGTAATTTTTAAATTTTTATTTTATCTTACATTAATAATTTGTAATAAACTATATTAAATCACTTTTCGTTAAACATTTTATCCTGGTAATGTTTTTACGGTGTTGCCAACAATTCGTTTCCTTTCCTTTCGTAATGCGACTAACTTCCTTTTTCCCGTGTTCTTTTGACAACACGAGGTTATAAAATCTATTTAGCGAAAAAGTTAGTATAATGTGAAGTTTATTAGATTTGTTTAATAATTAAATACGAATTATAGTGTAATAACAGTGTTTACAATTGTTTTAGGCGCTAAAAATGGCTGAGGAAAATTGGAACGAGGATAGCATTGAAGCGGGCAGCATGGCTGTGGAGAACATGCCTCTGCCCCAGCCGGCTGACATTCCTGAAATTAAACTTTTTTGGGAGATGGAGTTGTTACGATGTTCAGGTTTCAGATATGTCTTTACAAGACTATATTTCTGTCAAAGAAAAGTATGCCAAGTATTTGCCACACTCCGCTGGTAGATACGCGCATAAGCGATTCCGAAAAGCTCAATGCCCCATCGTTGAGCGTCTGACAAACTCCTTGATGATGCATGGTCGCAACAACGGCAAGAAGCTTATGGCAGTGAGAATTGTCAAACATGCATTTGAGATCATCCACCTTTTAACTGGAGAGAACCCACTGCAGGTACTTGTTACAGCTATTATAAATTCAGGTCCACGTGAAGACTCCACCAGAATTGGTCGTGCTGGTACTGTTCGCCGTCAAGCTGTTGACGTTTCGCCCCTCCGCCGAGTGAACCAAGCTATCTGGTTGCTGTGCACAGGTGCACGCGAAGCAGCTTTTAGAAATATTAAGACTATCGCAGAGTGTGTTGCTGATGAGCTCATCAATGCGGCTAAGGGTTCATCAAACTCTTATGCTATCAAAAAGAAAGATGAGTTGGAACGTGTTGCTAAATCCAACCGTTAAACATTTTTAAGACTTGGTCAATAAATGTAAAAATATGTTTGTTTTTATTGATATTTATTTTATTACCAAATTTATGATTATGACATCAACTTTCTACATTTAAGGTGTTTCTTTCATCTGGAAAGGGCACATATACCTAGGGCAGTCCTTATAAATTGTGGCAGTAAAATGCCCAAATTTATAAAGATAATTTTTAAAATTTATTTTTGGAAAAATTTAAAAGTGCAAATTGTTGTGTTTTGTTTTTTTCGTATTATTCATCTATGTGACGCGTATATAATATATAATTTTATATAATTATAGTGAGTTAATGTTTTTGTGTCTTGAAAGTTATTTTCATAAATTCTTTATTTTGACTTTGCTTGACTAGAAGTATTCAATTGATTTAATAGATAATAGAACTATTTAAATAAGTTTTAACTTGAGCCAAATTGATTTGTTTGTGAATTGAACTACATATACAATTTACAGCAAAATTTGCAATATTTTTGTTTAAAATTTATTTTTGGAAAAATTTAAAAGTGCAAATTGTTGTGTTTTGTTTTTTCGTATTATTCATCTATGTGACGCGTATATAATATATAATTTTATATAATTATAGTGAGTTAATGTTTTTGTGTCTTGAAAGTTATTTTCATAAATTCTTTATTTTGACTTTGCTTGACTAGAAGTATTCAATTGATTTAATAGATAATAGAACTATTTAAATAAGTTTTAACTTGAGCCAAATTGATTTGTTTGTGAATTGAACTACATATACAATTTACAGCAAAATTTGCAATATTTTTGTTTAAAATTTATTTTTGGAAAAATTTAAAAGTGCAAATTGTTGTGTTTTGTTTTTTCGTATTATTCATCTATGTGACGCGTATATAATATATAATTTTATATAATTATAGTGAGTTAATGTTTTTGTGTCTTGAAAGTTATTTTCATAAATTCTTTATTTTGACTTTGCTTGACTAGAAGTATTCAATTGATTTAATAGATAATAGAACTATTTAAATAAGTTTTAACTTGAGCCAAATTGATTTGTTTGTGAATTGAACTACATATACAATTTACAGCAAAATTTGCAATATTTTTGTTTAAAATTTATTTTTGGAAAAATTTAAAAGTGCAAATTGTTGTGTTTTGTTTTTTCGTATTATTCATCTATGTGACGCGTATATAATATATAATTTTATATAATTATAGTGAGTTAATGTTTTTGTGTCTTGAAAGTTATTTTCATAAATTCTTTATTTTGACTTTGCTTGACTAGAAGTATTCAATTGATTTAATAGATAATAGAACTATTTAAATAAGTTTTAACTTGAGCCAAATTGATTTGTTTGTGAATTGAACTACATATACAATTTACAGCAAAATTTGCAATATTTTTGTTTAAAATTTATTTTTGGAAAAATTTAAAAGTGCAAATTGTTGTGTTTTGTTTTTTCGTATTATTCATCTATGTGACGCGTATATAATATATAATTTTATATAATTATAGTGAGTTAATGTTTTTGTGTCTTGAAAGTTATTTTCATAAATTCTTTATTTTGACTTTGCTTGACTAGAAGTATTCAATTGATTTAATAGATAATAGAACTATTTAAATAAGTTTTAACTTGAGCCAAATTGATTTGTTTGTGAATTGAACTACATATACAATTTACAGCAAAATTTGCAATATTTTTACGGTGTTGCCAACAATTCGTTTCCTTTCCTTTCGTAATGCGACTAACTTCCTTTTTCCCGTGTTCTTTTGACAACACGAGGTTATAAAATCTATTTAGCGAAAAAGTTAGTATAATGTGAAGTTTATTAGATTTGTTTAATAATTAAATACGAATTATAGTGTAATAACAGTGTTTACAATTGTTTTAGGCGCTAAAAATGGCTGAGGAAAATTGGAACGAGGATAGCATTGAAGCGGGCAGCATGGCTGTGGAGAACATGCCTCTGCCCCAGCCGGCTGACATTCCTGAAATTAAACTTTTTGGGAGATGGAGTTGTTACGATGTTCAGGTTTCAGATATGTCTTTACAAGACTATATTTCTGTCAAAGAAAAGTATGCCAAGTATTTGCCACACTCCGCTGGTAGATACGCGCATAAGCGATTCCGAAAAGCTCAATGCCCCATCGTTGAGCGTCTGACAAACTCCTTGATGATGCATGGTCGCAACAACGGCAAGAAGCTTATGGCAGTGAGAATTGTCAAACATGCATTTGAGATCATCCACCTTTTAACTGGAGAGAACCCACTGCAGGTACTTGTTACAGCTATTATAAATTCAGGTCCACGTGAAGACTCCACCAGAATTGGTCGTGCTGGTACTGTTCGCCGTCAAGCTGTTGACGTTTCGCCCCTCCGCCGAGTGAACCAAGCTATCTGGTTGCTGTGCACAGGTGCACGCGAAGCAGCTTTTAGAAATATTAAGACTATCGCAGAGTGTGTTGCTGATGAGCTCATCAATGCGGCTAAGGGTTCATCAAACTCTTATGCTATCAAAAAGAAAGATGAGTTGGAACGTGTTGCTAAATCCAACCGTTAAAACATTTTTTTAAGACTTGGTCAATAAATGTAAAAAATATGTTTGTTTTTTATTGATATTTATTTTAAAGTAATAGAAAGCATCTTTTATATTTGTTTTTACAATATAACATTATTATGTTATATTGGAAAAACAAATATACTTATGTACCCATTATATTGTTGGCTTGAACATAAAGACGGCGACGGGCTCACCACCTGTCACGTTGTCCCGGAAATATCTTCGCTGGAAGATGGGTCAAAGGGATTTAATTGTCTAGACTAGAACTCTGTCTACCCCTGTATTGGGAATTGCATGAAGATATTTATTTTATTACCAAATTTATGATTATGACATCAACTTTCTACATTTAAGGTGTTTCTTTCATCTGGAAAGGGCACATATACCTAGGGCAGTCCTTATAAATTGTGGCAGTAAAATGCCCAAATTTATAAAGATAATTTTTAAAATTTATTTTTGGAAAAATTTAAAAGTGCAAATTGTTGTGTTTTGTTTTTTTCGTATTATTCATCTATGTGACGCGTATATAATATATAATTTTATATAATTATAGTGAGTTAATGTTTTTGTGTCTTGAAAGTTATTTTCATAAATTCTTTATTTTGACTTTGCTTGACTAGAAGTATTCAATTGATTTAATAGATAATAGAACTATTTAAATAAGTTTTAACTTGAGCCAAATTGATTTGTTTGTGAATTGAACTACATATACAATTTACAGCAAAATTTGCAATATTTTTGTTTTAAAATTTATAATGTTTTCTTATTTCTTAAAACTATCCTAAGTTTTAAGAAATTGAGAAACATTTCTTTTGAAAGTAGTGTGAGTCAAAGGCAGCTTAAATTTTTATAAGGACAAATAGCAATTGTGTAATTATGTGACCAAGAGACCCATGGCTCTGTAATACATTCAAGGGCCCTACTGTAATGAAAATTAAGTTTTAACTAATATCCATTGCAGGGTACAGTAAATCAAATATACTTTTGTGTGTTGGGTTTGGGTTTTAACTAATATCCATTGCAGGGTATAGTAAATCAAATATACACTGTGTTGGGTTTGGGTGTTTTTGGTACCTTTGTTGCTGCCAATTCCATAATACAAGTGCTTTAGCTACTTGGGATCATAGCAATGTAGGTGATGTTGTCTCTATGGACTCAGAATTATATATAACTTTTCTTGTATGTATGAATTGTTATTCAATCACCAATCACTAAAGTCGAATTATTATATTTTCACTTCAAAGAGGAGGTGGCTTGATTCAATTGGTATATTGTTTTAAGTATATTTCCTGATTACTCCCTTTTTAAAAGCTGAGTGGTAGGGTGAGAGGAATTAGAGTCAAGAGCCCCAAGCTCAATCAGCAACTGGTAGGCTTGTACCAATGGGTTTTTAAAAAATTGTAGATGATCTATATCGTTGCCTTGGACATAAAACTGGCAACAGGCTCTCCACATGTGACATTGTCCCAAAAAAAGTATTTGGTGATGAATATGGATCGAAAGGCCAGAATTTTCTAGATCTATAATATCATATATATATATATATATATATATATATATATATATATATATATCATATATATATCATATATATATATATATATATATATATATATATATATATATCATATATATAAGTGGCAGGCTCATACCAATGGGTTTTTAAAAAAAACTTATGTACAAATCATATCGTTACCATGGGCATAAATACGGCGACGGGCTCAACACCTGTCACATTGTCTCGAAAATATCTTCGGTGGAAGGTAGGTCGAAGGGTAAGTCCCTTCGACCTACCTTCCACCGAAGATATTTCTGTACTAGGCCTCTGTCTAGCCCTGTTGAGAATTGCGTGAAGATATTTATTTTACTTTTAAATACAGCGTACTTGTTGAGTGTAGTCGTCTATTAAGGTGGCATTTTGGAGAATTTCCATTAAATTTATTAGACAGATCTGCTTTTGCTTATAAACTAATATGACTGACCGACCACGATTGTTCAGCAATACCAACTTTTGTACCCCTATCCCCCCTTTCGCACACCTTTTTCCTTCCCGTCAGCCATTTTCTTCTTTAAAAGTCAATAACAATAAGTAAAAGTGGGTGATGACATGTATACGTTAGATTTACAATAATCGCCAAATATATATATATATATATATATATATATATATATATATATATATATATATATATATATATATATATATATACATATATATATATATATATATATATATATATATATATATATATATATATATATATATATACACATATATATATATATCTATATATATATATATATATATATATATATATATATATATCAGTTCGTTGTTTGCACTTGCGCTAGTCGGTTGTGTACCTGTCGCTCAGTTAATTAGTCAACTGCAATTTACTCGGGTGTGCGTGCAAAACGTATTCTAGTCGTCGCCTAATACGCTGTGCCAATCGTTATAGAGCAGTGTGAAACTGAGCATACACAGCGTCGACAGTAAATAGCACTTTTGATAGAATGGAAGACGATCTAAACCTACCTAGATGTGATATAATGAGTGTAGATGGATCACTTATTGATAAAGAATTCCCACCGACATATGTCACATTTCGTAAGGATATCAATACTAAAGAAACTTTTCGTGAAGAATTTAAAGCTTTCCAAAATACAATGCTGGTTATGCTGAAATCATGGTTTACTAAACAAGATGAGAAATTCTCTTTGCTTCTCACGGACTTCGATGCTGTCAAGACATCCATTAAATTTATGAGTAACAAATACGACGGTATTGAAAAAAAGATACATGAGTTAAATAAACGCCTTAAGGATGTTGAACATAAAGTCTGTAACACGCAAAATGATTTAAGGGTGACTACATTAGAAGCTAAATTAGAAACCTTAGAACAAAAATCTCGAAGTTGCAATATAGAAATAAGCAATTTACCCGAAAAACGTGGTGAAAACCTTGTATCATTGATCAACAATATCGGAAATGTCATCAAAAATCAAATATCTGCTCATGATATCATTTCGGTCCACCGTGTTCCACAAATGCAACAAAATTCCAATCGTCCGAAAAACATAGTTGTAAAATTTGCAGATATTACGGGATAATTTCATTGCAGCGGCTCGAATAAAAAAAGGTATTACTACTGATTTAAATATTCCAGGATCATCTTATAACATATACATTAACGAACACCTTACCCTAAATAACAAGAAATTATTTCGTCAAACCAGAGAAACTGCTAAACAAAATGGATATCGATTTGTATGGATTAAGAACAGTGTTATACTCGTCCGTAAAGAAGTCTCTACTTCAGTCTTCGCGATCCGTTCTGAAAATGATTTATCAAAACTTAAATCAGACTGTACGAAACTCTAAGTGTACCTATATATATTTCACAACAATTTTAAGTTCTAAAATACTTATTCCAAATTATAAAATGCAATACTTTATACATCAAACATTAACTTTATTTCGATTACTGTCACCTCTGAATAATGCATTACTCTGTTCATTTATAATTAGATTCAGATTAAGCAGGTACTTGACAATATTTTATCGATACAAACTTTGTACAACTACCCACGATATAAAGTATAAATGTTTTTTGAAATCATACTTTACGTTTTCCTATGTAAAATACTATCGCTTACATTATTATTATTATTTATTTATCATTTCATTGTACAAGTACGACAATTATAACCTTATTACAATGTCAGCTATTAAAATCAGATTTAGTAAAAGGTATTTCTTTGTACTAAACATATCTACTTTTTTTACCATACTGCAATATTTTAGCTTGTATTTTTGTTCTATTTATAAGTTAACAATAACTTTAAGTGCATCACAGATAAATTTTTGGTTGCCTTGCTTTAATCGAAAAGTTTCTATAGATGTTATGGAAGCAATTTGTTATTTTTATGTTGTTTTATCTTTTTATTTTGCACTTGTATACTCAATCACAAATTGAGTTTTGGATAAACTTAACATGTAAAAATGTTAATACTTGTATTCAATACTTTATTATGAACTTAACTGATCTTTCAACCTCATCAGTTATGTTCTTGAACCATAGTTACAAGTTGTATTTGATATTAAAAAGCTTTTTTTTATTACACAAATATATACACATCTCATATTTATTATTATTATTACATTTATTTAACTATTATACATTATACTTATTGCATGTAATAGTTAATGCTTGTCATCAATACATTGAAAAAGTGATCCTGAACATTAGTTATAAATTATACTTGGCAAAGAAAGTTTTATCTTTATTTTTATTTTACAAATACTCTTTTTTACACTTTTTGTTTTTATTTTTTCACCATTCAAATAGATTTCATGACAGGAATTGGTTCAAGGGCACTACAGTATTATTAATGATTGTTACAAATTATAGCACTACTTTATATAATTACTTGCCGTTTAACAATGGATGAATGCAAATTGTTATTCTACTATCAAAATTGTAGAGGAATACGTACAAAGTTGCACTTGTTGTATATGAACATTCTAGCCCATTCTTTCGACGTAATCATTTTAAATGAAACCTGGCTTACACCCAACATTCATGATAATGAGTTTATTGACGATCGTTATGCTGTTTTTCGATGTGATCGTGACAGGTTATTTACAGGCAAGCGAGACGGTGGTGGCGTACTGATTGCCGTGCTTCGAGAACTACGACCAACTATATTACTTAAGGGTCATGTAAACGATTGTATCGAACATGTCATGGTACAAATCCCTACATTGCACTCTAAAACTCACGTAATTAGTGCTGCCTACATTCCGCCGGGCTGTCGTGATGATATTTATTTGTCGCACCTTGACCTATTACATAATGTTGTTACTGATTCTATTACTTCTGCGTTCTACATCGTAGGCGATTACAATTTACCTGACATTAATTGGCCTGATTCTCAGAATCAAATAGTCCCCCGACCTCCAAATATTGTCAGTTGTCATATAATCGACTTTATATCTCTTAACAATGCCTTACAATATAACATATTGAAAAATAATCTTGGACGTGTTCTAGATTTATTTATTTCTAATGTTCACTGTCAACCTTAATCATGTGCAGCTCTGTTACAAGCTGATAACTATCATCCTCCTTTTTGTATTCTTTCTTTTATAGAAACTAATTTGTCACGAATAAAAAATCGCCATGTTTCTAAAATAAATTATCATAAAGCCAACTACGAATGAATAAATCAGGAACTAAGTAAGATTAATTGGAATACATCATAACTACAACTCCCAGCTGAAAATGCTGTAGATGCATTTTACAATATTATATATGGCTTAATTAAATCATACATTCCTTCTAATAGACCAAAAAATCCTCGCTACCCGGTCTGGTATTCTCCCAAATTAATTAAAATTTGTAAAAATAAAGAACGTGCTTGGGTAAAATGGAAAAAATTCAGTAACATATCTGATTATGAAATCTTTTCCTTCTATCGTAATCAATTTAAACATGAATCTAAAAGATGTTTCAACAAATATTTAGAATCAATTGAGTCTGGTATAAAATTTAACATTAAGCATTTCTGGAGATATATCTCCAACCGTAAAGATAAGTCAAATCTTCCATCTAATATGTTCCTTAAAAGTAATCAATCTAATAATCCAACTGGTATATGTAATTTATTCTCATCTTTCTTCACTTCCGTATATGAACCTTCTAACTTTGATCCAAATCAATGGCAACCACCCAATAGATTTTATGAAAGTTCCTCATTCATATGTGACATATATTTCACAACAGAAATCATAAATAGTGCCTTGAAAAAGATTGATTTAAATAAAGATCCAGGACCTGATGGACTGCCCGTATTTATTTATAATATAGCAGACCGCATCACTGTTCCACTTCAAATAATATTTAATAAATGCCTACGTGAAGGCATCTTTCCAAGCATCTGGAAAAGAGCATTTATTACTCCTATCTATAAAAATGGGAATAAAAATAACATCGAAAATTACAGACCCATATCTAAACTGTCCATCTTGTCGAAGGTGTTTGAAAGTCTAGTACACAAATGTCTATACTCTCATATTCGCCATCTCATTATACCCGAACAGCATGGTTTTGTTAAACATCGTTCCACTACGACTAACCTTATGATATTTACTAACCACTTATTTGAAAATATGGACCTGAGAATTCAAACAGATACTGTTTATACTGATTTCAAGAGGGCTTTTGACAAGGTAGACCATAAATTACTAATAGATAAAATTGCGTTTAATGGCATTCGTGGTAATTTGTTGCGGTGGCTTATTTGATATATTGTCAATAGGACTCAGAAGATTGCAATAAATGGTTTCAAATCTGACTCTGTTGCGGTTACTTCTGGCATTCCTCAGGGATCGATTTTAGGACCATTACTCTTTATTTTATTTATTAATGATATTAATGCTTGTTTTGTTAACTCTAATTTTCTATTGTATGCTGATGATGTCAAAATTTATAAATCATGTGCAAATGTTTACGATTGCTTTCTTTTACAAAAAGATCTTGACAGACTATCGCGCTACTGCATAGATAATAAACTTTAACTTAGTTTACCTAAGTGCCAGGTGATAACTTTTACGAAAAACACAAAAAGAGTTCATAATTTTAATTACTCATTAAATAGCGTCACTTTACAGAAAGTAGATATCATTAAAGACCTCGGAGTTATGCTAGATTCGAAACTACATTTCAATCATCATATTGATAAAATTATTAGCAAAGCTTATCAAATCTTCGGTTTTGTTGTTCGTTCTTCTACAGATTTTAAAAACCCTGCTACCTTCCTTCTTTTATATAAAACATTAATTCGTTCACAGTTAGAGTACGCTGTTCCAATTTGGAGTCCCTATTACGATAAATATATAAAAAGTTTAGAAATGGTACAAAAAAAATTTTTACGTCACGTTAATTTCAAATGTTACACTTCAAAAATTCCGTACACTCAATTATTGAAACGTTATAGTTTATTAAGTCTGGAGTCTAAGCGGTTACTTCTAAAGGCAACCTTTTTACACGGCTTATGTAACAATATATTGGACTGTAGTGCTCTCACAAATAAAATTTGTTATGTGGTACCCAGAACTGTTATTCGGCGTGAGGTGCGTCAACCTCAGCTTTTCTACACAAGTAAGTGTAGAACAAATGCAGGGGTTCGAGCACCTCTAAGGCGTATATTAGAAATTTACAACACACGTTTCACTGACATAGACATTTTTGCTTTGTCACAAATAAAATTTAAAAGAAAGGCAATAGAACTACTCACATAATATACCTAGGCATATTTGTTTATGTATATGTTTATATGCGTATAAATAATAAATATAAATATCTTCACGCAATTCCCAATACAGGGGTAGATAGAGGTCAAGTCTAGACAATTAAGTCCCTTTGACCCACCTTCCACCGAAGATATTTTCGGGACAACGTGACAGGTGGTGAGCGCGGCATCTCTTCAGTTTCAGGTGCATTAGAAGAGCATTCAAACAATGTCCAGTTTTTCTCGAAGCCCTAAGTCTTCATTTAACACCCTTTTCACCGTGGAGAACCACGGTGATGAAACTGTTGGCCCTTCAGATGGGGTTAAGCAGAAGCTTAACCCCATCTGAAGGGCCAACAGTTTCTGCTTAGGTTTGGTATTTCTTTGAATTCGAGCCTTCGCAACGCAATAACTGCAACACGGTCTTCTTTAAGCGTCCACTCCATATTTAAAAATGAGTAAAATTCTAAAAATATGTAGTTTTATTTTCATGAACAATTCGAATTCAATAAAAAAAATTCTAAAAGAAAATATATATATATATATATATATATATATATATGTATATATATATATATCCACATATATATACATATATATATACATATTATATTAAGTCACGATAGCCGAGTTGCTGGGTGGTCGGAATTTCGAGTCGAGAGACCTGAGTTCGATCCCCAGGTGGCAGTACCAATGAGTTTTTCAAAACTTATGTACGAATTTCATCGTTGGCTTGGACATAAAAGGCGGCGACGGGCTCACCACCTGTCACGTTGTCCCGAAAAATATCTTCGGTGGAAGGTGGGTCAAAGGGACTTAATTGTCTAGACTTGACCTCTGTCTACCCCTGTATTGGGAATTGCGTGAAGATATTTATTTTATTTATTATATACATATATATATATATATATATATATATATATATATATATATATATATATATATATATATATATATATATATATATATATATATATATATATATATTTCACGCGATTGCCTATCGATTGCCTAACGCTGCCTTAGGGGCGTCCATAAATTACGTGAGGTGTTTTGAATTTTCTGTCCCTCCCTCCCCTTGGTGAGATGTCATGAGATTTTATTCAATCCCCTCCCCGTACCCCAATCTCACCTGAGATATTTCAAAATGTGGGTTTCTTACGTAAACGCGTTGGATTGTTATTGTAAAAGAAAAAAATTTGCTTCGGGCTTTTTATTTACGACTAGTTAAGACTAGTAATCAATATTGCTGAGAGTTTAATTATAAGTGTAATAAAAATTTAACAATAGAATACTTAAATCGTAACTACTGTGATTAAAAAAGATTATACATTCTAATTCAATCTAATAAAGTCTCAAGAGAGACTATTTGAACCAACATATCCATATGAGTTTCAGTAAAATCATCTGCATTTCAGTAAAATAGTATATTTTTTTTTTGTTTCAATCATAAAAAAATTGCGTGATATTTGCCGAGACCCCTCCTATCTCCAACGTAAGATTAGATGAGATTTGACTCGACCCCCTCCCCCCCTTAATCACCTCTCGTAATTTATGAACGCCCCCTTACGGGATAGGCGTATATTCTACAGTAGACTGAAACAGGCCGTTATGTATGTATAAAAATGGGCCGTTATGTAATGAATACTGAAACATTTTTTTTATATTTTAAATTAACCTCAAAACTCTAAAGCTATAATTTTAAATTCTAATTTCTAATTTATAATTTTAACTTCTAAAGCTCTAAAGCTAAATTTTAGGTGTAAATTTATATAAATTTCTTAAGAAATACTGTGCTTTTGTCAAAATTAAACATCGCAGTTTAAGTTAGACCTCTGGTAACGTTACTGTTTATATTAACATATAACATATATCAAGACGGCGACGGGCTCACCACCTGTCACGTTGTCCTGAAAAATATCTTCGGTGGAAGGTGGGTCAAAGGGACTTAATTGTCTAGACTTGACCTCTGTCTACCCCTGTATTGGGAATTGCGTGAAGATATTTATTTTATTTATTATATACATATATATATATACATATATATATATATACATATATATATATACATATATATATATATATATATATATATATATATATATATATATATATATATATATATATATATATATTTCACGCGATTGCCTATCGATTGCCTAACGCTGCCTTAGGGGGCGTCCATAAATTACGTGAGGTGTTTTTTTGAATTTTCTGTCCCTCCCTCCCCCCTTGGTGAGATGTCGTGAGATTTTATTCAATCCCCTCCCCCGTACCCCAATCTCACCTGAGATATTTCAAAATGTGGGTTTCTTACGTAAACGCGTTGGATTGTTATTGTAAAAGAAAAAAATTTGCTTCGGGCTTTTATTTACGACTAGTTAAGACTAGTAATCAATATTGCTGAGAGTTTAATTATAAGTGTAATAAAAATTTAACAATAGAATACTTAAATCGTAACTACTGTGATTAAAAAAAGATTATATATTCTAATTCAATCTAATAAAGTCTCAAGAGAGACTATTTGAACCAACATATCCATATGAGTTTCAGTAAAATCATCTGCATTTCAGTAAAATAGTATATTTTTTTTTTGTTTCAATCATAAAAAAATTGCGTGATATTTGCCGAGACCCCTCCTATCTCCAACGTAAGATTAGATGAGATTTGACTCGACCCCCTCCCCCCCTTAATCACCTCTCGTAATTTATGGACGCCCCCTTACGGGATAGGCGTATATTCTACAGTAGACTGAAACAGGCCGTTATGTATGTATAAAAATGGGCCGTTATGTATGTATAAAAATGGGCCGTTATGTAATGAATACTGAAACATTTTTTTTATATTTTAAATTAACCTCAAAACTCTAAAGCTATAATTTTAAATTCTAATTTCTAAAGCTATTTCTAATTTATAATTTTAACTTCTAAAGCTCTAAAGCTAAATTTTAGGTGTAAATTTATATAAATTTCTTAAGAAATACTGTGCTTTTTGTCAAAATTAAACATCGCAGTTTAAGTTAGACCTCTGGTAACGTTACTGTTTATATTAACATATAACATATATCAAGACGGCGACGGGCTCACCACTTGTCACGTTGTCCTGAAAAATATCTTCGGTGGAAGGTGGGTCGAAGGGACTTAATTGTTTAGACTGGACCTCTGTCTACCCCTGTATTGGGAATTGCGTGAAGATGTTTAATTTAAGATGTTAAGTTTATATTTATTAACATTTAAAACGTTATGATGCCATTTTATTGAATTTTAAAGCACTAAGCCGTTGGTGTTCCAAACATGAACTTTTAGCAATAGTTACATTTAACATTGTAGGAATCTACGCAAAAGATAAAACTCAGATATTTCGCCTAAATTAAACGGGTGAAAAGGGAAGGGAGAAACGCAAATTGCATAATTAACGCTTTTTAAACATTACAATTTTACACATTTCGGCAAAACATGTAGTGTGTATGCCCTGCAGACCTTGTAAAAGCAGGGTGAGTCGCTAGTCTCCTATGAACGGACAGGTGGGATTATATCGTTAAAAAAATACAAATATTAAATATCTTCACGCAACTTCCAATACAGGGGTAGACAGAGGTCTAGTCTAAACAATTAAGTCCCTTTGACCCACCTTCCACCGAAGATATTTTCGGGACAACGTGACAGGTGGTGAGCCCGTCGCCGTCTTTATGTCCTAGCCAACGATATAATTCGTACATAAGTTTTTTGAAAAACCCATTGGTACGAGCCTGTCACCTGGGGATCGAACTCGGGTCTCTTGAATCGAAATTCCGACCACCCAACCACTCGGCTATCGTGACTTACAATTATATTACTTATAATTATATCGTGGTGACGGGCTCACTACTTGGCACGTTGTCCCGAAAATATCTTCGGTGGAAGGTGGGTTGAAGGGTCTTAACTGTCTAGACTAGATTACCCCTGCATTGGGAATTTCGTGAAGATTTTTATTTAATTACATTAGAATCTTAAATAAACCGATTTCCGGATTTTATCGCGTTTTTAATTAGTTTTTAACTAACTGTTTACTTCACGACGTTTCGGATGCTTTACAGCATCCGTGGTCACGGGGGGACTGAGGACTTGAACGTCCCGCTGTCATTGCTACCTCGGCTACCGTCAACTTTATTTATTAATTTTGTATTGATTTTCTGTGTAAATCTGATCGCGATAAAATCCGAAAATAGTTTTATTTAAAATGTGTATCATTCACGTCAATTCAAGAAATAATTATGTACATTATAATCGATACATCAATCGAGTCGACAATAAAGAGTAAAAAAAATCAAAAACAGTATATAATCACTACATTATAATGTGTTCTTTATGGATATAAAACGTAGTGGTTATTAGGGATGCCACGTACTAGGTGAAACACGTACAGAGTCTTGCAAGTACAAGTACATCTACAAACTTATTCCACAAACCTGTTTACGAGTATTTAGAAATATGCATTTTACGAACTGGTTAATAATATACAGTACTTTCGATTAGGTCGGCAAACACTAATTTATTATAATATCCCTTCTTCGTAACATTATGAATTGATTTTTTATTTCTCATTAATTTAATAACGTGAATTATTAACTTCACTGTTTATAAAAAAAAACGATAAAATGTGATTGTCTTTAGATAGAGTTCAGACTTGAAACAAGAAGTGAATTAATTTGAATTGAAAAACATTCCGTGTCAATAATACCTACTATTTATTCAGCTTTACATAATTGAAAATTTTTTAAATAAAACGCTATAGCCTATACTGAGTATACACATCTCCAAGCGAAAACTTATTCCTAAAACCTGTTCCAGTAAATACGTCACATCTGTAGTGGTAATATTCTCTTCGTATGGATACTTGTTTTTCGCTATTACCTCTGGTAGATTTGTATTTATTTGTAAATACATATTATAAATCCAAGTTTAAAATCACTGCGATTTAGTATATGTAGACTATGCAGAAGTTTCTTGTGGTAATTCATTACTGAACTTAAAATGATACACAGCCTATTCATTATAAATCCATCTGGGTAAGTTAGTACACGTAGATTTAATTTTTACTAAGATAGAAAATGTATGCCGCAGCATTAATTTTCTAATAACTGTTTCAGTGATGTATTTCTTGAGAAGCATTGGCGTAGTGTTATTCCTAGATCAGTATGTGACTATTATTTAGAAGCTCAGCGTGCATCGCCTAATGTAAGTTTGGAATAAAATATTTGATTAGAATTTTATTGCTATTCCATTATGTTAAAACTTGAAAAGATGACTGTTTTTGGTCGTTTCTTGAAGACATAATTATGATATTTTCATGTCTATTTGGTTGTTACTTAAGTACTTATCGGTTATTCTTAGTGCTCATTTACATATTTCTGAATATAAATAAGAACACGAATATTTATCTTTCAATTTAATATGTATGTATGTAAGTACACTATATACTATATGCTTTGACACTAAGCAACAGCTTGGATAGCAATTGGCACATCATAACTTATAACATCCCAAATATGCTTTGGTGAAAGGTGGGTCGAAAGGTTATAATATATAATATCAATAAATTGATAAATAAAGATTATATTTTCATGTATAGTCCATGGTAGGGTAGCCAGAGTGAAGAGCCAAGTGTCCTGACATACCTCTTTCATTTTATTCAACTTATCTACTCTCTTTCAAATTCATCACTGTCTTCATACACATGGCTTACATATGTCTAGGTATCCAAGTACTTTGCAAGTGCGAAGGAAATGATGAGTTGAAAGTAGTGATAAATATGTAAGAATTATAATATACATAATATAGCCATCTGTTCTCTCTGGCTACTCTGATAGGGCTGCATTGCATTTATTTCTGCATGAAGATTTTCATTTATTTATTCTTATATAGTAAATCATAAACAGGTGCCTTGGCTTTATGTGAAATGTATATGTGAGGTGGGATATATTTTTCTGTGAATGATTAAAATACCATAGCATTATTATTTTTTAAGATAGAAAATGTATGCCGCAGCATTAATTTTCTAATAACTGTTTCAGTGATGTATTTCTTGAGAAGCATTGGCGTAGTGTTATTCCTAGATCAGTATGTGACTATTATTTAGAAGCTCAGCGTGCATCGCCTAATGTAAGTTTGGAATAAAATATTTGATTAGAATTTTATTGCTATTCCATTATGTTAAAACTTGAAAAGATGACTGTTTTTGGTCGTTTCTTGAAGACATAATTATGATATTTTCATGTCTATTTGGTTGTTACTTAAGTACTTATCGGTTATTCTTAGTGCTCATTTACATATTTCTGAATATAAATAAGAACACGAATATTTATCTTTCGAATTTAATATGTATGTATGTAAGTACACTATATACTATATGCTTTGACACTAAGCAACAGCTTGGATAGCAATTGGCACATCATAACTTATAACATCCCAAATATGCTTTGGTGAAAGGTGGGTCGAAAGGTTATAATATATAATATCAATAAATTGATAAATAAAGATTATATTTTCATGTATAGTCCATGGTAGGGTAGCCAGAGTGAAGAGCCAAGTGTCCTGACATACCTCTTTCATTTTATTCAACTTATCTACTCTCTTTCAAATTCATCACTGTCTTCATACACATGGCTTACATATGTCTAGGTATCCAAGTACTTTGCAAGTGCGAAGGAAATGATGAGTTTGAAAGTAGTGATAAATATGTAAGAATTATAATATACATAATATAGCCATCTGTTCTCTCTGGCTACTCTGATAGGGCTGCATTGCATTTATTTCTGCATGAAGATTTTCATTTATTTATTCTTATATAGTAAATCATAAACAGGTGCCTTGGCTTTATGTGAAATGTATATGTGAGGTGGGATATATTTTTTCTGTGAATGATTAAAATACCATAGCATTATTATTTTTTAAGGATGTTCCACCAGTACTTGCAGCACCTCATCATTACTTAATATCTATACAACGAGGTGGTGTTGCTTTGGTTGCAGTCAGCAAACAGGAGGTTGCACCTCTCTTTGTTATAGAGTTTTTGCATAGAGTTGTTGACACATTCCAGGTATGAAAAAGTTCTTAATGTACTTATTTTTTTCTATTCTTTATGTTTTACCCATTTAATGAATAACTTTGTCTGTTATCAAAAAAGATTAATTGGGTGGCAAGGGCATAAGAATTTACTAATCTCTCATCCATTTAGTTGGTAGCCAAAATTACAATGGCTACCAAAAGATGGTGGAACAACTGTTTATGATATAATTAAAAACAAGAAAAGACATTTGGTAATCAAAAATTGATATTGTTGTGGAATGAGCTCATTATATCAATGTGTTAAATATCAAAAGTATGCAATCTAATATTAGGAAATTTAGCATGGGAAAATGAGCCAACCAGTACCTATGTTAATTAATTCCTGATACCCTGTCGCCTGCTTGCATTATCTATTATTATTAAATCAACATTTGAAGAAAAAAAACACATCTTTGTTGATAGGATGAATAAATAATTTAATAAAAAAAAAATATCTTCACGCAATTCTCAATACAGGGGTAGACAGAGGTCAAGTCTAGACAATTAAGTCCCTTTGACCCACCTTCCACCGAAGATATTTTCGGGACAACGTGACAGGTGGTGAGCCTGTCGCCGCCTTTATGTCCAAGCCAACGATGAAATTCGTACATAAGTTTTTGAAAATCTCATTGGTACTGCCACCTGGGGATCGAACTCGGGTCTCTCGACTCGAAATTCCGACCACCCAACAACTCGGCTATCGTGACTCCAATAAATAATTTAATTTGAATAAATAAGGATAAATAAATAATGATGAATAAATAATTTCTTTGATTTCAGGATTACTTCTCAGATTGTACAGAGACTATAATTAAGGAAAATTATGTAGTAGTTTACGAGGTATTAATAAATTTTTGGCTTTTTTTTTACATTTTAAATAGTTTTGGAAAGTAATGTACTAAAATTGCATTTATTTCAGTTGTTGGATGAAATGTTAGACAATGGTTTTCCATTGGCAACAGAGAGTAATATACTCAAAGAATTAATAAAACCACCAAATATTTTGAGAACAATTGCCAATACTGTCACTGGAAAGTCAAAGTAAAAACATTATTTATATTTTCATAATATGTACAATAATCAGCTAAAATTCTAAATTTATGTTTTCATTTTAGTGTCTCTTCTATATTGCCATCTGGTCAACTATCAAATGTGCCATGGCGTCGATCAGGTGTGAAATATGCAAATAATGAGGCATATTTTGATGTTGTGGAAGAAGTTGACGCTATCATAGACAAGAGTGGTGCCACAGTTTCTGCTGAAATACAGGGATATGTAAGGCAATGCATAAAATAGAAATACTATCTTCACATATCACAACCGACAGCATAGTCAAAGATAATTATAGATTGCCAAGTTCCACAATCTTTATTTACCTCTTTACGAATTCATCACAATCCCCTCTGAGCAATTTTCGCATATGATCTTCTGATATTAAGTGAATTTCTGCTATTTATAATTTACACTGTAACTGGATTTTATTATAATGTAATTTTCTTTATACCTACAGATTGATTGCTGCATTAAATTAAGTGGCATGCCAGATTTAACATTGACTTTTGTCAATCCAAGGTTGTTTGATGATGTATCATTTCATCCCTGCGTAAGATTCAAGCGATGGGAGGTATTGTCATATTTAAATATTGTTTTTCTATAGTATTTTAAATAATATTATTTAATTCTTACTTAATGTCCCTAAAGAGAATTATAGCTATAACTGCTAACTAAGTAGATCAGCCTATATTCTATTCCATGGTATTGAATTATTTTAGGTAAATCAATTTTTTATTGAAGTATACAAAATTTTTAGTTCCTAAATAATTGAGAACTGTTAAAAGCTATCATTAATTGTTACAATATAATTCTTTTTTTAAGCAACAGGTTTACCTTACAGCATCTTTTGTGTATTAAATACTTTGTAATAGCAGTTAGATAAAGTGACAACAATTGCAATTATAAATTATACCAACCAGTCTGACTGACTACCCACTCTGCTTACATTGTGATTAAATACTCATAATTTTATTTTCACTTACATTTACAGTCGGAAAGAATATTATCATTTATTCCGCCAGATGGAAATTTCCGTTTGATGTCCTACCACATTGGTTCACAAAGTGTGGTTGCGATTCCATTATATGTAAGGCATAGCCTTTCGTTGAAGTCTAATGGGGACCAAGGTAGATTAGACTTGACTGTTGGGCCCAAGCAAACAATGGGTAGAACTTTAGAAAGTAAGTAAAACGTTACATAATTTAGTTTTGTTTGGTTAATTTTTAATGGATGCTAATTAGATTATGTAATTTGAATAAGATATACTTCACATATATATT
Organism: Sericinus montela; assembly: GCA_029286605.1. Lineage (NCBI taxonomy): Eukaryota > Metazoa > Arthropoda > Insecta > Lepidoptera > Papilionidae > Sericinus > Sericinus montela. The sequence continues at coordinate 6,958,940 of JAGSMR010000021.1, forward strand.
AATTTGTGTGCTGCCTCTTTCTAATTATTAATCATTTGTTATGTATGATATGTTTTAAATTAAGTAACATGGAATATTATATTTTACGTTTTTGCTAACTGTAATTTATAAAATAGAGGATGCTTCCACTATGTCTTCTTTCTTAATTTATCTTAGTCTTACACATTAACAGAAACTAATCTTGTTTTTTAATTCCTTATTTTGTAATTTTGTTACAAAATAGGGTACTTTGTAAGGTAATTTTGTACTTTTTGGACAGTCTATTAAACAAGTAAATAAATGATTTAATTAAAAAAAAATAGTGGACACGGGTGGGATGCTTTTCGATATCTTTTAATTTTTTAAGACTAATAACCAAAATTTTATTTCGTAATGAAAAGTATAGCATGACCTGAAAAAAAAAAACAAATAGCCTTTTGAAACTGTTACCTGCTGAAATTGTTGGAACTGTGTAAAACCAGTATTTTGTTTACAGATGTGGCTCTTGAAATCTGTATGCCAAAATGCGTACTGAATTGCTCTTTGACGGCAAATCAAGGGAAATATTCATATGATCCAGTCAGTAAAGTGCTGCTATGGGATATAGGAAAAATTGAACTGCCAAAGCTGCCAAATATCCGAGGCTCAGTAAGTAAAATTTATTATTTGTAAACAGATTTACATGTGGATCCTATGTTGAACCATGTGGAACCTAGTTAGTTGCCTTTGAAGCTAAGGGTTAAAAATAAATATATGTAAATATATATTTTCACGTCATTTCCAGTACCGGTGTAGGCAGAGGTCTAGGCGATTAAGTCCTTTTGGCTCTCTGTTTACTGAAAACATGTTTTTGCGATAACGTGATGACAACTGGTTAGCCTGTCGTGAAGTTTTGAAAAAACCCATTGGTACGTGTCTACCACCTGGGGATCGAACCAGGGGGTCTCTCGCCTCGAATTCCGATCACCTAATCTCTAGGCTATTGTGACTATAATGTATATTGTATTATATATATATGTATATATATTATATATATGTATATATATATATATATATATATATATATATATATATATATATATATATACATATATATATATATATGTATATTGTACTGTTCAGTTTTCCCAAAATAAGCTCTGATGAAAGTTAGGTCGCAAAAAAGGGACTAAATGATCTCAGCCTCTGTATGTATTCAGGCGACTATATTCAGGGTATTTGTTCTACTTTTACCCGAACACGTCAATTGTACAAAAAATATCTTTATATATGTATGTATATATATTATATATGTACAAATGCGTGTGACATTTATTATATTTTGTTATTAATAATGGAATTATTTTTTTTAATTATGAATATTGATGAAATAAATTCAAGAAACCTGAACTACATCGGTTCTGCCATCAATCACCAATCGGATTGTCAAGTGTGAAGAACAAACCCTGCCTTACTATAGAGGCTTATGTGCAGCAGTGTACTTTTACAGGCTGTTATAATGAAAATGACTTGATATTAAAATCATAAAGCTGCAATAACAATTATATAGAAATTGCAATCTTATAAATTGGTGAATTGAACTCTAAAGTATAAATGTTCCATATTTTTAGGTGTCGGTAGCATCGGGCGCCGACACATCGGGGGCAAATCCGAGCATCAATATCCACTTTACGATACCGCAGTTAGCGGTGAGCGGACTTCGAGTTAGCCGCCTCGATATGTACGGGGCTAAATACAAGCCGTTCAAGGGCGTGAAATACATTACCAAAGCGGGCAAATTTCACGTGAGGATGTGATCGGAGAGCGACGGCGGTGGGCCGCGGACGTTCATGGTTTCACCGATACAGATTACAAGTGTAAAGTAAATGCTAAGCTACATTTATTGAGGCCCACACACACTTAGTTTATTGGGGGGGGGGGCAAACTAAGGGCAACGCATCTGCTATTCCCCCGGTATTGCGGGTGTTCATGGGCGGCGGTAATCACTTACCATCACGTGAGCCACCTACTCGTTTGCCTCCCTTTTCTATTAAAAAAAATTGAATATGTCAGGCAACATTTAAATTGAGTCTTGACAGTTTTCTATGATCGCTTATACGTATTACACATTTAAGAAATGTGATTATGTTAGTTTTAATGTTATTAATAGATGTTTTAATTTATCAGTAAACAATCTGTACAAAACTCACACTTCATACAAAATAATGTGTATTGATTATTTTTGGAATGAAAGAACGCAGTGAAATTGTGTTATAGATAATGCAGGCTTTCGTCAGATTATGCTGAAGCCACCCGATATAATTTTATTTTTATATCGCGTTGCTTCAGAACCAAATAAAACTTATTAATTTTACTTACGATGAAATTATAAACATAAAAAAAATGCACAAAACCAAGTTAGATGCACTAGTTTACTCTCAAAATTAAAGTAAGTAAATTATGAAGCAAATATCGTTTGAGTTTAATTTACTTCAATCTCGACCGTTTCTCCGGTGAAATGAAATTTAGGGAAATGCCTAATTTTGCAGTATTAAGCTGCCAAAACTGATCTGAAAAACTGTGACGGAAATAATGGGAATGTTTCTCTTCATTGTTTGTTAATATTATAAAAATTTATATTTCACACAGATCTTATAATAATGAGCTAGATATATTACAACTAAAATATTGATCTACATCTTAATGAATAAATATTATGTTTTTATAACTTGTTTGTTATTTATACACTTGTGAACGTATTAATTTTAAAATGAATGAATGATTTGAAATGAATTTTAACACTATATATTATTTCAAAAATGTGCGAATTCTGCCAATCCTCATCAAAGCATCTGTATGGATAAATTCCGTTTTCAATCTCAAAGAATATTTGTGAAACAAAGAGCATAATATTTGTCTGTTGCTTTATTTCTCAGGTTTTATTTTTGTTAATTATTGCTCTGCCAAAGATGAGACAATAGACGTAATAGGTGTAGTACCTATTTATTATAGTATTTTAAAAATTTGCTGTTCCTTTTGCGGTTAGGAATTATAAATCACAATCTAAGGACTAAAAATTGTTGTCTTGAAGTATATGAGACGTGTATGAGGTATGTATGATTCTCATCTTCACGCCATATCCAATACAGGCGTAGACAGGCGTCTAGACAAGTCCTTTCGACTCGCCTTCCACTGAAGACATTTTGGGGACAAGGTGACAGGTTGTGAGCCCGTCCAAGCCGACGACATATAAATCTTAAATAAGTTTTTTCAAAAACCCATTGGAACGAGCCTGCCACTTGGGGATAGAACTTGGGTCTCTTGACTTCATTTCCGATCACTCAACCTCTTGGCTATGGTGACTCATTTACCATTCTAGATTACGTTAAATTTTATATAACGTGTATTCAGCTCAGCTTAAATCCTGGCCTGTGGTTAAAGGCTAAGACGAAAGAGATCTATTTAATAATAAAAATGATATACCCGTAAAACCCAGTGTGATAATGAACTTTATAGTGGTGTTTGGTGCGAATCGGTTTTGACCGATCCTGTCAAGAAATGCCGCGTGAATTGAGGAGTAGAAGCGGTCGCTACAATCTGTTTATGAGTGAAAATCATTAGGATTTGGAATTTGAGATGTCTAACCCAAACTACAAATCCTAGTGATTTCTCATAGGTCATCTTTGAGCGCTATAAAATTGAGATGATGTCTTCATAATGTTACAAATAAAATTATCTCATTCTTTATTCACTGAAAATATGCTTTAAAATTTTTGGATTTTCTACTGCACTTCGCCATTTGCTCTTTTTTTGCTTTTATTGTGCTAAATATGGGCGTAATCTCAAATACGTGCCGGCTTTTGCTAGCTTTTTTGCAGAGGTAAAAGTCAGGTCAATGGGCTAAAATAGCCTGAGGGTTTTGGCTTAAAATGGCTTCTATGTCATTTTAACACAAACCTACCTCAATAACAAACCTCAATATGACTCATTGCAACAGGTTTTGCACGTTTCACTCCAGATCAGTTACTAATAGCAAGATCAATTATTAAATGATGCATCCAATGCGCTAAACCTGTCACAGGAGATGCAAGCTAATTAACGTGACTGGATCTAGACCTCCTATTAATCTCAGCCTCGGTTTACTTTCTGGAATGACAGAATTGCTAGCGGCTGCTACGGTATCTATCTTATCTACCTTACCTCCCTCAATGGTTCTATAATGTGTAGCCTGCATACCTAATTGGTACTTAGCCAATAGAAGTTTAATCTCTTAATGTCTGTACAAATTTTAAATTCGCATTTACATAGATTATGAAAGATATATTTCAATTTGACAATACCTTGCGAAAATAGGTCCTTGTCACGTTATTTTCAAGTCTTGTAAATGATAACTTATCTGAAAATTATGATTAATAATAAGCTAATGTTATCTTCTCTAACAAATAAAACATTAATCAATAATTATATTACAGGTGATTACTACTTATATTAATTAGATTCATCTATAAATTTTAAAATTAAAGTTTATTGTCTTGTTTAAATAATTCCATTTGAATTACCTTAGCAACCCAATACATTATGGCATCAATTAAATTTGTACCAGGAGATATCAAACACATCACTCAATATGGATTCCGGATATCGAAGACGGAACAAATAATAGACATCTTGAATATTTATATCCTACATTTGCTTAAAAAAGTTCGTTTGCTCTTTTGGTAACCCACCCTTACTGTGGTTAAGATGACACTTGAATGTACATGTATTTTATTCAAATAAAGAATATTTATTGTTATGTTGATAAGAAACGCATCACATTATACAAATAAAAAGCGTTGCTAGACATTATGAGAGTAGTTTTTCTTGGAACATTGGCTATATTCGTTATTTTAAGTACTTTTTTATGATTCTAACGAGGTATCTGAATAAGAATTTCCGCCGTTGTGACCATCATGATAAGTGACCTATGGCGGCAGTAAAAGTTATGAAAGCACGTCCTTTGTCCGGCATGCCTTCATTTGTCTGTTTTATCTCGATAAGAGTAGTAAAATAGAACCGAAATGACGCATGTAGCCGCATATGTAAACAGTCTGCTGAATAAAATATAGCTAAAGTTTAAAAACACAATGTATCGGTTGCCAATCAATGTAGACGTTGAAAATATTGCCCTAGTTGCCACAGCCAATATTGAAATACTTAGCGTTGAAACATCGGGCGACATTAAGTTTTGCGATCTTCTGGAAATGAAGTGCAAATTGTCCTTAACTGGGACTTCGACTCGGGTTATGAACGGAAGCGATGGAATTTGATAATAAACAGAGATAGCAGCGATAAACAGATATCGATGGCGTTATTTTTAAATTTGGACAGAAATACATGGACAGTAAAATTGCCTGTAAGGTAAAGTAGCAGCCACTCAAATCTCTAATAAATATTATTCAGAGATATTATTTAGACCTGAGTTCGATCCCCAGGTGGCAGGCTCGTACCAATAGATTTTTCAAAAACTTATGTACGAATAATATCATTGGCGATTGGCTCTCAAGCTGTTACGTTGTCTCAAAAATATCTTCGGTGGAAGGTGGGTCGAAGGGACTCAATTGTCTAGACTAGACATGTCTACCCTGTATTTGGAATTGCGTAAAGATATGTTTTTTTATTTCTTTACACAAAGCTCCTGGCAAATTGTAATTGATTTTATTAATTTTAGCCCGGAAATCGAACTTTCGCTACTAAAGCGGTAGCAATGGATAGAGTATTTAAAAATAAGAAGCCATTTACGCTTCCGTGGCAGTGCGATAATTACAAGAGAAAGAAACTGTGGAGCCGACAGCTCTTCAAAGCAGACATTTTTTGCTTGTTTTTTTTTATTTATTTGTTAAAATGGACCACCTAAATCTTTGACCCAGAAAATATATTGGTGAAATTAAATGAAACAAGAATATTGGCTCTCAAATATATTGAAAAGAATAAATAAATAAATAAATATCTTCACGCAATTCAAATACAGGGGTAGACAGAGGTCTAGTCTAGACAATTAAGTCCCTTTGACCAACCTTCCACCGAAGATATTTTCGGGACAACGTGACAGGTGGTGAGCTCGTCGCCGTCTTTATGTCCAAGCCAACGATGTAATTAGTACATAAGTTTTTGAAAAACTCATTGGTACTGCTACCTGGGGATCGAACTCGGGTCTCTTGACTCGAAATTCCGACCACCCAACCACTCGGCTATCGTGACTTATGAAAACTGACTTATGATTATTGAAAAGAATAGTTTTTAGTATTTTCATTAAATTATTAATTCATTTATTTTGAAAGGTAAAAGCAATAAATGACAAAAAATTACTTATTATTAATATTCGATTAGTGTAATTTTCTACAATTTTATTTGACTTTGTTTCTACGTGGCTATAATTCAAAGTAAGCACTAAATACATTTTAAAAAAATCTTTTAGTTATCACTATACATTGTGTATAGAAGAGCGAAGTAGGAATAAGACCTTGTTAATATCTGCAAAAAAAAAGATTTCTTAAATTAATAAAACGTATCGGTGCATGTTAGAAGAAAGCGGCAGGTTTTGAGGCGATTGGATGCGGTTAGTACTGATTTTGCAGAACTGCGGCATGAAATAGGAGCAACTAATGTTCCTTCGTTACGTCGGGAGACTGAGGCAGCTGGAACTAACCGACCCTTCGTCTTTCCAATTCTTAAAAAGCTTCAACGCACTTGCAGTTGTTTTAATATTTCCAATGCAAAGGCATCGGTTATCACATTCCATCACTCTTCAAAAATCAAAAATTATATAACAGTCCAAATAACTAATTGCATAAATGTAAGGTTTGGGTGTGTTTCCATGAAATATTAGATTTTTGTTGGAAAGAATTTAATGCCTCACTTACCGCAGAGTAAGTCACTAGCGAGATATCTGTGAACTTCATTGCCGTAAATGCTATTGGTTTTTGTGACCTGCAAAATGAAAACTATTGTTATTTTTTCTTATTTACATACTCGTTATTTATTTACGATATGTAATATTTACATTTTTAAACACTACATCCCTGAATCGAATTGCCTTCCGGTCGCTTGGTTGTGTTTTGTCCGTGTTTTTATACATTAAAGTACTTATTTATTTATTCACTGGTTGATTCGATAGGCGTTGTCTTATCAACATTTCAATATAAATATGTCTATATGAGTTTTCTAACTCTGTGGAAAGTTATTATACATGTGTATACTAAAGAAAAAATACTTCTGGATTTTTAGAATTTTACTTAGATTTTTTCTATGAGATTAAGTGTTAATTGATTTAAGGATGAACCTTAAATCAATTAACACTTAATCTCATAGAAAAAGAACTTTCATGCGTTTCTGACTTTTCTCTTACGTCCATACATATTTTCAACGTAATAATACTTTATTTTCTACGACTCTTTTCGTTGTTTTCTACGACACCCACAGAAGAAAAATGATAGGTGAACCCGCCATCTAACCTCTACTTTGCCGAACATCACGAAAAAAAAACAGAAAAAAATTGGCAGACCGGTGATGGTTCGCCTATGGTAAGAGGCGTCTTGTACTCCGATCGCTATTCTGCTTGCCAAGCGTTGCGAGTATTGCAAATCTTTTTCAAGGGAGAGGCTTATGTCTTGCAGTGGACTTTTACATGCCGTTATGTAAGTATATATAAAAAAAGCTGTAGTACAATTACGAATATAAAAATATTGAGATTGGTTGAGCCTATATCGAGTTTTTTTGCGACACGATCTTCATTTATTAGTTCTGAAGTTGTAGCCATAGAGGACACACTGCCAAGTGTCACGTACTCCGTCACTGTACACGATCATTACACAAACTCCCATCTTTCGCTTTCTTCAAATGCATCATTTTAACTTATGTACGGCTACTGCACTAAACTTGCTGCACTTAGTGATTTTATTCACATTCGAAGTAGGTATAATTTTTATTGATGGTGTAAAGGGCATTTCCGTACTAAATTGGACCTACAGAGGTGCAATAACAAACCAAAAAAAAAATAATAATAATAATATGAAATATTCAAAATAAGATCGGTTAAAATAATAAGATGGTCTCGCCTTTGTACAAGGAAAAGCAGAGCACGTCGGCAGCGTGGGCTCGTTTTGTACCAGCTGCTCATGTAAGCAGCAGTTGCGACATTGGCGTTCTGAATGGTAACAAGTAATTTGAATTAAATTATCATTTGCATACTTAAAGATATTTTGGTTATGTTATAGTCTATATAAATATTCGCCTCGGATCCAGAAAATTAGTTTTATGACAAATTCGTGGATGGACACCAATAGGTGTCGTTAGAAACATATTTTTGATTATTTCGAAAACTAGCAACAACTCGTAAATAGTATTTTTTGTAATATTCCTTTAAAATATTAATCCTTGGTACATTACAGAGTTATTAGAGTTACTTATTACAGAAAATATACATATTACTTGTGTATTCTTGGATGTCTTAATACTCATTATAGTATTGTTAGTCTAAAAGTTTATTATTGGGGTTTTGTAAGTGTTGATTTCATGTGAAAATTTATAAAGAGAAGTGCTTGGAACGGATCATCTAAACAAAGCAAAGTAATTTGTATAAAAAATATTAAACATACCGCATGATAAATGTCGTCTGCATACCAGCATAACATACCTATTTGAATCAAAGATGATCCCAGAAATAATTTGTTGCTTATAGCCATAAACGGTTCCAACAACTGAAATAAGAAAATTTGTTACATAATTTAACTGCGATTGCCAAATTGAACTTTCGATCGACTTACCACTCCTATCAATTTTACTAATAAGAATATATATATCCTAAGTCAGCCAACAGCAATTATACGCTCAAGAAAGACATTTAATCATCATGTTACCGTATCTAATTTTATTTAGGTAGGTATACAATATAATATCGAGGGGTGACTAATTTTGGAAAATAAATATAATTTGTGTTCACTTCTAAATGCTTAGTAACTATTATCTGATCTGTACTTCGGATGCATGTTTGTGGTAGGATGCGACCAAAGTTCTATGTGAATAGCGGAGCAAGAGCTCTTTCTGACATTCTTGCAAAAATTTGTTTCGCTGCTCATTTGGGCAGAAACTTGTATTCCGTTTTGACTATTACATGCAATACTATAACGGAAGTCTATTTATTACATATCTAATTAAAATACTTTAGTAACAACACTAGACCTTAATCTAATTATTTAATAAAATATTTTCGAACTTTTATAATACTTTAAAATACTGTCTTTGAAAAAGAGAAAAATCTTCATCACATACATACCACAATTGCAAAGACAACGCAACAGATATTTATGGAGCTAAGAACAATATTAATAAGATTAACCAGTGAAAATGCTTCTTCTAAATGATTGCAGTATCTGAAATAATGACTGGTTATTATTATTTACAATTTGAGTAAAACGTTATCGAATTTTCTCAAAAATTCCAGCTAGATAAACGTTAAGATTAAGCTAAGCTTAAGGTTAAGCTAGATAAACGATAAGAAGGCACGATAGCCGAGTTGTTGGGTGGTCGGAATTTCGAGTCGAGAGACCCGAGTTCGATCCCCAGGTGGCAGTACCAATGAGTTGTTCAAAAACTTATGTACGTATTTCATAGTTGGCTTGGACATAAAGACGGCGACGGGCTCACCACGTGTCACGTTGTCCCGAAAATATCTTCGGTGGAAGGTGGGTCAAAGGGACTTAATTGTCTAGACTTGACCTGTGTCTACCTCTGTATTGGGAATTGCGTGAAGATATTTATTATTATTAAATTTTTATTAAATTTATAAACGTGGAATGTGAAACCACTATTTTAATACAATATATTGTCCAAATCAAAGTTTCGTCAATAAAGTTTATGAGAACCTATAAATTCAGAAAAACAGACATATTTATATATACATATACATCTTTTTATGTCCGAAAGCGATAAAAAATATGTCCCTAAAATATTTAAACAATGAAGCGATTGTATCGATAGTACAATTAATAAATTATTTCAACAGTATATTTGATTAACCGTGTGGTAACGTAGTAAGAATATTGCCACTCCCTTTCTTCCCGTGGGTGTCGTAAGAGGCGACTTAGGGAAACAGCCTTGAATATCGTTATGGCAACCGATAGATGGCGGGATAACCATCTATAAAAATATCAGACCAAAATAATCAGACCGAAGATGAGCAGCAGCGTCTGAGGTGCGAGTGGTCTGCTACTGCGATTGCCAATCCGCTTACCAAGCATGGCGATTATGGCAAATCCTCCCTATGGAAGAAGCCTATGTCCTGCAGTGGACTTTAATGGGCCGTTATGTATGTATGTATGTAATAAATCCATTGTTATTCAAAGGCTGGGCTATCGTAACTATTTATGGACGTGAAAATGCTCGTGGGTCATTTAGTGCCCATAGAAATAAAAAGTAGCTAGTTACTGTCCACGGGTGGGCAATTAATTTGCCGAAAATGGTCCATCACGCTACTTCGATACTGCTTACCGGCCTTCATGCGTTGTCGAAATATTTCTCATATATTTTCTCACGTTTTTTTATCGCCTAATCCTAAGACGAACCCAAATTGTTCTAAATTAAAGGGAGGGCCTAGACCCATATGCTTCCTCCTAATCTCGTTTTATGTAAACAAATAAACAGTATTTTTATATAATAACTTTTGATATGATACCATTCTGTTTCTTTATTCCCTTCAAACCGGGATGACCAGTTGTAACATTGCTTTTTGGTACAAGAAATACTTAGGCAAGAGAGTTAGACAGACCCTTACGATATCTAGGCAGCACTCGCTAAGCAATAAACATGCTTTATATATGTACCTTATTAAGCGTTGATGCAATTGTATATTAGACATAATTTCCTCGTAGTACTCTTCGTCAGAATTCTCGACGGAGGCTAGTGATTCCAGTCTTTTTTGCAGAAGACGAAGTAACATTCCATTGTGACTTGCTAAGCCAGAGAATAACAAGTCCGAGCAGATTAGTATCCATACACAAATTTGACCTAAAATGCATAACCATTTTTTAACAGCCTGCTACTTTTTTTTGTCATATTACAATTTTATGTAATATTTCTGTAGCAGTGCTTTATGTTTACAATAGAGCATGATATAAAGGCTGAGCATGCATACTCTTCATGCTGAGCGAGCAGGTTAAATTGTGCAGATGTGAACTGCAAAGCAAGATTAATGAAAGTTCCCTAGAGCAAATAAAAAACCACATTTTTGCTATTGATATAATTTTCAATTTAATTCTTGATTAATTATCAAGAATTAAATTGAAAATTAATTTTAATTACGCTTAGTTCAATTTATTTAGTGACTCAAGAAGTCTAACGCAAGACATAGGCCTCTCTAGCAAGGACGATTTGCGATAATTTCCCCAATTGGCTAATAATCTATTGACGATCACAATTTCACATATTTCATCTTAGGAACTGTTGCTCTTCGCCGGTCTGTTTAACTTTGGTCTAGTGTTTTTTCGAGATAATTACTCTGTGATCTGTCATTAGCCATTAAGATTGACAACGCTCGTAGGACAAGAAAAGGAGGTGAAATATCAGGTCGACACATTCCAATACCCAAAAATCTTAAATATTTCTTATGTGTTAAGCTCTAGCTAGGGCTAGCTTTGAGATCCCGGGGTTCGATACCCGGTCGAGTTAATGTAGAAAACACTTTTTACAATTTTTTTCCGGATCTGAGTGTTTGTAGTACCTTCGTTGTTTCTGGTTCCATAACATAAATGTTATGCTAACTTTGGGATCAAAGCAATGTATGTGACGTTGTCCATTTATATGTATTTATATTTATAACAATAAAATTATGTTAAATATTGTTCTTATTCATACCACCGAATATCTCAAAAATATATACAGCGACGTGTGCTATTGGCTTGTGCTTATCGAAAGGGTACCATGACACCCACACAAAGCCGATTTCCGCATCTTGGCCCTGCCATAAACGAAACAGGTAGACTCCGATAGGCGTTAAACAAAATAGCGATACTCCTGATATGTTCAGCCCAGAGTACCCTGCAAAAGAAAATATGCATTATAATTATTAAAGAAAATATGGAATATTATAAGAAAATATGCATTATAAATATTGCGTAAGTCGAATTTAAATAATAAAATATTGTAAATAAAAAACGAGAAAACATGTAATAAACCACTAAGAAATAATTGGGTGTTATGAAAAAGTCACGATAGCCGAGTTGTTGGGTTGTCGGAATTTCGTTCAATTGGATCGGATCCCAGGTCGTACCAAAACTTATGTACGAATTACATCGTTGGCTTAAATATAAAGATGGCGACGGGCTCACCACCTGTTACGTTATCCGAAAATATATTCGGTGGACGGAGGTCGAAGGTACTTAAATATCTAGACTAGACCTCTATCTACACTCTGGGAATTGCGTGTAGATGTTTATATTTATTTAAGAAAAAGTTAATAGTATCGTAAGTCGTCTAGGCATGGGAATGAAGTTTAATTACAACAAATTGGTGAAAAACGCGATAGAGTTCATCATGCAAAGACTTGAACAGCTATTTTATAGGTGCTTAAGAATTTATTAACTCTCCATAGTTACTAGTGTATCTTGAAGAGAAATTTAAAGCTATCACCTACGTATAAATGAACGTAGCTTGTGCATGTAGGCAAAGGTATAATTATATATTATATACATTTTTTATTGAGATTGGTACCTAGCAGTATCCAACATACTGCTGCAATGCGTATTGTTGAATTTCACATACACGTAATATATTTGAATTCTATTCCGATATGCAAGTTTCTTCATTTTTTCGTTCACTGCTGAGTGTATGGTAAATTAGCAATTTTGTGTTCAATTGGTGCAGAATATAGGTTCGATAAATAACATGCACAAAAATTATTTAAGCTTGTGAAATACAGTAGCGTTGTATACAGTCTTTATCGATAAAATACCGTGCTTTGGTAAGATATAACTTACATCGGTGTACTACGCGTAAGGCAGTAACACTCTTAGTTTTGATATTTTGAGCTTCTTCACTAAGGGGCGGCATAGGCCAAATGTCTGCCAGCTCACGAAGTAGTTGCCCAAATACATCCCTTTTATACCATAGTACAAACGCTTTCGCAATACCTGACGGAAAATATATGTAATTCTATTCATTAAATTTATGGTTTTTAACTGACCACTGTTTTCTTATAGACTTAACATTAGCCTTAGGCTTTATACATTATGTCTTGTGTATAGGCAAATGCTAGATTTTCTAAATGTATGATAGCAAAGATAGGCAATAATTAAGTAATAAAAATAAAATCGTGCCATTTTATTAATTTAATCTTTATTTTAAATGAGTTAGCATTGTTGCTTAGTTGGAGTAGTTAACAGATATACTAGTAATGTTGTTAAAAATATTCTGAATATAACATATATTTATGTTCAGAATATTATCAATCGTAATAATAATTTATTTAATTTACATATGTAAATATAGAACATGTTTCTCCAAAATAAAAATAATCGAAGAATTAACTGAAACATTTTACAGTTCGTTGCATTTTTGTAAAAGTCTGTTAAAATTCTCCTTCTAAAGTTCCCTAGGGAACGAGAAGAAATTCCTAAAAACACAGGATTCACGATGTGTCATTTGTTTTGTATGACAAATGAAATTCTTGCAAAATTCTTTACTGATGTAGCCACGGAAAGAATTTTCTTAAAAGTAGTAAAAATACTAATCTTTGAAGATTAGCTTTTTTAGTAATTATTATAACAGAAAACCACAGTGAAGCGTGTCCGGTTTTAGCTTTAAGTTCAGAAAAATACACCAAACAAATACTCGTAAATGTTACACTGCCAACATGAAATGTATGAAAGTAAACATTAAGACTAACTTGACTTACCCAATACGCCATAGCCAAACGTATGTAATAATGGTACGACATCTTCGACCCGAGGTGAATTCCAAAAAGTTAACACAATGAAAGCAAACTCACTAAAAACATGATAGGTAATACTACATAGAGATAATATAAGCATGAACATTTGACGATAGTACAGGGAATAACCCTTCGGTCTATCGAAAGATAGTCCTATGTATTGCATAAATTTTAAACTAAGAGATAAAGATGCATTAATTTCACGTTTTGCTTCATTATTTGTAGCTTCTGACATTTTAAGAAAGGAAAAATCTAATTATTAAAGTAAATTAAAAATTTGGCGAAAACATAATCGTTAGCAGTGGCCCTGAAGTCGAAGAACGTAGAAAACTGCTTCTCTCATATACCGTTTTAAATGAAATACGTTAGCCGGTTCAGATCTTACTCGAAGTTTTTCAAGTTTTAACTATATGTATAGAAACAAGCAATTATAGGAAATGTAACTAACACCGCAGGTGCACCAATCATCATTATGCATTTCAAAGTGATGAGAGTGGGCGGGTCTACTGAATTATAAGTAGATAAGTTTAGAAGGTAAGCAGTTAAATGACAAGGATTGATCGATTTGCTACGCCCTGTAACAAAGTACTTCTAATAATTTATGTAAGGCGTTAGTAATTATATGGAATTCGTTATATTTTGTTTGTACTTTACAAACACTGTTGCTGCGTAGAAAGAAATTTCTAAGGTCACTATAAAGACATTTTGTCGCGAGGCACTTCCATTGTTATTATGTTATGATTATTAATTTCTTTCTTTTGATTGTATACTTTTACCAAATACTAGTTTCTGTTTGTGACGTCGTACGTGCATTATCTCGAAATTCATGCGAGACCTTTATTTTTTCTATAAAAATTATATGACAGATACTACAAGAACAATGTTTATAGTTCTTAAATAGGCTGTTCTCAAAGAGATGATAACTACCCTATCCATGTATAAGAGAATTGATTAGACTCTAAAGGACTGGTTTGCCACTTATTTTCAGAAATTCAGCCGTAATTTCAATTACACCGAGCACTTTCAACTATTTGAGCCAACGTACTTCCGCTCAGACTGAGGTTAGTGATATAATCGTATGTCTGGTTTGTGTTGTGTGTATGGTTTTAGCGACGATGTAAAAACGGCGTACAGCTGTTCATGGAATCTCTCGGTCGCTCGAAATCTTAGTTCAAGGGAAAAATACTGTGCCGGTGACGGTCTTCAACTTCGCCAGTTGAAGACCGACCGTCCTCCCGACAGACAGACTTTGGAGCCTTGGCTCCGGTCTAACGCTTGTTTAATATAGACCGTATTAAACTTGCGTAAATTTCGCCTCCTAGAGCTCTGGCCATTCAGACTTAGATATTTCTCAATTCTAGTAATAAAATTAATTTCATTGACGATCTCACTGTTGTTATTATTATTTAGAGAATCAAGTGGCTATGCTTGTTTTAAAGGTAAAAATACTGTGTTGTTTAAATGTTGTTTATTTTATATCCATATGCATCCCTAATACACAGACAGAGTTTAGACAACTTTTGCTTATCCTTCTTAATAATTTTTTATTTGAATAATTATGTACTAACAATAGTACAAACAATAGTAGAAAATATATAGCGCCGAGACAAATTTTCGAAGACCATGTGAGCAAATTGCTCAAATAGAGGAGGGTCAAGAGTACTTGGATACCTAGACGTGCATGCATGAAGAAGATGATGAAAGCGAAATAAATAAAACAAATAAACAATAGTATACAATCTATGTAAACAGTAAAGGTAAATATAAATACAATGGTCAATTTTAGTTTTGATCCTGCACTGGATTATTTTGTTTGTTAAGGAAAGGTACCGAAATTATAATTCTAATTAAGTAGAACATTTACGTTTCAGTTTTAAAAACCTCATATGTCAAGAAAAATGTGTGGCATAATAATATGAACGAGTTTTGGTCTAAATTGCATTTATATATAAATGTGTGCCTATAAATGTATAAATGTAAGCAAAAATAAATAAAGCTTGTAATTAACATTTATTCGAGTAAAATTGTCTGATTTAATCTTATATATAAGATATTCATCGAATAAAATTTTTTACAAAACTTGCTGATAACCTCAATCACGTATAGCTAGAAAATTTGACATAGACCTTGATGCTCAAATATTCTTTTTGCATAAACTTAAAGAGAATGGTATTTTGACTAAGTTTATTACAACTGTGTTATTATAATATTTGTATACTTGTAAAATAAATTTTTATTCCACTTTTATTGTAGCCTTATCATATTCCTAATTTTTTGATAATTCAATAATGCAAAGTTGGTGTTTTTATACTGAGATTTTATTTTCACTGTACATAGTATACAGAAGAGCGGAATAGGAATAAGATCTTGTTACGATCTGCATTTTTTTATATATTAAGAGTAAGGTTCATTACCTATAAGGAGGAAAGCTCATTAAAAAAATAAGGTATGTTAAAAGTCCCGAAAAATATCTTCGGTGGAAGGTGGGTCAAAGGGACTTAATTGTCTAGACTTGACCTCTGTCTATCCCTGTATTGGGAATTGCGTGAAGATATTTAATTTAATTTAATTTATGTTAAAAGTAATTCAATGTATCACTCACCGCAGTGTAAGTTACTATTGAGACTTGTGACGTTTGTGAACTTCATTGCCGTAAACGCTGTCGGTTTTTGAGACCTGTAAAATGTTTACTGCCGTTGTAATTTCGTCTGCAAAGTATACTTAAATTTGTATCATTATAAATCTGCCTTTGATTTTGTTAAATATTTATTATTATTTCCGGACCCGTAACATTACCTTAAATGCGAATAATTTACTGTCCTATAAAATTTTATTACTTATGCACAACTTGTGTTGTTGACTTTGACACTAAAGATGGAGTTTAAATGGACTCATTTAAATCATTGTACACATCTCATCGGTAGAGTGTGTAGGACTTAAATCATTATAAGAACGTGTAATTTTCCTACAGTTGGACAATAAATTAATTTGATTTTAAATTTGACAGATTGTCCCAAATAAGTGTTGCGTGAAGATAAAAAAAACTATAACCAAAAGAGCCGACTGGAAGAATTCTTTGTGAAATTTAGTCGTTTATTAATTTATGGAGATAGCCGCTAAATTAATTATTCAGATTGAGTAACAATTCGGTGGAATACGTTTTCTGATAGGATATATACCAAAAGTCTTTCTGTACTTCTAATCTATCTGGACTTTTTGTTTTTTTATAGAAAAGGGAGGCAAACGAGCAGGTAGCTCACGTGATGATAAGTGAATACCGCCGCCCATGAACACCCGCAATAACAGAGGCATAGCAGATGCGTTGTCGGCCATAGAGTGCCCCCTCCCCCCAGAATTGGGGGAGGGGGATGTGGGGTGTTGGGAGGCTAGAGGTGGTTAGTCTGTTTACAAGGCGATTCGTGATAAATCTAGAAAATTGTATGTAGACGCAGTTTATTGGCACTGTTCTACAGCTCTTTAGGAAGCAGTCATCATTTTTTGAACAACAGGACAACTAATATCTTACTTTACGGGCAGATATGAATGACGAAACAGTTGGTGATAGATTCACAGCCATGCCAAGCACTCCCAGACTATTTTAACTAATAAATTAATACGGAACATAACTACAGAAACGGGGCCACAGAAAAATAGGTTTACATTAAAGGTTAATTTTTACGAAGGCACATAGATATAAATGTAATTAAGAAAATGACATTTCCAGTTTGAATTACAAACTTTATGTATATAATATATAATATAGGTATTTCGCTATATATTTATAGAGTCACAATAGCCGAGTGGTTGGGTGATCGGATTTCGAGTCAGGAAACCGGAGTCGATCCCCAGGTGGCCGGCTCGTACCAATGGGTTTCTTCCAAAATTTATATACGATTATATCGATGGTTTGGACATAAAGACAGCGACGGGCTTACCACATATCACGTTGTCTCGAAAAATATCTCCGATGGATGGTGTGTCGAAGGGACTTAATTGTCTAGACTAGACCTCCGTCTGCCCCTGTATTGGAAATGGTTTGTAGACATATATTTTACGGTAGTTAATTATAAGAACGGTTTTTTGGATGATAAAGCTGTATAAAAATATTGAAAAATAGCACCTAGGTTTTCGTTCTGTACCAGCTAGTTGTGTAAGCAGCAGATGCTATGTTAGCGTTTTGAAAGTACTATCTATAGCGTTTAGTGATATCTGAACCAACGGCAGTTGGGATGTTGGTATGCTATTAGTGCTGTCCAATTTCAAACGTAGAAGATTAAAGATACTCTGTCACCCACGAGAACTTAGATGTTACCTCTTTGGCGGATGATTGTTGACTTATTTGGCGACAGAAACTGGTTGACACAGACAAATCAGACAGACAGTCAGAAGAGCCTTTAAGAATATGAATTAATTTCGCATTTTCATTTGAATAGATGTTTTGCTTATCACTTGTATCTAAAATTAATAAATTCTTATCTCATAATTTATTTTTCCTCTCACTTTCATTTACTTTTGTCTTTATTGTCGCTTGGAATGATTGTTTTCACTATTAATTCTTGTCTTGGTAAGTATGGAAAGTGGAACCATTAATCTGTAATGCTAAGATAAGATATAAACATAAAAAATGTCAGTTTATTATAGTTGTCCAAACACTCGTTAATGTTATTATTGGTGTAAAAGATGACCCGAAAGTCTAGATGTTAGTGAACTTGTGTGAGGGTTCAAATCCCATTAGAAAAATGACTAATATGAATGTTTGTGCGCAAGTAAGGTTTTTTTTGTGTACTTACCCTGATTTCATCTAGTTACAAAAATACCAGGATTCAATCTTTGGAACTGGATGAAATAAGTAAACTTAAATAAATAAATAAATATCCCCACGTATCCCTGACGGGACAGACAGAGAGAGCAGACATTCTTATAATTGTTTAATGTATTATTATTTCAGGATATTTCTAAATAATTCTCAACTGCTTGCGTTTCTTAATAAAAATATTATTTAATAAAATTTTATTATATTATATTATATTATTAAATATTATTTTTAAATTTGTCAATAACTTATCGTACAGTGAAAGAGAATAAACTGATTCGTTTAAAAAGTCAAAATACATTAAAAAGTAGTTCCTGTTGATGTTGATGATTCTTTTTTTTATAGGAACCAAAAGGTGACTTAAATTTTTTATTTGAACAGTTATTTCAACAACTCTCGTAACAATGAATTTTTAGAAACTTGTTGTCACGCGTTGTAAGTACCCGACAGTTGTGTTAAAATATCTCTTGCGAAGTTCGGGTCGAAGGGCCTAAGCTGTCTAAACTTCGGCCATACGTCGGTCATGAAAGCTTATTTGTACTTACTTCTATTTTATTTAAGAAGATGTGGTCGCTTATGCTTATTTCGGCTGGACCTTATAGACCTTTTAGAAATTAGCCTATTAAATTTCAAAGACTCAAAATTTGGTCTCTGGTTATGTACATATAAATAATGCATCAAATATAAAAAATATAAAAATACTATCGCTCCAACACAGGGATAGACTAAAGTGTAGACAATCGAGTCTTTTCTTTCCACTTTCCACTTTCCACCCACCTTCCACCGAAGACATTTTTTGGGGCAACGTGACACGCCGTCTTTAAGTTGGACAACGATATAAATGGTACATAAATTTTTAAAAAAGCTTTTGGTACGAACGTGCCATGTGGGGATGGAAATCGGGTCTCTTGACTCGAAACACGATCACCGAACCAGTCGGCTATGGTGACTATCTCAAATGACTAAATCGAATATAACTTTTTATTTATTTAGTAGCTGTCTATTAGATATATATTTGGCTTTTAACAAGTGAGGCGAAATATAAAGTCTTCTATTATCGGGCAATGAAATAAGATAAAGATTTTAAATGTAAATAAGAGCAAGTGGGTAGTAAATGTGACTGGTATCAATGGTTCTCATTTCCTCGGTTTCATTCTGAAGCTGTTGATTCTTTTAAATAACATTTATTACAGTGAAACAAAACTAATTGACTCTTAACCTCAATGTTATTTTATGTAACTATATAAAAATAAAATTGCAATTTCCATTGTTCAAAACTATAAAATAACTTTGGAGCAAACATAAATATAAAATGCTAAGTATAAAATGTTTTTTTTGTCCTTAAACATTTTTTTATTTTGGGCTAGGAAATGTCTTTTGCCACGTATCTGATTCAGGCATTTGTGAGGTATATTTTCTATTCATCGGAAGTAATCATTAGTCGATTGTGCTACTTCAAAACATCACTTTCACAAGCTCTTAGTGATAATAAAGTAGTTTGGACGCTAACGGATAAATGTTAATGAACGTCTGAGTGCTTGTGGGTGTTACTTGGAAAATGCCTTAGAAATGGAAAAGGCTACTGACAGATGGTGGGATAGTCATATCGAAAGTACCATTGACTGCTAAAAAAGGGAGGAATAGTGATGTGGAGAATTCAGTAGACCAGGGACTGGCAGCAGTATCTTTAGTGCAAAACGCCTATTGCTCGATAGCGAAACAGCTTGACAAGCGCAGCGATGTTGGGAAAACCTCACTAACGGGAGAGGTCCATGTCCTAAAGTGAACTTTCACAAGTCGTTTGTATGTTATGTACACATGTAAACTTTTAAATTTATAAACTTATATTTTTTCCTTATGTATGAAATAAATATAAAAGTAATGAAAAATTACATCTGTTATATATACAAATGGTACGCTTCAAAATTAACTTAATGATCTGATCTGATGATGAAACTCTGCACAAGTTTTAGTACCCTTAGTACCTAATTAAAAGTTACGGATTAAGATGGTTAAAATGAAATAAATGGACTTAAATCCTAAGTTTTTACTACAAACCATTATGGAGTTTCAGTGACATCTTAAAATTCATTCAACATCATTATTAGATTCTACAGTAATTTGGATTTACTGTTTTTTTAAACAAGAAAATGCTTTGCTTCATTTGACATTGATTTCATACTTACATTGGTAAAGGTATGACTCAAGTAATTCCTCTAAACAGATCCCAGACTCAACTCAACAAGAATTAACATCTAAAGACTTGAAGAAGAAAGAATGAAAAATTAAAGAGTTTACAAGTGTTGTCAACTAAAAAAATTTCTTTATGTTTCATGTTTGTTAAACACTGTATTTCACCAGCATTCGGGAAGTTAGAAGAAGCGTTATATGGAAAAATGGAGTAAAAGCGATTCATAAAGAGATTCTATGATGTGTCTTTTTGTATTGCATTTGAAAGTTGAGTCATATTTTAATTTTACTTCACGGGAAATCGCGAAAATATGCAAGCTTTTTGCTCTTGTTCAATCTGTATTATCTCACAGATCTGCCGTATGTAACCCTGGTATTTAATTATTGCGTGAAAAAAAAACGCAACCCATACTTTACGTAAATTTCATCGAATTAACTCATCTGACGCTATTTACTTGGGCACATTCAACGAATGAGTGAAGACCGAATGGTCAAGAAAAGATATAGCTTGAAAGTTAAGATTAAAAGAGGTCAAAGTAGGCCGAGGTTAACTTTAAAAGACCATATAAGCAAATAGCTCGAAGAGGGGAGGGTCATGAGTACTGGGATAGAATACATGCGAGTAAGAAAAAAATGATGAATTGAAAAAACGAAAGAGGTATGTAAGGATTGTAACACTTTATCTATATTCTCTGGCTTATATTCCCTATTGGGAAGCAGAAATAATGACTATGACAATATTATATAAGTGTCTCCTGGCTTTCATGTCTGTTATTTTTGTGATTGCATGCATCACTAAAATAACAGTCTTGAAAATATATGTTAATATAATACATAATTTTTATAATACGTACTTTAAAAGAGCTTCTTATTACCTTAACTGGCTAAGGACTATCGTAAGGTGGATCTTTTCTGTACCAATAGTTTTGCTATTTGTGGCTTTTTCACTTATTTCATAGAGGGTACGGCGGGTTAATTGTGGAAATTACTCCTATAGGGGATATTCAAGTATATTGGATATGCTTCTGCCCTGCAATGGATTATTTAAAATATGTTAAGGAAGTATAGTATGTTAATAAAATAAATATCTTAATCTTCACTTACATAAATTATTTATTTATTTATAAGTATAGTATGTTAAGGTATTCTCGTAGTTAAACTGTACTATAGTATCTTCTTTTTTACAGCCTATTAAGAGTCCACTGCTGAACAAGGGCCTCCCCAAACGCTTTCCACAACGAACGGGTCCCAAGCCACCTGCATCCATCGACTTCCTGCAACATTTTGTAAGTCGTCACTCCATCTCGTGGGGGTCGTCCTTCACTGGATTTGCCTATTCGAGGTTGCCACTCAAGAACCTTTCTTCCCCAACGGTTGTCAGGTCGTCAAGTGAACGTGGTCCTTTACTGCGGGCCGTATAAGGAGGCTCAAAGTGCTTAAAGTGCTATGTAAAGGGTGTTTCTATGCATGATAGAATCCGCAACAAATACATCCTCAGCAGCACTAAGCTAACTGACATAGCCGTAAGGATCAGCGCGTTGAAGTGGCAATGGGTCGGCCACAGACTATAGTATAATTATTTAATTATAATACTTTTTATAAATAATAAAAAAAAATATAAAGCCTGGCGATAATGGCAAATCCTCCTGTACGGGAAAACCCTTTTGTGGAATTTTTATATTCCGTTATAATGATGAAGATTTCATTAATGTTTCAATTACAATAAATGTTTTGCATAAAAAATTCAGGAATTTTGGTATAAACAACATGGGATGGTTGTTAAAGGCTCTAAAATGTAGTTAGTATTAAAACTTAGAGTTTGTAATTAAAAATTATTTCCGTATATATATAATTAAATCAAACATAGTAAATGTTTGATTTAATTCGATACATAAGATATTTATAATTTTGAAGTAATTAATATTGAAGTAGACATATAAGTTGGTGATCGTTTAATTTAACTTCAATAATGTACCGCTACAAAATTTGACATAGAAATATTAGTATTCTACTTTTTACATTACAGCCAAAATACTTTCAGAACGCAAATTATTAAAGTTGAAGTGAAGGTGATATTTCATATTTGTGCTCGTTGCAAATATAGGAAATATTTTTTATTGTTGTATTCAACATTTTGATAAAATGTTTATTTCAGGTCTTAATTTTCCGTGTACATTGTATACAGAAGAGCAAAGTAGGAGTAAGATCTTGTAAGTATCTGAAAGATAAAAAAACATAAGTCTGATTTAATTAAGAATTATTAAAATATAAGTTTTATGTTTCTAAATTCCTTGTATCGCTTACCGCAGAGTAAGTCACTAATGAGATGTTTGTGAATTTCATTGCCGTAAATGCAATCGGTTTTTGAGACCTGGAAAATTAAATTAAAGGTGTAAAGTTATTCTGCAAAGTATACTTTAACTTTGTTATATATCTCTGAAAACTATTTGTGTAAACTGCTTTGAACCACATTTTAGTCGTTTGGTATGAATACATAGACATTTGTAGCTCTGGGGATTTACCATGACCAATAATGCCATCCAATTTCCAACCTTACTGAATTGTTTTGAAACTTTCTACTGTTAGTGCAACCACTACTGTGGATAAAAACTGAACAGTTTCAGAAGCTCAGTTCAAATTTCGTCCTCAATTGTTGTAGTTGAGAGAGCATGATTGTCTCATACTAATCTCGCTCAGATTGATGCCCGAATTGACATCAGAAATATGTGTATTATTTTGAGTCCAAAAGTAATAAGGAACAGAACTAGGCTACGAAAAGATAATTAATTGTATGTATGCGTTTTGCGTAATCAACATGGAAATAAAAAGATGCGTAAGAAGATATTATTTCGAATTTGAGCAAAGTAAATATATACTTTAGGCTAGTATTTTAAAATAATGATTTGAAACATTCGAAGCTATCATATTATTATAAATCAAAACCAAAGCTGCTAAATCGAACAATTTGATATTTTATTACAATTAAGCTAGTCTTCTTCATTTACTTAGGTTATATTTCCATGGACTCGCCTTCGTATAAGGAAAAGCAGAGCACGTCGGCAGCGCGGGCTCGTTCTGTACCAGCTGCTCATGTAAGCAGCAGATGCGACATCGGCGTTCTGAAATTATTTAAATGGTTGTAATTTATTTAAATTTAAACGATGAAATTCTAGCGAATAGCCTAAAACGTTAGTGGACTGCACTATTCACAATTTTAATTAACTTTAAACGAAATAGGTTACTGATGTCTTGTCACCCCCATCGACTAATGTGGGATGCTTTGTTATCCGCTCTCTGAGTTTCTATTTGGAAGCTAATGCTTTGAATTAATATCTCATTATCATTCTAATAAGATATTGCTTTTTTTAAATATGGTTAAAATCATAATTATTTTTTCATATTTTCGTTTTATTTATTTCGTCAATGCGCTTTTATTTTATTTCGTCATTATCAATCATGAGAATTATCGTTTTTACTATTATATCGTTTTGGTAAGTAAGGAAAGTTAAAATAGTAATATCTATAATAAATATAAATATATCTTCACGCAATTCCCAATACAGGGGTAGACAGAGGTCGAGTCTAGACAATTAAGTGCCTTCGACCCACCTTTCACCGAAGAAATGATATAATATCTATAATGATTTCTTGTATTTACCCAAATACTGCACATTTAAAATAAAACGATTTTTGGATTTTATCGCGTTTTTAATTAGTTTTTACAAACTATTTTTTTTAGTTATAGTTTTTAGTTATAGTCGTCGGGAAATAAAAATAGTTTGTAAAAACTAATTAAAATCGCGATAAAATCCAAAAATCGTTTTATTTTAAATAGTAATATCTATTTTAACTTTATTATATAATATGTACTTAACATCACCGGCTCAACGCTTCAGTCTAACCATTTAAAGCGGAAAACCGCCAGCGTTTATGCTACCATGCTATGAGGAGTTAAGCTGTACGATTATTGTAGCATATAGGTAATAAGTATTGTATACTATATATGTATAACTTTGTAAGAAAAGTATTTAAAAAAAATCAATTCATTATTAAGATTAAACATAAAAAATGTCTCTTAATTACAGTTGTCCAAAATCAATGTATTGGAGTTGCGTGAAAACCAAACATGGAATATATTACTATCACAACTATACTCGTAGTTATAAACAGTACATTTTGAATGCAGTTTTGATTACATAAAATAAACATGATATACACACCGCACGATATATTTCATCTGCGTACCAGCATAAGTTACCTATTTGAATTAAGCATGATCCGAGAAATAACTTGTTGCTTATAGCCATAATCGGTTCCAACAACTGAAATAACAACAGTTTTTTCATATGATTCCAAACAACACAATTAATCCTTCTAGTTGATTTTAACTACGCTACAAAAAAAAAATAAACTTCGAAACTAAAAGAAATGTAATTCAAAATTATTTAAATTTGTAAAAATTAAAAAAAGCGTGGACTATTTCAAAGTTAAAAAAAATGTTTACTTTTATACATTAAGTGCCCTTTTTCTAAGTGGATTTTTCCATCCGTGGCGTCGGTCTGCCCCGACTTCTTTTTTTATCACATTCATGGTGTATATGTGTGTGACATTCATGTGGCAGATTAAAGTAGTATATTACATAACATAAACACATTCACAACAACCTATAAAAGTCCACTACAGGACATAGGCTTCTTCCGTAAGGGAGGGTTTGCCATAATTACCACGCATCTGCATTTGGCATCAGCAAGCGGATTGACAATCGCAGTACTAGATACTTTGCACCTTAGATGCCGTTGCTCGTTACCGGTGCTCACCACTTACGAAAACCATGGGAAGAAAGACCCCGTCGTCCCGTATATTCTAACGCCGTAACCAAAAGGCAAGATATTCTAGGCATGATGTGTATTACATATATGTTACCTTCATTCTAATTAATTAGTATGTAACATTTATATTTCTGAATATTTAAACATGTAAGCCTCCTAGGAGTTTTATTGCGTAAGAAGTCCTTTTGTTTATAACTAACGGTTAAAAAGGCAACAATTGGATATTACTATACAATGGTATATTTATGAATTTTTAAAAGTGAAAGCCATGTTTAGCTCATCTTAAACATGACATTTAAAAAAATTGAATAAAAATATTGAAATTGTCAACTACATACCACGATAACGAAGACCGCGCAACAGATATTTATGGAGCTAAGAACTATGTTAATAAGATTAACGAGTGAAAACGCTTCTTCTAAACTTTTGCAGTATCTGAAATATTTAGCAGATATTACTTATACGTTTTTAAAAACTTGTGGTAATAGATTTTATTATCTTTATTTACTGCAAAAAAGGAAAACTACATTGAAAATAAGCTTCTGTTGATGTTTTCTTTATTAGAAATGTAGCATTTTATTGATGACATAAACATTTTATTGGAAAAGCTATTTCAACTCTTCGACGGACGCTCGAAGCTATGAATTTCTTACTCGTTGGCTTGGACATTAAGCAGAGTAAAACTTGTTCCTAATTTTCCTTTAAAATAAATAACAAACAGAAATGGCTCAACTGCTTAAATCTGATAGCTTAGTAGTGAACCTGCCTTTGAAGCTATGGATTGCGAGTTCAAATCCCGCTAGGGGCAGGAGCTTATTTAATACTTTCTTATATTTTTATTAAAGAAACTGCTATTCTTATGTCATTTATGGATTCTTAGCAAGCCTTTTACTTTAAAAAATGAGCCTATTTCATTCACAAAAGCTGACAAAAGTTGGCCAAATGTTGATGTAATACTTATAATGTGTCTAAATAAAACATTATGTAAAAGTCATGTATATGCCTTATTAGACGTTGATGCAGTTTTATATTCGTGAGGATTTCTTCGTAGTATTGTTCATCTGTTTTTTCAATGGTGGCTAGCGACTCCAGTCTACTTTGCAACAGACGAAGTAACATTCCTATGTGACTCGCCAAGCCCGAGAACAACAGGTCCGTGCAGATCATTATCCATACGCAAATTTGACCTACAATGATAGATTCACTTGTTTTATTTTCAAAACAGACCAGTAATTTGTTATAAATTTTCTACCGTAGACCCCCTATTAACCAGTCTGTCTGTACACAAACGTAAGTGGCTTATTGTAATTGTTATAGTGAGTCTTAAGTCTACACTGCGAAAGGTCTCTGAGTAGTATATATTTAAAAAAATTCTATTTTATTGATGCATTTACCTGTGAACATAGAATTTCAAATATGTTATTTAGTTATGACTTCGAGAATAAGAAAAATTAAGAAATATGGATCTTAAACAAGAATAAATGAAATTAGTTTAACACATTTAAATTAGCTTAAATTACAAGTATAATTAAATATATAACCATTATTAAGCACTTTTAATGGCAAAAAATTCACTTGCCATTTAGAAAAGAAATTGCATATTTATTTGGTTGCTATTTAATTATTCAAGTATTTATTTAGAATTGGTGCTTATAAATTTAATGAAATAAAGATAAAGTACATCAGAAAATTTTTTTTAAGAGATCTTTTTATTTCCTCTAGAATTATCTCGAGAGCAACATAACATTAATATATTATATATTATTAATATATAATATATTAATGTTGTATGTAATATATTAATGTATTACATAACATTAATATATTATGAATATATTGAATATATCCAATAATAATAGTGAATGGTAAATGGATGTGGTACTATGTAGATATATATTTTCTTCACCGAGATGTAACTCAGAAGTTGTAGATGTCGAAGTTATTCCTTTCCTGTGTAATCTTTGTGAATAAAAATGGATTGCAAAAACGTATGTACGTTTTCTGCCTTTTATTGCCAGGAGCAGGTTTGTAAATATATTCAGAGCAACGTATACTGATGGTGCTACGAACCCCTGACTATGATATGAATGACGTAAGTACATTTTTATAATATAAAATACTATTAAGTTCACTGCAGAAATATTTTGGTCTAGGAAAGGTTATTTTAATAATTTTCAAGTCAGATCTATTACTGTTTCGTATTTGCGTGGCACTGAATAGATACTTATGCTTTCTATTCAGTGGAAATAATTGTTTGACGATCGTGCTACTCGTATCCTCAAAACATCACTTTCACAAGCTCTCAGTGATAATAGAGTAGTTTGGGCGCTAACGGATAAATCTTAATGAACGGAAGTTAATAATAAATAATAACATACTTGGAACAATGTAGGAAATCGGGACGGATATTCAATTGTGTAGAAACATATTTATTCACACTCGATGCATACTCGTACTTATGTCGGTTGAGGTAGTTATAGCAAGATATATTGTTGAACTTACCAACGAATACCTCAAAAATGTATACGGCAATATGAGCGACTGGCTCATTCTTATCAAAGGGGTACCATGACACCCAAACGAAACCAACATTCGCATTTTGACCCTGCCATAAACGCAAGAAGTAGACTCCGATTGGCGTTAAGCTATAGAATATCACTCCAGACTCATTGAGGCCAAAGTACCCTTTAAAAGAAAATATATATACATAGATAAAGATGAACATATAACCATGTCCCATTTGAACGTATATCGGCATTCTTGTATTAAAAAATGTAAAATATTCTTTAAATGAATTAATATTACTTTTCTTTAGTAATGTTCAGTTAATAGTCATTTTCGCGTCCGATATCCAAGAAAAATGTTTGAAAACAAAGACGTTTTCAAAACTTTTGTACGATTCGTTTTGTTGGCCTCGACATAAAATAATTGTTTTCTCGCATAATTCCTACCAAGGTATCCGTTTATAATAAAATTTAAAATTAATCTTTAAATATTCAATAATAAATGCAAAATTTAACTCACATCGATGCATTACACGTAAAACGTTGATGGTCTCGACCTTAATATTTTGGGCTTCTATGCTGAGTGGAGGCATAGGCCAGATGTCTGCCAATTCACGAAGAAGCTGCTCAAATACATTCATTTTAAACCATAATACAAATAGCTTCACAATACCTGAAGAGAATTAACATTTTATTAAATAATATTATGTTTATTATTTTACGTAGTGTAGTTTACGTATTACATAGTGCAATAAATATCTTGTACAGTTGATTTTATAAGTAGGCAAGAGATACACACATTGATAGAGTACGTAAACTAATTGATTACGCAAACTACTACATTATTACGCATACAAGTGATCATTATAAAAATTTCGATAATAACGACCATAACTTACTTAATACGCCGTAACCAGTCGTGTGTAATAAAGGTACGACATCTTCAACACGAGGTGAGCTCCAAAGTGTTAATGCAATGATAGCAAAATCACTAAATACATGATAGGAAATAGCGCATAACGTTACTATAAATATTAACATCTGAGAACAATACTGAAATAAATTCTTTGGTTTTTCGAAGGAAAGTCCTATGTAAGGCATACATTTTAAGCTGAGACGTAAAGATTCTTTAATTTCAAGTTTTGCTTGCTTATTTATAGATTGCGACATTTTAATAAAAATAAAACGTCTAACATGCGACGTAAACCAAAAACGAATCAAAGTTATCGCTCACGTAGTCTCCCGGCGTAAGTGTTAAGAAAACTTTGCCTTCGACATGATTAATTTTAAATCAAGTTTGTAAGTTGTTTCGGATTTTGGTTACAAATTTATTGGAAAATTTCGATAGAATAAGTTAAAAATTAAACTAGCTTGTGTCACGATTAAAAATTAAAAATCACAATCTTGGGTTCACATGGTGCTTTCAACATTATACGTATACATATATTTCAACCTTATAATGTAATGCTCAACATGTTACAATGCTAGTTTTGGCATATTTTACTAACTTTTGTTGTTGGTGAAATCTATTTTTACCATCTAATAAACATTTCGTGAGTATTTTGTAAGTTTTAAATGCAGCGCAGGCTGTGGCTAAAAGGTAGATCCAAGGGTAGTAGATTCCATCTCTTCCTTTGTGTCGTTTGGATCAGTACAATCTTATCCAATTCTGTCGACAGTTTGTAGAGTAAAAACTACATATTGGTTACAGTGGTATAGTGGTAAAGCTAGCAAAGATGCGTTATAAACCCTTTGAGGTCAACCTTACCTTATCAACCTTAGTCGTCATTGGTAGTAACACATCTATGACCTTTTCAGTTCGAAATTGATTACGGGTGCCCAAGCTGTTTTACACCAAAACAACTTTATTTTTGATGATGCGTGAGCAGAGACTAAATAATAGACATTTGAATTTAGGTATTGCTCTAGGTGCTACACCTCATACCAAAGTAGTTATAAATATTTGATGTAAACCCTGTATATGTTTAAATGATTAAATATGGTATTGAAATTATACGGCACTGTACAAAAGTTTTTATTGATAGGTTTTTAACTTAATATGTATATTAATAAATATACATTTGTTCGTAAAATGTACGAAATGCGTAATTTAAATTTTTTTTATATAAGAAAACGTCTGTTTGCTACATGCACAACAATTATTTGTGTCTTTTTGGTATTTTTCTTGTTTTTTTATGGGGTGCACTTTAAATGGAGTGTATAATCTTAAATTTTTTCATTTATTTAATTGTTATGTGGCGCATTTGAGAAATAATGTATATCATATGAAGGTGACGTCGTCCCCAGGTCACGCACACTGGTGACCCTAATGTGATATAACCGCCAACCAACGGTGACCTCTGAAGTATAACGCAGCGAACTTCTGCAAAAAATCATCATCACAGTCACAGTGTCGGACAACTGTATACACAACGCGAGTAGTCTTCTCAGCTTCTGAGGATTATAAACACATTAACGTCCTCTTCTCTTCAGGCTGATTCTGCGACATGAGCATTGGACACACATCATACACTTCGACTCACCGTACATTTCTCCGAATCGCCATATTGCTCAACCTAATCAAGCTCTCCTCACTTTAGACTTCTTGTCTAAGCGAGAGATTCGGCGACATCTATGGAAGAGGCATCCTCCTACCTGACAGGTAGCTACGCTTTACCTACAGCACATTATTCGCTACATATTTAAATTTTAGCCTTTAGTGGTTTCAAAGTTGTACTTGAAGCTCTGATGCTACAGAAATATCTTTTCCTGTAAATCTATTTATCAGGAAGGCTTTCCTCGAATAACGAGAAATAATTTACTGATTTTTAACTATAATACGTACACTCAATTTATTTTAAAAAGTTTTTGGTGAAATATAAAACACATATTGTCATTGAATGAAAATTCAAAATAATAGAAAAAAATATCTTCATGCACATGGGGGTAGACATAGGTCTAAATAATTATGTCCTTCCGACCCATTTTGCACCGAATACTTTTGCTTAAGACAATGAAACATGTGGTGAGCCTGTTGCCGTATTATATACAAGCCAAGTATACAAGCCAACGACATAAATCGTATATAAGTTTTGAAAACTGTCATTGGTCAGAGCCTGCCACCTGGGGATCGAACTCGGATCTCTTGATTCGAAATTCCGACCACCCAACCACTCGGCTATCGTGACTTTTTATCAGATAATAATGACAAGTAAAATATGATAAGTCACCGATTGAATGATTCGTCTTATATTAACCGAATATTTATTGTGTCAGTGAAGATAAACAACGTTATAAATATAAGTACGATTCGATTGAACCGTTCTTATTCGGCGTGTCAGTCAATTACTTCAGTTTTTGTTTGTTATAAATTTTGATCGAATCGATTATCGTTACGTTTTTAATTAACTATTTTCGGCTATAGGCGGGCATCGACACGAATTAAAATGATTTAACATTTTCCCGCTACAAATCTCGGTGTTTCGGCAAATTTAGCACGCGGTGCGCGGTCCGTGGCAAGCTTTACAGTTCGCCACCGTTACGCGACGATTAAGCTGCGCACGCGCAACGCGCTGCCTACCCGACGCCCTATTGCGTTTGTAACGCTCCTGCACTTGTCATCATAAATGCTCTACATATAATATTACTGTAACTGGACTGTTCTCATGATTGCTTTTAAATCAACTTTGAAATAAGGCGGTTACCAGTGAAATGTAATAGTATATATATTTTCAAACGGTAGTAGGTAAAATTTTCAAACTGAAAACTACTGCTAATGATTGAATTTATTGTAATATCGCAATAGATATCTAAATTTTTTGTAGCGGCATTTATCATATGCATGAATTCGTTCTAATGTAGAATTAATAATCGCCGATCTCTCCTCCAAGTAAAAGTTATTATCAATGTTTGGAAGCGACCCAGATCTTTTACGAATTCGGCGCATGCTTCTCGCGCAAAAACGCCTAACAAATAAACTGCAAATAAAAGGTGTGAAAACGAAGTGAAATAGATAGCAGAGAGTTATGGCGAGGCATGCGCCGTGCCGACCATCGCGCGACCTGTTGTTACCTCGACATTCGTTGCAATGTGCGATAGTGGTGTAATGGATTAAGTGTTAGGGACATTAACATAATAACCTACATTTAGACTATCACATCCATTCGGGAAATTGCTTTTTTGACATGATTAAAAGCGCGGATATTGCACTTACATTGACTAGTCATCTATGAATGTTTTTGTAGTCGTTTATAATAATAGATTTTAGTGCAACACTGTTTTTATGAATACGGGCCAGCTAATTATCTAGTACTGTTAATAAGTCGCTACGGCATTTCCAATGGGCCTTGATAATATTGTACCATGACAACGACAGCGCACTCGATGGAAGCTCCTGTTGTCATTATTGGTTTATGATAAATTAAAAATAGATATTTTTTATCTGAAGGCATATTTCCAATACTATGATAGAGGGGGTTTTAGAAATCCTTTCACCTACTTTTAACCGACACATGCATTGTACTATAAGCAATGCATGTGTCGGTTAAAAGTAATTTAATAATAAGGCCTCGGTTAGTCACTTACACAAACATATAGAGTTGTATTTTAAAACATATAGAGTACATATAGAGTGCATAGTATATATTAAAACATATAGAGTGCCCTCACTATAATGCTTAGATTAAGTAAGTTAATGTTACATAAAAAGGAGAAAATTGTGTAGACCTCAGTATACCCCAGTATAGGTAATATGTCTTAGAGATATAGCTCATATACTGGATTTTTTTGGCGAAAAATTAAAAATATATTAGAAATAATATAGCTATTATATTAATAATGTACCTATTTCAATTTACCAGACTCTTTCCTTGGCCGCATTAGGCGCCTATGATCGATCGAAAATAAGGATGCTAAATTTTAACACAGATGTAATAATAACTATGACAAAGAAGAAACCAACTAGACCCATGCAAACACATTAATACAAGGGTTAAAAATTATAAAAACTTAATGCATTGTCACATTCTCTTCCAGTCTACTCTAGAGGAAGAGATAAAAAGAATCTTCACGCAATTCCCAATACAGGGGTAGACAGAGGTCAAGTCTAGACAATTAAGTCCCTTTGACCCACCTTCCACCGAAGATATTTTCGGGACAACGTGACAGGTGGTGAGCCCGTCACCGCCTTTATTTCCAAGCCAACGATGAAATTCGTACATAAGTTTTTGAAAAACTCATTGGTACTGCCACCTGGGAATCGAACTCGGGTCTCTCGACTCGAAATTCCGACCACCCAACAACTCGGCTATCGTGACTTGAGATAAAAAGAAGGCAGTTGCAAAATAAGTAAATAAGGAGCGCGTTCTAAAGGAGTGCAGTCTTAACTGTAAAAATAGGTAAATAAGCCTGTATAGTACTGGCTCGTAAAAAATTTAATTAAATATTAATAAATCTAAATATCTTCACACCATTCCCGATCAACCTTCCACCGAAGATATTTTCGGACAACGTAACAGGTGGTGAGCCCGTCGCCGACTTTATTTCCAAGCCAACGATATGAATCGTTCATAGGTTTTCAAAAAACCCATTGTTACGAGCCTGCCACGTGGGGATCGAACTCGGTTCTCTCGACTCGAATTCCAAACATCCGACCACTCAGCTATCGTGACTTTTTATAACAAATATTATAAACAATATAAGTATTATAAATATTATATGATGTGAAATGCGTATAAAAACACAGAGACGAACAAAAATTTTTAAAATCAAGTACATGTCCTAATTCAGTTTGGTCTAAAATCAGTTTCTTCCAAAATCCGTAACAATTTACCGTAACATTTTTTATTGTAATATTGGGGCATTATATTGTAATAAGTTGAGAATTGATATTAATGTAAATTGGTTGTAAATTACAATTATCGTACATTATTACATTTTCGTACATTATTTAAGAACATTCGTTTTGAAACTGTGTCATCATTTCAAGTCTTTATTGTTTTCTTTAAAGCAAAGAGCGTCGAACACTCATTACGATACCGAGACAAGTTGTTCTTTTCTTAGCTGCAGCCTGCGGCGCCATACACCGTAATTATTTTAGAAGCAAGTAATTGAATCTTACTAAAATAAAAATAGACTGAGGTATGCTGTGCACGATGTAATTTAAGATTTTCATTGCGCAGATAATGAGGGGCAATACGAATCACAACATTAACTTTCACTGATATGTCAACATATCAGTATGGCCTTAAATCCTCCTTTGGGAAACCGCAGGAAGTGAATCCAAAACTCACTAAGCTAGTTTTTTATACATTGGCAATTACATTGGCAATAGACAGTAAAATTGATAGTTTGTCATAAGTATTTTATTCTAATAAGATTTTTTAAATTTATTTTGAAAGTAGTGCTGCGTGATTTTACCCGCTTTTATACTTGATATTATAATTTTGCATTGTTCCTGCACACTACGCTTTTTCAGTGCGTTTTTTGTTAAAGCTTTCGATTTATTTTTTTAAATCTTTATATCCGAGTTTACAATTGGCATCGAGGTTAGGAGATATAAAAAACACGATGGTAAGCATCGCTACACAATAGGTCCATTGAGTCGCTTGAGGAGGGTTTAGAGAAAGGGATTCATAAAGGTGTAGCCGTGTGTTCGTTTCGTGTCTTGGACACCCTTAGTGAATCAAGAGAAACCTACAGGGCCAGTCGACCTTTGCGGTGATAGACGGTCCTTTTTATGCGCTGTGACGGACTGAGATGGAGGAGTTCGGATTAGGTATATTATTTCATAACAAGTCTATTTGGATACCTTCTATTTTTTTATGATCCCAAAGTAAGCTCTCAAGCATTTGTAGTATGGAATCAGAAACAATATGAAGGTACCACTTGTATTGAGGAGTAAATATCTCGGGCAATTTTAAAACTAATTGGGTTTCGTTTTTTATCTTATGTGAAAAAAAAGATATTTTATATCGTACATTGTGTATTAGTGGACCATGCAACAATAATTTCTCTGCATAATTTGAACTTTAAGGGCCAAAATTTGTTTCACCTCAATATCAACTCCCATGTATAATATATAATATGTATATACTATGTTAATCAAAAATGTTATAACAACGTCCGGTAAGTGGGGTATCTCAAAGCTATGCGGTGCACGCATCTCCTAAACATTGTTAATAATAATTGAAAAAATTTATCTCCGGCAAAATAACACAAAAAAGCAAAAAAGAAAATCACTTTTGTTATTATTTATTTATTTATTAATAATATATATTTTTTTCATCGACCATCGATTTTTTATTGTACATATGAGACTTGGTAATTAGACTTCTGCTGCATCTATAATAGTACACGCGGGCGAAACCGCACCGGAAATCCTTCAAATGTGAGTGACCTATTTTCGAGTCCCGGGTCGGCACTTTTGAAAGAGTTAAAAACTAATAATAAGTGTTGAATTTTCCAAGAGCTCTGCGAGCAATGAGCAATATGGCGCACGATATCTTGCTCTAGCCATTGACAATTATTTGAGAATAGGGATATGTCCAGTCGTGGTGGACATTAAAATATTGCTTGTATCTATCACTAATTCGATGTTAAATTTAAATAGTCTGAACCTTTTTAACCCGATTGACATTAGTTATACCATAAAATAATTTAATATAGCATAGTTAATTACTGGACCGCTCGCAATGGAAGTTACGACTTTTGTTGCAATATAATTTATTGCAGGCAGTTTCCTAGATGGAATGCAGTTCCACCGTTGGATGTTGATGTCGATGGCGTACTCTGATGCCATTTTGAGTTCCGTTGTACTATCTTCTTGTTCCAGCTTGTTTCAAGTTTGCGGATATTGGTGGCAAATTGCAGTGTTCAGCTTCGGGCACTTTATTGAAAATTCGATCTTTCTACTGCAGTGAGAAGCAATTTGGCGGGAACACGAAAGTGTACTCTGCGTGCGCGCATTACGAACGACAGTTGGATGGCCTATGTGCCGGTGGGAATCCGTTATCCGGCGTCAGGTTACGGTCACGTCTATATAAGACGGTGGCGTCTTCTTCACCATTTCATTTCGTTTGAGACGCCTGGTCGGCTGCGTGGTCGTGTCTACACGCGCCCCAGTGTCAATATCCGTGGCGGTGTTCGCGAGCACCACTCTATCCACCGCAGTTCATTCGTTTAGGGTCTAGTGCTCGCGCATTTGTGTAGCCGGGACACAGTTCAGTTGCGTGGAACATTAAAATTAAGCTTTTCGTGTGTAGATTGGAGGTATTGAAGAAGTTGAAGGAAACGGGGTATGTATTTTAATCAAAAATGATATATTGGGCTATTCAATCGTTGTCGTTCCATTTGTTATTACAAACTTTAATTATAATTTATGTCATACAATTTCTTTAATTACTTTATTTAGAACCTGAGCTGTAAGGATACTCACAAGTAATAAAAAACTCATTTCAATTTACAACGTTAAACGGTGCCGTTTAATATTCTAAGCAATTTTTTTATTAACATTTAAATCTCCGAGAAATAAACATTCAAATATTCAAATTAACCAGACGAGTATAAATATAAACACTGTTCATAAAAACCAAAGGTTTTTAGCAAAAAAATAATAGAAACGTTGTTTTGATTTAGAATAACTGTAGTTGCTTTTATCTAAGTGAAATTGTCATTAAAAATACAAATTAACATTCAGACATTATTTTAATAATTATTATTCAAAAAGCTTCAACAGCTTTATTGAAATTAGTACCAGCGAACCCAGGACGTCTATCATGACATGATTTAATGACTTCTGAAGATGCTGTGTGATTTCGCAACACTGTCTTCTTTTTATTACGCTGGTAATATTATAAAGTATTTGTCTAGAAATCATGAAAATAATATTATATTAGTCTTACTAGTTCAAGATTTAAATATTTAAAAAATATTTTAAATTATAAAAAAATATGTTAAAACAACCTTCAGTTACTATTCATGTTTTTTATACTTCATTTAATTTTCTAAATTATCACTTTTATAAGCAAAATTTATATATTAAAGAGTGTATTTTAATAATAAAAAAAACAATGATATATGAAGATTCATCAGATTTATATTATTTCTATGATCTGACTACCTTTTATTTTCATAATTATAACCTGTGTCACGATAGCCGAGTGGTTGGGTGGTCGGAATTTCGAGTCAATAGACCCGAGTTCGATCCTCAGTTGGTAGGCTCGTACCAATGGGTTTTTCAAAAACTTATGTACGAATATCGTTGGCTTGGACATAAAGGAGGCGACGGGCTCACCACCTGTCACGTTGTCCCGAAAATATCTTCGGTGAAAGGTGGGTCGAAGGGACTTAATTGTCTAGACTCGACCTCTGTCTACCCCTGTATTGGGAATTGCGTGAAGATATTTTTTTTTTTTTTTATAACCTAGTTGCACCTTTATTTACTTTTATGACATATTTACGGAAAGTGGAGTGTGAGTGTCGCACTGATTAAGCAAATGCCTTATTTTAAATACTCATTTCCATAATTGATTGTACGTTTGGACGTGTTTCTCTTCCTGTTCATTCTGTAAACATGGCAATAGTACATAAAATTATAAGAGAGAATGTACTGACGGACTCACAACGTTAATAAATAAATAAATATCTTCACGCATTTCCCAATACAGGGTTAGACAGAGTTCTAGTCTAGACAATTAAGTCCCTTCGACCCACCTTCCACCGAAGATATTTTCGGGACATCGTGACAGGTAGTGAGCCTGTTTCCGTCTCTATGTCCAAGACAACGATATGGTACGAGCTTGCCACCTGGGGATCGAACTCGGGTCTTATGACTCAAAATTCCGACCACCTAATTACTGGGCTATCGTGACTGAAAACGTAACGTAACATAGGTAATAAAGTTACATATACATCTTGAGTATCAACTTGTCTATTTTAGCTTTATAAAAATTAATATTTTTAGTTCTACATTCTTTAAGAAAACCATAGAGGATAATTTGAAACGGCTACTATTTTATAAACAAAAAATGTCCGCGGCAATACAGTTCAAGTTTTATTCGCACGGTCCATCTTAACTTTGCTGTACTTAGAAAACGCATAGTATTGGTACGTAGATGGTAAAATGATTGCAGTCATTACTAGGGAATTACAAGAGGGCGAAGAAAGCTTTACATGCACTCGCGTGAGATACCAGCCGTTCGTTGTTATCGTTTAATAGTACTTTTTGCGGTGTTATAAATGCATATTTCTTTTCTCCACTGTATTTTAAAGTACATTCCAGAAATAAATAATAATTTTTTGTAGGTATAACTAGTAAATTTTTATTCTCGCAATAGTTACAACATATTGTTTTTGATGCCTTTGGAAAACGAGGATAAAGTTAATTGAAATATTACAATAGACGTTTGTATCCCAACACCATGTAGATGTTATAATTTTGAGCGTATTTTTATCCAGCACTGCACATAGCACTTTTAATCTATTAACAACTTACCGGGATACACTTAAATAAATCAACATCCAAAGGATTGATAATTTATCTCGCCTATATCATACAATGAAGTGTTATGTCACATTTTAAAACGTTACTATGATACTACTCTAAAGGTAGTGATTACAATGCTGTTTGAAGTAATACTGTTACTTAGCATAGACTGTCTTTTATAAAAGAATTAAAATAAACTTGTCATGTGTAATACAAATTGTATTTTAAAAATCAAAGACTAATATTCTGCAAGTTTTTTGAAAATAAAATAAGACTAAATCCTGATTAAAACTGGTTTTAAGGCAAGTCCTTCAATACGCTGAGGGTATGTTTCTTAGTTATATATAACATGAGCTGTAGCTATATTATTAAAATAATTAAAGACTGCTTTGATTTGAATTATAATTGAATTAATTCTCAATTTTATTTAAATAAAATGAAAAAAATTACAGACACAGCCGAGATTAAAAGGCGTTTATTTAATGTCAAAAAGTCTAGCATAGCGGGCTTAAAAATTATGGTAAACATATGTTTTATTTATAAATAGTGACCATAAATTATATTAAAATTAATTAATAATAAACATTTAAATTTTGTTTTAGTAACTACTTGCATTAACATAATATATAAAGTACAACAAAGGCTTTCAATAACACGTTCCTTTTGATAGATGAATTAAAAAGGCACAAATAATGGCGATCAATGGCCTGCGACGTCATATGCATCGTATGTCGTAAGTTACGCTGATAAAAAAAAACTTGTCTATGTTATCCGAACGCGTGGGCGCATAATAACCAGTTGGAAGCTTTTTTGCCGACAAGTGCACATGACCTTGACCGGGTACACCGCTCTACCCAAATTGCTGATCGGCCTACTTACATAAGTATACTTACATACGAGTATCCGATGCATTGCGCTTCTTATACACACTCAACATTGCAGTTACGGTTTAAATAGAATATTGTACAGAGCTTTGATTAGAATATAGAATTTGAGGCGATCTTGACATCAACTAAGATTTTTTCAAAAATTCATAGATAGCATCGAAAAACATATAAGTAACCTATTACTGCACCCAAATTACGATTTTCGTCTACATTTGCAGATCAAGTGGTTATAATTTCTAACAATATATTCTAGCTCTGTATTATTTCTCTCCCTGACGAATGTGGAAGAAACTCCTGAAAACTCCCAAAGTTGGTGGCTGGCTGTTGATAGGTTGGTATTATAGGTATTTATAATACCTACCTCTCAACAGCTAATTATGTGCAGAATGTGGTCACACTTCAGATTTTCTTCTATGTTGCAGCAAAATGCAACTCGACTTGAAACAAACATCAAGTACTGACAATAGGGAGTTAATTGTTATAAGCAAAAACCAGCGAAATGTCAAAAGAGGTCGATATACCTATTTCGTTATAAGAAATGTTATCCATATGTATTTAGTAACGAACCGATTATTTATCAATAATCTATCGCGATCACTTCATGTTCATTGCACTCCATCGTAGATTCCAGATTATAAATAGGTCGGTTTATATTATTAGCGAAGTATTTATTGCAATTTTATTATTCCATCGAGCCTAATTCAGCATTTAGTTTTAATAAAATGTACGATAATGTAATTACGGAAAGCTATAACTTATTCGCGCTTGTTCATAATTAAATATAAACAAAGTCTACAACTCGCCATTACAAAAGATGTAAAACAGCAGTCAAAATAATTATCGCTACTGCTTTTATTTCTTGTCGTAAAAAAAAGAAAAAAAAATTGTCTTCTATGTTTCTTTTATGAATTAATTGATTGATGAACTGATAATCCGTTGAAACTGTTTACCGTGTTTAATTCTAACCGTAACAAGACGTACATCTTGTTGATCCCTTCTAACTTCTTGATATTGGCCGCAGTCATGGACAGAAACTAATATCTTATAAGTATGGTTAGGATATAATTACAGATTCCAATGTAATCAGATCCCATCTACCTATCATTCAAGTTTTTTTTGAATAACTTTATTCACTTCAAAAGTCACGATAGCCGAGTGGCTAGGTGGTCGGAATTTCGAGTAAAGAGACCCGAGTTCGATACCCATTGGGCAGGCTCGTTCATACAATAGATTTTTCAAAAACTTATGTACGAATCATATTTGGCTTGGACATAAAGACGACGACGTACTCACCACCCGTTGTATCACGTTGTCCCGAAAATATCTTCGGTGGAATGTGGGTCAAAGTCCTCTGTCTACCCCCTATTGGAAATTCCGTGAAGATATTTTTTTTAAAGTTAATACGATAGGAATGTGAGATGATTTTGATTTGTAGATAGCTACGGCACTGGTGACCTTAAGAAGAATATAAATAAAAAATCTAAACAATAATCTCGGGTAGTATTGAGTTCGTAGGTTAGATTAATTAAATCAACATTAAGTCTATAATTAATTTTTTGCTTTAATTTAAAATGTATTTATATGTGTAATTTGAAACTATGGTATTTCTAAAGAAAAGCTCTTTAGCCCCGTTGAGCAATATTTGGTAGAGAAAAAAAATTATGGTTTCGCGTCGCTGAGGCTCGTGACGTATTGCGCTTGGGCCAGACTGGCGACGAGTCATACATACTGTCGAGTATACTACATATAGGGTATGTACATGTATACTCGACTGTGTCAGATGATTTATTTACTTTTTGGATGGGTAAAATCTTGTGATTTCTCGTCAATGACATATATAATACCAGAAAGTGATGTGGTTATGTTGGCTGCTTCAAAAGTTTATTTTGTGTATAATGTGCATTGTTTTAATTGTGTTTTTGATAATCATTATTTGAATTGCTTAATTGTAGAATCACTGTG
The DNA here is from genome assembly GCA_029286605.1 of Sericinus montela. Classification (NCBI taxonomy): domain Eukaryota; kingdom Metazoa; phylum Arthropoda; class Insecta; order Lepidoptera; family Papilionidae; genus Sericinus; species Sericinus montela. The sequence goes on from JAGSMR010000021.1 coordinate 7,000,529, forward strand.
CAGTACAACAGTGAGTATTTAATATACCTATATATTTAGGTAGAAAAATAAATGACAAAAACGAAGTACCGTCTAATATTTCTAACATTTTTCAGTTATTCCACCCATAACTTTGAGTCACCACGTCTGTCGGCCAGCTGTGTTTGTCACTATATTTTTAATTATATTTCCTTAGGCTAAAAAGGTAAATGGTAAGTGTCAATTTACTCTTAATGTGTTATGAGGCTTATTATGAGATGGAGAAAAAAAACTTAAAATATTATATTGAAACCGTGAAGTGGGCTAAACTGCAAATTGACAAATTTTTATTATCTTTGGTAACGATGCCACGATAGCCGAGTGGTTGGGTGGTCGGAATTTCGAGTCAATAGACCCGAGTTCGATACCCATTGGGCAGGCTCGTTCATACAATAGATTTTCAAAAACTTATGTACGAATATCGTTGGCTTGGACATAAAGACGACGACGTACTCACCACCCGTTGTATCACGTTGTCCCGAAAATATCTTCGGTGGAATGTGGGTCAAAGTCCTCTGTCTACCCCCTATTGGAAATTCCGTGAAGATATTTTTTTTAAAGTTAATACGATAGGAATGTGAGATGATTTTGATTTGTAGATAGCTACGGCACTGGTGACCTTAAGAAGAATATAAATAAAAAATCTAAACAATAATCTCGGGTAGTATTGAGTTCGTAGGTTAGATTAATTAAATCAACATTAAGTCTATAATTAATTTTTTGCTTTAATTTAAAATGTATTTAAATGTGTAATTTGAAACTATGGTATTTCTAAAGAAAAGCTCTTTAGCCCCGTTGAGCAATATTTGGTAGAGAAAAAAAATTATGGTTTCGCGTCGCTGAGGCTCGTGACGTATTGCGCTTGGGCCAGACTGGCGACGAGTCATACATACTGTCGAGTATACTACATATAGGGTATGTACATGTATACTCGACTGTGTCAGATGATTTATTTACTTTTTGGATGGGTAAAATCTTGTGATTTCTCGTCAATGACATATATAATACCAGAAAGTGATGTGGTTATGTTGGCTGCTTCAAAAGTTTATTTTGTGTATAATGTGCATTGTTTTAATTGTGTTTTTGATAATCATTATTTGAATTGCTTAATTGTAGAATCACTGTGCAGTACAACAGTGAGTATTTAATATACCTATATATTTAGGTAGAAAAATAAATGACAAAACGAAGTACCGTCTAATATTTCTAACATTTTCAGTTATTCCCATACCATACCCATAACTTTGAGTTACCACGTCTGTCGGCCAGCTGTGTTTGTCACTATATTTTTCATTATATTTCCTTAGGCTAAAAAGGTAAATGGTAAGTGTCAATTTACTCTTAATGTGTTATGAGGCTTATTATGAGATGGAGAAAAAAAAACTTAAAATATTATATTGAAACCGTGAAGTGGGCTAAACTGCAAATTGACAAATTTTTATTATCTTTGGTAACGATGCCACGATAGCCGAGTGGTTGGGTGGTCGGAATTTCGAGTCAATAGACCCGAGTTCGATCCCCAGTTGGTAGGCTCGTACCAATGGGTTTTCAAAAACTTATGTACGAATATCGTTGGCTTGGACATAAAGACGACGACGTACTCACCACCTGTCACGTTGTCCCGAAAATGTCTTCGGTGGAAGGTGAATCGACTCCTCAATGAAAGAAAAAGCCTGGCTCGGAATAAGTAAGCTTCCCTTTGATGGTATGGCAGATATTGTCGATATGAACATGGGTCATTTGCCATTAGGGGTGATTTAGAACCCTCCATGGTTCTAAATCACCCCTCCACTGGGTATATACTCATGAGAGCTTATTTATTTATATTGAGATCCGTATAAAGATATATCTAAGTTCTCAGAATATCGATGAGTCTTTACGGCGCCTTAAATGTCAACATCCTCTGCCAAATGTAAATTAATAGGCATGTAATTCAATCGTGACTCATTTATCTCTCAACCACATTGAAGAATAATGATTTCTTTTGTAACAAATAAATCTATTTTCGCAATAAGTTGACCCCAGCATCCGTATTGTATATATCATATTTATTCGGTGGTGGTACATAAAACAATAATATTGATTTTAACAAAAGCTTTTTTGATATTGTTTTCATCATAGATAAGAATAGAAAAAACTGTTTAATATAGTAATAATAATGAAGTAAATGTCATTGGAGCACATATAAAGCAAATTACAGTAATATAATAACTGTGAGGCGGAAAGTGTTTTACCAAACAATACATCTCTAATGCGTCTGTATGTGTACATGCGATTAACTCCGATACGACTGCACGAATTTTCACACGAAACTTCAGTAATTTAAGTCGTGATTAAATATCTTCAACTATGTTACATTATAATCTAACCAACTTTGTACTTGACAATCCAGAAAAACGTACCTGTCTTTTTATGTTTGATTTGATTTGATTTGTCAATTCAATCGAATTGTTATCAGGCCGCTAAGCAGTAATAAAAGGGAGACAATTTAGCGTTTACAAGATAAGACACAGCAAATTGTAAAGATTTTAAAATGGTGATTTTGTTATGATCTTGAAATATTACAACTTAAAAATTGTTTCGATAGATTACTATTGACTAAATAATATATTTAATTATTATCCACCAATAATTTATGTCAATAAAAGATATTGTTTTCATCATAGATAAGAATAGAAAAACTGTTTAATATAGTAATAATAATGAAGTAAATGTCATTGGAGCACATATAAAGCAAATTACAGTAATATAATAACTGTGAGGCGGAAAGTGTTTTACCAAACAATACATCTCTAATGCGTCTGTATGTGTACATGCGATTAACTCCGATACGACTGCACGAATTTTCACACGAAATTTCAGTAATTTAAGTCGTGATTAAATATCTTCAACTATGTTACATTATAATCTAACCAACTTTGTACTTGACAATCCAGAAAAACGTACCTGTCTTTTTATGTTTGATTTGATTTGATTTGATTTGATTTGATTTGATTTGATTTGATTTGATTTGATTTGATTTGATTTGATTTGATTTGATTTGTCAATTCAATCGAATTGTTATCAGGCCGCTAAGCAGTAATAAAAGGGAGACAATTTAGCGTTTACAAGATAAGACACAGCAAATTGTAAAGATTTTAAAATGGTGATTTTGTTATGATCTTGAAATATTACAACTTAAAAATTGTTTCGATAGATTACTATTGACTAAATAATATATTTAATTATTATCCACCAATAATTTATGTCAATAAAAGATATTGTTTTCATCATAGATAAGAATAGAAAAACTGTTTAATATAGTAATAATAATGAAGTAAATGTCATTGGAGCAAATATAAAGCAAATTACAGTAATATAATAACTGTGAGGCGGAAAGTGTTTTACCAAACAATACATCTCTAATGCGTCTGTATGTGTACATGCGATTAACTCCGATACGACTGCACGAATTTTCACACGAAACTTCAGTAATTTAAGTCGTGATTAAATTATCTTCAACTATGTTACATTATAATCTAACCAACTTTGTACTTGACAATCCAAAAAAACGTACCTGTCTTTTTATGTTTGATTTGATTTGTCAATTCAATCGAATTGTTATCAGGCCGCTAAGCAGTAATAAAAGGGGAGACAATTTAGCGTTTACAAGATAAGACACAGCAAATTGTAAAGATTTTTAAAATGGTGATTTTGTTATGATCTTTAAATATTACAACTTAAAAAATTGTTTCGATAGACTACTATTGACTAAATAATATATTTAATTATTATCCACCAATAATTTATGTCAATAAAAGATATTGTTTTCATCATAGATAAGAATAGAAAAAACTGTTTAATATAGTAATAATAATGAAGTAAATGTCATTGGAGCACATATAAAGCAAATTACAGTAATATAATAACTGTGAGGCGGAAAGTGTTTTACCAAACAATATATCTCTAATGCGTCTGTATGTGTACATGCGATTAACTCCGATACGACTGCACGAATTTTCACACGAAATTTCAGTAATTTAAGTCGTGATTAAATATCTTCAACTATGTTACATTATAATCTAACCAACTTTGTACTTGACAATCCAGAAAAACGTACCTGTCTTTTTATGTTTGATTTGATTTGATTTGTCAATTCAATCGAATTGTTATCAGGCCGCTAAGCAGTAATAAAAGGGGAGACAATTTAGCGTTTACAAGATAAGACACAGCAAATTGTAAAGATTTTTAAAATGGTGATTTTGTTATGATCTTGAAATATTACAACTTAAAAAATTGTTTCGATAGACTACTATTGACTAAATAATATATTTAATTATTATCCACCAATAATTTATGTCAATAAAAGATATTGTTTCTAGCTGATTCTTTAAAGCCCTTGCCCTTTGGCCCACACATCTCCCTCCCCCAATTCTGTGGGGGGACGGCACTCTAAGGGAGGCAACGCATCTGCTATGCCTCTGGTATCTCTGGTATATACATGGGCGGCGGTAATCACTTACCATCACGTGAGCCGCCTGCTCGTTTGCCTCCCTTTTCCATAAAAAAAGCACTAATTGCATTTTGACATAAATTCTTAGGCTTTGCTTTTTTCATTTATTCTCTTCGAGGACATTCCTCGAAGGGAATAATTCTGCGTTTTTCAAATTGAAACGTTCGATTTCTCCATAGCTAATAGAAAGAAAGGTTCAAGAAGTTATTGCCAGCTAAGTAGTAAGGATTCGAAATTTACATCATAAATTTAATTTTATATGTTTCAACAATAAATCATTTATTGAATGCATAGACTAAAAAATGTTCGCTAAACGCTATCACTAACTAAAAATTGGCGATAAATTGCGTTACAGTAATTAGGAAAGAATGTTTGAATAAGCGCGAAGTATTGTGTAGCTCATGTATAATAGCGTACAAAAACTGATGTAATTTAGTAAGTCCCGGTTATATCCAAAAAAACTTGTTTAGATACAGGTATGTTGTTTGAAATAAAAATGATTTAACGCGTTGTCTGTTGTTCTGGCGTTTAATTTCTTCTAATTGTCTTTAGCCGGTATCTTAAGGTCTGTTGACCTGACTCTTCGTATTCCAAACTCATAATACTGTTTGTTTCAATACTGTTTTTCATTAGTTTGTACTGAAAAATTAGTTAAGATTCCACTTAGAATAATTCAAGTAAAGTATTTTATTGATGAAATAAAGCTTTTGCTCTTAACAGTGATTACTCTGTTGAATTTTGAAAGATAAAATATATTTTGCTTGATTATGGATAATATTATTATAATATAATTCCAATAAATATTTATTACCTTGAGGATATACCATTCCCATTTCTTTCCGTGGATATATTAAAAGGCGACTAAGAAAACCTTACTCAGAATAATCGTTTAGAAAATAGCAGATAAAGATTTAGCAGATCGGTTGCGTCTAATGTGTGAAGTTGCTGGTATTGCAATCGCCAAGCGGCTTGCCAAGCGAGACGATTATGGCAAACTATCTCTTATGAGGGAGGCCTGCGGTAATGTAACAAAAAGGTTTTTAGTGATCGAGAATAAGAATTTCTTTCTCCAGCGACCAAATTTTACTAGACCCATGTGGCGCTCTACTGACAGATTTTTCACGGCATCTTAACGGTTATTTTGTTTGACAAAAGTCAGAGATATAACTTTCACTGAGTGGTCGAATCACGTAGTGAGATGCAAGAAACATTAGTGGTGTATTGTCGGTTATAATGGATTTACCACAGTGTCCCGACCGTGTTCTGCGCGTGCGAAGCCGCCGCACGTAGCGCTGCGACCCACTAAAGTGAATAAACGAGAAAGTGCATACGTTGCCTTTGGTACGTTTATGTTTGGCATCCAGTGGGTGGACCAGTCACCAAATGGGCTAAATCTCGGAAATATTTTAGAATCAGCTTCCAAAGGTTACAAATAGCGGTTTCCAATTTCCTTAAAATTATGCCTGTAAGTAATAAGTGAAGAGTAAATTATAATTTAGTTACATATATGTTTTAAAAATCTCCTAGACACACAAAATTTGTTATTTTGGCATGGACTGGACATGGAATAGTATCCGGGAACAAGAAGCGTTGGGTAGTATCGCGGAAATAGGGAAATGTTCATAAAAAATTAAATATTTTAAATTTTAAGAGTAGGTTTTCAAACATCACTTGAAAGTTTTACGGTTTAGTTGTTTCGTTTAGTTTTCAGATTAGTTCAATAGTTTTACTTTTTTTTGGTTAGCCATAATCAAATCAATAACATTTGATAATGGATAACTAGTATTCTGAAATTGTACTGCTCCGGAAATTTCAAAAGTGTTACTTTGCCTTCTGCAATTTCACCCATGTGAAATGTGTCGTTGACGCTTTCATCTTGGCATCATGGTTGTCATTCAGGCGTGGCGTCGCTTGAGAACCGTGCCAGTGCAGAATTACCCTCACCTCCTTGTTCCAATCTTAGGCAAAAATATCGCATATAGTATTCAGAGCAAGACCATTGGTGTAGTTGACATAGTTTATTATTAAATAGGAACATGTAAATAGAAAGTGTCCTATGTCTAAGTTGGTTTACGAGCATGTGTTTGTACGAATACTTCATGACTAGGCTCACCACCTGTTACACTACTGTCCCAAATAAGCTGGGTGGAAATTCGGTCGACAGCTGCAGAAGGGATATGGGTAGCTGCGTAAAGATAAAAAATAACAGTTATTAAAGCTTCACGCATTTCCCAATACAGACCTAACCAGATGTCTAGACAATTTAGATTTTGCGACCCACATAATCGTTTTATTTATTTATCGAGAAGGTGACAGATGATGAGCCAGTCGCCATATTTTCGCCAAGATAACAATATAAATCTTACGCTAGTTTAAAAAAAACTTGTACTTACGTATCTACCTCCTGAGACCGAACTCGGGTCTGTTGACTCGAATTCCCATCTAGCAACCGCTCCGTTATCGTGACTTAAATTTAATGTAAACTTTTGTAAATTCTTACTTTTTCGTCAATCGATTACACTAAGATCGTAGCATATAAAAGAAATTTAGCATCAATATTTGATATTTAATTTATCGTTAATTCTTCATGTAACATAAAAATATAATGCAATTGTAAGCAGGAACTGACTCATAATGATCGAACATTAATAATCTCGCCATATCGTCACTTATTTGTTGCGGATGACGAAGCTCATAAATAATTTATAATAGTGCTTATGATTCTACATCTCACTTTAGAAAGGACCTCCGCAACGCCTAACTATTGATGAAAATTGATAAGTATTTATAACAATGAGATTGTGAGATGCATGAATAGGAAGAGCCTGGGCCTAAGGATGGAAGGTTGCATAACTCACTAAATGCTTAAGTAAGTTGGAATTGATTTTTCTATAGTGGTAGTATCGATTAAGGAATATATTATCCCCTTTCTACTCGTGGGGGTCATAAGAGACGACGTAGAGAAGCCTTGAAAATATTACCATAATGAATGGTATTATTACCCTGTCAAATAAAAAAAACAGACCGGTGATGGGCAGCAGCGTCTGTGGTGCTAGGTGTCTGGTACTGCGATTGCCAATCCGCTTGTCAAACATGGCGATAGTAGCGAACCCTCCCTCGGAAGAGTCCTATATCGAGCAGTGGATTATTAATGACCTTTATAGATGAATTATGAGTCTTATGAGGCTCTTAATTAATAATATAATATAAATCCAGAATGAAAATTAGATATTAAAGTTATACAATGTTTTTACAACATTCAATTTTAAAAAAGTATTTTGCTCGCGTAATGCTCTATACTCTATACATACAGTATATTTTATGTTAGTATGTTAAGTGCTCGAATGGATGGTGATTGAAATATTAAATGCTATTTGTTACCTGTTAGTGCTTTTTAAATAGATCGTTTCAACAGCCAGGATGACAATGTAATTTTTGTATTATCAAACTTGACAAAAATCTGAGTACATCCAAAAACGTGTACACCACTAAAGTAAATTTCAACACAGTATTCCGTACAGTATAGGAAAATAGAAAACTACTGTAGTATTCTTACAACGAACGGCGGTGCATATAAGGAAGTTGTAATCGGTGCAAGTAATTTTTTATCTAATGGTGATGTATATCTTCCTTGTAATTTAAAACCGGCTGTGAGGCTACAATTCCAACCGCATCTATTATTTTTATCTGAAAGTGCAATGTACGATGTAAAGAAATTTTATATTTTGCAATATTGTTCAATATAATCTTGTGTTTAATTTTTAATATTTTATTTGAAATCCGAAAGGTAGTCTTGAAATATAAAAGTATCTTATTTAAATATTCAAGTTTCGATGATGTAGCGTACATTTCACACCATACTGATATAAGCCTTTTATTAAACCTAACAAAAATTTGGATGTATAATTTTAACCTAAAATAAACTTATATCATAAACATATAAAACTTATACCATAAACATATAAAACTTATACCATAAACATATAAAACTTATACCATAAAGAAGTCTATCAACCGTATTTAATGAAATTAAATAGTATCTTTATTCGGCCGGGCCGCAATAGTTACATAATAATAGTGACAACGTCGTGCAGTGCGGTCAGCGACCGCCGCACTTCCCCGATCAGGATCCCCACGGCTCCCGCAGTTGATCAGAGTTCGAAACAACGCTGATATTATCCACGCTGTCAACGATCGCCGCGACAATCGGAATAAGTCACGTCGGCGTGTGATTTTTTCACAAACTATTTAAAGTTAGTCTTTTATTAAATAACAAATTAACAAATACATAAGGACACCATCACATTCATTGCTAATCCCAAAGTAAGAAGCTAAAGCACTTGTGTTATGGAATCGGAAACAATGAAGGTACCATAAACACCCAGAACCAAATCAATAGGTAAAGGGAATCGAATCCGGACCTCAGAACAGGCGATGTAGTGTGTACGTGACGTACACGGAAGTCCTCTATGAAAGATCATAATCGAGAGAAAATCTCCAATGTGTTCATTCTGTAAAAATGTTTTTTTTACATCCATTCAATCACATGGAATCGTGTTTAGGCGGTACATACAATAGACATCAACGTGCTATTTTTGTCAATAGTACATTTTTCTAATATACTATAGACAAAAATAGTATGGACATAAATGTACTGTAATTTATATATTATCTATACATTTTTTAAGTCTATGAAGACCTAGATGATGAATAATGTACAAAGTAATGTGTGCACTATACACTTTTATAGTTAATTATGAATTAATATTATAAGTTTTAATCACTGTCACAACCTTGTTGCCAATTCAATTTTCTTAAAATCTTTTTAAAAAATATCTTGAAAAGTTTTCTTGAAAACTATGCTTTAAAAGTGAAAGTAATAAAAAAGATTTAAAATTGGCGTTATTCTCAAAAAGTATGACATTTAAAATAAAAAATAATACTTATCGTTCTACTTCACGGTTACTGTTATTCCGAAGAAACAAAATCATTTAATATCGATATAACAAAAGAATAAAAATACAAAGTGATTACATTAACCTACTATAGAGCCGTTTAGGTCTTATTTGTAATTAAAGGCGTTAAATTTGGTAAGACAGCGTGTCGAGGCGGGTCCGGAATCTGTTGTTTGCAAAAACAAATCTAACGGGTCACTATCATGTAGGTCGGTTAAATTGTTGCTACAGTTCAATGCTGGGTGTGATAAAATCTTGGCTGAAATCAGAGCTTTAAGATAAGACAAAGTTTCAAGTTGCTTTTCCACTTTCTCGCGGTGTAATTGTTGTTATGAAAATGCTTAGCCTAACTCAATAATAAAATGTCTTTAAATCACTAATCATAATCATAATGTACAATATCAGATAATGATAATGTTTATCACTGAGAACTTGTGCCGAAACATGGTTCTATACTTATGGTAGTTGACCTGTTTGCCTAGTTAAATTAAGTATGCAATATTACAAATATGTATGAGTCTGATATCATTTATGTTTCTCACTGCAGTTCCGTTACAGTAAAATCATTAAAAATATAAAAGATAAAGCATATAAAAGAAATTTAGCATCAATATTTGATATTTAATTTATCGTTAATTCTTCATGTAACATAAAATATAATGCAATTGCCAAGCGGCTTGCCAAGCGAGACGATTATGGCAAACTATCTCTTATGAGGAGGCCTGCGGTAATGTAACAAAAGGTTTTTAGTGATCGAGAATAAAATTTCTTTCTCCAGCGACCAAATTTTACTAGACCCATGTGGCGCTCTACTGACAGATTTTCACGGCATCTTAACGGTTATTTTGTTTGACAAAAGTCAGAGATATAACTTTCACTGAGTGGTCGAATCACGTAGTGAGATGCAAGAAACATTAGTGGTGTATTGTCGGTTATAATGGATTTACCACAGTGTCCCGACCGTGTTCTGCGCGTGCGACCGCCGCACGCCAGCGCTGCGACCCACTAAAGTGAATAAACGAGAAAGTGCATACGTTGCCTTTGGTACGTTTATGTTTGGCATCCAGTGGGTGGACCAATCACCAAATGGGCTAAATCTCGGAAATATTTTAGAATCAGCTTCCAAAGGTTACAAATAGCGGTTTCCAATTTCCTTAAAATTATGCCTGTAAGTAATAAGTGAAGAGTAAATTATAATTTAGTTACATATATGTTTTGAAAATCTCCTAGACACACAAAATTTGTTATTTTGGCATGGACTGGACATGGAATAGTATCCGGGAACGAGAAGCGTTGGGTAGTATCGCGGAAATAGGGAAATGTTCATAAAAATTTAAATATTTTAAATTTTAAGAGTAGGTTTTCAAACATCACTTGAAAGTTTTACGGTTTAGTTGTTTCATTTAGTTTTCAGATTAGTTCAATAGTTTTACTTTTTTTTGGTTAGCCATAATCAAATCAATAACATTTGATAATGGATAACTATTCTGAAATTGTACTGCTCCGGAAATTTCAAAAGTGTTACTTTGCCTTCTGCAATTTCACCCATGTGAAAAGTGTCGTTGACGCTTTCATCTTGGCATCATGGTTGTCATTCAGGCGTGGCGTCGCTTGAGAACCGTGCCAGTGCAGAATTACCCTCACCTCCTTGTTCCAATCTTAGGCAAAAATATCGTATATAGTATTCAGAGCAAGACCATTGGTGTAGTTGACATAGTTTATTATTAAATAGGAACATGTAAATAGAAAGTGTCCTATGTCTAAGTTGGTTTACGAGCATGTGTTTGTACGAATACTTCATGACTAGGCTCACCACCTATTACACTACTGTCCCAAATAAGCTGGCCGGAAATTCGGTCGACAGCTGCAGAAGGGATATGGGTAGCTGCGTAAAGATAAAAAATAACAGTCATTAAAGCTTCACGCATTTCCCAATACAGAGGTAACCAGATGTCTAGACAATTTAGATTTTGCGACCCACATAATCGTTTTATTTATTTATCGAGAAGGTGACAGGTGATGAGCCAGTCGCCATATTTTCGCCAAGATAACAATATAAATCTTACGCTAGTTTAAAAAAAACTTGTACTTACGTATCTACCTCCTGAGACCGAACTCGGGTCTGTTGACTCGAATTCCCATCTACCAACCGCTCCGTTATCGTGACTTAAATTTAATGTTAACTTTTGTAAATTCTTACTTTTTCGTCAATCGATTACACTAAGATCATTAAAAATATAAAAGATAAAGCATATAAAAGAAATTTAGCATCAATATTTGATATTTAATTTATCGTTAATTCTTCATGTAACATAAAATATAATGCAATTGTAAGCAGGAACTGACTCATAATGATCGAACATTAATAATCTCGCCATATCGTCACTTATTTGTTACGGATGACGAAGCTCATAAATAATTTATAATAGTGCTTATGATCCTACATCTCACTTTAGAAAGGACCTCCGCAACGCCTAACTATTGATGAAAATTGATAAGTATTTATAACAATGAGATTGTGAGATGCATGAATAGGAAGAGCCTGGGCCTAAGTATGCAAGGTTGCATAACTCACTAAATGCTTAAGTAAGTTGGAATTGCTTTTTCTATCGTGGTAGTATCGATTAAGGAATATATTATCCCCTTTCTACTCGTGGGGGTCATAAGAGACGACGTAGAGAAGCTTTGAAAATATTACCATAATGGATGGTATTATTACCCTGTCAAATAAAAAAAACAGACCGGTGATGGGCAGCAGCGTCTGTGGTGCTAGGTGTCTGGTACTGTGATTGCCAATCCGCTTGTCAAACATGGCGATAGTAGCGAACCCTCCCTCGGAAGAGTCCTATATCGAGCAGTGGATTATTACTGACCTTTATAGATGAATTATGATTCTTATGAGGCTCTTAATTAATAATATAATATAAATCCAGAATGAAAATTAGATATTAAAGTCATACAATGTTTTTACAACATTCAATTTTAAAAAAGTATTTTGCTCGTGTAATGCTCTACACTCTATACATACGAGTAAATTTTATGTTAGTATGTTAAGTGCTCGAATGGATGGTGATTGAAATATTAAATGCTATTTGTTACCTGTTAGTGCTTTTTAAATAGATCGTTTTAACAGCCAGGATGACAATGTAATTTTTTGTATTATCAAACTTGACAAAAAATCTGAGTACATCCCAAAAACGTGTACACCACTAAGGTAAATTTCAACACAGTAATCCGTACAGTATAGGAAATTAGAAAACTACTGTAGTATTCTTACAACGAACGGCGGTGCATATAAGGAAGTTGTAATCGGTGCAAGTAATTTTTTTTATCTAATGGTGATGTATATCTTCCTTGTAATTTAAAACCGGCCGTGAGGCTACAATTCCAACCGCATCTATTATTTTTATCTGAAAGTGCAATGTACGATGTAAAAAAATTTTAATATTTTGCAATATTGTTCAATATAATGTTGTGTTTAATTTTTTAATATTTTATTTGAAATCCGAAAGGTAGTCTTGAAATATAAAAGTATCTTATATAAATATTCAAGTTTCGATGATGTAGCGTACATTTTCACACCATACTGATATAAGCCTTTTTATTAAACCTAACAAAAATTTGGATGTATAATTTTAACCTAAAAATAAACTTATATCATAAACATATAAAACTTATACCATAAAGAAGTCTATCAACCGTATTTAATGAAATTAAATATTATCTTTATTCGACCGGGCCGCACTAGTTACATAATAATAGTGACAACGTCGTGCAGTGCGGTCAGCGACCGCCGCACTTCCCCGATCAGGATCCCCACGGCTCCCGCAGTTGATCAGAGTTCGAAACAACGCTGATATTATCCACGCTGTCAACGATCGCCGCGACAATCGGAATAAGTCACGTCGGCGTGTGATTTTTTCACAAACTATTTAAAGTTAGTCTTTTATTAAATAACAAATTAACAAATACATAAGGACACCATCACATTCATTGCTAATCCCAAAGTAAGAAGCTAAAGCACTTGTGTTATGGAATCGGAAACAATGAAGGTACAATAAACACCCAGAACCAAATCAATAGGTAAAGGGAATCGAATCCGGACCTCAGAACAGGCGATGTAGTGTGTACGTGACGTACACGGAGGTCCTCTATGAAAGACCATAATCGAGAGAAAATCTCCAATGTGTTCATTCTGTAAAAATGTTTTTTTTTACATCCATTCAATCACATGGAATCGTGTTTAGGCGGTACATACAATAGACATCAACGTGCTATTTTTATCAATAGTACATTTTTCTAATATACTATAGACAAAAATAGTATGGACATAAATGTACTGTAATTTATATATTATCTATACAATTTTTAAGTCTATGGAGACCTAGATGATGAATAATGTACAAAGTAATGTGTGCACTATACACTTTTATAGTTAATTATGAATTAATATTATAAGTTTTAATCACTGTCACAACCTTGTCGCCAATTCAATTTTCTTAAAATCTTTATAAAAAATATCTTGAAAAGTTTTCTTGAAAACTATGCTTTAAAAGTGAAAGTAATAAAAAAGTTTTAAAATTGGCGTTATTCTCAAAAAGTATGACATTTAAAATAAAAAATAATACTTATCGTTCTACTTCACGGTTACTGTTATTCCGAAGAAACAAAATCATTTAATATCGATATAACAAAACAATAAAAATACAAAGTGATTACATTAACCTACTATAGAGCCGTTTAGGTCTTATTTGTAATTAAAGGCGTTAAATTTGGTAAGACAGCGTGTCGAGGCGTGTCCGGAATCTGTTGTTTGCGAAAACAAATCTAACGGGTCACTACCATGTAGGTCGGTTAAATTGTTGCTACAGTTCAATTCTGGGTGTGATAAAATCTCGGCTGAAATCAGAGCTCTCAGATAAGACAAAGTTTCAAGTTGCTTTTCCACTTTCTCGCGGTGTAATTGTTGTTATGAAAATGCTTAGCCTAACTCAATAATTAAATGTCTTTAAATCACTAATCATAATCATAATGTACAATATCAGATAATCATAATGTTTGTCACTGAGAACGTTTACCGAAACATGGTTCTATACTTATGGTAGTTGACCTGTTTGCCTAGTTAAATTAAGTATGCAATATTATAAATATGTATGAGTCTGTTATCATTTATGTTTCTCACTGCAGTTCCGTTACAGTAAAAATTCTTTAAATATTTTGAAAGTAAGTTATCAAGTTTTCATTTAATACTTTTATATTTCTCTCATAAGTATAATTATTAAGGTGTTGGTTATGGATAACAATAAACATAAATGTTGTGCGGATTGTTTTATTATAACATTACGGTAATATATTATTCCACGTAACGGTAAGAGATATATAACTGTAACAATTATACCAGCAAAAATGTGAAGAAAATTAACTTTCGTGGAATCATATACGTGTACATGTGTATACGTAAAGAGTTTAGATTTCTCAATAAAGAAACCTCATAAATAAATACTGAAATAACGTGTATTAGATATTTGATTAGATATCATTATTTCTATATAAACCAAAACAGGTTCTACCGGTTAAAAGTCTTCCAATTATAGAAGCCGCGTAATTGACGTAATGCTATCAGGTTTGTTTCAAATTAATAAGCCTTCAACTTGACTTGCTCTTGTCAACAGTGATGTTCTATTTGTAGAACATTACCTGTTCTAGTTTAAGTTGTTAAGCTTATCAAATAATATCTATCACAGAAACTTTTTCTAATATTTGAATAAATGTAAATATAAATAAATAAATACCTTTACGCATGTCCCTAATACTGGGGTAGGCAGTGGTGTAGACAATTATTACCTCGTTTAATTATTACCCTACCTTGCGTTCCAACTTTCACTGAAGTCTATTTGGGTTGGTATAACGTAATTGACGTTGTGAACTGAAGTAAATTAACAAAAAAAGTTCAATTAACCAATATTAATTCTTCATGAAAAACTAAAAAGGACCTATTGGAATGTTTTGTAAGGTTCTCTAAAAAGGAAATAAATTAAATAATAACATAAATATGAAAAGGGGCTTCAGGATTTTAATCGAATGATATTAAATTAATTCCATTTTGTATTTGTGTTACGCATCGTGCGCTAAGTGCCTCCCGAACACGAGGCGGACATAATACCAAATAGGTCTTATAGAGAACGGTTAGCGGCATTTGATCGTGGTTTTCCGATAATTTGGCTTTTACCCCGTTATTTATTGTGTAGGTGCAATATCTTAGCTGTATCTTAGCAAGATCTGAACCAAGGTGCGTAAGACATTTTTATACTAATACGTATAAGGTTATACACAAGTTTCTCTTTCGGTTAACATGGCGTTGTAAAATATATGTAATTAATTTTACATGTCAAGTTTTTAAATAAAATCTTATTATATTAATGCGCCATTATCATCGTAAGTATAAAAACAGAGTAAAATGCATTTCGGAATAAAAACAGAGAAATAAATGTACCGTTAAAATATTTATAAAGTTTGATTTGAATCGAATTCACTATAAAACTAACTTAGATTAGAACCTATTCTAGAAACTTGGAATGGATTCTTATCTGAGTTACTCAAAAGAATTACTAAATTACGGTAATGTTTACAGATAATCACAGGGAGACAATATTCCATAAATTTTTGTGTATATTCAGCTTGATACAAGTTCTTTAAGTCAATAACCTAATTGCAATGGAACGTTTATTGTCTATTGAGTTTTAGAAAATTCTTGTCCCATTTGCAGACGTTATTGCGTAATTGCATGTAAGTGCCGGCGCATAAAAGCTTTTGGATGTGAATTGCATTGACGAAGAAATGAACAGTTTGTCGTTACTTCTGTTGTACTGGTCTTTTCCGTTATTTCTAATTATTGAATTACGTTTTTGTTGTGCTGAACATTAAATATCTCAAGATTATCGCAGCGAAGAAGACCATTTGAGCAAATTTCTAGAAGAAGGGAGGGTCGAGAGTACTTGGATACCCAGGCGTGCGTTTATGAAGAAAATGATGAATTTGAAAGATGCGAAAGGGGTATGTAAGGACTGCGACATTTGGCGATCTATTCTCTCTGGCTGCCCCACTAGGGATAAGTTTAGGGTAAAAAGATTGATAAATTCGGTCAAAGAAGTGGTAAAGGTTACTTTTAATACAAAAGGACAAAATAAGCAAAAAATAAAACTAAACATCAGTGCGTGAAACAAGAGCAAAACCGGTGTGGATGAGTGTCGTACACAGCGCTTTTCATCGTGTCGCCAGTTTTAAGATCGGTTTTGAATCCCAGTCGGGTCAATATAGAAAACACTTTTTCTACATTTTCTCAAGTCTGGGTGTTTATGGTAACTTCGTTGTTTCCGATTCCATTACATAAATGCTTAAACTACTTTCTTTTGGGATCAGAGCAATGTATGTGATGTTGTCTCTATCTATGTATTTATTTATTAATTTGTTGAAACTCAAAGATATTATTGACATAATTTATATCGTAAAAATATCATGCCGCCAAATGCCACGCGGAAATGAAACAAAAATATCTTTATTATTTATAAGTTGTTCTCACACTTCATTGCTCAGCTGTTATTTCTCCGCTAAATAGTGCCTAGGACTGGGATAGCTGGAGCGCCGCGGGAGCCCTCCAAAGAGCGGACGGAATGTGCGCACAAGGTCATTGCGCTCGGCGCGGTCATGCACATACCCCTCCCTCCTTACTTCACGCCCCTGCTCGCACCCACCACCACAATTTCTAAGCGATCAGCTTCGGATAAAGGGGAAGCGACCAAGCAAAAGGCGATAGGAACCACTTCGACGCGTTCCCTCTTTTATTTTGCCCTGTACCTTCGTCCTATGGTCGTTGGACGTCCGTTGGCAATATTGTTTCTCGTTCTTAGGTTATTTTCTAGGATCGTTACGAAGAAAAAAAAGACGCTTTAACATTGCCGGGGTGTATTTACGATGCTCACCGTGACCGGCATTTATCTTGACGCTTAAGGCCTCAGTGCTGGTTTCCACGTTCAAACTGTCATTAGTTGGTTAGAATTAGCGTTCGAACATTAAAATTTATGATCCCTACATTTTAAATGTGAACAATGCAACTATATTGCAAACTACCCGTACACCGCCTACGGCTTTTACTATTGTCTGAGAAGCTTACATTAAAATTACAAAATAATATTTAAATCAAAAATCACATAAAATAATTTAAAGCATAACATAATATTTTGTTTTTTTTTTATCTTGATATTCTAAACGTTGATAGAATTAGATGTTTATGAAAATACATATACCATTGTCATACGGTATTTATTAGTATTGTGTTTATATTTTTTATATTTACCTTCTGGCACAGTCCCTGAAAGGGTAGCCAGAGAGAACAGATCGCCAAGTGTTCGGGACACGTAGCGATCCTTAGATTTCGAATTGAAAATGTGTAACTTTTAATCAGATCATCAATCTGATTATTACTAACGTAATAATTTCTTAGCAATCTTAGTTAGTACTATAAAAATCGCGTAAACCGATGAAATTTTTCTTCTTTCTATTTGATGTTAATATGATATAGGTTTATTGTTTATTGCTTATGCCATAATTATTTTCTTTTACTTACGATTACTCATCTGGCTTTTATTTTGTTTCAGATTTATATTCCCGTGTCAATAATATTACATATTTAACGGGTAAGTTAATAATAATAATACTGCGTAATATAATATTGTAGGAGCTCTAACAATCTCCGTAGATAGCGTACACACCTATTTCCATAGTGTCGCCAGCTCTGAAATCCCGAGTTCTATTCCCGGATCTCAGAGATCCTTGCTTAAAACCACTTTTTCTACATTTTCTCGGGTCTTATAGTTTCTGATTCCAACATACAAGTTTTTTAACTACTTGTTTTGGGATTATACTAAAGCATTTAAAGTCCTTATTTAGTTATTTAAATAACATTGAATTATGTGAACGCGATATTATGAAATGAAATGTTAAACATGCTTGAATACTCTTTTTTATTGTATTATTTAAACTAAAAGCATCTGCGAATCATGGAGTTCAGAAAATAGTCATAAAAGCTATTTCTTGTAAAGTACCCATTGATGTTTGATAAAATAGGAACCTTACATGATTTATTTGCTTCTGCAAAACGATGAATATATGGAATGGGTGGACGGCAAACAACTACCATTTATTATGTACGGAATTTTATTAGATATGTTGTTATGTTTGTAAAAAAATACTGGTCTGTGACATTATTTTTAGTTTTCATAGGCAAATGTTTACATTCGTAGTGTTAAGGTTGTCTATAATTAAGTTTAACGTATAAAATAAATCTGATAAATCTCTCTGGAATTAAACCTTCATCATGTTTTAATTCTATAATGGCTGCATGTTATATATACCTGATATAAAGTCAATAACCACTACTTAGGTAATTATAAAAAAAACAACGACAAAATATAAAAGCGAAAGATACATATTGTACCTCAAGAATAAACATATTTTTCTGAATAATTTACTGTAATCTACTCGTAAATATAACTCCCCTATCGTGGAGTATAAAACTAATTTTATCGTGAAAAGCAGTATTGTCAGTTCTTTTCTTGGTAGACTAGTTTTGTTAAAAGCAGTTATTCGCCACAACAAACAGCTAATAGGATTGTGTATAAATAAGTGGCTATTGAGACGTTACACGCCACCTTCATAAGCATGAGTGACAGAAAGCGTTTTGTATTTACGATTTATTTATGATAGCCCTTAGGTAAAGCAAATTACAATCGATTCAAATCATGTTTTGCAGCGAAACGATCTCGTAATAGGACACGATAGCCTGTCATATAATTTAGAGTCACCCGAAGGTTTGCCAGTACAGTAACTGTTACACATAGATGAAAAAAAATATTATTGTTATTGAATTATATAAACTTTCTAATTGTATAATAAAAAATATCCTAATATTTTTGAAATTAATCTTGACTAATAATAAATCAATTTCGTTACTTAAAGAAATTATTTTAAATGTTTGTTTTTCATTTTAAAAGAATTGTAATCAATACAGACAATATTTAAACGAACTCTCCATTTACGTAAGACTGAAAAACTTAGCGTTAAGTTTTAATTATTTTCGAATGTCAATATGAAATAAAATGAAAGCAAATTCACATGATGTGGCATTAATAAATTTATTATAGCTCATGGGCGTAGACCTCAAGGTACGCGTGACTGACTTCTATTGCTGCTCAGGTATATAATACCTTCATACGGATGACGGTCATTACCACAAGCTTCCCTGTTCTGGCTTCTTTACACGTGTAACGACAGTAGTGAAGCAAGGAAAATTGCACTTACGTTAGCAACATGTCTACTCAAACAATTTCTCGTTTCGCCATGGCTAGATTACTTGGTAGAATTTCCCGGAACTGTCTAGTGTTAATCTGGTAATGTATTAGTGCCGTATTCGTATTCCTTCTCGCCAATTATAAAAATGAAAATGCAACGCCTTTGTTCTTTATTTTAAACTTTGATTATTATTCTTTATTGCAAAATGTACTAATCCTTAATAATAAATGCGAAAATTAGATATAGGTATAAAAATAGGTTACTGATCAACCGATTTTTATGAATATTCTCTCATAGATATATGGGACCATGAAGATGGTAACAGGCTATTTTTACTCAGAATAATCTCAAATGGTCCTAAAACACAGACTAAGTCGCAGATAAAAGCTAGTATAGCTATAAAGGCTCAAGTAACTTTGTTTTAAAAGTGAGCGTTGACGTTATGAAGCGCAGACTTAATAATATGGCAAATCGATAGTTTCGGCATAAAATTTTCTGAAAAATAAATACCTTACAAACCAACCTTAAAAAAGAAAAATATACCTAAGTATAGTACTAGGATATTCATACTAAAGTACTATGTATAGCTATAGTAAGTAGAGCTTATTAGAAAAATTAATTTAAATAAGTAATGAAGTTGTCCCAAAAATATCTTCGGTGGAAGGTGATCCGAAAGAACTTAATTATCTAGACCTCTGTCTACCCATGTACTCGGAAAGGGGAAAAGATATTTATTGAAACACGATTAGCTGAGAAAGTTATTTTGTGATTTTTTGATGGCATAAATTATTGTTAAAAGGAAATGCTTTTCAGCGAACGCGTATGGCATGAAATCTTTCTTAACATCAGCTAGTGTAGGGTTTCTTTGGGGATTAATTTGGTAAAATCTTTTGGATGGATCTAAAATATGTCCAACCCTAAATTTGCTAATGGAGTAATTTTATTCTCTAACAGTTTTCCGGTTGGTGGTCGCGTAACCGACATCCCAGCTTACTGATTCTTACGACTGTATCTTATGTACATCTTTATTCTGCTAAGTTTTTCTATGTGACAGAATATATCACGCAGAGGAACGCGAAACATTGTCCTTCATAGATCCCGCTGTGTAACTTTAAGCGTCTGCAGTTTACAAGTAAATTGATGGAACAATTTTGGATTCCTTTTTTTAAACGTTATCCTCCTCGGTCTAGGAGTCGTCTGTACCACACGTATACACTTATACCTGCTTAACAGTAGTGTAATAAATGTTGGGTTCCATTTCATTCTACCTTAGGTCAGCTGTGAATAATTTTTTTCTTTTGAAATGCTTTGCGGGTATTATGGGCTGTGATGTAGTAGTCACTTACTATAAGGTGGAATGTTAGACTGACTTTAACTGATTTAGAATATGGTGAAGTATATAGAAATTTCAATACACATTTGCTGTGCATATCTCATGATATTTACATATTTTTCCTAATTTAAATTAAAGACGATTTTCGAACATTGAAGTAGATTTTTTAGGCAGTGTCATTATGTGTTGTAAAGTATTTGCATCCTGTGCGAATATGTTTATAAGAAGCGTATAAATTACTCAGCCTGGGTATTTATTGTGTATTTATTGTGGTCTTATTGAAGACTAAAGCGGCTTGGGCTAAAATGTGCGATATGGAGTGGTACTAAAGAAAAGTAAATCAGAAATAGGCGGCTTGACAGCTTCGTTGATAGTTACCCGAAAGCTAGGAGTTGCTGGTTCGAATACCGTTGGGGGTAACCATTTTTGTTAAGAAATTTTAATTTCGTACTCGAGTCATGTATGGTTACATTTTGTAAATACGGTTACTTACTTATTTAGTTATAATGATTATGTAAGCTATCTGCATCAAGTTCCCAAGACATGGGGAAAGCTTGTTTGGGTCGCTATCCCACATCCCACAATATTTGTATTTTTAAACGCAGTGAATGTGCAATTTTGTTAACAAATAGGTGTGAATAGGTGTGATTAAGATACATTCAATATCGGGTGCATATTACCTATCAGTATGAATATACTATAATATTCTGTATATATAAACTGTATAATTTTCCTATTCTTTCCGATGATAAATCTAATAACAGCTTAATATTGGTAAAATATTTAAAACGAAAAGAGCTAACTTTTTTCTTCTTACTTGCTGATTTTTCCAAACTTGAAGTTAATAATTTTTGCCTGTTTTTATAGTAAAAACAATATACAATAACAAATGTTGATAAAAATGCGTATCTCCCCGCATTTTTATCAACATTTGTTACATAGTAGTATAGATACAATAAAACATACATATTACATAGATACAATAAAACTTTAATTTGTATAACCCGCTCAAAGCTCGCTACTTATACTTCTAAAGTGTTCGTAGAACGTTAGTCTTTGCCAGAGACAGCGACAAGGCACAGCTTTTGCATTCCGTTGTAAGACGCCATTCTCTAAGATAAACACGCGAGAATGCAAAGCAAATCGTTTTGTTTAATTTGCAATTAGGTGGCGATTTTTTTAAAAACATTGTAAGAGCATATGTAACTGAGTTCCTTATGTCATAAATATATGAGAGATTTGATAACTTTAAGCTCAACATTCCTTTCATATTTGATATTCACTGATATATTTTATATTATTTAGTACGTAATGTTGAAATCTGAAACGAATGTGATTCTAAGGATGTGGTAATAAAATTAGAATGTAATCGTTACTAGAACCATAATATTGTTTTTTATAGAATAGGGAGGCAAACGAGGAGGTGGCTCACGATGGTAAGTGATTACCGCCGCCCATGAACACCCGCAATACCTAAGGCATAGCAGATGCGTTGCCTCCCTTATAGTGCCTACCCCTCCAGAATTTGGGGAGGGGGTAGGTGGGCCACCGATATGTTATATTAAGATGTCAAATAAAAATTAGTTACTTAACGGCCTGTAAGTCTACTACAGGTTATAGACCTCTCATGTTCGAAAGAGTTGCCATAATCGCCACGCTTGGCAAGCGGGATGGCAATCAGAAATTTCGCATTTTAGTTAGTTATTCTGCCGTCTACCAAGGCTGTAATTACAAGTTATTTTTCACAGTGGTCACCTCTCACGATACTGAAAAAAGAGGTAGAGAGAGAGAGTGGACTAATAATGCCGTGTAACCTGTGACAACTTTCGTTGAGTAAACGGAATCGCACACACAAGACTCATTCGTGAAAGTATGTACATATGAGCGTAATTCACACGTATTCGAAAACAAATGGCCCACTTGGTACAGATAATTGGGTCAGGCGAGCAACCTGTCGGCTTACTCGCACGCATTGTCTTGCTTGCGGCCCGCCCGGTACCGTTACTTCTCGGTCAAGTTCGGCCCATTATGACGTTGCTACTTGTGACATACGGATTTACGATTGACGGCATCAGCGAGATTAGTGCTACGATGATCACGATTCGATGGTCATTTTTTAAAATTGAACATTTGGAAATTGGAGTCAGTTGTTATTTTTTTTTTCTTTGTAATTTCACGCTTATCGCAATAGCTATTATATTCAAGTCACTGACCTCTAAATCAGATAATTTAAAAGTTATTTTGACTTCCAATTTGCATTTGAACTTTAATAAAATACAAGAATAAAAACAAGTTCAGACAGTTATATGTCAGTTATAAAATCTTATTAGCAGCAAATTAAGGTATTGCAAAATTATGTTTTTTTCCAAAATCATAATTTTATTATATTATTAGAAAAGAAATACAATAAATATTTTAAGTAGTAAATAATGAACATATTTAAAAAAAAAAAAAAGATTTCTGTAACATTTACCTCTTACATAAAGTAAGAAACTCTTACTCTAGCATAAAGTAAGAAAAAAAAATGTTGTCATGGGAATTTTCTCACTGGAACATTCGCAAATACAACTGCTTCAAAACAATTCTAATGGCTTTCTTAACCACGACCTTCTGTCCGGTCAAAATTTATTGAACTCGGGTTGACTTTAAACATTTTAATTTTCATCGTAGAGCACCACCTTCATATATTGCAATTCAAAAAAGTTTGATTTGAGTTTGATGGTACCCATGGTTATATGTAGGCTGGGTCTTTTCTTATTTAATGCTCAAGTTAATCATAAAGAAAACCTTCAACACAAGGATAAATTAAATTTCTTAGATTCTACATACTTTTTTAAATGTTTCTTTAATTGAATAAGAAATAATCTAACATGACTACATACTTTAAAATTCGTTAATTAATTTACTCATAAAGGTGTATATAGATCACGTTACCGTATTAATGTTTCATGTGTAAAGTTATAGACAATAAGCTTGAAGTTATTACATCTTCCGATATAAGTCGCCAATGCCCCTAACAGGCATAAATAAAAAAAGAGATAAAAAATTTACGCGAAGATAGATTTTAAAACTGATACGTAGATGCGTAAGACACGGTGGCTTTGAGGTTGTCACGCAAAGGCAGAGGTCACGGGTTCGAATTTGGCCCGCGGCTGAACATTTTTTAAATTTCTCATTAATTTAATAATTATTCGTTTCTAAAGAAAAAGCTCAATAAACTGTTGCGGGGTAGATAGTCATATTATAAAAGGTAAAATGATAAATTACTGTTTATTATTATGTTTGTATGCTTGAAGTTATTGGAAATGGCAACATTAAGTACCGATATAAATCTACATTTGCTCCGTGTGTTGTTGATTTAAGTCATTTACTTTTATTAGTTTACTGACCTACGGTTTATGCAGTTACAGTCCTATACATAAACAAGGCATACCAAATGCTTCTGTTCCCGTTCTTCCTTGTCCACTATGAACGTGTTGGTCATGGTCACTAATTGAAGCGGTGATATCAAAAAGCAATAAACAGGCATTTGTTTGTGTTTTTTTATCTTATAATGATTTTTAACAGTTTCGGTATACGCTTGCTGGAGAATTGTGTTTCAATTTAAATCAGAATATTTTGTTAAAGTCGTTTTTTTTACGAAAAGATCTAAAGAATTTTAAGCGTAAATGTAAATGGAAGCTTACACCATACAGTTATAATCAAATTTAATACATATTTCCGTTCTATTTTCAGCTCTCGACAGTAGGCTGTCAGTGTGAATAGGGTCAAACTCATTGGCATAGACCTCTAGTAGATATTCAAATACATGGATGCGTTGCCGCAAAATTATCTTGAACTTGTTGCGTTTTCCGGTGCAATTATTGTAATTTAGTTTGTAGTAATAATTGTAATTAAGAAAGATAAATAAATTGAGATTTTTCCAAAACTTCAACAACTTTATTGACAACTTAGATTTGACATATTGATGGAGTGTTGTATATGGGTTGAGAATGAATGAGTTACTCGTCAAATGTTTTCTATGCTGATGATCAAGTATTACTTGCGTCTTCAGCCGAGGAGATGCAGGAGATGGTAACTGCTATGAGTGAAGATTTTGTTAGGAAGGGGATGAAGATGAATGTAAAGAAGACGAAAGTAATGGTGTTTGAAAGAGATGAGGTCATGACAGACTGCAATATAGTGATTGGAGATGAACAAATTGAACAGGTGAATGAGTTTGTGTATCTGGGTTCAAAGTTCACAAGAGATGGAAAGTGTGAGAGTGATATTGAAAGAAGAGTGAATGCAGGAAACATGGTGAATGGAGCTTTGCACTCCTTTATGAGCAGTCGGATGGTGTCTAACAAGGCTCGTTTGGCTGTGCATAGGGGAGTTTTGGTTCCGACACTCATGTACGGAAGTGAAAGTTGGGTATGGCAGAAGAAACATGAAAGCAGAGTAAATGCAGTTGAGATGAGAGCATTAAGAAGTATGTTAGGAGTTAAACTGAGCGACAGGATAAGGAATGGTGAAATAAGGAAACGTTGTGGTCTGAAAGATGTAGTGACTAAAATTGAGAAAGGAATGCTGAGATGGTTTGGCAATGTCGAGAGAATGAATGAAGAACGATTGACGAAAAAGCATATAAGGCGAGTGTGAATGGAAGTGTAGGAAGGAAGACCTAGGCGGACGTTTCAAGACCAAATCAGGGACGTCCAAAAAAGGCCAGGTCAAGAGTACCCTGAATCGAAGAGAATGTATGAAGGGAATAATGAAAGTGGACGAAGCGAAACAAGTATGTAAGGATCGTAGCAAGTGGAAAGAAGTGGTCTCTGCCTACCCCTACGGAAAGAGGCGTGATGATATGTATGTATGTATGTATGTATGTTGTATATGTACGTGATGTATATTTTTTTTATGGAAAAGGGAGGCAAACTAGCTAGTGGCTCACGTGATGGTAAGTGATTACCGCCGCCCATGAACACCCGCAATACCAGAGGCATAGCAGATGCGTTGCCAGCCTTAGAGTGCCCCCCCCCCAAATTGGGGGAGGGGGGTGTGTGGGCCTCCGGTTACCTGCACTCACCAGACGGAACGCAGAAGTTTGTTAGACTTCTACTTCACGCCGGTATTCTGTGAGGTCTTGGTACTTCTCCAGTCGAGCCGGCCCATTCATGCAACAACAAAAGCTGATGCGTGGCTCTACCACTGTCAAAAAATATGTATTTAGTTTGTTTTTTCAAAAAATTTAAAGTTCTACGTTTAAAAATAAAACGTTATAAATACATTTTCAATAACTTTTGAATTTATTTATAACTATTAACCAATTAAAACTCTAGAAAATCGTAACATGCTGATCAATTTGCATACGACAGGTTGGCTGGTAATAAAGTAATGTGGCAGTAAAAAGTACATGATTTGCTTATTGGAGTCATGGGAATAGAATTGTTTTATGTGAGAATTTTCTTTGAACCCATTATATTATTGGATCATATTAACATGTTGTGTGTGTACTAACTGTTATACACTGTGACTGTATAATTGATTTGTACATAAAAAATAATATTCAAAGAGTATGCAAAACAGCAACCATTATTATTGATTACAGTTATTTTTAGGGTTACCCACGCACATTTTAATATTTATGCGACAATAGAAATCATACATCTAGTATGCAGAAACTAAGGACTTACATTTGGCATATTCGTGACATTTAACAAAACCATAAACATTTTTCAAGAAACCTTAATAATCGAAATTGCTGCATAATGTGTGGGAAATTGTGGGTTCACGTGGTCAACAGTAATCTATGGCAACTATTAAATAGTTAATGTATTTCTGCCGTCGAGAAGCGACTAAACAGGTCGATTGCATACCAACAGTCAAGAATAACATTTAGCAAAGTATGTATCACTAGTACAGTATTCACTAATCTGCTTGTCGCATGTGATGATTAAGAAAAACCTTCCTTACGGAAAAACCTGAAACACACGGAAAGGGCAAGTGAACCTCTTTTGTAAAAATATTTATGTATACTGAATTATTTCAAGAGATTACAACGATTCTTTTACCCATTGCCAAACAACATCGAGATGTTTATGGAATTTTTATTAGTGAAATTTCAGATTTTGACCTTGCAAACATTGAAGCTGATTTTCTTATGTCGCTTAATAAATAATTCTTATGCCTGGGTTCATATTAACGTTTGTTAGTTATAACCTAATTAACTCTTACATTGGATTGTACTTAGCTCGGACAATGCGTATAATACCTATATGTCATAAATAAAATATCTTTCAATAACACGGACTTTTAAGCTTGAAAAACTTGCGTTACTTTCAAATGGTAAAGAAATTCACAAACATAAGTGAATCCCGTAAAGTCGGTTATACCGTTAAATTGGGCAATTTATGAGCACAATGTGTACTAAGAACACAGTGGTTGCAGCGGCGCGTTACCGGTGCCACGGTGTTTGTTATTTAACTGTTAGTACTATTATGCGATAAGGAAAACGTCATCTGTAAGCTAGTTGAAGCTAGAGGCTATAGTTGTACCATAATTTGTTTTTGTCATAAACTACATGATTTGTTAAGTCAATGTATCCGGATCCACTTATAAATCTGGATACGTCAAAATGGATGAGGTTGAAAACTTAAACCCTGTATATTACGCGTTGCTACTTAATAATTTTTAAGTAAAGTCGATTTAGGCCTAAATGAATTCTACGCTTTTGTTTTTATTATTGTTATTTTTAACAAATACATTTTCCAGCGGCTCAGATATACTATTTGAATTTGTTTAATGACGTATTTTCAAACTCTGCATAGCTTTTGAGTTTGATCGCAAGGTTCCGCTGTGGAGATATCTAGGTTAAGGTGGCTATTGTTTTGCGGTTGAGTTATAGGTGAAGTAACAGTTTCCTGATTCCTTTTGTTGCAATATCTACAGGAAACGAGACTATCATTTTACAAAGTCACATAAAGTAATCACATATACAGCACGGATACTTTGTATAACTGTTAATTTAAAATATATAGCACCCGCACCTGTTACTCATAATGGTTTATTTTTTCTAATAGTGGTTAAAGACTGGTGTAAACAATGTTAAAACGAATATTAAGGACATGTTTTCCAAATTTTCTAGCATGGAGAATTGTGAAAAAAATATCTTCCCGTCATTCCCAATACATGGGTAGACAGAGGTCCAGACTATTATGTCCTTTCGACTCACCTTCCACCAAAGAACTTTTTTTTGGGAAACATGATAGGTGGTGAGCTCATCGCCGACTTTATGTCCGAGCCAACGATATAAATCATACATAAGTTTTTGTTTTGTTTTGTTTTACATAACCTATTGGTACGATCCTTGGGCATCAACCTCGGGTCTTTTGACTCGAATTCCGATCACCCAACCACTCGGCTCTCGTGACTTTATAAATCACGAGAATTGTGAGATTGAGTTTATATGAAGTAGGAGTATAGAAACCAAAAATTTAAATATATGAGTGAGTCAGTCTGTTATCAAAATTAAAATAATTATTCTCTGAAGATTATAAAAAAATAATATGATTTGTTAGACAACAACGGTGTGCGTGAATATTTGTAAAACCTGTATTTAGAAAAAAATATTATATATATGTTCTCCATGCTCATGAAAACTATAGGATAAAAAGTATTTACAAACAGGTAAAAATATATTGGCCAGTCAAGTCCCTCTATCGACCAAGTTTTTAATTTTGCAGCCACTAACCTACCGGTGATGTAGTCATACTTAATTAATAATATATATATATATATATATATATATATATATATATATATATATATATATATATATATATATATATATATATATATATATATATATATATATATATATATATATATATATATATATATATATATATATATATATATATATATATATATATATATATATATAATGTTCATACATTTACCACCATGATGTGTGACCATGGAAATGATAGAAGAATATGGGTTACTCGTGCTGAACGACGGCTTAAATTCATATATACTTCGTTGTGTTTGATCTATTGAGAATTGTCACGGAGTCTGTTGTGAGTTTCATTTTTCGTTGCGATAACCTTAAGCACTTAAGTATGTTATTTAATAAATTGTTCATAACGGGGAAAAATGTATTGCTTTCGCAAAACCGGATTTCAGATTATCTTTTTTTCTGTAAAATGGTGTCTTTTGAGAAAGTAACCTAAATTTAAGTAGCGGTACGTGTAAAAGTGCAATTAGTTATATTTTTACATCAATAAATACCGATCACAGTTTTTTTATATGACCACCAATTTCTCGGTGGTCTCGTCTCATAAAAATTTGTTAGCTAATAGCGGTGTAAAAGATTTGCTAGATGCTCTCAATTTAGTGGTGGTGGCTAAAATGTATAGTAAATTGTTCAAATTGGAGATAATGCGCGGCAGCAGCAGAGATGTATGAGAAATAGACGAGAATTTGTGAACTAAGTAAAATGTTACAGAGCGATCGAAAGCTCGGACATTCATTAAAATGGTTTAGAATTGATCTTAGTTATTCTTTGCGTAAAGAGTGTATAACAATCACTTTACTTTCACGTTTTAAATGTTCGTTCATTGACTTGATCAAAAGGCCAGTGAAAGCGATATTGCAATTCAAAAAGTATATAAAAACGCGTGTCACTTACTTTCCTGTGGACTTTCATGGACCACAATTTGTCTTTGACCTGCATTTCGTTTAAATGAATCAGACAAAATATAAAAATAAAAAATGTTAACCAACAATTTCATTGAACAGTAATATTCCTTTAATGTAATAAATTTAACGTTACTATCAATAAGAAAATTTTTCAGAATGTGATGGATGGGTCGAAATAACTTAGTGAACGTGGTACTGCCTTGTTTAGACCTCCCCATTAGCATAAGAGTGAACCTGGTTAGAAAATTGTTAATAGCAATATCAAGTGCTCCAATCATGTCAGGCTCTGAATGAAAACATGATGAGCAAACCAGCGAGGTTTTAAAAATAATAATAAAAGGATTTCAAATACTTGATGAGGAGAAGTTTTTTGGATGTTTGAAGTCTGCCTATCCGAACAGAAGCGGCGGACATGACATGACATGACATGGCGGACGTTCTCTTTATAATTTTTATATAATTTAAAAAAGTCTTTAGTTTGGCAGGGCATTTACAGGCTGCTAATTTTGTTACTTTCATGGAAAAAGTTAATGTATTATTCAATTTTATTGATTTTTATAGCATATTTATGCTGATAAAAAAATATTATTCTAAAGTATATTTATGCTAAAAGTAAATGTAGTAAAATTACTTACCTAATATTATGGTGAAAGTAAAATACGTCACGTTCTCGTTATTTCATATACCATAAATGAAATACGTGATTGTATTGACGATGTATCAAAGAAAGTAATTAATTTACAAGTTACATGAAAAAACAATCTATTCATGATTCAAACAAGATAATGTTTTGCTTTAGAAACAACTTTCGTTTTCTAACTCACCATATGTACCTGGTTTTTTTATAAAGATGTTAGCAGTCGTTAAAGCATAATTTAAACAATGATATCGTTATGATTAAACATTTATTGTTAAAGATTTAATGTCTAATTTTGAGTTTACTGATATTTTGCCTTTCCAAAAAATCTATATCGGGATTTCTGGCCATAGTTTATACCACCCCCTTTTTTCCCATATTTCTCGTACGAGGCTACTTATGAGAAAATTCCTGAAAATATCCTTGTCTGGTTGTCCTGAAAATAGAGAGAAGAATAATTATCGTAAAAAATACCAAACCGAAATTCAGCATAACAGTGCATCTGATATGTGACGGTTTTGATCCTGTGATTGTATAGCATGGTGATGGTTTATAAGAGAAGCTTTTGTCCTGCTTTTATAGTCCTGCTTCTTATGTATGTACGAGGTCCGGATTCTTAAATATCTTAATAAATTATATTTTTTTTCAGGTCGTGATTCGTAATCATGATTAGTAAGGCGCTGGGCCTGGCGCCTTTAGCGCTTCTAGTCCTGCAGGCTTCGTCGGTTCTAAGTAAGTATTTTTATGCGGATATGTGTGAAGTAGTCAGTTCATCTTAAGATGAGGGATTACCGGTGCCCATTTACACTCGCAACACCACAGGAGTTACAAGTGGGTTATCTACCTTCAAGAAACGAATTAAAACTACTACTAGTACTAGCTGCCTCTGGTTCACGTCAAAGTCGCAAAATATTGACATTTTCGTTACCTTTAAACGAAATTTTTGTACCTCCTAGGCCTTCGCCAAAGATTTTCAAATTTATCGATCCTTAGCTAACCGTATCCTTACATGATAGTGTTACAGTTTACCTTCAAAATCATTACAAATTTTTTTTGGGACAACGTGACAAATGGTGACCCTGTGCCGTATTTATTTACAAGTTAATGTATTACTTGAACTTGATGTAATACTTACGTAAAATCGTACATACGTTTTTGTAAAAACTCATTGGTCGAGTTTGCAAATTTTTTTTTTTTGGGACAACGTGACAAGTTCTGACCCTGTGCTGTATTTATTTACATGTTAATGTATTACTTGAACTTGATGTAATACTTACGTAAAATCGCACATACGTTTTTGTAAAAACTCATTGGTCGCGTTTGCAAAAACTCTGGGGATCGAACTCGGGACTTTCGAGTAGAATTCCGAACACCCAACCACTCGGCTATCGTGACTACTTGTAACAGCTAACAGTAAGTTCCTAGTAATAAAACCCACAAATTGGAGTGACATCCTGCATAAATTAAGGACCACGCTTTTTGTAGAAAACTTTTGGATTGTATAGTATACACTGAGTGATTGATAAACATTTTTGTTTTAGGTCGAATCGCATTCGAAAAGTTAACCGACGTCGATTTCGCTGGCACTGCTTACTACACAGTACGTAACCTGTCGTTGTACGAATGTCAGGGTTGGTGTCGTGAAGAAAACGATTGCCAGGCAGCCGCATTCAGGTATTTATATTTCGTTTTCTATATACGTATTAAGTAGTTCCAACGTATTTGTTTCTGATAAATATTAATATTTACAACGATTTCGTTTATCCTTAGTTTAATGGGTGGTGACTTTTGTGACCATATACTTCTGACTCGAAATGAGTTCTTTTTTACCAGCAATATGTCATAAAGTAACAAATTAGAACATAGAGACGTTATGATCATGATAATCCACTATTTATAGAAAGTTGACACAGAATCGATGTTCTATGGGCATCACATTAACACGTAGGATACCAGATACTTATATTAAAAATTTAAAGTTCATAAGGTGATAATAATAATGATAAAAATGTTTGCTGGTGAAAATGTTTTAAAATATGTATATAGTATCCAACAGCCAAGTCATTTACGCAGGAGATATAATAGTGCACGACATATTAAAAATGTCATTGTTCGCGCTAACACAGATGCACTCATGCCCCTGCCACCCTGAGTCCATTGGAATGGGGGACCGCTACAATCGGAGAGAGGTAGGGAAGTGGACGTAAGCGAGGCCTCTAACGCCGATATAAGCTGCTATATTAGCAGGTTTTGTGTCTGGCCGGGATTTCCAATCGGTGTTGGTGGGAGGCTTCCGTCTTATTCGGGGGTTGTGAGGGAAAAGGGGAATAGGATACTACTGTCACAGAAGAAGGGTCATGACAGCAGAAGCTAGAGCAGTTCGGGGTCGCATACCCGTAGTGATTCCTACAGTGCCGGAGAAACAGCTGAAGGAAGCACCATCAGAACTATGTACTCATATATAATTGTAACTCAGTTTTCATTCATAAATAACAAAAAGGAATAAAATCATGTCCTGCAATCTTCTTAGGAATCGTTTAATTTCAGTTATTAAAGATTACTTAATTTTTACCAATTATTCATTTGCTACTGCATTAAACCGGTGGAACCTTTTTTTTTTCAAAGAAGTAATTACAAATCATACTCCTACTTGCATTTACAATTAAGTTTTGCAATTACAATGTTTAATCGTAAACATAACTCGCCATTGAATGATCATGAAATTAATGATGGCCAACGTATCGCAACTATCTCTAATCACGAAGCTCATGACCTGAATGTCAAAGATAAGAAATCAGATTGATGTGAAGATCCACTAATTCACATGATTTGAACTTTGTGATGAGAATCTTACTAAGTGAAATCTTAAGAGTTCTGTTGTATGTATTTGGCTACAAATATTGGTTAGAACGTGTGCCAGATTGCCATACGTGCTCCGCGATTCAAGCATTCCAATGTCACGGTGTTGGTTAATAACAATGCGCCCCAAGAGCCGTTCGCCACAAACCGTGTAAAAGCGGAAACCAACCTCGATGCGCTCCAAATTGGATAACAGTAAAAGTGATCGCATACGTTTTCAATAGATTATTGCCGGTAAAGAAGTAGTTTGTAAGATGGATGGATTTCATGACTGTTGGCGGTTTTGAAAACGCATTCAGTTTAATGTTTCTATCTTTGATCTTCTGGAACATTGAGTTTAATTTTGACTATCCTTAACATGAATGATATGGATGTGTATGTATATTCATATATCTTTGTTATTATATATACATGTGTATGTTATTTATAGTATATTATGTATGGTATAATTTTATAGTCTCCTTAATATGTTTTTTTTAATGCACCTGCCACTTAATTTTTTCCTCATCAAGTAAGGTTGACTGGTAGAGAATGCCATATGGCATTAAGTCCGCCTATTGTTACATATTTTTAAATAAGGTGTAAACAATAAAGCATAAATAAATAAATAAATGAATATCAAATGTTATATGTGTACGTATAATAAATGTATTGCAATAAAAAAAACTTAGAAACTTACGATATTCCTTAAAGTAATTGATTTATTTGCAAATACATTACTTGTGCTTAATGAAGCTAAATTCAAATAACCCTGATGATACAAATAATCATTTCGATACCGGAAAAAAATACACTCGAAATAATGCAAATACATTACAAAAATACTGTACGATATTCTGGATAATTATTACTGGATTCCGTACGACCTTGGGTGGGTCAAAAGGACTTAAATGTCTAGAAATGGCGTGAAGTTATTTATTTTATTTATTTATTATTTATATTCTGATGCAATGAGAAATGTACTAATTCAAAGATAGCGTCACTGCCCCACGACGCAGTGATTTCTTTTGTTGGCACTTTTGTGGAGAGAATGAAATATGAAAAAGTTTTGAAAAGTTGAATAAACTAACAAACGAACCTTGACAGTGTCCACTATCGAGTCAGCTTGCGAAACATCGATTCCTATAGTAGTTAATACATTCGATTTTTTCCTTTAATAGTAATATTGAATAAAACATTACTCTTGCGACTAAATTAGATTAACACGTCAAGACTTGTTTATATTTAGTGACTTTATAATATGTATTCTGAACAATATTTCAATCAACTTCTAGCCAATTATTGTCAATGTTGTT
Source organism: Sericinus montela (assembly GCA_029286605.1). Lineage (NCBI taxonomy): Eukaryota > Metazoa > Arthropoda > Insecta > Lepidoptera > Papilionidae > Sericinus > Sericinus montela. Next base: position 7,035,147 of record JAGSMR010000021.1, read on the forward strand.
GTCGATTTCGATTTGTAGTGGTGTAAGTTTGTATGTATGTACACTGTTTTCATGTTGATATAGTTACAATTGTTTTAGTTTTTTTTATACATAAGTAATTTTTTATTTTTGCAAATATGTTTTAAAAAACCGAGCCAGCTCTAGAGGACAGATGTGTTATATACTATGTGCACAAACAAATTTATATACACAGTATAGATTTGATTGTACTGTTCGTATTATGACTTGTTAAATATTATTCATTTAAATATAGACCAATAAAGGAACTATAAAATATATATTTATTAGAAAAATGTGTCCTGATAGCCGACTAAGAAAAATCCTTTAAAATAGTATTATTACCTACCGGCAGATAGCGGAATAACCGTTTCAGAAAACTTTAGGATCGGGTACTACGCCTATTCGCTTGCTAAGGTCTGAATGTTACGTAGATTCCGAGGTACTGTACATATATACATACGTATAGAGTAGTACCCATTAACTGCTACTAATTGTAAATGACGGCAATCAATCAAGGAGACGATTTAATCTTATAAATTTTAATTATGCACATGAAGTTGCAGTGTCACTGCTATGATAACATAAAAAACTTAATAGTATTAAATAGAACTGCGGCGTATAACAGTATCACTGCGTAGATTCTTTAAAATCAGTTCAAAAAGCAGACTGATTAAAATGATTTCGCTTAGCATTCCGGAGGCAGGTATTCAATTAAAGCAGACATAACTTTCCCGTACTTCTAATTTGGCATTGTACTAACGTTGTATCTCAAAGCAATCTGTCCAAAGAAAGAATGACCTGACAAGAGAATTGGTCGTCTGCAATTTTTACAATCGTTAGTGGATGACCTACAAGCGCTAGTTGTTATTGCACTCATTTAAGCATAGACGTTACATTGGTGAGCCACGAATTTATGGCAGACAGACAACTGAAAACAGACAACTCATGCGTATATTCGAAATTATAATTTAACGTAAAAATATGACTAATAAAAAACGCGTTGCATATATATTTTTATACATGCCCGTGACTTCGATCTCGAATCATCTTTAAATTCCTTTTTTTATCTTGACGCAAATTCCTATACTGGGTTAGAAAGAGGTCCAGACAATGAAGTTCCTTGGAACCACCTTTCGCCGAAACTTATTTGGGAGAACGTGACAGATAGAGAGCCTATCGTCGTCTTAGTGTCCAAATGTATGTAAAGCTGATGGTACAACATTGTAACATACGTATATATTTACGTTGATCAATATTAGTAGATAAAAGTTACTTTATTTAGAAGAGTAAAATAATAAATAAATATCTCCACGCCATTCCCAATGCGGATAAACTGCGGTCTAAACAATTAAGTCCTTTCCACCCATCTTCCGCCGAAGACACTTTTGGGACAACGTGACAGTTCGTGAGCCAGTCGCCGTCTTTATGTCCAAGCCAACGATATAAATCGTATAAATAATAATAAGTTTTTGAAAAACCCATTGGTACGAGTCTAGGGGATCGGACTCGCATCTTTTTGACTCGGATTCCGATCACCCAACCACTTGGCTATCGCAACTATTAAAAAATATATAATTAATGTCTCCCTCCAAAATTCCAGGACAAAAATCTAAATACAATTTTCAATTCAAATCTCTCAAAGAGTTTTAGTTTTTCTTTTATTAAAAATATTGTTATAATATATTATTATTTTATTGGTGATCTTTTGAAAATGGCAAACTTAAACACGTTTACGCATAGGTTTAAATGCTGACAATATCTTGTCATGACTGAATTCGTCGTAATCATTCATTACTCACAGATTCTACATCAATTAATAAGAGTCAAAAACTTAAAATGCCTTAAGCTATGTCTGAGAGGAAGAAGCTTCAATATTTATTTAGTAGCTAACACAGTTTTTACGAGACAATGTCCATTGAATAGATGTATAGGCATGGCAAGATAATTAATTTTAGAGAACACTTTGAAGTAATTATTATGTTTAAAATCAATATTCATTCAATAAGTACCTTTCTAAAAAAGTAAAGATGAAGTTAGTAAAAAAGGTTATAACAACATACATATTAACATGTAGTTAATACTGAAACTTTACTATTTTATTATGTATTAATTAACTGGTTCCATTGACTGCCAGTTTGTTTGTTTGCCGATTGCTGTATCTGCAAATTTGTTAATGTAACTGTAAAGAAATGCGCCTAACTAAATTAAATATTCTTATTGAAAAAATATTTTCGAATAATTTTATATTTACGTCATCTTACGAGTACGCATCCAAAAAAACGAATCTTATGAATGTTGCATATTTGATATCTACAAAAGTAATGTGCAAATATTAATAAGTACATAAATATAATTTTGTTTCATAAATTTTAAAACATTCTTTGTCTATGTATCTTAAGATGATTAATTGTAACCGGTATCGTGCATTCCAGTTGCTCCGAATTAAACGGAAGGCCCTTCCACTTAATTATTACCTTATAACATTACAGGGCCCAAGAGATTTATTATTCAAGTTGCGAAACCGAAGCCGAATTCGATGTCATTAGTTTAAGGGCTCTCTGTACATTAATCATACATTCTTTATTTGTATTCTCAAATTTACAGCTACAAGCTGTCCATGTCAACTTTATTAAGTAACCGATAATATTTCGACCGTTAAGAACTTAATTTACATAGCTACTACTCACGCCTTCATTTGAAGATTTAAAATTAATGGGCATATGTTGAGCTTGTATGTCGCTGCTACATTGGCTTTTGTATTAAACACATTTGAGGATTTAGTAAAAGGTAAAATATGCAGTATACTAAACTTTTGTAACATATGTAACTATAAAATTTTGTTGTCAAAGGTTATATCACAACAGGGATATTAACATGTAGTTAATACTGAAACTTTACTATTTTATTATGTATTAATTAACTGGTTCCATTGACTGCCAGTTTGTTTGTTTGCCGATTGCTGTATCTGCAAATTTGTTAATGTAACTGTAAAGAAATGCGCCTAACTAAATTAAATATTCTTATTGAAAAAATATTTTCGAATAATTTTATATTTACGTCATCTTACGAGTACGCATCCAAAAAAACGAATCTTATGAATGTTGCATATTTGATATCTACAAAAGTAATGTGCAAATATTAATAAGTACATAAATATAATTTTGTTTCATAAATTTTAAAACATTCTTTGTCTATGTATCTTAAGATGATTAATTGTAACCGGTATCGTGCATTCCAGTTGCTCCGAATTAAACGGAAGGCCCTTCCACTTAATTATTACCTTATAACATTACAGGGCCCAAGAGATTTATTATTCAAGTTGCGAAACCGAAGCCGAATTCGATGTCATTAGTTTAAGGGCTCTCTGTACATTAATCATACATTCTTTATTTGTATTCTCAAATTTACAGCTACAAGCTGTCCATGTCGGCTTTATTAAGTAACCGATAATATTTCGACCGTTAAGAACTTAATTTACATAGCTACTACTCACGCCTTCATTTGAAGATTTAAAAATTAATGGGCATATGTTGAGCTTGTATGTCGCTGCTACATTGGCTTTTGTATTAAACACATTTGGGGATTTAGTAAAAAGGTAAAAATATGCAGTATACTAAACTTTTGTAACATATGTAACTATAAAATTTTGTTGTCAAAGGTTATATCACAACAGGGATATTAGAATAATTATGAAAGTTTATTTATCCTTAAAATTTATTACCCTGAACATAAGTGACAGGATATGAGGATATTTGCCATTATCTGGCAATAAATATCTTAAGCGCAGCTCCACTAATTACTACTATCTCCTTCGCAATAACTTTTAGACATTTATGGCTAAAGACAACTATGGCTGCTATAAATGCTTTATTTACTATCGCGTATTGAGAACGCTGTACTTGGCAATATAAAACAACCGTTAGTGTGAGCTTTAATTACAGTTCTAAAGGGGTAAGTAATGTTACCGTTATACAACGACGTAAATTGATCTTTAATACTTACATAAAACCTCTTATTATGCGTAATCGATGCCAAACGGGCTCATCGATTTGACATCTGATATCCGCCGGTTTGATTTAGAAATCAGAAATAGAGAAGTTTATCATCTTCACAGACTAGATTAAAATATTTTAAACAATTTTATAAATAAATATAAATATTTTCACGCAATTCCCAAAACAGGGGTAGACAGAGGTCTAGTCTAGACATTTAAGTCCCTTTGACCCACCTTCCACCGAAGATATTTTCGGGACAACGTGACAGGTGGTGAGCCCGTCGCCGTTTTTATGTCCAAGCCAACGATATAATTCGTACATAAGTTTTTGAAAAACCCATTGGTACGAGCCTGCTACCTGGGGACCGAACTCGCGTCTCTCGACTCGAAATTCCGACCACCCAACCACTCGGCTATCGTGACTTTTTTTTAAACAATTTTATTAAACAATTATTATTTATTAGCTGAATGTATCTATTATCCTTGTCTTACCTATAAGGTACTAAAATAAAATTACCGTACCATACACGTACCACTTAGTTGCTTATATTCTACTTCATTCGTGATGTTTCCAAATTATTTGACGCGTGGACAATGCGATCACAAGTCACGATAGCCGAGTGGTTGGGTGGTCGGAATTTTGAGTCAAGAGACCCGAGTTCGATCCCCAGGTGGCGGGCTCGTACTAATGGGTATTTCTAAAACCTATATACGAATTAAATCATTGGCTTGGACATAAAGGTGGCGACGGGTTCACCATCTGTCACGTTGTCCCGAAAATATCTTCGGTGGAAGGTGGGTCGAAGTGACTTAATTGTCTAGACTAGACCTCTGTCTACCCCTGTATTGGGAATTGCGTGAAGATATTTTATTTATTTTTTTATACAATGCGACCGTGATATCATTATCATAAATAAAGTCTACAGCGGGATATTAATTTCGGGTTTGGCATAATCACCAGGAATCTCGATCACAGTACTAAATACATTCCACCTTTGATACATACACCTAAATACATTGCTATCCGTCAACTGTCTGCTGAATTTTTGTTCTTGTAATATTGGGGATGGTTATTCCGTCATCCACACTGCTGCTTTTATACAGTACAAATGTAAAATTTGTAGTGAAATTTTTATATTTACGTCATCTTACGAGTACGCATCCAAAAAAACGAATCTTATGAATGTTGCATATTTGATATCTACAAAAGTAATGTGCAAATATTAATAAGTACATAAATATAATTTTGTTTCATAAATTTTAAAACATTCTTTGTCTATGTATCTTAAGATGATTAATTGTAACCGGTATCGTGCATTCCAGTTGCTCCGAATTAAACGGAAGGCCCTTCCACTTAATTATTACCTTATAACATTACAGGGCCCAAGAGATTTATTATTCAAGTTGCGAAACCGAAGCCGAATTCGATGTCATTAGTTTAAGGGCTCTCTGTACATTAATCATACATTCTTTATTTGTATTCTCAAATTTACAGCTACAAGCTGTCCATGTCGGCTTTATTAAGTAACCGATAATATTTCGACCGTTAAGAACTTAATTTACATAGCTACTACTCACGCCTTCATTTGAAGATTTAAAAATTAATGGGCATATGTTGAGCTTGTATGTCGCTGCTACATTGGCTTTTGTATTAAACACATTTGGGGATTTAGTAAAAGGTAAAAATATGCAGTATACTAAACTTTTGTAACATATGTAACTATAAAATTTTGTTGTCAAAGGTTATATCACAACAGGGATATTAGAATAATTATGAAAGTTTATTTATCCTTAAAATTTATTACCCTGAACATAAGTGACAGGATATGAGGATATTTGCCATTATCTGGCAATAAATATCTTAAGCGCAGCTCCACTAATTACTACTATCTCCTTCGCAATAACTTTTAGACATTTATGGCTAAAGACAACTATGGCTGCTATAAATGCTTTATTTACTATCGCGTATTGAGAACGCTGTACTTGGCAATATAAAACAACCGTTAGTGTGAGCTTTAATTACAGTTCTAAAGGGGTAAGTAATGTTACCGTTATACAACGACGTAAATTGATCTTTAATACTTACATAAAACCTCTTATTATGCGTAATCGATGCCAAACGGGCTCATCGATTTGACATCTGATATCCGCCGGTTTGATTTAGAAATCAGAAATAGAGAAGTTTATCATCTTCACAGACTAGATTAAAATATTTTAAACAATTTTATAAATAAATATAAATATTTTCACGCAATTCCCAAAACAGGGGTAGACAGAGGTCTAGTCTAGACATTTAAGTCCCTTTGACCCACCTTCCACCGAAGATATTTTCGGGACAACGTGACAGGTGGTGAGCCCGTCGCCGTTTTTATGTCCAAGCCAACGATATAATTCGTACATAAGTTTTGAAAAACCCATTGGTACGAGCCTGCTACCTGGGGACCGAACTCGCGTCTCTCGACTCGAAATTCCGACCACCCAACCACTCGGCTATCGTGACTTTTTTTTAAACAATTTTATTAAACAATTATTATTTATTAGCTGAATGTATCTATTATCCTTGTCTTACCTATAAGGTACTAAAATAAAATTACCGTACCATACACGTACCACTTAGTTGCTTATATTCTACTTCATTCGTGATGTTTCCAAATTATTTGACGCGTGGACAATGCGATCACAAGTCACGATAGCCGAGTGGTTGGGTGGTCGGAATTTTGAGTCAAGAGACCCGAGTTCGATCCCCAGGTGGCGGGCTCGTACTAATGGGTATTTCTAAAACCTATATACGAATTAAATCATTGGCTTGGACATAAAGGTGGCGACGGGTTCACCATCTGTCACGTTGTCCCGAAAATATCTTCGGTGGAAGGTGGGTCGAAGTGACTTAATTGTCTAGACTAGACCTCTGTCTACCCCTGTATTGGGAATTGCGTGAAGATATTTTATTTATTTTTTTATACAATGCGACCGTGATATCATTATCATAAATAAAGTCTACAGCGGGATATTAATTTCGGGTTTGGCATAATCACCAGGAATCTCGATCACAGTACTAAATACATTCCACCTTTGATACATACACCTAAATACATTGCTATCCGTCAACTGTCTGCTGAATTTTTGTTCTTGTAATATTGGGGATGGTTATTCCGTCATCCACACTGCTGCTTTTATACAGTACAAATGTAAAAATTTGTAGTGAAATTTTTATATTTGTAAGTTAGAATTTATTTTAAGGGGATTTGTTTAACTTAATAAAATACTATATATTGAATAAATATATAGTGATATATAGTGATCAATATGAAGTATTCTTTAAAATAAATAATAATAATTAAACTAATAATTCACCGATATATAAAAACCATAATGTCAATTTATTATATAAATTTTTCTAAAAGAAAGTAATATTAAGCATTTATGAAGCTCGACTATTGCATAGAATTAGAATAAAACACGAAATATCTGACGTTGTGAACGGTAAAACTGCTCCGTTATACGGCTGCAAGTTGTAAGTGTAACGCGCTGTTCTCAATGTCATTAGAGAATAAATGCAGTCGCTGCGACATTGGCTATACATCGTTCATGTTAAATCTATTTCTGGTCGAAGATTAGCTTTGGCAATGACCTCCTTGTGCGTCTCTTGAGTATATAACAATTATTATGCAGAAAGCTGTATAAAAAAACTGTAATAAACAAAATAGTCCAAATGATCAGCAGACTTACACTAAAGACCTTAGTCTGATCCATAAATATATTTTAAAGCTAGATTTGCTTCATTGTTTTTATGGGATAAAGTGGTTAAAGAATTATTACATTGCAAGAATAAATACTTTACTTGCAGTTAAGTATTTACCAACGTCCATGTACACTAAGTTCGTTGTTAACCTTTACAAAAGGAATTAGAAAAGAGAAGGAAAAGCGAAGAAAGGACATCAGGTTACAGCACAAACCAGACTATAGGAAGCACTAGAAGTCTCTATTTTATAGTGTATGTATAATCTGTCCTGGTACCGAATTCCTTATATCGTAGCAAACCCAGAGTACCACAGAAAATGCGTTAATGCAAATAGTTTCTAATGGAATGCGAACTTATCGTAAAATGTTTGGTTTGTATCTTGACCTAGCAAAGACGAAACGAAGACATTCGGAAATGATGCATTTGAAAGATGATGAGTACGTTTTCGATGGTACGTTGACCAGTTGTGAAAAAAATATATGACGCAAAACTGCACCTTAGTAATAATCATCTTGAAATATACTAGACCAAAATAACATAAACTAGTTAACCATTTAAGCGGTGAAGTGTCTGGTACTACGCCAATCCGCTAGTCAAGTGTACTGATAATGATACTGATGATATTAATAAATATCTGTGGATAATTTTATAAACTTGTATTAATTTCTTTTAGCAAGTAGCTATTAGTTTAAATTAATGAAAAGAACAAACCATATTAAAATCAGCATTTTTATCTTGGCAGTACTAATGAAGCTAATATATTATTCAGAAAATCTAAAAGTGGAAATAGAACTAACTGTGTTATAAGCATCTTTAGTGACTAACAAATGCTTACGAATTAATTTTATTAATTACCGACGACGAAAGAAAGAAAAGTTAAAAATTACAGGTTTAGACAAGCTGCATCAGTTCGGCTCGACCGGGTCAGGACCAGGCCATTGTATGCAATCGGCATCCATAGAGACATTTTGTATTCTACCTTCCGTCCAGTGAGTTAGGGGTCACTACCCTATATATAGCTCGTTTGTCACCTTCGTAAATAAAAAAGAAAACATTTGTATGAAAAAATTGTTTAACATATTTCTACCCCTAAATTTATTGCTAAAATTTTATTGATATACTCCTTTAAAAGTAAATGTTAAATTTATTCAAAATAATATTTAGTAATTACAATTTGTAAGAAAAACCTTCAACACTTTAAAACAATTATTTCGGGCGAGTACAAGCTTAAAACGTAAGGAAAGGTACAATATAAGGAATAATAATATAACACAAAATATTCCATATCATTCAATAATATGTTTAATAATGCGACTGTTAATAACAGTCTTGGTAATATTTGCTTATTGTATATATGCGGCTATTTAAATACATATATTTATTTGCAGTTTCGTGCTCAACCCACTGACTCCAGTACAGGAAACCCGTTGCTTGCTGCAGAATGATACACAAGCAAACAATCCCATGGCAACTCCACAGGTAGTTTCATTATTATAATAGTCACACTATTCTTTACCATGAAAACTTTGTGCCCCAATTCTCACGAAAATTTTCTTAATTATGATGTGAATCATTCAGGTTGACGTTTTAAAATTAATTTTGTTGAATTTATAATGAGTTTCCTAGTAAGAATTTTTAGGCATTCAAATTGGCTTGAAAACACTCTCTAGTAGATTCTTAAATTTACTACCAGATAGTCGGCAGTTTACCTTTTCCTGCCAATTATTTCGATGTCAAGATCGAATTAGCAATGTAGATTAAATCGGTCAGAGCCCCAGGGAAATCGCTTTAATACAGTTTCTCTAGATAACTGTTCGGGAAAGGATACCTTAATCGCTTTCAGGTCTAATGAGAGGTTGCTTCGATAAACATAAACTATGCAGCTATGCATCTCACGAGAGACGAGTAATGCCACGAGTCTTTAATTGAAACCAAATTCGGAAGATAGTGACATATACAAAGTTATTTAATACAATTGTGACATCGGTAATATTAATGGCGAAAATTTAATAAGTGTAAATAAGTGTAATAATTATTAACAATAAGTGTAAATATAATAAAATAAGCTTATTTATATGTTATTTCTGTTTTGCATAATTTTTTATTTTCTAATTTATTTGTTTCCCTTAAAAATAATAAAATACGTAAAATAAAAATATATAAATATCTTCACGCAATTCCCAGTACAGGGTAGACAGACGGCTAGTCTAGACAATTAATCCCTTTCACCCACCTTCCACCGAAGATATTTTCGGGACACGTGACAAATGGTGAGCCCATGGCTGTCTTTATAATTCGTATATAAGTTTTTGAAAAACCCATTGGTACTAGCCTGCGACCTGGGGATCGAACTCGGGTCTCTTGACTCGTAATTCAGACTACTCAACCACTCGGCTATAGTGACTTTTAACACGTGATATAATTCGTATAATAAAATACGTGATTTCATCTTGTGTTATACAGCGTGCCGTAAATACTTACTACATGGTGAAACTACAAGTTCGAACCGAGAGCGTTTGCCTTCGCCCTTGGGCCTTCGAACGAGTGCCGGGCAAGGCGCTGCGGGGTCTGGACAATACTATAATATACACCTCGACGAAGGAGGCCTGCCTCGCTGCTTGTCTGAACGAGGTAATAAGTCTATTTTAAAGAAATTGCTGGCGGACTTTCGCGAAAGGGTTTCGAATTAGATGGTTGAATCGATTTACGTCTTTCTCTGAACTCAAGCTCGCCTGGTTATATTACTTTACTACATACCTATTCAATTTATATTTTATGTTTTTGTCCTACTGCGAGTAGCTTTCAAGTCATAACATGGTTTTTATGTGCTTAGATTTTATTATATCTTCACGCAATTTCCCAACAAAGGGTAAGCAGAGATCAAGATAATGAGACAACGTGACCGGTGGTGAACCTAACCACATTATACTTAATTTAATAGAAGCTTTCATGTTGAATTTTACTTAATTGACATATATTAAAAATACATTAAATATGTTAAACAAATATATCAAAATTCACTGTTGCACACTTGTACACAATATAATTTATTAACTTACTCCTTACTTATACCGACCAGTTTTGTCTTACAGAATCATCAGGGTAATCATAATATAAGTTAATTGTGTACAAATGTGCAACAATGAATTTTAATAATGTGCAATTTCACCATGTGACAACAATCGCAGGTAAAAAATACTTGTATATATTTTTAATTAATATAATGGTTAGTAATTTCATACTTTCATTGTGAAATATAAATGTTATTTTGCGTATTTATAGTAACACACATTTTAGATTCTTTTTCGGTTTGCGGTTTGTAATTATTTTACAGTTTGTGAATGCTATTCTTTACATTTTTCACCCAATAAAAATTGAGTTGAGCGTAACTTGATCATACGTACGTAAAAGCCTGAAAAATTTACTGCAGGACATTGTCCCGTAAGGAAGAGATTGCTACAATCGCCACGCTCAAAAACGGGATTGACTATTTCAGTATCGGAAATCTTGTTCCTTAGCTCTCTTACAATTTACATCAGCTGAATTTTAAAGCTGCACTGGATTAGTGATAGAGATGGTTGATGTCATCTATCGCTAAAGTAAAGAAAATCAATTGTTATTCACATAAGAAAATTCTCCTGATTCCCAGGGAGATAGTACTCTACACTAAATGCGCGCTTATCAAATATGCGCTGAATGAAAGTCAGTAATTTAAATTAAAACAAACATTCCTAATCATAACACAAATGTTTGTCTTTGGGATTCGAACCGGCAACCGTAAATTTGAAGGCAGTTGTGATTGCTATTGCTATTAACTAGTTATTGCGTCGTTGGGTTTTTTCAAGTTTTATTATATATATGCAAAGTGTTTGAATACACGAGTGTTTGTTATTTTTTTTTTAAATATAATTAATATAATTTTGATTAGAAACGCTTCCCGTGCCGGTCAGCCGAATATGAATACGGCAGTATGCGATGTGCCCTGAGCGACTCCGACCGGCGCACTGCACAGCATTTCGTTCAACTGGTGGATACACCCGGAACTGACTATTTCGAAGTAAGTCGTTTTTACAGTTCTATTTTACCCTTTATGGCTAATACTCTTCTTCTTTGTTTAACTGTTTTATACTTTAATAGCTTTTATCAATTGAGAACAGACTGTAGCAAAAACTAACGCTACGTTATTCGATGAAGTACGGTAACACTTTCGTTACTTGTTTTTTTTTTATTTCTGTAACAAAAACTTTTAATTGTAACTTTACGGCATGTTTTTTTTATTTAAATTCAATGCGCTCTTTTGATCTCATAAAATCGAAGACAAAGAAATTGACTTCATCGCTTCTCAGTAATATGTTTCGGAATAATTTATGAACTGTCTATTTTTTTGTAACAGAACTTGTGCTTGAAAGCTTCGCAAGCGTGCAAAGGTTCGCGAGTGTTCAGCGTACCTCGCGTGGGAGTGGCAGAAGACAAAGTCGCTCAGTACGCGGGACTGCACTATTATACCGACAAGGAATTACAGGTATGCCGAGCTTTATACCAGTATACGAGTAATTTAAACGTTATACCGCAGAGAGACGGACACGCTATTAATAAAGTTATGATGGTTTTTTGCCCTTCTAATAGTGAAGTGGACTGACTTCCACGACTTAACATTTACAGCATAGAATAGGATGTTTGTTGAAATGCATTTATTGCTAGAGGAATAATTGCACCGCTTGAGGATTCGTTTTGCATAATTGCGTGTATTTGACTTTGAATTATAGAGACTTTTTTGTTATATTAGAAATGTTACATGTCAAGTTTTACCTTTTTGTTAAATCCATTTTCCATCTAAGTATTTTTTGATATCTCACAATCTACAATCTGTGGCAGTTTGTAGATTAAGAAATTTCGTAAAGTAACATATAGTATCTAATCACCATCAAGAGTCCGCCACATAGCGAATACTAATTTATGACTGAATGTCGTTTGATTATATGTATAAGTCTTATATGTAAAAAACTTAAGGGATTTGTATTTTGTATGTTAAGAGTTGCCACAATACAACTTTCTAGGTAAAGATAGCGGTGGATCGGAAAGATATATACCACTTACAAGTGGTATGGATCTTTCTGATCTACCACACACATGCCTCAAGTCAAAAATCAACCCGAAGAAATCCATAAACATCTATAAGAATCTAAATATTAACTTGGTTTTGGTAAATGCATCTGCCATAACTATTATTTTAAATGATAACTTAAAATATTTATGTTGTAAATTAATTTAACCCAGATAAATGATCGTGGGTTTGAATCTTTCCGATTCAAACGTACGGCCGTTCAGGACAAAAATGTATTATATTCACTCTGAAGAGTGAATATATAATTGTCAATGAGTGTATGTATATTAAGTTAGACAGATATTATATCTTATCATTATTCAGTTCATACGCTATATACGCTTATCGTAGTTTGTGAGTGCTTAACGCTATGGTTTATATAGATTTAATGAATTTCAATCCTTTATTTAACCGTAATGATATCATAGAATAAATTCCGTAGTCACATGCAATGCGTAATCAAGTTATGCATTTTTAGTAATTATACTAATTACTAATTAATACTTATTATAATAAGTCACGATAGCCGAGTTGTTGGGTGGTCGGAATTTCGAGTCGAGAGACCCGAGTTCGATCCCCAGATGGCAGTACCAATGAGATTTTCAAAAACTTATGTACGAATATCATCGTTGGCTTGGACATAAAGGCTTCGACGGGCTCACCACCTGTCACGTTGTCCCGAAAATATCTTCGGTGGAAGGTGGGTCAAAGGGACTTAATTGTCTAGACTTGACCTCTGTCTACCCCTGTATTGGGAATTGCGTGAAGATATTTATTTATTTATTTTTATTTTAATATTAATTACTACTACTACTACTACTACTAATTTATAGTAATAACAAAGCAAATTTCCAAAGAAATTTTACAGTGGTAGAGCCACGCATCAGCTTTTGTTGTTGCATGAATGGGCCGGCTCAACCGGGGAAGTACCACGACCTCACAGAAACCGGCGTGAAGTAGAAGTCTAACAAACTTCTGCGTTTCGTCTGGTGAGTGCAGGTAACCGGTAGCCCCCCCCCCCTGAATCTGGGGGGAGGGGGGCACTCTAAGGGAGGCAACGCATCTGGTATGCCTCTGGTATTGCGGGTGTTCATGGGCGGCGGTAATCACTTACCATCACGTGATTCTGCTCGTTTGCCTCCCTTTTCTATAAAAAAATACGTTTATCGAACAGGTTACTTCGGAAGCCGCTTGCCGCCTTGCTTGTGAAATCGAGTCGGAGTTCCTGTGCCGGTCTTTCCTTTACCTAGGAGCGCCCCACTCATCCGCCTACAACTGCAGGCTGTTTCACCTCGACCACCACACGTTACCGGATGGACCATCAGCTTATCTCAACGCTGAAAGACCTTTAATTGATGACGGTGAACCAATCGGGAAGTACTTCGAGAACTACTGCGAGAGTAAGTTTAAAACACCTTGTAACACGTTTACTTTTAGTTTAAACTAAATCCTGTAAAAGAATTGATATGATCCTGTAATACCATTGTTTCTTATTAACGTTATATTTTATAAAATAAAATTCCACTAATCTAGTGATAGATTAAACAGATAATAAGTGATGACTGTAGTATCCACTTAACACATGAACTGCAGATGCGAGGCCGGGCTTTAAGGTGTAATTGTGGCGAGGTAAAGACCTCAAAAAGAAAATTTCCCCTCCTTTTTGCTGCTCCCAAAGGGACAGGAACTTGGATCTCCAGTTATCTCAACATATAGCAGTAACATAAAGGAATAGAGGGCCACTATTTACCCCAGTAATGTGCGAGGCCGTAAAAAATATCCGGTGGAGCTGACGTATTTGTATTGCAGGAAAAACCGCCGCTTGCCTTTACTAAAAGACCTTCCAAAATTATTGAATATTTTGTAATTACTGACAACTTTTCTTTATTTTACTTTACTATATTTTTATATCAACTAATTTTAATTTGCATTTCATCCTAGTAACCTTCGTTAATCAGCAAATAAATACTAGTCTAGCATTCATTCTTAATTCACAAAAAATAGAAATAAAAAATAATTTTGCTATATGCAATAGGCAGCTGTTACTCGGATGGTAATGTATTAATAGAGTCATTACCAAATGGTCCTGTTTTTATGGTTGATGAATAAAATATAATGAGGCGCAAAAATATACTCCAACAGCGATTGTAATGACGTTCTTTTACATTTTAATCATATACCGTAGTAAGTGAGCAAAATGAATGATGTAGAAATAATGTATGGTCATTTTAAAACTTTATTATTACTTGGTTCTCACGTGAATATCATTATTACAAATAAAAACTAATGAAGTACTAAATCATAAAATGTCCTTTTCCGTTCCATTTTTAGCTATATATTTTTTTTACAATTATGTACAGAGCCAACAACAATTTAATTTTTATATTTTCTGAAATCTAAAAGATAAATCAACAACTCGGCTCACGGTAGCCGAGTTGTTGGGTGGTCGGAATTTCGAGTCGAGAAACCCGAGTTCGATCCCCAGGTGGCAGTACCAATGAGTTTTTCAAAAACTTATGTACGAATTTCATCGTTGGCTTGGACACAAAGACGGCGACAGGCGCACCACCTGTCACGTTGTCCCGAAAATACCTTCGGTGGAAGGTGGGTCAAAGGGACTTAATTGTCTAGACTTGACCTCTGTCTACCCCTCTATAGGGAATTGCGTGAAGATATTTATATTTTTATTTATTTATTTTATAAAAGATAAACTTCTCATGATGTACTTCTAATAGCTTAGTTTCTAAAACGCTGGTATATAGCGATAAATTACCCTATTATGTTATAGTATTCCTTGTGGATCTATATTCGTTAGCAGCCAGTTAAAACAATTTGGATAAATTTGCAACACACGTAAATATGATAATATTAGTAAGTTAATCTTTAAAAACTATTAGGGACAATGTAAATTCTCTGTATTCAATATGTTGTAGAATAACTCTCTTTTTATTTAATATTTCGAGTAGTAGATGACGGAAGTCATAAACCGCCAAAGTTCGGTATCATACTTGCCGAAATAAGTTACTTCCAGGCCTTCCAATACGGCCTTATAAATATGCCTTATATTTAAAAATATAATTTTATATCAAAAGTCACGATAGCCGAGTTGTTGGGTGGTCGGTATTTCGAGTCGAGAGACCCGAGTTCGATTCCCAGGTGGCAGAACCAATGAGTTTTTCAAAAACTTATGTACGAATTTCATCGTTGGCTTGGACATAAAGGCGGCGACGGGCTCAGCACCTGTCACGTTGTCCCGAAAATATCTTCGGTGGAAGGTGGGTCAAAGGGACTTAATTGTCTAGACTTGACCTCTGTCTACCTCTGTATTGGGAATTGCGTGAAGATATTTTTTTTATAATTTTATATCAATCTAACATTAATTTATAGTTTTGTCACAGTAAAAAAAAAATGAAAACAGGCTTTGTCACAGTAAGGTCCGATAAATACTTTCAATAACCTCTATGAATATTAAGATAATTGATATTCGCATTTAAAGGAAGGATATGTGCTTAATATTTATAACACGCGAATCCCGGACGTTTCATTGTATACAGGTTTATACGTGAATGAATTTTATATTACTATCCTTTCTAAGAACTTACTGTAAGTCTAGATGTATCTTTACGCAAGATACCTAATACATATAGTAAGCCACTAAAAATAAAGTGCGCGAAGATGTGAAAATAATAATAAATAAATATCTTCACGCCGTTCCCAATATTTTCGTTACTATTAATTTCACTAGGTTGCTTTCTTTTTCAATCATTCGAGGTTATCGTTGTATTTATATTGAATGCAGCTGACTTTTTGCTCATTTTTCCTTTACTTGATAAAAGCAACACTTTACAGTTATTCAGAGTTACGCACTGGGTCGACGTTAAAGCGCTTTAGTAGCATGGGGTACGCCTACTGGCTTTATTTGTTTACTGTGCAAACGTGGGTACAGTTAGACCTTGGGAGCGGAGTTTATCGTTAACGTTGGAAGCTTTTTATAGATGGATATCTAAATGAAATTTATAATATCTGTGGAGAAATAAAAATAATGAATAAGCTAATGAGATATTTTAAAAATGTTCGAAGTGTACTTTTCTCAGAACACTCAAGAGATCGCTTACTACTAACAAAAGCTTTTGCAAAAACAAACACTTCGAAGAAATTAACAATCGATTTGGTACGGGAATATTTTAAGAGCACATGAGTTACAGACTATGTTTTCGTAATATATGTTTATATTCAAGATTTTATTTAATAATCTACAATTTTTTTTGTATAAAACTAGATCTAAAATCAGCTTTACGACTTTTATGCAAGTAATAAATGTGCGAAAATCGTACTCTAACTCGATAATATAGTACATCTTATACTAATCTATGATATATTTCTGAAGAAGTTTCATATATTTGTTGCCTGTCAAAATTTAACTATATTTATTTAACTTCATCATCTCTTCTGGACAGTGGCACAATAAACTTTGACGGTGGTCATATCTAACGGGAATCTTACGTTATACTCATTCTTAGGGAAATTTTAAAGAAAAGAAGCATTCTTAGCTTAGAATGTGATTAGTATGAAATTTTTTGACATTTTGTTTTAATCAAAGCCCTGTCTTCATGGATCCTTAACGAGCATAAACATTTAAAGACCAAGAATACTACTTATGTAACGGCAGGAAAATAATAATATTACTTCCTGTCCGGTTGTTCAAAATTAAGAGGTGTATACAAATCTTGGTTTTGGTCAATCACCGGGATCCTAAAATATTATTAACCTCAAAAATTAAAACTTGTCGTTTTGAAGTCAGTCTGTTGCATCTACGGCTTTTTCAGTAAGGATTCCAAAATGTCCAAAGTGGATTGTTTGGAACATAGATAATCAAGCTCTTATCTTTAGAATTATTTCCGCTAACCGCATTCATTAAATCGTTAGTAAAATAAGTTTTTATTGAAAAGTGATTCAAAACATTGCGATCAGATATACATTTTAATAATTATACCATTACTAAAACCGCAATTTTGAACGGGAGTTAATTGTATGAAGGTATTGAATTATAAAATTCTCATCTGCCGCGCTCGTGGGAAGTATGGTTTTTAAACAGTTTTTGAGATTTTATCAGAACAATAATCTAAAAAAAGCAGCAACGCATTATAATTTCGATGCCTATGCAGCTACTTCACGTAAACAGCACTGGTATTTTAATATATGTAAAGAATCCTTGACATTATGTGAACTACTTACTGGTATGGTTTGTACCATAATACATTTTTGTTTGGTACCTATAGGTGGCAATAATCATAAAGCCATGCTAATCTCACGCCACATTTCAAAGGTTAAGGTCAGAATTGATCGTTGCATTGAATACAATCTAACAATCTGATTGCAATTATTACAGTCCTTGCAATATTATTTTTGCACTGTATCCCTGCAAGAATTTCTTTGTCTTATGGAGTAGCTATCGTGATTGTTCCCACAAATTTCTAAAAAAAATCTTAACCAGGTGTATTAACCTTGTAAGGATTACGATGCAGTTAAGGTGCTCGACCAAAACAAATATTGCCGATTTATGGACATTCATGGATAACTCAAAGCGTAAAGTAGTTCCTGTTAGGCCTAAAATATTAAAACCTTTATTCGTCGTAGATGTAATGTGATTTTTTTCTTAACGTAGTATGTTAAGCAGAAGTAATCCATTAAATCAGGAAATGTACCAAATTTTGATGTATAATACTACAAAATGTCATGTAATTACATTATTATCTTGTATTTAATTCTGTATACATTACGCGGCGCATAGTAAGCAGTTAATCTAATAAAACGAAGATTGTTTAATGTATCAATGTACGATCAAAAGTTAATTAAATTTACGTTTGGAAAAACGGCAGCCGCAAAGCACGTGAACATAATTTGGTTATGTTTACAATGTATAAATTGCTGACTCACGATAATAGTTGCATAATGATGCAAAAAGTTATAAAGGCCGCTGGCGGTAGAGATGGTGCCAGCGTCGTTCGTGCGTGCCCCCTAACGGTCATCCTACCCAAATTGAATAGTGGTTTTTTATAGCACCCGTGAGTTGAGTTTCGTCTTGGTCCAGTCCTAATTCACTTGTAATTGAATTGAAATCAATATAAAACGCTATTGATTAGTAATATTGAATGTAATCTTATTCGCAATTTAGAAATTTAAAATTGAAAAATTGATAGAAATCTCTTTTAAAATTATATACCTTGTGGTTTCATCTAAATAATGTACAATATTAGATAACTTTTTTTCGATAATTACGTATAAAATGTTTTGTTTTGCATCATTTTTTTGCCTCCTTTTATTAGATTTCTTTTATCGTGACATCTGAATAAGCGATATTCTTATATTAAAGTAGTTAAATATTATTCTGATAAGATTTAAAAAATATAAATTTTTCATTATGTTTATTGTGAAGTAACCTATGCATATTTCTATATACGTCTATAATAGTTACATCGAGTTATGGTTAGTTAAACAAGTATTATTAGCTCGAATGCGTTTTTAATAGCCAGCTTGCAAGTATAACAGCCTAGGATGACCTTGCTCTGGCTTATAATGCCGGTCAGTGGCCTTAAAAATTATCGCGATGCAAAAAATTATTAATTCAGCGTTGTTTCGTTATGTGTATATTATAACTGTGACTTGAGTTTTATTTCTGTAAAGTTTCCTTACGTTTATACATCCCAAAATAAATAGTATAAAACAATCTTTTTGATTACCTAAATCTTATGATTATATCATAGTCTAAAGCACTGTAGATTATATGTTTTAATCTGTGCAAAATCCAGTCGATCATTGATGTCATAGACGAAAGCACGATGACTGCAGTTAATGTAAGGGTTGCAACGTCAGATACCTATAATCGCAGTACTGACCCAACTGGTTTGCTTTTAGAACTACCGTGATACCCAATAGGACCGTTATCGTCTTCTGCGGCCATTTAACGATCAAGAGAGCGTTAGCCGTCTCTAGCATAAGACGTTTTCTTATTTTGATGAAATACTTCGTTCTATATCCCGCTGTGATCTTTGGAATAGATTGAAGCAATTGTGAACGAGCCTCTCAATTAAGCACATGGAACAAAAAAGTTTAATAGCAAAGGAAATAAAAAAAATGTATAATTGTATGGCTTCCTGGATATACCCGAAATAAACTATTTGAAAATATTTATTTTGGTGCAACGAATTAAGAAATTTGAGATGTTTTATATCTTCTGAAGTAATCACTTCCAGCGCGGATGACTTCGTCATAGATGTTTTATTTATATAGCTTAACTATAGTCAACTGTGATTAAACAATATTAGATAGAGAGCCAATCATGAGCGGTCAAAATTATTGGGAATTATCGAGAATGCATAGGTTTTCATTGCAAAATATCACTTAAAATTATCTCAGAGGGTAACTATCATAGGTACTTGTATAATATATTATTCGCTTTTCAGTTTTCTTTTGTTTCTACATACATAATAAAAAAGTAAACAGAAAATCTATATTCATTGTATGTACATAAATTGTTTGACTGTACTTAAATTACATATAATATACAGAAGCTTGAGTAACTGGCCCACAAGCAACTCAGTAAAATAATTGATATTGTTAACGTAGTATTAGTACTGATTTTAATAATAAATATCGTAAATACAAATTTTGTAATTGTGTCCTGGAGTTCAACAAATCCCTATGAGTATGTACGTAAATAAATATTCAGTCAGGTTTTACTCACACAAATTTTTTTTAAATAATATTTTTATTTTGTGTTATTATATCTGTGTTATCTGTATTATAGTGCAGCGTAGTCTCTGATAGGGTAGATAGATTGAACAGATCGCCAAATGTCATGAATAGTGTAAATAGAACAAATAATAATAAATATTTAGACGTGGGAGAAAATATTTTCTACTTGTACATTTTATATATTGGCGTTCCTACACTGATTAAGATTTATCGTTGAAGATATATATAGCAAAGCCGGTTAAGAACCAGATATGCTTGCTTGTATTTTGTGATTTCATTTATTAACATTCAATACTGTTTAAAAGGTAAAGTCGTTTTCTTTTAAAGCTTAATCTTAGTTAGAAAAAGGCTTATTAGAAAGCAAACAGGAGCTAATGTATCAAATATGTTCTGGTGAAATGTGTTCCAAAAGAACTAAATTGTCTAGGCTTCTGACTACCCCGACAATGGCAATGCGTGAAAACATAAAGAAAATGCCAGAGAGTTTTTATTTTACACTCTGCCGTACATGTGTAAGTGTGTAAACGGTAATTTTGCATGTGATAATTGAATTACTTACCAGTGCTTATCATATTGCCGTGATCTGTTGTATCATTATGTTGGCATGTTTGTACCCGTGAGTCAAACTTTTGTTCAAATGATGCGGTCAACAACCTTAATGGTAACTAACCGTCACACAGTAATTGCCAGGCAAGGTGGCGAATATATCGAGACATCGGCATAATATTAACGAATTGATTTGGATCGGTTTACGTACATGGTGTGATGTGACCACTACTATTATCATTTGGATACTTTATATTCTTTACGCCCTAAATATATAAACGACTTTAAATATAGCAAATAAAATTTAAAAAATGTATCTTCACGCCATTTCCAATACTGGGGTAGACAGCAGTGGGGTAGACAATTAAGTCCTTTCAACTACATTTCACCGAAGGCTTTTTAAGGACAACGTGACAGATAATGAGCCCGTCGCCGTCTTTATGACCAAGCCATCGATCTAATTCGTACATAAGTTTTGAAACGAACCTAACACCTGGTCATCGAACTCGGGTCTCTTGTTTCGAAATCCGATCTCCCAACCACTCGGCTAACTCCTTTTTGAATAAAATTCCTTTTTGAATACGTTTTAAAGGACTAATATAATGACCACATGCACTTCTAAGAAATTAAATACATACGAATTTTGATTATCCCAGGAAAGGGAAAGTATTTTCTAAGCTGACGTAGCAACTGATGGATGTTAGTAATATCTAACATAAAAAAGTAATGATTTCTGTAATCCAATCGCTGTCAATACACAACAATATTTAAGTGAACGCTATGGGAGGTATTGCCTAATGACTTTATCTAATACTCATGCAATGTGAGTGTCGGTCGTCACGTCTCGTCAGAAATGTAATTGAGATGACAGTACAGTATATCACCACATAATAATACGTTAACTTTGAACCGAAGCGATGCTTACAACATTGAACATTCGTTATGGATGTTACTACGAGAACCTCATAATCGTTTAGTACTTTTGAATTGCGTGTGAAAATCTAGAATTGCCCGAAGCGGCAAGATCTACCTCGCTTGTAGATACTGTAATTGCCGTGGTATGTTGCACTTTGAAAAACCTCTATTCCGCCGCAAAATTGCTACAACCTTGTATTGATACCTGATAAAACTTGGTACATATACACGCTTATTTTTACTGTATGCATTAACTTACGGAATATCTTCATGTTTTTATGTTTCATATAATAATTATGTATGTTTCATATTATCTCCTGAAATAAAAAAATAAAATATCTTCACGCAATTCCCAATACAGGGGTAGACAAAAGTCTAGTTTAGACATTTAAGTCCCTTTGACCCACCTTCCACCGAAGATATTTTCGGGACAACGTGACAGGTGGTGAGCCCGTCGCCGTCTTTATGTCCAAGCCAACGATATAATTCGTACATAAGTTTTTACAAAAACCCATTGGTACGGCCACTTGAGGATCGAACTCGGGTTTCGGAAATTCCGACCACCCAACCACTCGGCTATCGTAACTTCTATCTCCTGAATTTTTGATCTCCTGAAATGCTAAATGGAATAGTAAAATTTCATATTATTTGTCTTTTAGAGCCTCCAGCGAACCCTTCCGGAGAGTTGCCTGTGACGATTGATCATCAGCATGATGATACCAACATGCCTAGCAACCTAACAAGGAATGACGCTAATTGCGACAAGACTGGCACATGCTATGATGGTAACATTATTTACTGTGATATTATATTACTGTTAGTACTTATGAAAGTTTGTGTAACTTTTAAAAAAAATTATATATTTTCTAGTATCCGTCCACTGCAAGGACACAAGAATTGCTGTCCAAGTTCGTACAAACAAGCCGTTTAACGGTCGAATCTATGCTTTGGGCCGGTCCGAAACTTGCAACATTGACGTCGTGAACAGCGACCTTTTCCGTCTAGATCTCACCATGGCCGGGCAAGATTGTAACACTCAGAGCGTCGTGAGTATACGTTCTTTGACCTCTGATCTTTATTTATTTCTTCAGTCTATTTTACATGGTCGTTTTATTTTCAGACCGGAGTCTATTCAAACACTGTAGTTCTTCAACACCACAGTGTTGTTATGACTAAAGCTGACAAGATCTACAAAGTGAAATGTACATACGACATGAGCTCCAAGAACATAACATTCGGAATGGTGCCAATCAGGTTAGTATGTTGTTAGATACTTTGCAGTAACGGCACAGTTAACACTTATTAGCATCTCGAGTAGAATTTAAAACACAATAGTATAGACCGAATACGTGATTTGAAAATAAAAAAGGAAAATTAGATGCATCTCTGCACGCTTCAACATGAACTGATGAATAGATGCTATCGTCAGTTGGCTTATGAATATGTAGGTAGTGTTCAAGGTTTTTAGGTTACGTAGAATATGTGAAAGTATTTTTATGGGCAGAGCAACGATGCTATATAGTATACTTTATAGAAAACTATAAAGTATACTATATAGCAAAATTTAAAGCATTAATCTTACTACATTTAATAAAATTATAGTAAGACTACGCCAATTACGGCACAATTTGTTGGAATTCTGAGTAAAAATTAATTTGTTTTATTATTATTATTAAACCGTTCGAAATTTATGTACGTTTTACGTAGCTTGATCACTGAGTAAACAATAAGCTTGCCACTTGTATATTGTCACACTTGAATGGATTATTAGACACGTTAATATGTGTAGATCACGCACCACCCCAAATTAAGATATACGCTCATAAGTTTTTTTCATTATATTAAAAAAAAATGTTTCTACAGAGACCCCGAGATGATTTCGATCACTGCCGCGCCCGAAGCTCCTCCACCACGCATCCGTATCTTGGACAGCCGAACACGCGAGGTCGAGACTGTGCGCATTGGAGATCGCCTCACCTTCCGCATTGAGATTCCAGACGACAGTAAGATATTTCTACTGCTGTTATAGCTAACTTTAATTCAAACTTTTATATTTTAAATTCAATATTTTATTTTATCTTTGTAGCTCCATATGGTATTTTTGCTCGAAGCTGTGTTGCTATGGCGAAGGACTCAAAGAGTACATTCACAATTATTGACGATGAAGGGTAAGTGTAAGGATAAAATTTTAGTTTTAGACTATAATGCTATTGGCACTGTATTTTTTTTTTATTTGGAATAGGCGAACAAACTGTTACGCATTTTCATTGATCGTACTTGATTAACGAAGCATGCATGGTTGCTTGCATAATTTACATTTCATGCAATGATGCATTTTGAGAAAATCTGGTTTTTGAGGCCATGTCAGCTTAAGCAGCATAATAAATAAATGCTAATATTGATAACGACCATAACTTTACAGATGTCCTGTGGATCCATCGATATTCCCAGGTTTCACTCAAGATGGCAATGCTCTGCAGTCAGTGTATGAAGCATTCAGATTTACCGAATCCTATGGCGTTATATTCCAATGCAATGTCAAATACTGTCTTGGTCCTTGTGAACCAGTAAGTATTTGACTCTAATATTAAAATATTCTTAAAATTAATGAAATTTAAAACAATTAACATAGGGCGGGATTGATTCTGTTGATTTTTTTAATGTATTTTAAGTTTACTTTTTATTTTAACTTCACGTAATACTTTAATGGGACATTTACTTTGGGACTAAAGGTTCCTGAATTAATTTTCATGCATCATCTATAAAGTATATATTAATTTTTTCAGGCACTGTGTGAATGGGGTCGAGAATCCTTGGAGTCCTGGGGTAGAAAGAAGCGTTCTCTGCCAGCTAACGAAACCGGTGAATCACGCAACCAGGATGAGAATATGAACATTTCTCAAGAAATTCTTGTATTAGACTTCGGTGATGATCGACAAAGCACAGATTTTCTCCGCTCTGATAAGCCTGGTGGAACCGCTTCAGAGGCTAACTATGGAGGTAATTTGTTTTCAATATTTTTAGTTTAAAAAATGTATTTAATTATTGAAATTATTTACATTATCTATATAAATAGACGACCCAATAGCCCTGATGGTAGTGACCCTGCCTTAGAAGCTAGGGCTTGAGGGTTTGAGTCTCGATATGGGCAAATATTTGTGTGATGAATACCAATATTTGTACTAGAGTCATGGACGCTTATATGTATATATGAATACTTATATATCTTAATATGTGTCTATGTACATATCGTTGGCAATAAGGTCACCACCTATCACGTTGTCAGAAATAGGCCATGGTAAAAGGTGGGTTGAAAAGGCTTAATTGTGTAGACCTCAAAAAAGCCACTAAAACCAGAATCAATTTGAATCAAACAATAATTTATGTTTCGTTAATTATGATTTACATCATAACAATAAAAAAATTATAAGAACTTCGATAATATTGTTCATTTTTATTGCAGAGAAAACGGTAACAATTGTCGAACCATGCCCAAGCAAGGCGTCTGTTTTACTGCTGGGAGTAGCTTGCGCTCTTCTTGTGATGCTGTACATCGCGACCATCTTTTGTTATTACATGCGCAAATGGCTTGCGCCACCCAAGCACATGCAATAATGACACAGGCGACGTAATACCAGTGACTGTAATGAAATCGCTGTCATCACTTTTATAAGAGTCGCTGGATTAGCATTGAGAAACTTGTGATACACATGACTGATAACTTGATGTATGAATAAAAATTCAAATCGAATTCCATTAAATTTACAATGTTTAGTTAAATGAAATCGTGGTGACTTTAAAATTAATATTGACAATATACCACCGCGTGTACGGCGTAGAATTTAACGGTAACATATTGCATTTAACAGCATTTATAATATTTAAGTATTTGCTATTATATTAAAGGTCAACTGGCAGTCTGAGACATTTATTTGCCTTAGTGAATAATTTATTACAGCAACCCACTGCCAATGAGTTGGTGGCGATGGTAAATTAGATATGGATTATTTGGACGATGCATTTATTAATAATAAGTAGGACTTTTGATATACAAAGGATTGTACAATTTTCATTATTAGGTATTATGCTAAAAATTATTTGGAATAATCCCTAAGAAATTGTGGCTTATTGGTATTATGCTTATAATTTTAAGGGATTATTCTGAAATTAAATTATTGGAATAAAGGAAATACTAATAATATATAAGTATGTACTTAAGGTATAGTTAAAGTAAATATGAATTGCATATTGTGTCCATTTATTATTTTAGGTTAATTATGGAATAGTTTTAGGACGTTTTAATCACACCTTATATACAATACTGGACATTTAATACTTGATATTTGTAAATATGTCTGTGCTGTCATTTTGGCATAAAACTTGACATAATTGAACTTTCAGTTGGGTTATGGAGAAACATTATTTAAATGTTAAACAAAAAAGTTTATGCCCTTCAAACTCATAACTGTTTCACTTAACCCAACTTGAGATTTCTTAATTTATTTAGACTAATATTACTATATATAAAATAACTATTTATTTTTAACTTTTTTAATTAAATAAAATAAACTTGTACAAATTTAACAACTTTTTTATTTCATAACAATTAGTATAAACTCCAACACAAATAATAAATAGATTCTCCATTAATTTAACTTGTTATAAACATGAAATTGAGGCACTATCACAATTTTCACAAGCATGTTACTGCTCCAAATCTAACATCAAATTGCTATACACACTATTTAAGATCTCTTTTTGTTCTTTCATATCTATTTCTTCTAGGCTACAATTAAAAACCTTTTCAAAACTGTTTAAGAACACTGGGGTAATTTTTTCAGTGGAACATGACATTCCTATTTCTTTGCTTAGTGATGTAACACCTTTATCTTGAATACCACATGGATCAATTTCACTAAACCATGTTAAATCATTATCACAATTTAATGATACTCCATGTGTGGTTACATATCTAGAAGCATGTATTCCGATGGCTGCAATTTTATTATCTCCTACCCACACACCAGTGTGAGGTGATCTATGTGCAGAAATTCCTGGAGCAAAACATATTTGTTTTAATAAGGTTACACTTTATTTTAATGAGGCGACCATGGTGGCATCGGCTTAAAAATTTGCCAACACTGTTCTTAAAAAGCCTTAACAATGCCAGATGACGAGGTAGACTGGCAGAGACTGCTACATGGCTTTAAGCCTGACTCTTTGTAGTTTTTAGTGTAAGTATATTTTGTTCTGTTCATGTTCCTGAAGTAACAAAATTTTATAAAATTTATTTAAATTAAATTAAAAGTTATGTTTAAACGAATTTTTTCAGTTTGAGTTTTTATAACTTGGTATTTAAATTAGAAACATGGTAATGGTAAATGGTAGAAATCGTTATTATTTTTCTTTCAAAATTAAAACATATAGAACTCATTGCAAATAGAATAAAATATAAAACATACACATTTGCAATGTAAAAGAGTAGGCCGAGTTATATTTTTGGGCAGAAATCATACACTAATGACATATTACAATAATGTACTAAATGATTTGATAAGTAGATTGCAATAACAGAGATCTGATAGCATGTGATGCTGTAGACTGTATTCAGTCAGTTTCATTTGTGTTTGTTAAACTTTTGGATTTTATAATTGAATCCATATTGTATTAGGCATTTTTTAAGATATCCACAAAAAGATATCCACAATATTCGGCTAAACCCACAAAAACTAAATCTAAATTTTTAACTGACTTTAAAAATATGATATGGTAATCAGTATCTTTTCGATTAATATGAAAAATCTTATAGGCACATCCATATATCAAGTGGCTCACACATATCTAAAGTATTTTAACAGTATTTTTTTAACAGTACTAGGGATGCTAAATAACATATTATGTAAGTCAAATTCTCGTGTCCGAAATAGTCTATGATAATAGTCAATGTACAGTCTGAAACCTACAACATCATATCCACAAGCTAAGCCATTTGGCTATCAACAATATTTAGCAGTATTTATATATTTGATATACACTATGCAAAACTGCTAATTCTAATTTTAAGAGTTATTTTTCAAAATCTTATATTTTTCAATTTGAATATTTTGAAACATCTCTTTCCTCGGTCACATCTATTTACATACAGTCTTTTAATGAAAGAGCATAATGATAAACAAGCATAATAACTAAAGGACAAAATATTGAAATATACATTTACATACCTAATTCTTCACAGACATTGATCACAGTCTCTTCTAAGCTATTTACATACCATTTAACACTTGTTTTGTAATTCTTTAAATTAATTATTGGGTAAACAACTAGCTGGCCTGGTCCATGGAATGTAATAAGGCCACCACGATTTGTTTTTTTAAATTCTGCACCCAAAGAGCGTAGCCTAAGTATTTCATTGTTTGGTGTATCATCTCTAATACCTGAAAAACATAATACAAAAAATATTAATTTATTATTCTGAGATAATAAATGTATTATTAAATTAAATGAAGTCACAGTGGCAGAATGGTTGGGTGGTCGGAATTTCGAGTCAAGAGACCCAAGTGCGATCCGCAGGTGGCAGGCTCGTACCAATGGGTTTTTCAAAAAAACTTATGTATGAATTATATCTTGGATATAAAGATACTGACGGGCTCACGACCTGTCACGTTGTCCCGAAAATAACTTCGGTGGAATGAAAGTCGAAGGGACTTAATTGTCTAGACTACACTTCTGTCTACCCCCTGTATTGGGAATTGCGTGAAGATATTTATTTATTTAAATTCAATATTCGGACTTATTAATCCTAGGTGAGCCAGAATATTGGTATAACTCACGAACATAAAAAATTTATCTGGAAATACTTACCTACGGTATACACCGGTTTGTGTTCCAGAAGTAGGAGTGTATCATGATTAGCTTTGTTTCCATTTTTCATCGCATTTAAATGTTTCTTTGCGAGAGCCAGTTGAATTTTCAAGGCTGTATCGTAACTAACTAGGCCTAATTTCCAAATTTTAACCATTATTAAATTAAATTTGCGTGAAATATAATTGTTTCAAATTATTACTATTGTGATATTTATTTTTAATATAATATTTTTGACAAGAATTTTCTATTTAATCACATTTCTATTTTGAATTTCTTAGAACAAGCACCACCAGACAACTTTGACAAAATTGACAATGACAGTACTTAGTTTAATTTTAATAAATTTCGAACACAACTGATTCTACGTTTACCCAATAAGTTTATATATTTCTGGTTTCATGGTAATATTGTGATTTTATGAAGTCTTTACGACTTTATAAGACTACCAAACATTCCAAAGCAAAGCATGTTCTTCACAGTACGGCCAATTTGCAGTGATTTAAATATACCGAAAAATAGTGTCTTTATTGCCCCAAAATATTCTGGCCTCGATAACAGAACGCTCTGAGAGCTGAGCTTTTTTCTTATTATTGTTATGATACCAATTTATCGATATTTATACCGATTTATCGATACATCGATAAAAGTAACTTAAGTATCGACAAGAAAACTTCAATGTACTTAAGTATATTGTTGCATCAATAACTTTCTTTTAATTCTCCGGTAATGTTACTATCACTACTACAACTACTAAGAAATTGGAAAAATATCTATTGCAGGTTTGAAAGAGTTTGCCATAATTGCCACTTCGGAATGGGAATTGGCGATTATGGCGATGTCGCACGTCACCGGTCAGAGCTCTACTGTTAAAAAAATTAACGTTCTAAATACAGTGGTAGACCGAGGTCCTGTTTTGACAACTAAGTCCCTTTGACTTACATTCCACCGAAGATATTTTCGGGACAACGGTCTACTGCATTTTAATATGGTACATTTCGTGACAGTTGTCCCATAATCTGTTGGTAGCTTATTGCATTTGTATTTTCGAGCCATTACCAACTCTACGAACATCTAACAACACTACGCCCGAGAAGTTGGTACGTTTCCCGATCTTCCGATAGGGAGATGCAAAAATAGATATATCATGGTATTGATATTTTTTGGAAAACAATCAACAGTAAATAAGTGATATTAATTTTGAAATATCAAATTCAATATTTTGAATGCCTAATTATGTTATGTTTTATTTACATATTTCAGTTAGATAGATAATAGAGAAGTTCTTGGTTGTGTCCCTCATGAACTTAAATATAATCTGGCCTAATCGGTAGAGAAAAAATCAGACCTAATGGAATTCTGGGTCAATTTTTACTTTACTTTGGTTTTCTCTGAATCTTTATGCTACTTCCTAGGCTGTAAACTTACATGTACCGGATAAAAGAAGTTAACCAAGATAACCAGAGATCATATGAAAGAACAAATGATTCTCATACCTGTATCTGCCTTGTGGTGGTTTGACTAAGAAACCTGTGTATATTTTTAACTAGGGCAATAATTTTATTGTACTTAAAATATTGAAATGTGCTTTATTAATAATTCACAGAACATAACAGTACCAATTATCCTTAAACGGTTTTTCTCATTTGACTATTTTAATAATTTTTTCGGTAATCGCACCCCCGAGTAAGTTATCGAAAATAATGTATTTTTAATCTGGTAATTTTATTTAATCTGGTATTCCAGTAGTTTGTTAGTTAGTTTTATATTTATATAATTGGCTGGCAAAAAATATAGGCCGGGTTTGCCTAGTTTGCGTATTTTATGAAAGATGGCGCTTCTAGTATTTGGATTAAAGTACATAATTAATGCATAGTAAAACTTGTATATGTAAATTTCTATTCAAATAGTAAATTTCTATGAAAGGAAAGTGCCATCTATTGATATATCTTAATACAGTTCTCGTAGACCTTTAGAGTGTTCATAAAACGACGCTATTCGACACAAGATGGCGTTAAAATAAAGATCTTCGTTCTTAGTACGTCTGTTTTTCAGAACTCAGCATACAGAAGAATATGAACTCAGTTACGGTTAGTTACGTCGTGTTCTCTGCTCGTAAGGCGGTGTTTTGACTGTTACGTAAACCAGCTGTTGATGTAAACAACAAGAATCTTACATGGTTATGTTGTTGTAACTTATCATTCAATGTTCGAAAATAAATTTTAGTTCTGTATTTTATTAGAAAATTCAAATTTCAAATAAGTTAATTGTTAAATTTAAACAGATTATAAAACTCTCATCTATCTGAATTTTAAATTAGTGTTATGCCGCGCTTTTTTGTATATTTGGTTTTTACTAAAACGTAGTTTAGTATTGTAAAAAATACGCTTGATAAAGTAAAGAAAATGTATATTTCAGTAGGGCGGTGACAGAAAAGGTAAATATTTGAATTTTCTTAATTTATTTTTAAAATTAAATCTGTCAATTTGTAATGCTTTGTTTAATTACTAATAAAGGAATAAAATAAAATTGTAGCGTCAGAAATATAATACGTAGTACATATCTGTAATAGTTACTTAAACCAAAGGTTTGTATTTTAAAGAACAAATCTTGGAATTTTTAACCAAATCCTTTATCAGTAAGTTTTTTTTGTTTTAACTTGAAATTAGTATTTTGAAAATAAATTTTAACTTGAAAATTTATTTCATGATTTGATTTTTTGTTTACGAGTTCTTAATAAAATAAACATTACACGTAATGGAACAACTTTTGGTGGTTGCAGCATTATGCCAATAAGCATTCCTTGCAAACTGCCCATATATTCACAATGACTGTCGCAGACTTAAACGTAAAATGCCACAAATTGTATGTAAGTCGACACTGGGTACAAATACCCATTTGTTACCTAACAATTAAAAGTTGTTGACTTTTTCACGTTGTGTATTTTATTTAAATTATATGATATGGGAGACAGGTTTTTGAATGTTGTATTATAAACTTTTGCTTTTCTCGAGTATGCTCTCGTTAAATATTAAAGCTTATTTTATTGTATTTTAATAGCCTGAAATTACTGTTTAATTACTCAAATCCTTAACGCAGCAAGGGTTAAAACCGCTGCAGAGGTAAACAATGGTTAGTTGTTGGGTGAAACTGGAAGGCGAGTGCTTCCGCACGTCCCGCTGACTATTAATATCTCAAAATGAATATGGGGGTGCTCTCAGCGGGGCATGTGTATGTTGATCGTGTTTCTCACACTTTTATTTTAAACTTACCTAACGTTCACTGTACAGGAATAAAGGGTTTTAAATCTAGGTAATATTTACAAGAATACTCAAGCAACAGGAGTTATTGAATTTTTCACTGATTGAGGAACAAATATCCAAGTAAATAAAATATCCAAATGGCAAAACATAGAATCTTTAACACATGTAGTATTAGAAGATTCAACGAATCACGTTCAGTGTCTGTGAAAAATGTTATTTTTGCGATGATAGATAATGATAGGTGTGTAGTTTTGGTGCCTGAGCCAGTGTAACTAGTGTAACTTCCTTAAATCTTAAAAAGTTTTAGCCATCCCTTTTATACGGAAAGAGTGTGAAAACAAGCTTACAGCTAACTACAAGTAAGTTACTACTGAAGCTCATGGATATCCGCAAATAAATTCAAACAAAGATGTTTATCACTTCCGTCGACTAAGATTTTCCTCGACTAAGAGCTTCATTGCCCGTGATTACACTGAATTTCTAAGTATAATTCATAAACCGGAACGTGCTACACTGGTATTTAGCCGTAGAAATAAGTAAGAGTGTGTTACTGATACAGGCGATTTTCAGATAGAGATGGAATATACTACCTAAAAAGAAATAGACCTTAATTCTCTTACATAAACTTCAGACGGCACAAATGATTTTAAATGCTACTTTATCATGAAGAATTGCGTGGTTTCAGCTCTTCAATTTAATTTGCAGAATTTTTATGTCTGTTTTTGATGATGTACACTGTTTTATGTAGCAATTATGTGAAAAATAGGTGCCCAGCACAATCCATTTTCATAGGAAATAATTAAAATAGAAACTAGTTGCAGATCTATAGAAATTTGATCTGACATCACATCCCCATAGTTTTATAAAATAATAACAATAATATGTCTAAAAACTAAAATATAATATTGTATCTTAACGAGTAATTAATTAATTTGTAATTTTTTCCATCCCATTCCCAGTCCCATTATTTATATTCAAAAGTCAATATTAGTGGGTGGTTACGAGTATGCGATAGAATGAAATCTCGTTAGAGATGGCTCCTAGGCAGGTGAAATCTGTGATAAATCTCAAGACCAACGTGCGCAATAAATACGCGTGGACAGTAGTGACGTTCGGAACCAAGATTGTGATCTTTTTCTGCAGGTAGTATGATAATGCAAAGTTGTTCAGCGTACAATGAAAAGGGCAATTCTTGAAATTTCTGTGTGTGAGAGAATCACCAACATAAACATCCGCGGCAGAATTAGAGTAACCGACGTAACCATAAACTGAAGTATCAATGACCCGGCCACGTAGAATTCATAGCAGTTAGGTAAAACACTAGATAATCAGTCTCGTTTAGGTAAACATAGTGACTCTACACGATGCAAAATTCACAATCCTGCGTTAGTTCTATTGATGCCAGTTGCTTAAGCCTCTATGGTGTGTCATTTTAAAGGAGAATCTAGCTGAAATAGCTAAATGAAATAGCTAAATAAAAATCAATTATGTTATTTTCTTATTATTATATAAACAGTAATTTCAAAGAGTTGAGATCAGTTGTGGAAAAATGCGATATAATTTTAACAGCAGCTCCGTGACTTTGAGTGATAAATTGGCTTATAGCTTGAACACTCGATCTACTTAAAAGTGAAACGATACGCATCGAGTATCATAATATCGCTGATATAGATTATTTTAGCATTAGGGATGAATATATGACAAAAAATAAAAGGTAAGGATAATACTTGAGGACTTACAATGTCTTATTTCTCTTGGTTATATTATTAACTTTATTGCAAAAAGCGTATGTAGTGTTATGTGACGATAAAGGCCCGAAGATTAAGCCGAGTGGTTGGGTGGTCGGTATTTCGAGTCGAGAGATCTGAGTTCGATCCCCAGTTGGCAGGCTCGTACCAATTGGTTTTTAAAAAAAATTATGTACGAATTATACCGTTGGCTTGGATATAAAGACGGCGACGGGCTCACCACCTGTCACGTTGTCCCGAAGATATCTTCGGTGGAAGGTAGGTCGAAGGGACTTAAGTGTCCGGACTAGACCTCTGTATTGGGAATTGCGATATTTATTTATTTACTGTTATGTTAGACCTAAGTAGAGCAGGAATGTACTTTTAGTAAATGAATATGATTTTTTATGAGATATGCGGTTATTTAGAGGTATAATAATTTAATCTGAATAGATTGAATCTTAAACTTGTGCATAGTACTGGCTTTAGGCAGTCCCAACATCTTACTAGATCGCAATCCGTTACTAAGGCAACGGCGCAGTTAGGCTTGCAGGCTGCGTGACGCGAATGCCAAACTCGCGGATCGATGTTCGCACTTTTTGTAAGGACCACGGCTTGAGGATTAACTTATCTGACCTTTACTTAATACATCTTGCCCAGGTGATAAAAGTAAGTTACCAAGTAAAAGTAATTGCGCGCTGTAATTAATACTTTCTTATTAAACCTCATTATTATAATTATATTTACATTATACAGACGTTAAATGTTTATGTTAAATAGTTCCAGCTATTTATTTTAACAGAATGAATAGGTCAGTTTTTTTAAAGTTATTTATTTGATGGGACGATTTTATCGATTAGTAGTTTTCATCCAGTATAGTTTATAGCCCAGGCGGACATAATGTTTTATATTTATCTGAAAAATAAAAATTATTCTGCTTATATATAGTTATACCTTAGCTTATATAGGTTATATATAGTTATATAAATATTTATAGTTATAGTTATGTTATATATAGTTATATATATGGCCCACACACCCCCCTCCCTCTATTCTGGGGGAGGGGGGCACTCTAAGGGAGGCAACGCATCTGCTATGCCTCTGGTATTGTTCATTGGCGGCGGTGATCACTTACCATCACGTGAGCCACCAGCTCGTTTGCCTCCCTTTTTCTATACAAAAATATTAGTATATA
This sequence comes from Sericinus montela, assembly GCA_029286605.1. NCBI lineage: Eukaryota > Metazoa > Arthropoda > Insecta > Lepidoptera > Papilionidae > Sericinus > Sericinus montela. The sequence goes on from JAGSMR010000021.1 coordinate 7,070,249, forward strand.
TATATATATATATATATATATATATATATATATATATATATATATATATATATATATATATATATATATATATATATATATATATATATATATATATATATATATATATACAAAAACTTATTTACGATCAAAATTGTTGGCTAGGACGGAAAGACGGCGACCGGCCCACCACCGGTCACGTTGTCCCAAAATGTCATCGGTGGAAGATGGGTCGAAAGGACTTAATGGTCTAGACCACGGTCTACTCTTGTATGTATTAGGAATGGCGTGAAGATATTTATTTATATGTCTTATCTATTTCCATCTTCCGCTCTTACATTCCCCCTTGCAGCCCTAATTCCTTCTTGTGTTCAAATGCCTCTTGTAAGTGGCAGTTCTTTCTGAATCTGAGCATGTCAGTGGTGCAGATAGCAGATTCGATTGATGGACTTTTCAATTGTCACATCAGTTTCAGCAAAATTTAAATTACGACAATTTTTAAATTGTGTATCTAAGTCTTTGAGAGGTTAATAAACAAAGTAGAATTAAGTAAGACACTTTCGTTTGCGTTTATTGAATTGTAAACATAACTTTTAAAATAAATAATTATTTTCAAAGCATAATTTAAAATTTCAATTAAAAATGGACAATAAAGAAAAAAGGAATTTTAATAGGGGAGAGACATATGTCCTGTAGTGGACTTTTAGGTAGATAGATAGATAGATAGATTATAAACCTATAGACAACGAAGTAGTATATTCTTTTTAAAAACACTATACTATTTACTTGGTCATGTTTTAAGAACGGAATTAATTCGTCTTACACATCTTTTGAAATCTGTTAACGCCTTCAGGGTACTCTTTTGGATATTTTATAATCCAGGGCAATGAAACTTCAAAAAAGAATAAACCATGAAAAGATTGTAAAACTTTCCTGTAAAACATTCAAGTAAATCCAATTAGACTGAACAATAAAGTACGGGTATATATAGTCTTCCGCATGCCGCGCGCTCGTTTCTTCCGAGATGTAGCTAATTATGCCGTAAAAAGCGGCGTTTCCTTAGCAGAAGTGTTACTTTGTGGCAACGAGATGCGCTCGACGCCGTTGGGAGCGGGGAGTGAGTTATCACCCTTATCCCAGTGTTTAATTATTCATGAGGCTTACCGGACAAGTTTTAGAAACTTCTAGGTTGACATCTGACCTGCCGTTGTTAAATAATTTGCACTCACTTTGAAGGTTTCGTTATGACATCTGTAAAGATTGAAGAAATGTTTTTGTTGAGAAATTATTTCGAATAAAATTTTAATTTAGAATAATTTTTTTATTAATTATTCACACTCATAATGTTCTCGCCGTTTCGGTAACTAATAAATAAATATCTTCACGCAATTCCCAATACAGTGGTAGACAGAGGTCAAGTCTAGACAATTAAGTCCCTTTGACCTACCTTCCACCGAAGATATTTTCGGGACAACGTGACAGGTGGTGAGCCCCGTAAAAAGGAGCCTTGTTCGAAGTATGTAGTGTTTATGGACTGCATTTTTGGTCAGGTGCCTTTTAGTCAGGCGAATGAAAAAGTTAGATTCTTTTTCATTCTAGAAAGAAAGAAGACAACGCATCTGTAAACTACTACTACGGAGGACTACGTGGAATGATTTATGGCTTGTAATTGTACTGGCTCCCTAACAATTATTCGGCTATTCTGCCAGCAAATAGCCATCTATTAATAGGTAGAAATGAGCAAGGGTGTAGTTTTGACCTATAAGACGCAGGCAAAGAAGGTGTCTACCAACGTTTAAAACTTTTTACCATTTCTTCTATAATAGTGCCATTTGGTATTGGCGTAAAACAATACCACTCCTTCTCTTTCCTTGGGTATCGTAAGAAGAAGACAAAGAGAAAAGTTTTGGAAACGCAATTGACTACCGACAGGTGGCGAAATACCCATCTCTGTGAATAGCAGGTCAGCGATCAAAAAACGGGCGAAGCCTACGTTCTGCAGTGCACTTTTATAGATCCTTATGATGATGGAATATTTTATATGTATTATAAAACTTTCTTTCTTGATGTCAGAGGAAACGAATATGAATAAATTGTAAATAACTTTTGACGGGCAAAAGCATCGAAGGTATTAGGTACTACGATGCCGTATTCGCTTTTGAAGTTTATCTTCACAACAAATACCATAATTTTATTTTATTTTTATTTTTTTTTGTCACTTTCTATGATTTTAAATGCGAAAAGAATCCGTTATCTGACGTTTTAAAATAAATTCGACGAATCGATGTTAGAAAAGACTTCTTATACAAAATAAGTAGATAAACATATTTAGGCTGTATACAGTTATAGACGGTGATATTATGTCGATATAGTAGTTAATCTTAAATTGGAATTGGTAATTTATAGTAATTTGAATAACCACTATGTCTCATGTTAATAGTAGCAGGTATTCATATATATGTATATTATCTCGTTTGAAGTAATAAGATATTTTAGTTACTATTTTCCTAGATTTGTACACATCTTTCATAAGTATAAATAGTAAATAAATAAATATCTTCACGCAATTCCCAATACAGTGGTAGACAGAGGTCAAGTCTAGACAATTAAGTCCTTTCGACCCATCTTCCACCGAAGATATTTTCGGGACAACGTGACAGGTGGTGAGCCCCGTAAAAAGGAGCCTTGTTCGAAGTATGTAGTGTTTATGGACTGCATTTTTGGTCAGGTGCCTTTTAGTCAGGCGAATGAAAAAGTTAGATTCTTTTTCATTCTAGAAAGAAAGAAGACAACGCATCTGTAAACTACTACTACGGAGGACTACGTGGAATGATTTATGGCTTGTAATTGTACTGGCTCCCTAACAATTATTCGGCTATTCTGCCAGCAAATAGCCATCTATTAATAGGTAGAAATGAGCAAGGGTGTAGTTTTGACCTATAAGACGCAGGCAAAGAAGGTGTCTACCAACGTTTAAAACTTTTACCATTTCTTCTATAATAGTGCCATTTGGTATTGGCGTAAAACAATACCACTCCTTCTCTTTCCTTGGGTATCGTAAGAAGAAGACAAAGAGAAAAGTTTTGGAAACGCAATTGACTACCGACAGGTGGCGAAATACCCATCTCTGTGAATAGCAGGTCAGCGATCAAAAAACGGGCGAAGCCTACGTTCTGCAGTGCACTTTTATAGATCCTTATGATGATGGAATATTTTATATGTATTATAAAACTTTCTTTCTTGATGTCAGAGGAAACGAATATGAATAAATTGTAAATAACTTTTGACGGGCAAAAGCATCGAAGGTATTAGGTACTACGATGCCGTATTCGCTTTTGAAGTTTATCTTCACAACAAATACCATAATTTTATTTTATTTTTATTTTTTTTTGTCACTTTCTATGATTTTAAATGCGAAAAGAATCCGTTATCTGACGTTTTAAAATAAATTCGACGAATCGATGTTAGAAAAGACTTCTTATACAAAATAAGTAGATAAACATATTTAGGCTGTATACAGTTATAGACGGTGATATTATGTCGATATAGTAGTTAATCTTAAATTGGAATTGGTAATTTATAGTAATTTGAATAACCACTATGTCTCATGTTAATAGTAGCAGGTATTCATATATATGTATATTATCTCGTTTGAAGTAATAAGATATTTTAGTTACTATTTTCCTAGATTTGTACACATCTTTCATAAGTATAAATAGTAAATAAATAAATATCTTCACGCACTTCCCAATACAGGGGTAGACAGAGGTCTATTCTAGACAATTAAGTCCTTTCGACCCATCTTCCACCGAAGATATTTCGGGATATCGTGACAGGTGGTGAGCCCGTCGCCGTCTTCATCTCCAAGCCAACGATATAATTTGTACATAAGTTTTCGAAAAACTCATTGGTACGAGCCTGCCATCTGAGGATCGAACTCGGGTCTCTTTACTCGAAATTCCGACCACCCAACCACTCGGCTATCGTGACTTTTCATAAGTATCACAGCATATATACGTTATATTCTCATAGTATAGGAAAGTGAACGGAGAAATGCGTACGTGTAAATGTTTAATAGAGGGTCGCAACGGGAGCAACTGTAACTTTTGCTTTTTTTTGCAGATGTCGCCGCTATCGAGCGCGCATGGTTGAAATGAGTACGGAGCCTGGTGGCCGCCACCCCAATTATTCTTACGATCAAACTATTCAGGTATATTTCAAAAAAAAAAATATTTACTCACTACATTCAAATAAGGAAATTTGCGGCATTTCAAACTGCAAGAAAGAAATCAAGGGAAAACTTTTAAAAGAATAGATTTAAGTGATGTCTGATGTTCCTAGATTGCGAATTTAAAAAGGCTGCATTAAAGTAGGTATTATTATTTTGTTTTTCATAAATCATATGTCATGATATCCAAGTTGAGTGATTTGAATTGGAATCAAAAAACTCCAGTACGATCCTTATGAGAAGGATTATTGGCACGAGGCCAACAATTATTTTTGTGTAGGATTTTCAACGTTAGCTTGGACACTACACTTGGACTACGATGTCGAGAGGCACACTTGTCACGTTGCCCTGTAAAATCTAATGTCCACTGAAGGGTGAAAGTCCTAAATTGTTGTTGTAGTGTTGGAAAAAATATTCTGAGATTGTTTTTTTTTGGTTTTATTTTTTTGTGTCAAAAATATCTAGTTTCAAAATGTGTAATAAGTTCTAGAAGTTTAAAACATGTTATTTTAGTTTGTATGGTTATAGACTGAAAGGTTAATTTGCAACGAAATGTTGAAATTGCAGGCTTTTCATGGCGACTCATAAACGCGTTTTCGTTAAAGAAGTCCTTATCACGGTAGAAATGGAGTTTATTATTGAATGGATGTCATGTCATTCCGGGACTTGTAAAGAGTTTTTCAGTACGGGTCTTAACGACACATTAGGCGACACGGGCGCACCTACCTTTATTAATGTGGTACAGGGCTAAGCGCTTAGTCGAGCCTCTCCTTGGACACAAAACTCGTGATGCGTTTTGTTTCAAAGTGTTAACTACACTGTTAACTACACTGTTAACTACACTGTTAACTACACTGTTAACTACACTGTTAACTACACTGTTAACTACACTGTTAACTACACTGTTAACTACACTGTTAACTACACTGTTAACTACACTGTTAACTACACTGTTAACTACACTGTTAACTACACTGTTAACTACACTGTTAACTACACTGTTAACTACACTGTTAACTACACTGTTAACTACACTGTTAACTACACTGTTAACTACACTGTTAACTACACTGTTAACTACACTGTTAACTACACTGTTAACTACACTGTTAACTACACTGTTAACTACACTGTTAACTACACTGTTAACTACACTGTTAACTACACTGTTAACTACACTGTTAACTACACTGTTAACTACACTGTTAACTACACTGTTAACTACACTGTTAACTACACTGTTAACTACACTGTTAACTACACTGTTAACTACACTGTTAACTACACTGTTAACTACACTGTTAACTACACTGTTAACTACACTGTTAACTACACTGTTAACTACACTGTTAACTACACTGTTAACTACACTGTTAACTACACTGTTAACTACACTGTTAACTACACTGTTAACTACACTGTTAACTACACTGTTAACTACACTGTTAACTACACTGTTAACTACACTGTTAACTACACTGTTAACTACACTGTTAACTACACTGTTAACTACACTGTTAACTACACTGTTAACTACACTGTTAACTACACTGTTAACTACACTGTTAACTACACTGTTAACTACACTGTTAACTACACTGTTAACTACACTGTTAACTACACTGTTAACTACACTGTTAACTACACTGTTAACTACACTGTTAACTACACTGTTAACTACACTGTTAACTACACTGTTAACTACACTGTTAACTACACTGTTAACTACACTGTTAACTACACTGTTAACTACACTGTTAACTACACTGTTAACTACACTGTTAACTACACTGTTAACTACACTGTTAACTACACTGTTAACTACACTGTTAACTACACTGTTAACTACACTGTTAACTACACTGTTAACTACACTGTTAACTACACTGTTAACTACACTGTTAACTACACTGTTAACTACACTGTTAACTACACTGTTAACTACACTGTTAACTACACTGTTAACTACACTGTTAACTACACTGTTAACTACACTGTTAACTACACTGTTAACTACACTGTTAACTACACTGTTAACTACACTGTTAACTACACTGTTAACTACACTGTTAACTACACTGTTAACTACACTGTTAACTACACTGTTAACTACACTGTTAACTACACTGTTAACTACACTGTTAACTACACTGTTAACTACACTGTTAACTACACTGTTAACTACACTGTTAACTACACTGTTAACTACACTGTTAACTACACTGTTAACTACACTGTTAACTACACTGTTAACTACACTGTTAACTACACTGTTAACTACACTGTTAACTACACTGTTAACTACACTGTTAACTACACTGTTAACTACACTGTTAACTACACTGTTAACTACACTGTTAACTACACTGTTAACTACACTGTTAACTACACTGTTAACTACACTGTTAACTCCTTTCGACCCATCTTCCACCGAAGATATTTCGGGATATCGTGACAGGTGGTGAGCCCGTCGCCGTCTTCATCTCCAAGCCAACGATATAATTTGTACATAAGTTTTCGAAAAACTCATTGGTACGAGCCTGCCATCTGAGGATCGAACTCGGGTCTCTTGACTCGAAATTCCGACCACCAACCACTCGGCTATCGTGACTTTTCATAAGTATAAATAGTAAATAAATAAATATCTTCACGCACTTCCCAATACAGGGGTAGACAGAGGTCTATTCTAGACAATTAAGTCCTTTCGACCCATCTTCCACCGAAGATATTTCGGGATATCGTGACAGGTGGTGAGCCCGTCGCCGTCTTCATCTCCAAGCCAACGATATAATTTGTACATAAGTTTTCGAAAAACTCATTGGTACGAGCCTGCCATCTGAGGATCGAACTCGGGTCTCTTGACTCGAAATTCCGACCACCAACCACTCGGCTATCGTGACTTTTCATAAGTATCACAGCATATATACGTTATATTCTCATAGTATAGGAAAGTGAACGGAGAAATGCGTACGTGTAAATGTTTAATAGAGGGTCGCAACGGGAGCAACTGTAACTTTTGCTTTTTTTTGCAGATGTCGCCGCTATCGAGCGCGCATGGTTGAAATGAGTACGGAGCCTGGTGGCCGCCACCCCAATTATTCTTACGATCAAACTATTCAGGTATATTTCAAAAAAAAAAATATTTACTCACTACATTCAAATAAGGAAATTTGCGGCATTTCAAACTGCAAGAAAGAAATCAAGGGGAAAACTTTTAAAAGAATAGATTTAAGTGATGTCTGATGTTCCCTAGATTGCGAATTTAAAAAAAGGCTGCATTAAAGTAGGTATTATTATTTTGTTTTTCATAAATCATATGTCATGATATCCAAGTTGAGTGATTTGAATTGGAATCAAAAAACTCCAGTACGATCCTTATGAGAAGGATTATTGGCACGAGGCCAACAGTTATTTTTGTGTAGGATTTTCAACGTTAGCTTGGACACTACACTTGGACTACGATGTCGAGAGGCACACTTGTCACGTTGCCCTGTAAAATCTAATGTCCACTGAAGGGTGAAAGTCCTAAATTGTTGTTGTAGTGTTGGAAAAAATATTCTGAGATTGTTTTTTTTTTTTTTTTTTTTTGCGGTATGAATCCCAAAACAAATCACGCAAAATACCGGCGTGAGGAGTAGACATCAATGCTTCTGTGTTTTATAGCGGTAGGCGAAGTAACTGGAGATCTAGTACCGTTTTCATTTCTAGCTTTGAATTCATGACGAGTATTATTCTTATTTAAATAATCTGTAGAAAAATCTAAAATATCAGCCTGTAATGTGTAAAGCAGTTTAAAATGTCATTGGAAAGGCCGCATAATAACCATCTTAAGTAATATCATCGGGCAAAAATTCAGTAGAGCGGAGACTGGCATCAGCATCAATGGTACAAGTTTCGAACTATGATCGCCAAATCGCTTGCATGACTATGTCCGGACTTCAGTATGAAATTTCATTATCAGCATGAAACCATCATGTCCAGACGGGCCTATTGAGTATCGTCAGGCTATGAAGTAAGTAACCAACAAGTACACACTACCTATAGCTATAATAAACAATTGCGATGATGAAATTAAAATGAAATTAAATCGGACGTGAACAAATTGTATAATATATACAATATAAATTGTAAAATACAAATTGTATAATTATATAATCAATTGTATTATTATATTTTTTTCATTAAATTAAAGAGAAAAGAAATATTTTTTTTATTATAATCTCTCTTTTCATTACATATATAATTATTTAAATAAATATTATGAGAGTACGATTTGATACATTGCAAGTGCGTTAGATATCTTACAATTTTGATTTATTAATCAAATACAAATTCAAAATTTTCTCTTTAACAATATTCTCACACGTAATCTACACGTCACACATAATATAAATCATGTTTTATATAATTTAATGTGCTTGTGTAATTTATAACCTGATATTTTTTTCCATGTAAACCATTTCGGAGTTTAGCAAGTTTATTTATACATTTATCTTTTAATTAACAATACAGCGAAAACGAAGTATTCAGCTGTATAATTTACAAGACGTTCTCTTATCTTAAAGCCCCGCGGAGCCTCTATTTTGCTGATACAATATTCCCTCGGGATCGCGACCATTTATCAGGGAGCGACCCACATTGGCACGACATCTGCCGGGAAACTCCTCGGCTCGCTTTCCACCCCCTATTGGACAGCTATTACTGGGAGGGATTATTGCAGGACTCAAATCCGTTATTGCCTTCGCCCCCACTTGTTTCCCGTGCTATTTCTCGCTTGAAATAAAGCAGACGATTATTATTTAAATAGGTTTTCGGCGTAATACGAATGTGGGTCACAACATTATCATACAGCCTCTCTATTGAAATGAATTAATAAACTTTCATTTCTCTCGTAAATACAAAAAATGGCAGAAACAAAATTCCATATTAAAAATAAAGTCTAACAATTTCGTCAATATTAATAGTAATTAAATAAAAAAAAATAAGTCACACACTAACAATTAAACTTTTTGTTTTTTTTTTGCGGTATGAATCCCAAAACAAATCACGCAAAATACCGGCGTGAGGAGTAGACATCCAATGCTTCTGTGTTTTTATAGCGGTAGGCGAAGTAACTGGAGATCTAGTACCGTTTTCATTTCTAGCTTTGAATTCATGACGAGTATTATTCTTATTTAAATAATCTGTAGAAAAATCTAAAATATCAGCCTGTAATGTGTAAAGCAGTTTAAAATGTCATCATTAATTCATAAACAAATTTACGTTACGATTTTGTTTGCTATAGTCAACAAACGAGAGATCTCCTTAATCAGATTACCAAGGTAGTTCATAAGTAATCGAAAGGGTCATTGATAATTGAAAAGAAAATTTTCTGGAAACGTTCCAAAAATAATCAACAAAAGTTCACTTAGTCGATAATTTTATCAGACTCTGTAGCAATATATTGTGATTTCGCTATCTGTGTGACCGGAGATTGGCGCAGTAAATTTGATTAACGAACTGTTTCCACAGCAAGGGTTGGGCCCAACGCTTGGACCGCAGCGCATTAAGGAGGCGCGGGCCAGAAAATCGAATTTTCCGCTCCATGCGTCCACGTTCACGTACCTTTGTGCCTTTGTTGGGCTTTTTAGAGCGTGACATATGAATGAACAAAAATGCGACATAATTCTTATTTATGGCATATCCAGGTCGAACCCTTAAATTTATGGTAAGCCTCTGTAACTTTGAGTTAAGAAGTGTTTAAGAAAATTTCCCAAGTATGTTATAACCAAAAGTTTTAGTTAATTTCTTACTGGCCAGAGAGCCAGTTCTGTGATGATTGCAAAGAAAATAAGAGAACATATAGGTGAATATTTATGTATATTATATACAATATAAATTGTAAAATACAAATTGTATAATATATACAATATAAATTGTAAAATACAAATTGTATAATTATATAATCAATTGTATTATTATATTTTTTTCATTAAATTAAAGAGAAAAGAAATATTTTTTTTATTATAATCTCTCTTTTCATTACATATATAATTATTTAAATAAATATTATGAGAGTACGATTTGATACATTGCAAGTGCGTTAGATATCTTACAATTTTGATTTATTAATCAAATACAAATTCAAAATTTTCTCTTTAACAATATTCTCACACGTAATCTACACGTCACACATAATATAAATCATGTTTTATATAATTTAATGTGCTTGTGTAATTTATAACCTGATATTTTTTCCATGTAAACCATTTCGGAGTTTAGCAAGTTTATTTATACATTTATCTTTTAATTAACAATACAGCGAAAACGAAGTATTCAGCTGTATAATTTACAAGACGTTCTCTTATCTTAAAGCCCCGCGGAGCCTCTATTTTGCTGATACAATATTCCCTCGGGATCGCGACCATTTATCAGGGAGCGACCCACATTGGCACGACATCTGCCGGGAAACTCCTCGGCTCGCTTTCCACCCCCTATTGGACAGCTATTACTGGGAGGGATTATTGCAGGACTCAAATCCGTTATTGCCTTCGCCCCCACTTGTTTCCCGTGCTATTTCTCGCTTGAAATAAAGCAGACGATTATTATTTAAATAGGTTTTCGGCGTAATACGAATGTGGGTCACAACATTATCATACAGCCTCTCTATTGAAATGAATTAATAAACTTTCATTTCTCTCGTAAATACAAAAAATGGCAGAAACAAAATTCCATATTAAAAATAAAGTCTAACAATTTCGTCAATATTAATAGTAATTAAATAAAAAAAAATAAGTCACACACTAACAATTAAACTTTTTGTTTTTTTTTTGCGGTATGAATCCCAAAACAAATCACGCAAAATACCGGCGTGAGGAGTAGACATCCAATGCTTCTGTGTTTTTATAGCGGTAGGCGAAGTAACTGGAGATCTAGTACCGTTTTCATTTCTAGCTTTGAATTCATGACGAGTATTATTCTTATTTAAATAATCTGTAGAAAAATCTAAAATATCAGCCTGTAATGTGTAAAGCAGTTTAAAATGTCATCATTAATTCATAAACAAATTTACGTTACGATTTTGTTTGCTATAGTCAACAAACGAGAGATCTCCTTAATCAGATTACCAAGGTAGTTCATAAGTAATCGAAAGGGTCATTGATAATTGAAAAGAAAATTTTCTGGAAACGTTCCAAAAATAATCAACAAAAGTTCACTTAGTCGATAATTTTATCAGACTCTGTAGCAATATATTGTGATTTCGCTATCTGTGTGACCGGAGATTGGCGCAGTAAATTTGATTAACGAACTGTTTCCACAGCAAGGGTTGGGCCCAACGCTTGGACCGCAGCGCATTAAGGAGGCGCGGGCCAGAAAATCGAATTTTCCGCTCCATGCGTCCACGTTCACGTACCTTTGTGCCTTTGTTGGGCTTTTTAGAGCGTGACATATGAATGAACAAAAATGCGACATAATTCTTATTTATGGCATATCCAGGTCGAACCCTTAAATTTATGGTAAGCCTCTGTAACTTTGAGTTAAGAAGTGTTTAAGAAAATTTCCCAAGTATGTTATAACCAAAAGTTTTAGTTAATTTCTTACTGGCCAGAGAGCCAGTTCTGTGATGATTGCAAAGAAAATAAGAGAACATATAGGTGAATATTTATGTATATTATATGTATTTATATCTATTCACAAATGAGTCTACACATGTATATATCCGTGTATATTGTATGAGTTAAAGCGTGTACGGTATATCAATACAAGTAAGTTATTATATTTCTTAAATATTATTTTCAGCGACGATTGCCATATATTTTATTGAAGCATATGAAATAACAATTTAGTCATTTATTTCTTTGACACAATTTATTTACAATAAAAATAAAAATAAGCCCTAGCTCGTGAATTAGAAAGACCTGTCTTTCAAGAGCTAGTCTCTTCCAAAGCAATGACACAATATATGTTCACCATACAAAAAAAAACTAATTAGATATTCATTGAACAACTCAGAAGAAATAAATCTACATGCAACAATATAACATTTACGGTTTCGTGTATACACATGTACTTTATGGTGCATTGTAGCACATTTGCCTCTTCCCTAAAAAAGGTTTGCCATAGTCTTGGCGAGCGGACTGGCAAACGTAGTACCAGGTATCTTTTACCAAGATGCTGCTGCCTCTCTAAATGTTGTCACCATCGTTTGTTAGTAATATCCTGCCATCTAGTATCGAATAGCGGTAATAATACAGAATCGTTTACTTTGATTGAAAATAGATGGCGGATAGATTATGTAAGCTGTAGCATAAAAAGTAACATTATCCCCTCAGACGGAGTGACAGAAATTATATTATAAAAGATGTATTATATTATATTCCTGTACGTGGAAGTTTCATTGTTTTAATAATATATATATATATATATATATATATATATATATATATATATATATATATATATATATATATATATATATATATATATATATATATATATATATATATATATATAATTATTATAATTTTATATATCTACTATTTACCTTTTTTTGAAATCCTGGTGGCGGTGGGTTTAGTAACCGTAGCTTAAAGACCCACGTTGAATCAAGACATAGTTGCTCCAAGAGGCCTTGGCCTGCGTAGATGACCGTTGGTGGGCTGTGGAAAATAAAAGTTGCCTTCAAATAAATTTAAGTCACGAGAGCCGAGTGGTTGGGTGATCGGAATTCGAGTCACGAGACACGAGTTCGGTCTCCAGGTGGCAGGCTTGTACCAATGGGTTTTTTAAAAAACTTATGTACAAATTATATTGTTGGCTCGGACATTAAGACGTTGTCCTAAAAATATCGTCAGTGGAAATTGGGTCGAAAAGAATTGTTGAGACCTCTATCTATCCCTGTATTGCGAATGGCGTGTAGATTTTTATTAATCAGATATATTATAAAGTCGAAAAAACTACAAGGAACATAAGATTAAAAAAAATACTATTAGAGTTTAAAAGATTTGAAGGTTGGCTTGCATAGTAAAATCAGTTAAGTCTTCATGGAATAAAGATAAGCATGATGATGGTGATAATAGTGTCCAATGCCGTATCTCGTTGTTCAATGACCATTTGTCGTAATTAACTGTTGAAAGTTAATCTCACTCCATTCCCCGTTGTACGGCAGCGTCGCGCCGTCCTAAATCACAGGGCAAGCTGCCATTGTGACAACTAGCGTTTCGACCTTTCAGCTGCAATGTGCAAAGTTATCGCACTGCGGCATGCAATACGCTATTTAGCTATACTACAAAATAAGTAATAATAATAAACAATAAAAAATATGATCAAATACTTTTTCCCCAGGTGGCAGGCTCGTTCGTACCAATGGGGTTTTCAAAAACTTATGTACGAGTATATCGTTATATCGTTGGGTTGGACATAAAGACGGCGGCGGACTCGCCACCTGTCACGTTGTGCCGAAAATATCTTCGGTGGAAGGGAATTGTCTAGACTAGACCTCTGTCTATCTCTGTATTGGGAATTGCGTGAAGATATTTATTAACACGCTTTTATTAGCTTCACCTGTATTTTTGTATGTTTGTAACCAACTTCTTTGGGCGCGATTTTGACCCACTTTTAACGGCCAGATTACGTTCAAACTTTGTAGATTTATCGAGGACCGATGACTATACTAATTTGATATAAAAACTAAAAAATAAAAAATAAATATAATAGTTTAATAGTTTAATAAAATTAAATACACATTTTATAAATTAAAAACACACATAAAAAAAACATTTTATTTAAAAAAAAGCGTGGGGTGCTTTTTAAGATACTATCAAAATGATAACTCATATCTGTCAATAAAATATTTATAACTATTGACACAATGCACCCCACGTTTTTTTTAAATAAAATATTTTTTTTATATTTGCACTATTATTAATTTATATTTATTGAAATTTTTAACACTATTCTTAATTTAAGTTTATTAAAATTTATTTTCTATTTTTTAGTTCGGTTTTCTAAAGCGGGTTTTTAGTTTTTTTAAACTATTATTTATTTTTATTAACACTTCTCTGTGAATCGGAACATAAAAAGAGTGAAATAACTAAAAGTTCCATCACTGAAATTATACATAACCTGTAGATTAGATTAGTTTTAAGACTTGTTTATAAAATATTGACAACATTTTGAAAACCATTTATAACGATATCTATATCATAATGAGAACTATACTTGTATTCATTATTAAATAAATGAATCTTAAGATAAAGGTTATGTATGATAAAGTAGAAAGACACCACTACAACCCTTACATTGAAGTGTTAACTCTGGGCTATCAACTTCTCCTAATATTCCGGTTATCCATATCCGTATCGCTCTCACTGGCGTCGTGAACGGTTTTTATAGAAAATGTTATCCCGTCCCGCCCCACTGTAGATCCGCTTCCGTCCCGCTACCGCTATTGTTGCTTTTGCAAGACACTATAGCACAATTTAAAAAGGAATTTATTTTTGAATTATTAATAGTACACTCAAAATAAATTAGTTGGTTTAAGCATATATCAAAAGTAAATCTGTCGTGAAATTCCCGGTCTTAGGCGGTGGTAGTAAAGGCTTTATCATTAGATGCTATATTTATACACTTATTTTAAATTAATTTTATTCATTTATAAATTTGGGGGTCATTGTAGAAGCGTGCTCGTCGCGACCCCTGCCAGCCCTTTTCAGGGCTGCAATTCTACACAGCTGCGCACCCATGCCAACGAGGGTTAGGGCGTCCCCCCAAGGCGACGCACACCAGTTCGTCCCCGTTGGTGTGAAATGCAGCGAGCAACGCGGCGATGGGGACCGCCACCCGTCACGCACAGCCCGACACGGCGGAAGGTGGAGGACGGAGTGCAGAGTTGGCACGTGGAATGTTAGAGGAGGCATGAGAGATAAGACGAATGAGTTGATTGAAATAATGAAAGAAAGAGAATAAGATGTCGTGTGTTTGTTGGAGACCAAGCGGAAGGGCAGCGGTACTGAAGAGCTCCCTGGCGGGGCGTTAGCTCTATGGTCCGGAGTCCCGGAGAGCGAGAGCGCCTGCCAGGGAGTGGAGGTGCTGCTGTCGTCTCGGTTGGTCGATGTTATGACTGAATATAAGGTTGTGAACTCGAGACTTCTCTGGGTTCGCTTTAAATTGGGACTGACGAAGTTATTCCTTTTGGCTGTTTATGCGCCGGTAGCTTCGTCGTCCAGAGCTGAGCTGGAGGAATTTTGGGAGAATGTAAGAGAAGTTCTAGACTTGGTTAGAGGAAACGAAAGAATTGTTGTATGTGGTGATTTGAATGGATGGGTTGGTACCGCTCGGCCAGGGTACGAGTCGGTGCTTGGAATGTTTGGCGATAAAAGGGTTAACGATGCTGGCAAGCTTATACTGGCTGTATGCAAGGAAAAGGGTCTTCTTGTGACAAACACTATGTTTAGTCACAAGAAAATCTATATGTATACTAGAACAAGAGAGAATGAGAGAAGTATGATCGATTTATTCCTGGTGGATGACCGACTGCGAAAACAGGTGATGGATACGCGAGTGTTCCGAGGTGCTGACCTGGGAACGGATCACTATCTAGTGATTACTAGATTTAGGGGTATGTTCGCGGGTTGGCGCCACCGGACGGCGATACCAGAACCACAGTCGGTCGGTAGCATACGAAGCTGGAAGCTTCAGGAAGCGGACACTAGGGATAAATATCAAGCAAGGGTAGCCGAAAAGCTGGACAGCATTGATGTCAGGAAAGAATGTGTGGAAGAAATATGGCAGAGCCTCAGAGATGGAATGGTTAGTGCAGCGGAAGACGTGTGTGGAACTGTGAAAAGAGGTAATAGTAAAAAGGGTGATGCATGGTGGAATGACGAAGTGAAAGAAGCTGTAAATAAGAAGAAGAAAGCATGGTTAGACTACTTGACCTCTAGTAATGATAAGGATATGAGAGAGAAGAGGAAAGAAAGATATAAGCTCCAGAAAGTTCACACGAAAGCATTGATTGAGGAAGTGCGTGAAAGGAGTAGAATGGAAGCGGACGAAAGGTTGTCGCACAACTTCAAGGAGAACTCCAAACTCTTCTGGAAAGAGGTTGGAAGGACCCGGAGTGGTGCGACAGCCTTAAGAATGAATAAAGTGCTTTCGGTAACCAATGACGTCCTCTCAGTAAAATCGGACGTCATGCAACGATGGAGCGAATTTTATAGAGAGATGTATGCGTATGATGATCTTAGTGAGGGATCCGGGGGTGACGCCGTGACTGGTACGCCAGACTCGGACCACGATGACACTGAGGTCATCAGTATGAAAGTGCGACAGCCTTAAGAATGAATAAAGTGCTTTCGGGAACCAATGACGTCCTCTCAGTAAAATCGGACGTCATGCAGCGATGGAGCGAATTTTATAGAGAGATGTATGCGTATGATGATATTAGTGAGGGATCCGGGGGTGACGCCGTGACTGGTACGCCAGACTCGGACCACGATGACACTGAGGTCATCAGTATGAAAGAGATTGAATGTGCGATTAGAAGTTTGAAATGTGGTAAGGCTGCGGGACTAGACAGAGTTACTGCTATTTCAGCAGGTCAAGTATGGTGGGCCACGCGTCTGGGACAGCTTTCATCTGCTGTGCAATTTGTGCTGGCGAACGGGGGCTGTTCCGGATGATTGGCGATCCGCGGTCATTGTGCCTTTATATAAAGGTAAAGTTTCACATTATGACTGCGGGTGCTATCGGGCGATCAGCTTGACCAGTTTAGCAAGTAAAGTTTACTCGAAGGTTTTGACACGTAGGATGCAAGATAAATCGGAAAGATTTCTATGGGAGGCACAATGCGGATTTAGACCTGGAAGAGGATGCACGGATCAAATGTTTTCTCTCCGCATGATCACGGAGAAGCTTCTGGCTGCTATCCAGAGGATTTTCTGTGCTTTTGTGGATCTTGAGAAAGCATTTGATAAGGTTGTAAGGAAGAAAATGTGGGAACTGTTGCCGGGGTATGGTGTGGATGGTCGATTGCTAAGGGCTGTGCAGTCACTTTACTGTGACTGTAAAGCCTGTGTGCGGGTAGGGCATGACCTGTCACCCATGTTTAGCGTCCAAACGGGCGTAAAACAGGGTTGTGTCTTGTCTTCCTGGCTGTTCATACTGTATCTCGACAGCTGTTTACAGAAGCTGAAAGATAGCTGTTTGGGTGTGAAATTGGGTGACATAAAAGTAAATTGTCTGCTTTATGCTGATGATGCAGTGCTTATTGCACCATCAGAGGCAGAACTGCAGGCATTAGTCACGTGTATGAAAGAAGAATGTGAAATTAATGGTCTCCGTTTGAATGCTAATAAAACTAAGGTTCTGGTATTTGAAAGGGACGAAGAAAGAACGAAGTGCGAAATTTGGGTAAATCAGGAATGTCTAGAACAGGTGAATGAAATTGTATATTTGGGGAGTGCGTTTAGCCGGGATGGAAGATGTGATTTAGATGTGGACAAGCGTGTCGCTGCCGGGAACAAAGGCAATGGTGCCCTGACCGCGTTAATCGAAAGGCAAGGCCTTGTGAAAAGTGCACGCCTTGCAATACATAACGCAGTGTTGGTACCGACTTTGTTATATGGCAGCGAAACCTGGGTATGTCAGAAGAAGCATAAAAGCAGGTTGAATGCAGTGGAGATGCGATCTCTTCGTAAAATGTGCGGCCTTACCATGGCCGACCGAAAGCGAAACGAAGAGATTCGCAATATGGCAGGTTTGAAAGATGTCCTTGTCTCAAAAATGTATAAGGGCGTGCTTCGATGGTTTGGGCACGTTGAGCGAATGAGTGAAGACCGAATGGTGAAGAAAATATATAGCGCGAAAGTTAATATTAAAAGGTGTCGAGGTAGACCGAGACTAACTTTCGAAGACCATGTGAGCAAATTGCTCGAAGAGGGGAGGGTCAAGAGTACTCGGATACCTAGACGTGCATGTATGAAGAAGATGAAGAATCTGAAAGAAGCGAAAGAAGTATGTAGGGATCGTGGCACTTGGCGATCTGTTCTCTCTGGCTACCCCGTCAGGGATTGTGCGTGAAGATAAATAAATAAAAAAAAATAATTTATAAATTTTTAAGAGTCACGATAGCCGAGTTGTTGGGTGGTCGGAATTTCGAGTCGAGAGACCCGAGTTCGATCCCCAGGTGGCAGTACCAATGAGTTTTTCAAAAACTTATGTACGAATTTCATCATTGGCTCGGACATAAAGACGGCGACGAGTTCACCACCTGTCACGTTGTCCCGAAAATATCTTCGGTGGAAGGTGGGTCAAAGGGACTTAATTGTCTAGACTTGACCTCTGTCTACCCCTGTATTGGGAATTGTGTGAAGATATTTTAATTTTAAAATTTTTTTCATAAATTTTTATTCTGATGCTCCACATTCTTAACGAAGCCCTAAAAATTAAGTAAAAGCTACAACTAATATACATCTTTTTATCTTCATGCTATTTCCCAGATCTGTCAGACGAATAGACAGTTAGGTCTACCCTATTTTCACAGGAAGTTACGTAAGGACTACATTGTCTAGACCTCTGTCTAGCCCAGTATGAGAAATTGTGTGAAGATAAAAACATTGTACCTACATAACAGAATTATTGCGAGTACCGACGACAAACCAAGGGCGTTATTCCCGTGAGGCAGCCGGTGACACACAATTTCATTAATTACAACCCTATCCAATACATGGATCTACATCGGACGTATAAAATTAATAATTAATTTATGTATTTAAATATACCCATATTATGAAGTTTTTATTTTTATATTTGCTTATTAAAATAACTAATTTCATAGAAAATACTATTCAAACAATTTTCTTTTTTTCCGTTACTACCTTTTCCTTATTTTTATTAGTGGGACTTTTATTAGCGGGTGTCGGGCCCGTACCTTCTAAACCCCACAGTGTTCCGCAAGTCCTGCATGTTGGCAGGGCCACGGAAACACTTTCATATACAACCGCCATCCTTCCCGCGCTGGCAGTCCCGAGGAGGAGATTTTTCCCTAGGTGATTCACCCTAGGGTGAATCATCAAAAATCTCCCTCTTCTTACTGGTTCGATGTGCTGAAATACAGACGCGTCTATCTCTTTGACGACCAAACCCATGTCGGCGACGAACCCCCTGAATCCACCAACTGAAGGCCATGGTGCTCAGGAAGGCAGATACTTTACCGAGCACCTACCCACCTGTCACCCCGCGACGGATTTGGGCTTTGGGTTCCCCGCCGACCACATTTCGGTCGCGGAGGACAGAAAGAACAGCGCCTTGCAATAACGGCGCTCTTGTGCCCCGCGATCAGCAGTACGACCTCCTGCCAGAGTCGCAGGGGATATACGGCTTCGACTCAACGTGGGCAGTGTATGGCTTACACTCTCTCCATAGCTCATCAAAAGCATCCGAATTGGGTAGATCAAGCCCGCTTAGAGCGGCAACCTCGGGCCGGCCATTCCCCGCAAAGTCAGGCCGGCTAGGTTTCTATTGTTTCACCGTGGTATTCAAGCCACGGTAACTTAGTTTCACCGCCACGACACCGTCATCGAAAAGTCGAGAACCAGTTCGGAGGGAACCTATCGAACATCTATCTCTCCTTAGAAAACTGGCTTGTCTCTTAGTCATTTATTATGTGCTCAAAGACATACTTATAGGTGGAAAATGGTGGTGACGTCATCTTGCGCCCTAAGGCGTTCCCAGATTCTTTCATCAAATCGCGACAATGCACATTGCTATTCTTCACACGACATATCAGTATTTCTCAAACTGTTTACTTTAGTTTTATTAAAAAAAGATCCTTTTAAATTTTAATTTCGCTTGCCTCAATTTTATGCATTATTTTGATGTTAAATGTGATCGGCGATAGGCTCACCGTCTGTTACATTGTCTCTCTCATATAGGCTTCTTGAAAGTTGTCAAGACTGGTAAAGGGCACCAGCTTTACGGTGTCTGTATCGGGGAGATTATGGTAATCCAGGATAGTTTTATGTATTGTATTATATTTACGCATATATTACAGGAGAGCTCTATGTCCTGCAGTGGACTTTTACAGGGATAATGTATGTATATTTCGAGATACTGATCATCGTTATCTGACAGTTCCCAGTATGGTATTCAAAAGCAGGAAGAGAAGGTTTGGTATATAATTACCTAGTTATCACACGACCTCTAGAAGAAAGTATAATCTTTTGCCTTTAATGTGTTTAATGTACATTATAAATAGTTTTCTTTTTCAACATTCTATTGGCATGTAAAGTAACGCTATCAAATCTTTCTTTCCGTGGGTGTCATAAGAGACGACTAAGGGAAGAGGCGTACGTAAATGTTATAGATATCTTGGACCACTAATTGTAAGCCTTGTTCATATAATGATTAAAACGTAAATAATTTCGATCACTTTAAGTCTTTAGTAAAACAGGGTAATAATATATAGGGTTTCAAATGTAAGACTTGTTATTGAAGTATATATTATTACATTTATATGTACACTACACTACACTTAGCTAATGCGTATTCCTATTGATGACTTATGGATCTGAAACGTGATCACTGCAGGCCGAATTAGGAAGCTCTGAGTAGCACAGCGATTTATAGAAAGGGCCGTACTCTGTTTTTCGGCGCGGTAGAATCTATAATAAAGACATTTGCAGAAAAACGAAGGTTAAAAACATAGCAGTAAGGACTAGCTCGCAGGATTGACAATGGGCTGATCATATAGCTCTGATCATTGTTGGGGATGGAAAATAAAGCTACTACATATATTTTAGAAAAAACCATAATTTCTTTTATTTTAAGTTTTATTTGAAGTGGAGTACGTAAATTGTATGGAGGAGCACTTTAAGGGCGGTGCACTGCGGTCGCAGGTCCCTGTATCTTTACAGTAGAGGCTAGCCATGTGCTCTGAGTTCCGCTCACCTAGGATACTTATATAGTGCCCATTACTCTAATTTTATTATACTATTTTATATATTTTAAGATTCGTTATTAATATTTATGCACAATAGTATACGTTGATAGTTATACACATCGAAGACGATGATGTAATCTATAGACAAAATCATAGAACAGACATATTTTCATGTATATTAAATTGAAGTAGATTTTGAATTAGAAAGTGAGTTTTATATAAATTCGTTTCCATATTAACCACGCCAATTTATGAAAATTTGTGAAATATCATTGCAAGGCGAACATTATGAATTTAATTTGTTGATCATTCACTTCAAACTATTTTGGTAAAATCATTAGCTTAGTGTTACGAAAGTTTGGGAATTGTGTGAAAGGAAAGAAATGAATGATCCCCTCTTTACAAAAGTAATCCGGAAAGTAGATGGTATTTAGGTATCATTCACAGGTTGTTATTATTTTTGTTCTTTTTATAGGATTTGTGATTGGCTTACAAAACAAATTTGATGTTACAAATAAATAATTGATCAATTTTGTGGACTCTAAAAACAATTATGGAATATTATTAGTCTGTCTAATTAGTTTGAATTATTATTATCTTTGTCATTCAAAATGGCAACGGGCTCACCACCTGTCACGTTGTTCCGAAAATATCTTCGGTGGAAGGAGGGTCGAATTGTCTAGACCTCTGTCTACCCCTGTATTGGAATTACCTGAAGATATTTATTTATTTTATTTATTCAAAATAATTATTTATATTTAGAAATAAATCGACGAAAGAATGTTACATAAAAATTTATTAACTTTAATTTTGCAATTAATTGGAAACAAAAATTTTTGTAATAATTTATTTATTTATACTTTATTGTAAACCTTAAGAAGAAATTTATACAAAGGGCAGGTTTAATTGCATTCTCTGCCAGTCAACCCGAGGAAAAATGTTGTTACGGTGCTTTAAACTGAGTTTCTGAAAAATCAATATAGAACCAGATGGATACAATATAAAATATATATAATTTGTAACCATTATGTACAATATAAAATGGATTATATAGTTAAATTAATGAAAACGTATAATTATGAATGCAATAAATATTGAAAATTAAACCGAGACTTAAATTTAACGTCACTTTTTATTGAGAAGGATGAATGTATGAAAAAACAGGAATTTAATTATGCACCTAAACTATTTTAATAATAGTTTTAATACTAAGACTACTATATTACTGCGTTTAAATAAGACATGAAATTAAGTAGGAGACTTCGTCCGAACATTTTTTGTTCAGTTCAGTTTCAGATATGTATTTAAAAATTTAAAATAGACAAAGACATCCTTTATATTTGGATGCACCGGTGCAATGGGTGGAGGGCGAATAGCCCATGGAGCCCAATGCAAGCCTCGCACCGCCTTAATCAAACCCAAGCAATTTATGATCGCACGGCGCGAACGGCTCAATACGAGTCTATTCTGCAACGTCGTATTTATTTTTTCCCTATTGATTTTATTCACTGCTCGTACTATCTCTGCCGGCAACTTCTTACGTATATTATTACGATGTACCAGCGAGAATTTCTAATTTCCTGGTGTAAAAAGTTAGTTAAATCCCTTACTGGACTCTCGAAATATCAAATGAAAATCTATTGAACAGAATTATGTTTTAGATTTTTCCACTGTACCATTTTCTGGGTTAAAGGGTATGTTCTAATTTCTATGTTTAGATTTCTTTTTTCAAAATCATTCAGGTGATTTTTTCAAAATCATATCATACCTACATATTAGATAAACAAGAATTTTTTATATTTATTTCATTATAAATAAACAATAATTAATTTTGCTAAATTTTAATGGTGTAAGTAATACATGATGTTACCTCCACTCCTTCCTGGTGATTTCAATTATTATCTTAGATAGTAGGTTTCTGTCTCATGTTAAACATCTTATTAATAGTTTGTTACAGAATAAGGCACCAATATGTGCGTATTGCATCTTAACTCAGAGGGCGGCGCGCCCCTATCGCATGTGCTTACATTACAACTTACACTTTCCGAAATATCCTGATCCGTTTATTGTAACCGTCGATATTAGGATGCAGTAAAAACTTCTACGATATACTGTTTAGGCAAAGATAGGAATTAAATGAATTTTTTATATTGACTACATAATGATCATAGGGTATGATATGAGTGACTTTAGGATATGAGTGACTGAGGTTGGACCCCGGGCCAACACACTTAAATGTTGAAATTACTACGAGCTTGTGGCCAGTAAAAACAATCCTCGCTTCTGTGAAATAATAATAAAAATATAAAAATAATAGAAAATATAATGCAGGTTATTATTGACTTGAGGAGTTTTAACGCTATCGTTTAGGGCTTTATTTTAATAATTTTATCTTGTGGATAAAATTAATTTTAAAAGAACGTTCAATTACATTATATTTTAAAATGTTGTGGTCGTGTTATATTTCATGTTTTATAAGTCACGATAGCCGAGTTGTTGGGTGGTCGGAATTTCGAGTCAAGAGTCAGCTGCAATGTGCAAAGTTATCATGCAGCGGCATGCAATACGTTATTTAGCTTTACTACAAAATAAGTAATAATAATAAACAATAAAAATTTTGATAAAATATTTTTTTTCCAGGTGGCTGGCTCGTACCAATGGGGTTTTCAAAAACTTATGTGCGAGTTATGTCGTTGGCTTGGACATAAAGACGGCGACGGGTTCACCACCTGTCACATTGTCCCGAAAATATCTTTGGTGGAAGGTGGGTCAAAGGGACTTAATTGTCTATACTAGACCTCTGTCTGCCTCTATCTATTGGTAATTGCGTGAAGATATTTATTTATTTATTTGTTTTATATTTCGGTTTTATATTCGGATGCTGAGAACACTCAAATATAAACAAAATGCACAACTTTTATGTTCATATAATTTAGTACAAACCGCCGACAACCAAAGAGTAGAACAAACCCATTAAAATGTGCATTCAAATCGCAAGTCATTTGGGGTGAGTGGCTTGTTTAAGTCGGGTGACTGGTGCACTGCACTTTGTAGTAATTTGAGCAAGCGACGATGCGTAAAAATAGATTAGTGTTACGGTAACTCATGTTAATGTTTTGCATTCTCAAATATGCTAATATCTTTCGCAATTTTGTTTATACAAAATTACGTAACTACGTATGTGATGTTTACTGTTCCACAAGACGTTTAGTTTATTTCACGTTGCTATTTACTAATATTTGTTGTCAAGTATTAAATAGAAAATAATATTTTATTTACAGTGCTCAGTCAAGTGACGATGGCTGAGTGGTTGGGTGATAGGGATTCGAATCAAGAGACCTGAGTTTAATCCCCAGGTGGCAGGCTCATACCAATGGTTTTTTTAAAAAACTTAAGTACGAATGATATACTTAAAGATATTGCTTGCACGTAAAGATGGCGACGGGCTCACACCAGTCACATTGTCCCAAAAAATGTCTTCGGTGAAAGGTAGGACGAAAGGACTTAATTGTCTAAACCTCTGTCTACCCCTGTGTTGGGAATGGCGTGAAGATATACATTTTATATACAGTTTTCACACAAAACCAATCGGATTTATATTAGAATTTATAGGATGGTTAATTTTCTCTTGTGTATGTTTATGTTTTAAAAATAATAAATTTAATAAAGAAATGTTGCTACCACGTACAATACTTAATTCAAATATTCTTTTCAGTTAAAATAGAATAATAACCTTAAAAATATGACTAAAGTTATTATTACACTTTACTATTATATTACACAACCAATGCTTTCCTTCATTGTCAAGCGCAATAATCCCGTGTGTATACGTTATATCTTGTGCTCTTATTTGATTCTTATCGTATCCATAAAGTGTGTAATTACAGAATATGATGCAAAGTCAGAAAAAAAGTCATTACTGGTTCATAACTTCTGTTCGTAACAATGAAGTAACTGTTGAATGCAAGTAACTAATATTATCTAAATATATGCCAATATCTTAAGTATTTTTTTTATTTAAAATATGATACATAGCTAAATAACAACACGTTTTAGAATCATAAGTTGAAAGGTAAGCGAGTTTTTTAAGAATTAAAAGTATCAAAAGTTTCAAGTTCGATATGAACGTAAGAATAATAAAATGGCGCTCTTTGCCCGCAAAGGCGTTCGGTAAAAGAACTGCAAGTGCGCATCCGTCGCGTCGGGCGGCAGGGGCGGGTGGAGGCTGTACGGAAACATGCTTTCCCAACGTAGGGCGGCAGTGTTCCGCGTGCCCCCGTTAACAGTAACGTTTCGCCGCGTAGCCGCTACGCGCGAACCACGTGGCATTTGTTTATATATATGTTATAGTGATCACGGATAAGGCGATATCAATATGTCAAAAATTGCTTTTATTTCCCCTGGCGTTTTGTATTCACCCGTGTTTACGGTTTAACTTATTACAAGTTATAAGTTTTGTTACATGTGGGTTAATAAATGTGGAAATGTTTGTGATGTGATTGTAGTGATAATAAACTAAGGATGTACCAAATTTATTTGAACGGCTGTTGGAACATCGTCCAAAGGCGGGATATTTTATAGGCAAAATATTTTGTCCGAATTTTCCTTAGGACTATTCAAACGGCGTGTCATATTAGATATGTTTTATGATACTTTCCTTTATTCTAAATGTGTAAGCCTGAAGCGTCTTATTGGTTTTCTTTAGTAAAGTAATAACGGCACCACATGCAATTCACTTAGTGACTGTTCGGTATAAGTGATGGATTAAGATTCAGTCTTAAGAAATTTTAAAGTTGCTGCTATGATAAATTGTTGACTTTAGTTTCATGCTAGTCATTTATGATTCATTGCAGATTTTTTTGATAATATTTACGCTACGAAATGTGTACGTATATATTTTCTTATTATCTTTATGTAAATAAATTAACTTTAATCTTCTATTTATGAAAAAGTCGGTTGCTGAAAGAAGAAGTATATGGACTTTGGGTCGAGCGTTGCTTATCCTTACAATTATGACCAACAGGCATTGTATAAAAAAATTGGAAATTCTTCCGATCAAGTGGGACATTTGGATTATTATCTGAAAATCTTTATAAAGGGTCTCTCCCTTACAATTTTCAATAATCGAGTGGCAAACAATTTGTGATCGCAGGCTGCTGACCGTCAACGGTCTACTAAATTGTGATCTGGTATTATTCAACATAGGTATTGCGCCATCGGTCACTCGACTATTTCGCCTGTAGTAGAACGGATGTGTATTCTAATAGTAACACATAACACAAAAAATATAAGTAAATTATACCTATGTGAAACCGATTTCCTCGTTACTAAATTCATTAATATAAATAAATGTAGGTCATTGATAAAGTCTTTACTTGTAGCGGATGATGCGATCTCAAGTCATTAAGTCTTATTAAATTAATCGATGTGGTGTTATGTTAATATTACGACACAGTTAATTTTGTCTAAGAATTATATCTTTTTTGAGAATTTTCCTCATGTCGTCGAAGGATTTATGGTTTTTTTGTCGCACATAGAAATTACTTTATTCGTAATATAACTCACGTATTGTCGTATGGAAGGGAATATGAATATTTAGTATTGCTTATTTGAAATTCTCAAGTGAAAATTGTAGCGGAGCGGGATGAGTCGGTGCAGAATTATTGGATGAAGACGTGACTGGTTCACCGTGGACCGAATAACAATAGACTTATGACAATATTTGCACAAAACTCGTAACCACGTATTGCCGAGGTACATTCTGTGTGGACAATGTTTACTTGAAACTAAATACAAATTGTTGATTCATAAGAAAATAGATAGATATAAATATTAGAAGAAAAAATTTATGATTTTCATTTTAAGGAGCAAAAACCAAAAACTTATATTTGACGCGATTTAATATAGTTTTACTTGTGTTGGTTGGAGTTAATTGTTATTCTATCTACGAAAATTTTCACCTCTATGGTAGAAACGCGAACCACCTTTTAATATGTATGTTAATTTAATATAGCTTTTCATATAAAATAGTCTAGATTAAAGACGGTTTATCTAAAAGTAAGTAGGATTACAGTGGAATAGTAGGTTAGTTTGTTAATAAGTCCAACAAGCGGTAGCAAATCACTTGAAAGTATCAGGAGAAAACTCCACTTACGGGTAAAATCATTGGTACGAAGCTATAGTAAACATGACAGTGAATCGTGACTTTCATATCGATGCTCTATTATGATAATAAATTAGTTATCGATTTCTCATTGAATTCCTATTTAGTGACAAGTGGGAAATGTGTTTTAATGATAAAATAAATGTTATTTTAATAATCGCTCGGGTTTAGTTTTGCATTTAAAGATGTGATATCCGTTGAAACTAAAACAAATAAGCGAAAGAATTTTATGATTTTTAGTGAATTATTAAAACGAGACATTATTATACAAATAATTAAAAATGGCTAAACTGACGTCAAACATTCGATGTAGATACCTACACCGGTTGTTTAGACGTGAGTTTTGTATGTTAGTCTTTTTCATTTAATTTAAATAATCAAGTGTTATATTGCTAATTAATTAGAAGGAAACTCACTTTAAATTTACATTGTTCTCGAAAAAAATCTCATTTAAGGTCATGATGAAATGAAAACAACGAGTGTCATGTAACAAGAGCTGATATAGCCGGAGGCCGGTGGGGAGGCCTACATTTGTTTTTGATTAAACAAATTGTCCGCACAGTTTATTGTTCCCCGGCGAATGCTTCATGACTTGCTTCAGCTGTGACTTTTATTATTTCCTTTTGTTTACTATACTATTCATGCTACCTAATTTTCCCGAACATTTTATATTGAAAATCATAGATTAGTTTTATCTTTTTAAATCTTGGAAGCCTCGACTGGCAGGTGTTGCCCTCGTCATGTTGATATTGAACTAGAATAAGATGAGGCTCTTAACACTTCATATATTTTTTCGGAAAACTCGTTTACTATATACGTACAATGTGAATTTACGTTATTTATATGAAAACAACCAAAATATCTATAAAAGTTGTACGTGCATAGGTATTCAGACATTTTTTAGCATCATAGACGTCCGTAACAGAGGCAGAAGCATTAAAATAAGAAAAGGTCCAACCGACCGTTCCGGAAACGTTCCGACTGTCTGGAACCCCGCCGGGTGAGTTGGGCCTTCACCCGAGTTAAATTGCTCTTGCACCTGACGAGCATGCGGAAGCATCTGGTTCGTTAATACTCGTACGTCAAAGAAGGCGCTTTAAGATGTATTAGTCGCTCCGTCTTATAACTTCGTCCAACTTAATCGGGAGATTTTATTAAAGCTCTCAAAACAAAATTATGTTAAGTAATATGTATATGTAATAATTTTGAAGACATTAAATATACACTACATACAAACTAGTTTTGGGGTTCCACTGAAAAATGTAAACTGGGAAGCGGAATCCTCATACTTAGGACGAGATCCTTCGAGGATGTTCGTCTGCTACAGATTTTGGTCTTCGAATTTACTGGATGGTAAGATAAGAATAACTAACATTATAAAGTTTTAAGATCCAATAATATATAAGTAGCCAAAATAATGAAGATTAATTTGGCCATTATATTTAGAAATTTTAGGGGTGGGAGACAATTTAGTGCAACGTGGGTAAAAATTCAACTACTTTCGAAAATATTATAGTTCTTAATATTTTTTATATTATCATTTAAGATGTCACATAGCGAAAGAAAAAAAATGTGAGCCGTCATGGGACGCCTGGCAGAT
Organism: Sericinus montela; assembly: GCA_029286605.1. Taxonomy (NCBI): domain Eukaryota; kingdom Metazoa; phylum Arthropoda; class Insecta; order Lepidoptera; family Papilionidae; genus Sericinus; species Sericinus montela. Next base: position 7,099,140 of record JAGSMR010000021.1, read on the forward strand.
GTGAAACATCGTGTGTGTACAAGTAATATGCATAAAAGATAATATTATTACGGGAATTAAATATATGTATTATATAATATAGATATTTTTTTAAAATATAGCCTAAGGAAAAAATAAAGTGTTACGAATTTCTTACAGAAAATGGTAACTTTATTTAATAAACATTTATTTACATTTGATATAACGGCAAGCGTCGCCACGCCAACTATTCGGTTTTCAAGTGAGCCTATAGATGTTTTGTATTTTATGTTACTTTGAAGCGACATCTAGCGAAACGATTTGAAACTCATGAAATTCATGAAGTTATGTTGTTATAACATATTATTATTGATATAATCCTGTAGATGTCGCTTATGAACAATTTGCTTTTTCAATACGCAGATTTCTGTTTAATTTATGGTGTTTTTTTATTTTGCAGAAAAACAGTACCTTTCGTCGTAATGATATTTTATTATATGGACCATTTGTTTTTTATGTAAAAACTAGACTCAATTAAGTATTAAATTTTCTAACTTCAAAATCTATAAGTTTGCTTTAATCTTTTCTATAAGTTTGCTATGATATGGTTCTATGTATAAGTAATAAGAAACTAACGTATCGTTCAGAGTTCGGAGCATTTTTTAAAACAGCTGTTAATCTTAATAATATTTTATGATATTCTAACAAGAGTACAAGAGCGCTCCTGAGTATTTTGATTTTCTCAAAAATTGATAAATCTTAAAATGATTAATCCAATGAACAATAGTACACTAATTTAAAAAGGGATTTCAGTGTTTAATTATAAACCTTAATCCTCATGCAATAGGGTGTAAATTACGTTACACGATATACGAAAGCCTATGAAAGTGTATGTTTATTCGTTTTAAAAATTATTGAACCTTTTTGACTATAAGGAAATGACCTTTCATGTAAAAATGAAATCTTAATATAATTTACATAGTCACTAATATGAATAATATGAATATAATTAATTAAATATAAAAAAGGGATTTCAGTGTTTAATTATAAACCTTAATTCTCAGGTAATAGGGTGTAAATTAGTATACCTTTGTATAGTTTCGTGGCATGCGTCGCCACGCCAGAAATCGGTTTTACGTGCGGCTATAGATGTTTCACATCAAAAAAGAAAATCGGGTAATAAGACGATTTTTCACCGTTACGTATACCCAAAACAGAGGTAATCAGAGATCTAGAACTGAATTGTTGTTTCGAAAAACCTATCACCGAAGCCTATTTTCGGGTAGCGTGACAGGTGGTGAGTCTGTCACCATCTTAGTATCCAAAACAAATATAAAATTTTCATAAGTTTCGAGTAAAATGATTGGTACAAGTTTTACTTCTAACCATCCATCTAAAGTGGCTAAACTATGTATTATTATAATTAAGTCTAAAAGTCACGATAGCCGAGTTGTTGGTCGGTTGGAACTTCGAGTCGAGAGACCCGAGTTCGATCCCCAGGTGGCAGTACCAATGAGTTTTTCAAAAACTTATGCACGAATTTCATCGTTGGCTTGGACATAAAGACGGCGACGGGCTCACCACTTGTCACGTTGTCACGAAAATATCTTCGGTGGAAGGTGGGTCAAAGGGACTTAATTGTCTAGACTTGACTTCTACCCTTGTATTGGGAATTGCGATATATAGATATTTATAATAAGGTCTAATAGGCTTTACAAAAATAAAATAAAATTCTATAACCGGAAAGAATTCAGATGAATAATTAAGTAAAATGTTTCGTAATTAAATAAAAATTCATATTTAAAACAAGCAATGAGTATTTTTTTCTAAGTTAATATGACGCATAGTCACCGATCCATTAGCTCAGACGTCTTTCGAAGTCTTTTCGAAGCTGTGTAAATGATACTGCCAGTTTCAAACTTGCATTAAGCCAAAGTTAATATAAAGATAAAAAAATTATCGTCATTGTAGAATAATATAAATATGATGATTTTTATTTAATGAACGGTAGCCCGAATTAGTTATAAGATGAATTACGGGGAATAATAAATAATGTAAAGAAGAAAAAATATACTAACTTCTGAATTCAAATGGATTAACTGGTAATATCTACGTATAAATCCGTTCTTCAGATGGGTGTCTTAAGAGATTAAGGGAATTATTAGAGACTAAAATGGCAAAGTCTACCGGCAGATGGCAGAATAACTATCAAGAAGTATAAAAAAATATTTTTTTAAAAAATCAACTGACACGGACGGGAATCGAATTTAATTACCGTCGTGTGGCGGGGACACTTTCCAACTGAACCACTCAGACTCTCACCGTATTAGTTATTTTTTCAAATGACTAATTTATTTTATTTAACACTCGGGCCGCTTACATAAATATTAAATTAATTTTAGTTCTATCACCGAAAATAGTAAATACTTCTTCTAACTTTGAATAGCTTAATAACCTTATTGAATACTTTTGAAGTTATTTGAATGTATTTCGCAACAATTTTAAGTTTCATGGACATTCTACAGAAATTCCAATAGAGGTTTTATGGGTATTTATTAGATTCCCTAATGCTTACGCTCCTGTACAATGTGTGTCTGGCGTAACACGTGACTTGTTTCACTTCATCTTACTTAACTTACACAGAAACTTATCTACCTAAAATTAAAATTTCTTTTTCAAATGGATACACCATATCTGGACCTGCCGTTTTATTACCTTGCAAGTACAAGTACGTAGCGGTGGTTATACTCATATTCGTATGAACATGTGACTTAGTACTTCTAGTAAATTTTTATTGACACGTCAAGAAAAATTTTATCATCACAGCTTATAGCATTATTCTGAAGTTAATATACGCAATAGTCTGACCCAAGTATTTCCTACACTTAAGATTTGTATGATTTATATCATTGGATTGGTCACGGTTACAGCCTAACTACCCAAAACTTTGTCTTACTCAGCTTCAATTAAAAGGTTAGCGAAAAGACCGAAAATCAGAAGTCCTTATAACCCCCTCTATCACGAACTTAAACGGTCGTTAACGATATTTATAATCTTTTTACTTTCTTTGAATTAAATACATTTTCTTTTAGTATCATCTTACAAGTAGAAACAAATTCCGGCCTGCATATTTATTTTTATCAGTGACGGTACGGTTAGCGTAGAGAGTTCTGTCAAGCGGTCGCGTGAGACGGCGACATTAGAAGCCGTGAACCCTTTGGTGTTATTTATTGTAGAGTAGGTACGAGGACGACAACCGCCCAGTCGACTCGAGGTGGAAGTTTGTTTCCAAATCCTTGTTAGAAATGATAGATGAAATAAGTTTATAGACAGTGTTACACTTTATCGCAGATCACCTTAAACATTTCATGCGCCCCAAATAAAACAACAAAATTCGTAAAAAAATAAATGTTCTGGTTTTAGAGTTGGGTGGTCGGAATTTCGAGTCAAGAGACTTGAGTTCGATCCCCAGATGGCAGGCTGGGTTTTTCATATGATGGGTTTTTCAAAAACTTATGTACGAATTATATCGTTGGTTTGGACATATGGACATAAAGACGGCGATGGGCTCACCACCTGACACGTTGTCCCGAAAATATTTATGGTGGAAGGTGGGTCAAAGGGACTTAATTCTCTAGACTAGGCCTCTGTCTACCCCTGTATTGGGAATTGCGTGAAGATATTTATTTATTATTATTTATTGTTTAAAATTTTTGCTGAAAATCAGAAAAAAAACTCTGTTATTTTTCTGTCGGAAAGTATACTGAGTCAGATGAATATAAATACAGGCTTTGAGGTGTTGCATCTTGAAGTTTATTTCATGTATTGGTATCCTCGGTCGTTTAAAAATCTTTTTAATACGGGGTACAGTGAATACAACTTTATAATAAAAACACGCGATCTGACTGACTTATGACGAGAAATTTAAAAATCGATTGGTTTGGGTAGATATGATGTAGGGAATTAGGGAGTTTGAGCATTATAGTTAAAAATTAACGCGTCGCGGTCCTGATGGTAAATCAATAGGTCTTGTTAGGGAGCTTCGGCCATGTGTAGCTAAAATCGTGTATTCAGTATGTCACTTCAGTAAGTCTTACGTGAGGATAATTATATATTTTTTTCAGTTTATTAAAGAATATCAAGATCATGATTAATATTAACAAGTATTTTAGTTCAATCTTATTTTACACAATTACTTATTAACTTAAAAAGACTTATTATAATTATTTTATTTTTATATAGTGTTACCACCCTTATGGTCATAAGGTATTAAGTATCAATATGCGGGAAAACAATCCCAAACAACCCTACATGTATTACTTATGTAACATAGGTATTGTATAGTTATAGTATATATAGGTAGAGTACTATAGGTATCGGTAATCTGATCGGTTCTAAGTTTGTAATCAATCTATAGCACTAAATGTTATATGCCTGTTATATGCTGAACGGTTTCAGAATTAATGACTTTGAAATCTTTGGCATAAACTTACTCGTCATATGCATGATGTGTGATAGTTTTTGTTTTTATTAACAGATCTTAAATGACATGCATAATCGGGAAGAAGTTTTATCCCAGCTAGAACCACGCATTAGAGGCGTTCTTATCCACAGTTTCAGCTATTAAGTTTAAACGATGTAAGTGATTTTTACATTCATACTTCCACTTTATTTTGAATTGCTAATTCATTTAACTTATACTGTTAGATAAGAGGTTATATGGAGTGCATTTTGCATCGGATTTGGTGATTATAGTTGTGGAGTGCGGACTCCTGATAAAATAAGCTTTGTGCGAATTTATTTGTATTATGAAGATTCTGAATATCTATGAACCCCCACGCTTCCTTGATTTTTGGGGAATGTGAGCCACTGCTATTATTATTATGTCTTTACGCATAAACCATTACAGGGTAGCAAGACAGAACAGATTGCCAAATACCATAAAAAAAAAAAAAATATCTTCACGCAATTCCCAATATAGGGGTAGACAGAGGTCTAGTCTAGACATATAAGTCCCTTCGACCCACCTTCCACCGAAGATATTGACGGGACAACGTGACAGGTGGTGAGCCCGTCGCCGTCTTTATGTCCAAGCCAACGATATTATTTGTACATAGGTTTTTAGAAAAACGCATTGGTACAGCCACTTAAGGATCGAACTCGGGTCTCTTGACTCGAGATTCCGACAACCCAACCACTCGGCTATCGTGACTTTTTTTTGAAATACCATGATACGCCAAAAATATAAAAAATATTATAAAACTACAATTTTGTGCTCCACATGGCACTTGTTTGATAACGTTGAACGGCGCCGCATTTTAGAATTTTGTTTCTTTTGATTAGATTTCTTAGATTGAAAGATTTTAGTTGCACAACGTGTACAAAAGAAATTTTTTACAATGAACAATTCCTAAACTATTTCTACTAAACTATTTCTACTTTTATAAGTTTTCTTTTAGAATTCAACTCGAGTTTTCGAGGAAAGTTTGTTGAACTAGACGTACATTATTTGAAGTCGATTTGCTGTTGTTGTTACAAATTTAGAGAAAGAATACGCTCAACTAATGTAATTTATGTTCTGTTAGAACAAGTGCCGTATTGTATCGGTGTAAGAACAATACCACCCACTTTTTTCCCGTGAGTGTCGAAAGAGGCGGCTGAGAAAAAAGCCTTGTAAATATCTTTGTATAAAATATTCAAATAAATATATTTCATAGGTATATTTTTTAATTAAATAATTTTAATGGTCTTTACTTATAATGATTTTTATAATAGCAAATTAAGAATACCACGCTTGACAAACTTTCGAAACAGACATAAATAACGTTAACTCGGTCACATATTCGAACTACGACAACGGAAGTTTAGTCAGTTTAGTCAGTGTAACGGGGTTGAAATCAAGGACGACAATATATTATTACTCACCCCTGGCGCCGTATTGTCTAAACGATCGTTAATATATCCTGTTTTAATTACCCTACTCCTTTAATTGATATAACTCACGCAGAGTCAAGATTGAGGGTTTTCCAAATATTGGTTTCACAAAATGAATTTAACCGAATGATAAGACAAAATGGTTGTCAACTTTGTCTTTATAGTAAAACCAGTTATAAGACAAATGATTCTACCATACTATGAATCGATTGATCGGCATAATTTTAGTGTATTATTATTTTATATTTTAACAGTATGCTATGTCGGTAGATTTAGCGTCTCAATGGCCTTTTCTTAAGGCGTTCTTTTCAAATAACTGAAAATGTTATATATGATTAATTGTAAAAATATAATTATGCCCTGTATTTGTATCTATGTATGTATGTTTTTAGTACTGAAAAAATATACGATGTAGTTAAGTAGATTTGTAAATCTAATTAAACGGCTAATTTAACAAACTTGGAATTCAAGAGGGAAAATAAGATACGCTTTTCAAGCAAAGAAAAAAATGCATTTTCCCTCAATTATGGACGCATTCGTGCAAAGAAAATGAAATTTTAAAAGCTCTGGCCAGTTAAAAATACTACTGCGAATATTATTTTAACTGATAAAATCGGTCGGAGGCTTGTTTCATTTAATTGAATAATATGCTAATGTAAATGGTATAAAAGTTTTAACGTAAGAATTATATTAAAGTTGAATAGTTTTTTCTAGCAGTACTTTGCCTGGCAGTGTGGCATAAACTGGTAGCTATGCCTCAGTGCTAGACAAAGGCTTATTCTCAATAATTTATAGCATTTATGAGTTGGGAAGGATGTATTAAGTTTTTACAGTATAAAATAAAAACACAAACATAAGTTTGATTTGGTTATGTTATTGTAATGAAGGTTCAAATAAAAATAAATAAATAAATAAATAAATATCTTCACGCATTTCCAAATACAGGGGTAGACAAAGGTCTAGTCTAGATAATTACTCGTAAGTCCCTTCGACCCACCTTCCACCGAAGATATTTTCGGGACAACGACAGGTGGTGAGCCCGTCGCCATCTTTATGTCCAAGCCAATGATATAATTCGTACATACGTTGTTGAAAAACTCATTGATACGAGCCTGCCACCTGGGGATCGAACCTGGGTCTCTCGACTCGAAATTCCGATCACCCAACCACTCGGCTATCATGGCTTTTTGAATATTGAAATTCCAATAAATATTATACAAATAAAGTCTAGTAATGCGAATATGTAATGTAATTACGCACCCTAAACTTTTGTGAACCGTGTTGATTAACTTAGCAATATACAATCATATGAATTCCGATTCCAAGTCACGATAGCCGAGTTGTTGGGTGGTCGGAATTTCGAGTCCCGAAAATATCTTCGGTGGAAGGTTGGTCAAAGGGACTTAATTGTCTAGACTTGACCTCTGTCTACCCCTGTATTGGGAATTGCGTGAAGATATTTTTTATTTATATTATTTTATATTATGAATTCCCAAAAACATGTATGGAAATTTTCATTTTTGAACTGTAAATTAATTAGCCCGTGTTCCTCGGTAGAATTTCGACCAAGGAAATAAATCTGGCATCGTAAGTTCATTATGCATAAGATAGGATGTCGACGAATAGTATTCGGGAATATTTAACAAATAGAATATTATTTTTTGTGCGTAAACGAATTTTTAGACATGAAACTAATCCTGATGAGCTTAGATTGTTCTAAGATATAAAAGATGCATGGTTGCTGTTTATATTGTTGTTTTACTGTTTAGCTTATTTATATTTTAGTTATGATAAGACAGTACTGCATTGTACATTATTTGTATACAAATAACAGTATTTGTCAGTGAGAAATTTACGATTCATGAGGGCTTGAAAATGTAATTTTAATTGTTACTTTCGACAGCTCGATGACTTCGTTGGTAGTAACCCTACTTTTGAAACTAAGGGTTGTAGGTTCTAATCTAGGTAGGTAAGGTAATTCTTTCTTGTTTAAAAATTCCTTCACGTATTTTTGTTAGTGCTTCGGCTTATTAATCTATCACAATTTAACTTATTTTAATTTAATTGACACATTACAATTTTGTATAAATGAACTAGATCGAGTTGATTTGCATCTCACTATGAACATTTTATCCAGTAACCAACAATCAGGGTAATCTTACTTTGAGACTAAATACTATGTGCGATTGTCTGAATATTGTTATTTACTATTACAAAACTTTATTGTAGCATTTTTATAATTTCATAAAAATTAATTGGCTCACTTTTCAAGTTAACATAAATAAGCCTGTCGATAAATGGACTCTATTTGTTCGAAAGTTCGTAAGCTGGCGGCGCAGGTTCGAATGGTATGCTAATTTATGACCTGACGGACGGCGGTCGTTTCGGATCAACGTAATACCTGTTGAGTTACAGTCGGGCTTACACTGACCTGTCCGAACTTTAACCCTTCGCATGCCACTATTAAGAAATTAAGATTATTTAATGCCCAGGGTGTAACTTGGAATGGTCGAGGCAACAGTTTAGATAAGAATAATGTACAAAGTTGAAGCTTAAGCAAGATAATCGCTTAATTGTGTTCATATTCACATTTCAGTTTGCGTGTTAAGATTGTTACTTTGGATTTACTACAAAGTTAATTGAAAGAAAAAAATGTAAGTCTTTTAGTAAAAGTAAAAGCAGCGTTGTCATGTGAAAATATTGAACATATTCTGAGTTTTGCTTTAATAAATCTTTCTTTGTCATTGTCTTCTGAAACTTATTTGGTGACGTCATAAAGGATAGCTTTTACCGCAAGGAAGATCGCTCGGCAAGAGGCTTGGTACTGGGGTCCATTGCCGTTCTCTTTAGTCCGGGATTTTTCGAGATGGTGATACTGGATGGTGGCTATGCTTTTTCACTAGTCACCTTTTACAATACCCACTGGATGAAATATTATATTCTTACGTCGTAACCTGCCGTGTCGTAAGAGAAAACAGAATAGTGTTTGTCTTTTTTATTATTATATTAAAAACACAGACATAGACATAGACAGATTGGGACAACATACAGTAGTCTGATCCCAAATTAAGAAGTCTAAGTACTTGTGTTATGGGATACAAATAAAGAAGATACTACATATTGTCCTGTCGTTTATTATCCAGCGACAGATGTCCAACTGATCGATGAGCTGCAACTATTTGCACTGTCGGAGAGTCACGCGACCAACACAGTACTTTACTGCGGCAGCGACCAGTTGTGGATACAATTCCTTTATAAACTCCATCGCGCGGGGACCCCACGAACTGATCGTATTAACGGCAAATGGAACAAATACATAGTCTCCATTCAAAGACACATATTTACTCTCTGATGCCCCCCCGGCTCTTATCGAAGTATCTTTGATGTGACAGGCCGCTAATGTATCGACGCAAGTCGCGTCCCACATAAGCTTATTATAATTACTCTATCTAAAAATAATTTAATATTCCTTCAGGGTGTTTTGTGCTTTCACCTACAGTACATATCCATGTAATCATCACTTAACGTAAAAAAAGTGTTGAAAACTGAACGCAACAAGTGTACGTAATAGGTTGTACACTTATTAATTTTTATTACTTTTGTAATAAAAAATGGACAATCAAATGCTTCATTAATTACAATCTAGGATTGCTTCGTACCGTATGTATAATGTACCGTTCGCTTGGACACTAAGATCACTAACTGTCACGTTGTTCCAAATAAACTTCGGTAAAAAGTGATTCTAAATTCTGAAAGTTCCGACAGCCGATTGTTTGGGTGATTGAAATTCCAGTCAGAGACCCGAGTTCGATCCCGAGGTGGTAGGTTCCAATTAGTTTTTTCAAGAACTTATGTGCGATTTATATCGTCAGCTTGGACATAAAGACGGCGACAGGCTCACCAACTGTCAAGTTGTCCGATAACTTCGGTGAAAGTTGGATCGTAAGGGCTTAATTGTCTGGACTTCTGTTAACCCCAATATTGTTAATGCGTGAAGATAAAAAAATCATCATTTCAAATATTTTTGTAAGAAAAAATATATGTAGTCTTAATATAAACGCCAGTTAATAAGTCATAAAGTTTTGTTAACGCTAACATCCTCCTCGTCAGAACAATATTTTAATTATTTCTCCGCGAAAATTTCCCCCGTTTTAATATCGCTTAATTTAATCAGATTTTGCCAACTCCCAGCACAGTCCTCGGTAGTATTTTCTGCACAAGAATTTGTAATTATCTCTTTTAAGTGGCGAAATCGTTTCATTATATCGTTATACTGAAGCCAAGATTTTGAATATTGAAGATTTTCGGTATCCACTTTGCTTATTAAATCTTTTCGTTATATTTACACTGTGATCTATTTAAAAAGCTGCTTAAGATGCTCTCCTACATTATTTCGTTTGAAATCTTTTGCTTTTCACCTAAGTTCAAATATTGCTATAGGTAAATATATAAATATATAGGTAGCCAATCACTCGGCTATTGTAAGTCACAATAGCCGAGTTGTTGGGTGGTCGGTATTTCGAGTCAAGAGAACCGAGTTCGATCCTCAAGTGGCCGTACCAATGGGTTTTTCTAAAATCCTATGTACAAATTATATCGTTGGCTTGGACATAAAAGACGGCGACGGGCTCACCCCCTGTCACGTTGTCCCGAAAATATCTTCGGTGGAAGGTGGGTCGAAGGGACTTAAATATCTAGACCAGACCTCTGTCTACCCCTAATTGCGTGAAGATATTTTTTTTTAAATATTTGTGTGATAAATATGAACTTTTTATAGTCGAGTCATAAAAATTTATATGTATACTAGGTTTAAATATCAGCTTTGCCCGCGTTGAGAAGAAGAGGTAAGACGCTTTGTCCGAGGTAAGACCGTAGTCATTTTAGGCCTTTTCTCTTACACGTCTCTTAAGACCCTTGGGAGAACAATGTGGGGTATTTTCTTACATCGACAGCACACGGCAATATTTTAATGTTACTACTTTAACCACATTTATTTAATGAGCAACATGTTGCTAGATTAATTAATTCTATACTGCCGACTGCACTTAACGTGATAGTTTATTACGACAAAGTTCCAATACAGTGTAAAAGCTCCCTTCCCAAGTTCTTTTTCCATTCATGCGGGCGTCATTAAGGGAATGATCCGGTAGCTTGAACGGATAACTTATGGTCGGCCATGGAATCTGCATATAAATAGAAACGAGTTCCATATCAGAGGGATTACGGAATCGGCTCGATGTGGGGTCCGTAAGGTCATGCCGCCGCATGACGCAAAGAATATAATACGAGTATGTTTTAATTAAGTACTTAACTTTTAATTTTTATAATTTATTTAGAAAAAAATATTTTGAAATTTTTGAAATTTTGACTTGAAATTTTTAACAGTGATTCTTAACACAGAAAATAAACGAAAGTCTCATCTTCATAATATGTAGAGATATATTATTGTGAATGTTTCATCTTTGTTTATACAGAGTACTAATTTTTAAAAGAACTATATATGAACAGTATTTTTAATTGAATTGCTTCGAATTATTTGTGTAAATCAATAACAAATGTTGAAAAATTACTATTATTATTACTATTATATACTATTAAATTACTATTATTATATATTCACATACATTATATTTATATTCGATTAAGATAGGCTGTTATATCGGCCACCTACAATCGTATCTGTATGTAGTGCTTATTTGAAAATGTAATTTTAATTAATAAACAACAAGTTCCGTTAAAAATGTTATTCTTTGCTATTTGTTTTTTTTTGGTAGGAAATTGTAAGTACGTTATGAATACTCGTAAATTTGGAAGGCTCCTAGCAGTAGGTAAAGACGGTGATCTTTATGATGAGTTTATGTGTTTCCACTGACGGATTAAATTATTTACACATGCGATATGTGTAATAATCTAATCCGTCGGTGGAATCTGATAAACGCCCAATTCATCTCTTATCATCTAACTTCGGTTTAAGAGTATTTGTCAACAAATAAAACAGTGGCTTCCATTATCATCTCAGCATCCTTATATGAAGACTCCTAGAAAAAAGCAACAAAATACTTAAATTTGTGAAAATAAGTTTTCTTGATTTTCTTGGGATTCCATTATTTTATCTGACGTGTTATAATGGGAGCAAATTGAAACTATACCTACAATTTCATACAAAAAGAATTTCGCAATCGGTTTAGTTATGACAAAGTAATTAGGTTAGTTAATTGACTCAGGCGTTACTTTGCGGAAATTCATTGTTAAGTTGTTATTGAAAAAGTTACTTCGCAACACTCCGCATGCAAATATAGAAAGGTATATGTTACCTGTCCGAAGAGAAGAAGAGCACCACCCTCCCTCCCACAGATGCGTGCACTAATTCCACTGTATGCACCACCACCACCACTACACTCAAACCAGGTAACATATACCACCACCGAAAACGCGACACGTGTTTCGCCTCAAAACAAGGCATTATCAAGCGAGTAGACTCTACGATGAGCGACCGCAGAGCTGCGGTGTGTCAAAATAATAATATGTTATTTGTCGTCTCGAAGGGAACTTACGATAACTGTGCACCTATCGCAAATTACTTATTAGCGGTATTTTTTTTTATAATTCAGAAAATCAGAACATACATAGGTAAAATATTCATACGTTGTATTCAGCAAAGCAACAGAAAACAGTATAAAATGGTACACATAAGGCGTATTCGCTTTTATGAGGCGACGGAATTCGTTTGTAGCGGTGATCCCTTCGTAATGGAACGTGCGACGTGCGGGGAGAAAAAATAATTACAGGGCGGTAATACAAATCTAATTTGAACGCTTCATACCTTTGCTTTAAGAAATTGTTATTATTTTAATTTTAATCTAACTACAGACAGTAAATTAAAAATAAGTCAATCAAGAACGACAAAGGATTACTACGCTTTTAAGCTTTTACGGTGACTATTTAAAAAGCATATTTTAACTGAGGCTTAAAAATCTAGGAACAAAGATAGAGAACAAAAATATTTCAAATGGGTAACTTCGGTTTATTTTTAATATTTTAGAGAATATTTCGCATGTGTTTTTCACAAAAAGCGTAACATATACGAGTAAAACGTTATGGTTGAATTATTATTATGGATGAATTATCGTTGTGGTCGAATAATTACAAAAGTAAGATTATTTGTTTTTATTACTATTCTTAAATTTAACTAGCTCTCCGCCTGCTGCTTCGACCTCCTGATACTTACGATAACCGGCGGTTTTAAAAAAGGGAATCAGAAGCCTAATTACAAACACCTATAATTCTTTTTCAACAATGGACAAATAAACTTTCATTCACATTTTTATCCCATTAAAATGCCTAATATTAAACAGTAATCATTTATAATTGTAATCAATAGCAATTTGATTTTTTTTTAATTAACCTGACGGGCATTTTCTAAAATAATTTATTAGCTGACATTTCCTACCCATACTCCAAAGTCCAGCAGTTTCAGAGATTTGTTTGTAATCCATGTATGAATAAGTGACCGTTTGCTTTTATACATATACATAAATCCTGCGATTATGTTGTAACTTGGCGCAGTTGTAAATGTAATTGTAAATAATAAATAAAATATTGTGAGTTATCACCTTACTTAGTTTGTTCAGCGTTTTCTGCAACTTTCTACTTCCCTACGTCGGTAAAATTAAAAACTGACCCATTTTATAACACCAGAAAAATAACTAGAAATTTTCACATTTTCTTCCTTTAGAAAATTTTATAATAAACCCTAGTATCCTCTAGGGGCACAGTGTTCACGCTAGGGAAGAACGAAGAACGAAAGCTCGTTTTCTTATTGCATTACCATATCAAAGGATTATCAAATCTTCGAGAAAACTAAGCACTATACTCATCAGTGTGAGCGTCGACCCTACACAATTAGACCGTGATTAATGGATCACGAAATATCTAATCTAAATATTTAATGGAAAATTCCCCTACAACTCCACAACGCTGCAGTGCAAACTGCAATTCTGTGCTTTGGGGCCTTGACTTTGATATAAATGTATTGTGTACTTGTATTTTTGTAGATTTTTCGTGTTGTTCATTATTTTGTGGTTTAGCATTCATTTATCACAATTTACTACAAGTATTTTTCAAATTTCTTTACATTTATATGATTTAAATTATTTTTTTAATTCAAGAAACTGTTGATTTTCAACTTTCTGCACCCAGATATTAGCTTAATTATTCTTAAATTTTTTGTACAATTATTTTTATTTATTTGTGCGAAAAATGGAAAACTGGAAAAGAGAAAATAAAATGAACCTAAGCGGATTAATTTTTTGTACTTAAAATAATAGACCAACATCAACCTCTCTTTTTTCATCTGTCTTTCGAACCATCTTTCACCGAACCATATGTGGCGGGACTCGAACCCGCAACTTTAGCTTCGAAAGTAGAGTACTACCTATCTCTTTTATTGCTCTAAATTAAAATATAGTCTTACTTTAATAGGTCTCAGTATTTTTTTAAATGTCAGACTTTATTTCGTATTTCTGGTATGCATGTGCATGTGTTTCTTACTGAGTGAAGACAAGTGCATAAGTGCTGGAAAACAGTCGGCGTATAGAGCTAGGGAGCAACCCCTGCGCAGCAAATGCAAATAATATTTCTTTCCAACAAAACGTAGCGGTGTTAATATCACGCTGTCAAAATGCCGCGTGGACGCCCCAATGTTATGTACACTGTGTGTTGGGTTTTATTAGTCGTTTTTATCGGTTGTGTAAAGGGCATCAAGTTTGTTTTCTCTTATTAGTTTGTTTAAAATGTATTAAGCTCTGTTGTTAGTTAAGATTTAATTGTATTCGTGTTAAAGGAATTTTGAAATAGTTTATCAAGATTGAAAATTTAAGAGAATCATTTTTGTGTAAATGTTTTATGCATGAAAAAAATATCTTCACGCAATTCCCAATACAGGGGTAGACAGAGGTCAAGTCTAGACAATTAAGTCCCTTTGACCCACCTTCCACCGAAGATATTTTCGGGACAACGTGACAGGTGGTGAGCCCGTCGCCGTCTTTATGTCCAAGCCAACGATGAAATCCGTACATAAGTTTTTTGAAAAACTCATTGGTACTGCCACCTGGGGATCGAACTCGGGTCTCTCCATTCGAAATACCGACCATCCCACAACTTAATAAATGAAACAACTTAATAAATTAAAAATCAATGTGCGAATCGGTTTGACCATACTGAGTTTATTTTCAAAAGAAAATCCCAAGTGATTATGGCGTAAGAATGTTCCACTTTCTTTCTTATCATACGTCATAGACGACTAAGGGAAGAGCCTTGTAAAGGAAATTAGGTGACGAAAGATGGATACATAGATAACCATAGATAACCATCTCTAAAAATTCCTAATCAAAATTCAGCAGACCGGTGACAAGGTGCAGCTAAACGTAACGGCCGGGGGAAAAAAAGTAACGGAGACATCTCTCCCTTACTTTATGTGTCCACTAGATGTCCAGTAGTGGACGTTTACAAGCCGATGATGATGATATAAGCTTTAATAAAGTTATAAGCTTTTTTAAATTATTTTAAATGAAATATAATTAGCTATAAAACTCAACGACCTTTCGAGTAACTTCTGCGAACTCCTGAATAATTTTCTTATTCCACCCTTATACCATGGATTTTATTGCGTTTCGGTTTCCCCAATGCCGTATTGCGACGTAAACTTCGCCTTCCTGACCTATTTAGGCAGAAATTGCCGGGGTGGTCGTGCCTGTTTCAAATTTGGATTTTGAGCTGCAAATGTTCTGTTCCTTTTCTTTACTATGGGTGTAACAGAGACACATGCTATTCGCAACTTGCGTGGAAACCGAGAAACTGAGTAACCCTGTTAAGATGATTTTCCCTTTTTGGGAGGTTATATTCGCGAATGGGTCACAAAGCGCTAGTAAATCACTTAAGACAGACGGGTACGGGGTCTCTAGCAGTTAAAGTTTCTGTTTTTACTCCTCTGGGACTGGCGACGTGACGATAACAAATGTCAAAAGGGAAAACGTATTTTTACACCTATACTCTAAGGAATTAGAACACTTAAAGTCTACCGTTTACCGTATATGCTACAGAAATCCAACACCTTTTGGTATCATTTATACTATATACCTAAAATTAAATATTGAAAGGAAAACAATTTAATAACAACTTCGCGAAATAGAACTTTTAGTATATTTATTTCGTGCAAAGAAAATATGACTGAATTCTTGAAATCAATGAACTTCATGGAAGAATAACAAAATGGATGAAGAGGCATTTCTGTAAATTGAAAATTGTGACAATCTTCACGTACCGGATGCAATGACTGACATACGACTAAACCACTATAACGTTCACACTGTAAAACTATGACGTCTAGTCTGGTTAAACTCTCTAGTCTCTTTTCATTACTAAGATATATTTTTTATATTTTCACTTTTAGACAATAACACAAAACAAAACAACAACATTAAAGGACGTATCAGAAGAAGAGTGTTAACATTTTTCCATTAAATATTACAACACGTTTCGGTTTATGAGAATATTAACCAAATAGAATTTTGCAACCCATACATTGCTTTTTTGCGATACAATATAAATGGACAGTACAATTATTGGACATTATTGAAAATTAATGGTTTTATTACAGAGACTACAGTGAAATTCTCAAAGTTTAATTGAAGTGTATCTGATGATTTTCCCGGCAATTAAAAGCTTACTTCGTCGTACCGGTCTTTAAAAGTCCGCTGCAAATTTAGGTGTTTTCTGCAAGGAATAAAGGTTATAGCAAATGCGTTTCCAGCACTGGACTCCTCGCACGTTAGATGCCGCAGCCTGTTCAGACCTTCAAGGGTCTGCTTATCTTAGGTCTGATATTTTTCGAGAAGATTATTCTGCCATATTTTGGGTGCCACATTGTTTAAGGTGTCCCTTAGTCGCCCGTTACTCCTACTCTTAAATTGAGTTGTAAATACTTAGACGGTTATCCAATGGAAAATACTATACCGAAATGCTAAAGTAAAAATCAATCTTAATCATAACTACTTGTATCCGACTAGTCGTAAAAGTAACGAATAAAGGTTGTCAACTAAGGCTTAGTTAAAGCTCTTATTAAAGTTAATATATATATATATATATATATATATATATATATATATATATATATATATATATATATATATATATATATATATATATATATATATATATATATATATATATATATATATATATATATATTTAAGGGTTGAATAGCCTAGTGGTAACGGTGTTAGTCGTGATGTAACGGTGTAAGAATATTGCCACTAACTTTTTTCCCGTGGGTGTCGTAAGAGGCGACTAAGGAAAACAGCCTTATGCTTTGCGTGCGTGATATCTGATACTGCTATCGCCAATCCGCTTGCCAAGCGTGGCAATTATGGCAAATCCTCCCTATGGGAGAGGCCTATGTCCTGCAGTGGACTTTAATAAGCCACATACATAAATGTATGTTATGTAAGGATTGAATTGTCACTATAACTAAAGTTAGATTTTAAGTAATAGTGACAATTCACCATTTTTGTCCGCAAGATATTTATTGCTCTCACTTGTCGGTAATTAAGTTGCCTACTGCGGGGACAGTTGGGAAGCAGTTTGTCGAAAGTTTTTTGTTACTTAACCAAAAGAAACCTGTTTCATAAAATCTTTCAATAGCATTGTTTTAAGTGTAAGTTTTCCAAGCATACTCGTAAATAATAAAAATACTTGAGAAATAATTTTTTTGTATTAATATTATTATAAAAATAACTTAAAAAATATATTAAAAAGTTATGGATGTGTGAACAGAAAACGAACCGGAGGTTAAAGATCTGTCCTCAGAAAAAAAAGCCCTCGCAGAGGAATTTCTTCAAAACTTGTATGCGATTAGTTTCGTTGGCTTGTATACTGAGATGGTGATAGGCTCCCAGTAATATTTTTTATAAATATAAATATATACACAGATAAGGAAAACATTACTTACATTGCTCTGATCCCAAAGTAAGCAGCTTAAGCACTTGTTTTATGAAATCAGAAATAACGAAGGTACCATTAACTCCCAGACACGAGAAAATGTAGTAAAATTATTTCCTACATTGACCCGACCAGGAATCGAACCCGGAACCTCAGAGCAGGCGACAATGTAAAATATGTGTATACGCCACTCGTTCACAGAGATCGTCAGAGTCATGGCATCTTAAAAAAGCTTCGGTGAAAAGAGTTTCGAAGAGAACTAAATTTTCTAGGCCTCTGACCACCAAGTCTCGGAAATCTGTAATCTAATCTATCGGTCGTGTACGTGAAATAAGTTATTCCACGAATTATATCACATGTAAACACCGGTGAAAACAAGGACACATTTTTTCTTGAGGATATAAAAGAGTTAATGATTAGAAATGAGCCATGAAAGCTTAATTAGCTTTCAATCAGTGTGTGTCAGAATTTACTTACCGTATTTAATAAACTCAAATTTATTGAAACGCTAATAAAGAGAATGAGGACTAACTTTTTTTTGGTTAATCAGACCATAGTCCGATAAAATATTTAATTCACTTTAGAAAATTAAATTAAAATAAAATGTTTTTTTGAAGATCTTTTTTGATATTTTTTTAAATCAAACATTTATTATAGTAGTTGCTTTGTCGTAGATTTATTATTCTTACTTAAATCAAACACTTATTTAGGTATAAATAAAATAAGTTACATAGTATAAAACCACTCCTATGATACGTAATGAGGGGAGCTAGCATCGAGCTGTAATTAAATAACAATCGAGATCGGATACAAGTTCCTGTTTGATTACACTAATGACTAACTTAGTTAACTTTGTTATCGCTATCTAAAGCCCATCACAAATTTGCCAACGATTTGACGATTTTCCAACAGCAGCTAACTATTAGACATGTTAACTATTACAGACATTCAGAAACAGTTTGTGGTGTAACAATGTAAAAATGTTATGATGACAAGCCCAAGACGATTTAAGAGAGGTAACCAATGTGTGATACAAAATTTGGACTGGGACTCTTCGTCAGCTGATACTGGAACAGTAAAAAGAAGGTCTTCATGTCCAGAAAGTTCATCAAAACAAACTGTTCAGTCACACGATGCAATATATGAAGTTGAAACGCCTTCCGACTCTGGAAGCGGAACATCGAGAAGTATTAGTGAGAGCGATAAGACTGATTCACTTATAGATGTAGAACAAAGAATATCAGTTATAATTAATGAAAACAGATCTTCAAAAAGCACGTCCGAATCTAGCGATATAGATATAGTATTAGACAGTGTTCTAGATAATCCAAATTTTGATGATATTCCTATAAGTAATGTGTTCTTATCCGATCGTAGTAAAACTTTTATTAGACAGCAAGATAACATATCATCAAAGAATAATGAAAAAACTATTAATAGCATATCTTCTACGAAAAAAACTAAAGATAGAAAACTTAGAGCACCTGCGCCGACTATAAAACTTCATAAACCTTTAGATATTATTCAAAGTAATAAAAAAATTTCTAAACAAGCACCAAAAGCAGATGTTAAGTCTAGCGTTTTGCCTGTTTACAAAAGTTCAATACAGAATGTCGACATTAGTGGACAAAGAAAGAAAGTTGGATCGAAACTAAAATTACCATTCTCTCCTGTTAAAGCAATGGATAAACCAAAAATAAACTTATTTCAAAATAAAAGCAACGTTCAAGGCAGTAAACCTTCATCATTATTATCATCCCCGATACGAAGAACAATTTCTAATGAATATGTGCGACTAAAGTTTGCTAATGATACAGTCGTACGGCGTACAATAGATGGAAAATCTGTACCAAAAATTACTCCTAAAATACAGTCAATAATACCTGAAAGCCCCGTGGACAGCGAAGATCCTTTTTTAAATCTTAGCCCTAACAAAAAATACACAGTAACACTCAACAATAAAGTGAGATGCGATAAGGATAACTATGTGATATTCGATCCAAATACAGGATTTAACTCAGAAGAAATAACAAAACAGTCCAAGATACCTCCAAAATCATCAATTGGGGAAAAGTCAAGGATTCCGCTCAAGTCACCGGTTGGTGAAAATTCGATATTAACTAGAAAATCTGTGAGTGTTAGTGATTCAGATAGTGGAATTTTATCACCCAACTCACCAATAGAGACTAGTGAAAAAGCTCCAACATATTACAATAATGCGACAGCGCTTAGTGAAACGACAAGAAAATGCACAGGAAACTTGGACATAAGGATACTCAACCCTGAAGTGGCGAAAAAGGCAACCGAGCAAGTAAAGGTACGTGTATTTTGTTGACTTTAGATTCATAATGTTAAGGAAACTTGGTCAAAGAGAATGACATGTCATGAACATACGAGAAATTAATCAGTAGTTTGGTACAGTTGGATATAACTCATTAAATATTTTTGTAGATAGTTTAAGTCACAATAGACGAGTGGTTGGGTGGTCGGAATTTCGAGTCAAGAGACCCGAGTTCGGTCCTCAGATGACAGGCTCGTACTAACAGGTTTTTGAAATACTTACGTACGAATTTATCGCTGGCTTGGACATCGAGACGGCGACGGGCTCACTACCCCTCCACTGTCCCGACTCCATACGTTAAAGTATCCTGAATCTCTTTCCTTTTTTTAAAAAACATTTTCGAGGCTCATGTTTAATCTCTTTACTTTAAATAATATATGAAATTAAAAAATAAAGAATTTGATGAATTATAAATACATACATAAAGACGGCGACGGACTCACCACCTGTCACGTTGTGCCGAAAATATCTTCGGTGGAAGGTGGGTCAAGAGGGCTTTATTATCTAGACTAGATCTCTGTCTACCCCTGTATTAATATGATCAGAAACTGAACAGGCTAAGAAATTGTTAAAAACTAACTAGGACGGCATCTATTTATCTTGTTGCCAAAGTCTACATTTTAACTTAACTGTAGCGGGGTAATTTTTCACTGACGACAGCTTTAACTATGCAACTATAAAATGTAGAAGTACGTAACATACGTAGACTTCTTTTTGTGTGGTATACATTTCTTTTTAAAACAAGTTTTTTTTTTAATTTTTTATAGGTTTAGCGTTGTAAAAACATGCATTTAAATTAAAACCCATTTTTAAAATCTCAGTATTGGCAATATACAAAAAATTCCAGACTATGACTTTTTCCTGATTTTTGTTTTACTACAATTAATTGCTGAACACTTAACAAGATGACTTCTAATAAAATAACATCGATCCAAATCTCATTAATGCTTTTCTAAAAACCAACGGTGATCAATAGCGGCGATGGTGATTTATTTTGGGTTTTATTGAGTCCTAGATCAAAGAATTGCAAGTTTCGAAAGCTGATTTTTAGTCATTTATTATTTTACAAAATTTAAGAGAAAAAAAATTTATGGTTGATTTACAAAGTATACTTGTTATAAATTAAATTAAAATTTTAATTGGTTGCAATAAATTATAATACTTATGCGATATAAATGCAGTAGCGCAACCTATTGTCGAAAAGTTACAACAGATTCTATGGAAGTGGTTTGTGCAGTGCTACAGTTTCACTATTCACCGCTAGATGGAACTATAGTCAAAATTTTAAATAATGGAAATATATTTGCTTAATTTCCCATTAAGGGTGTAACACCTTTCATGATTTTATGCATGTACCACCCACTTACACTGGTACATTATTCGGGAGCAATCGTGCAGTTAATATTCAAATGGGTTCATTTAGCTAAAATAACGAATGGTTCACCGATGATAGCACGCTCTCGTTTCAACGAGAGCGTGCTATCAACGCACTTGTCAGGCTACGGCAGTTGGATACGCGCAGGCAATTATTGTGACTCTGACAATAATTGCCTATGTTTGAAAGGGCGTTATTGTTTGTGTTTGATGATGTGCGGCTACCATAGATGCTATCATTACGGCGCCATACTAATGGCTTTTTACGGGACAATGACAGTTTTGTTATACCAATTTATCGACCCTTAAATTGCTACCTCGAACCTTTAGTAGTTATAATTTATTGGGAATCGCTATTCATAAAATACATTTTTAATAGATTGAATGTCATATTGGCAAATACAAATATATGAATGAATGAATGAATGCTTTTATTGTACACTACAAAAATACAAGAAAACAATTAAACATTGAAGTAACTAGATTGTACAATTTCCGGCCTTATCGCTACATAGCGATCTCTTCCAGGCAACCAACGGCGTAAAGAGATGTGCCAGACAAAAAGGTGGGTGGTGCAATTTATTTTTCAATGTATATATATATATATATATATATATATATATATATATATATATATATATATATATATATATATATATATATATATATATATATATATATATATATATATATATATATATATATATATATACATATATATATATATATATATATATATATATATATATATATATATATATATATATATATATATATATATATATATATATATATATATATATATATATATAAATAATAAAAATAATATACACATATTATGAATTGTACACCATAATATATATTTATTTATTTATTTATTTATTTATTTACACTTTATTGCAAACCTCACAAAGAAAGTTATACAAAGGGCGGACTTAATGCCATTAGGCATTCTCTGCCAGTCAACCCGAGGCGTGGAGAAATATTGTTAAGGTGCTTTAAACTGGGTTACAGAAAAAGAAAATCAATATAGGACCTAACGAAAATAAAGATGCAATATAAAATACTAATACAAATAATAAATATAATATATATACATATACATACATACACATACATACATATATATATATATATATATATATATATATATATATATATATATATATATATATATATATATATATACATATACATATATATATATATATATATATATATATATATATATATATATATATATATATATATATATATATATATATATATATATATATATATATATATATATATATATATATATATATATATATATATATATATATATATATATATATATATATATATATATATATATATAT
Organism: Sericinus montela; assembly: GCA_029286605.1. NCBI lineage: Eukaryota > Metazoa > Arthropoda > Insecta > Lepidoptera > Papilionidae > Sericinus > Sericinus montela. The sequence continues at coordinate 7,122,105 of JAGSMR010000021.1, forward strand.
ATATATATATATATATATATATATATATATACATATACATACATACACACATATATACACAAATATACATATACATACATACATATATAAAACTTAAAAAAAAAAAAAAAACATTATTATGACTGTAATGACCAATCACTAATTCTAACTGACAGTTAAAAGGTGTTCACGTACAAGTCTTTTAAATATCGACTTATTGGTAACTTTTCTGATGTCTTCGGGCAAAGAGTTCCAGAGCAGTGTAGCCTGAATGGTAAAGGAGTGACCAACAAAATTGGTAAAGTGTTGCGGGATACTCATCTTGTAATTAGATGAAGACCGCAGGCACCGATCATGAATTGAGCATTGAAACTGAAATTTATCCTTAAGATACGAAGGGTAAGTAGTATCATTTATGATTGAGAAAAGAACAAGCAGAATTCTAGAGTTTCGCCTTTGTTGTATAGTAAGCCATTTAAGACGAGAACGGTATTGTGAAATATGGTCATACTTACGAAGGTTGAAAATATATCTTATACAATTATTAACAAGGCGCTCTAGCTTGTTTAGAAGATCTTTGTTCAAATCACCGTAGCACACATCTGCATAATCAATGATTGGTAAAATGAGCGTCTGGACAAGCATAAGCTTAGTTTCCCATGGAAGAAGATTTTTGAGGCGATAGAGCACTCGTAGCGTGGCCGTTACTTTACGGCTAACTTCAGTTATGTGTTTTCCCCAGTTCAAGGTGTTATCGATTACATATCGCCCAAGATTTTTAACAGAACCCGAAAATGGAATCACTGCATCGTTATAACGTATAAAGGGTAGGTTTCAACATCGACTTTAGCTAGCATTTTAGTACTACCAACCAGCAAAGATTGGCATTTTGTTGCATTCACAGATACTCCAAAGCGTAAGGACCAGTCTGATACTGCTTTCAGACAGTCATTTAATTTATTAATTGCATCTTGGAGTTCTTCAATATCAGACTGTACATAAATCTGCAGGTCGTCTGCATACAGATAAACTATATAAACTATATAAATATATACATACATACATACGCATAAACATAGTAAAAATATAGTTAAATCCTCGCAGAAATATGAATATAGCAATCATATATATGTATACAGCAATCCGTCTCAACGCTGTTCCAGAGATTGAGATAAATAATGTCCTTTTACTAGTTTTTTAAATATTTCTAATGACTGTGCCTCGCGAATAGTTAGCGGTAGTGAATTCCATAAGGTTAACAGATTCTACGGTAAATGTCTTATTGAAAAACGAAGTTTTGTGATTTGCCACTTTTAAAATTAATTTTCTCGAAGAGCGAAGTTCTTCCCCCGGAAGACCGATGAAATTAAATTTATCTTTTAAGTACCGAGGAGTAAAAAAATTAAACAAAACACAGTACACAATGGAAAGAATGTGCAAATTCCGGCGAAATTGAATAGGTAACCACTTGAGACGACATCGAAATTGAGATATATGGTAAAATTTAATTATTATTGTATTGTATTATTAAATTTAATTGGTTAAGAGTTAAATCTACAAAGCTTAAAGGTTAAAGCGTAATCAAGAATAGGAAGAAGAAGAGTCTGTGCGAGCATAATTTTTGTAGGAATGGAAAGAAATGATCGAAGGCGACGCAAAGAGCTGAGAGCACCAAAGGTTTTCCGACTGAGATTAAACTCCGGCTGCCGAAAATAATTGCTTTCGATTTCTGAGGATCAACATTGAGCCCATAAGATTTACTCCACTCGAGAATGAGATCTAGGTCATTATTCATAGCAGCGATGGCTAACGGCAGATTCGCAAAAGTTGATTGGGTGTAAATTTGGACATCATCTGCATACATGTGATAGAGAGAAGAAATTTTATAAGTAATGGAATTAATGAAAATGGAAAAGAGTAACGGTGACAACACGCCGCCCTGCGGTACGCCAGCAGTGATATCTCGCCAAGATGAACAAGTTTCATCAAGACGAACACGCTGCTGACGGCTATTTAGATAACTTTGAAACCAAAGATAACTTAGAAACCAAATATACCTAGTGTTCAACAACTTTGGTACATCGCATGTGACATAGCCTTCAAACAACAGTAATACTCGATTTTATAATAGTATATACATAGGTGCAAATAGGAGAGAACCCTAGAAAATAGTACTTAATAATTTCTCCTATTTACGCCAATAGTACACTGATTTTAATAGATAATCTGACTGGTTGCCATAACTTGCATAGGATCTGGTAATTTTATTTATATTTTCACGCATCATCCTTAAAAAAGTAGCCAAAAGAAACATTGATTTATTGTCTATAGCTTCCCCAATGTCATTAAATCGAAAAATGTAAGAAAAATTTTAGAGGCCAACCAAAATGTTATTTTGGTTAAACATTTTTTACGGAATCTGGTTTCATTTAGAGCAATAGAGCAGGCATCCGTACAACTAAGACTAAGAAAAGAAAACTTTTAATTGCCTGTTTTAAGGTTTTATCAGTCCTCTAATGTTCTTTTTCGTAGAAATTTTGACATGAATAAGATTGAGGCCATAGAGGCCGCAAAAACTGATTAATTAATTTTAGGCATGTTGTAAATCTTGAACGCTTCGTCGTGAGATCTACGACCAGCGAATTTTGTTTGCAACAGTCCATACTTCTGCACATTGCAATTTCTTATATTTACGCGGATTCTAATTAAGTCGTGTTTTGAATTTAATGGATCTTATTCCTATCTTCGTATCGCAAGTAATTGATTGAGTAACTCTTTATCTAAAATATGATCACAAATTACAGACTTCCTAGAGCATCTATGTTTTTCATTAGTTATATGTTCTTTTTCGCATTTTTTAAATGATCTTGTAGTTTGCCCTATGTGAGAGAGACCATAATCACAGTCAATCTTGTAAACTGCTGCATCTCCCACAGGCATATTACACTACACAGATGACAGTAACTGATCAATCTTTCTCCGAGGCTTGTAAAATGTTTTCATGGAAGCTCGGTTTAAGATATAGCCATTCTTTTCAGTGACAGCTCTGATGTATAGCAACACCGCAGGCATCCGCTCGTCCGAGGCCGGCTCCACTCGGTCACTGTGAAGTAGGCGCGGAACCTGAAGCTTGTTGTCGTGCACATGATGCTTGACGCGCTGAAGCTCGGTGGCCAAGCGTTTACTGTCACAGATCCCTCGTGTTCTCTGGAACAAAGATTTATCCACGCTAGATAGCTGCGATGGATGATGATGAGATTCACCTTTTAAGTAACGATCAGTATAGGTCATTTCTCCATGTGTATTGTAGCTTAAGGTATTATCAGGATTCGGAATTACTACATGATCTTGGAAAGCTATTATTTACCTCAACTTCTCTGTGAATTGAATTTTGGTGTGAATGGAGTAAAGATGGTTTAAAAACATAATTACTTTATCTGAAGGTAGGATCGGGTGACCACGGATGCTGTAAAGCATTCGAAACTTCGGAAAGAAAAATAGCTTTTTTTAACTAAATAAAAACACTATCAAATCTGAAAATCGTTTTATATTAAATGTGTAGTGTTCGAAAAAGAAATGAATAATGCTAATGTTTTTTTTTTAATTTACAGAAAGTGAAAACACTTCATTTATCGATAGATATTTATATCGTTTGATACACTGCTGAAACGGCTCGTTGTTAATATGGCTGTAGTGTAATTTGCTGTGACATGTTAATTACGAGTACACTGCGATATGAATACGTTCCAACAATGTACTCTATTGCCTCATTCAACTGAACTTTATCACACAAATGAAGCTTAGGCATGGCAGCCATAATATTAACTGTTTTATTAGTTGACAAGAAAATATTATTGTGAGCCCTTTTTGCTATATATTACATACATACATATATATTATATGTAGACATTTTTCGATAATCAACATACTCATAGAAAATAAATGGCAAACAAATTGGACGTCTTCGTCTTATGTTATATTTTTGTTACACAGTCCTATGGCTGTGTCTGTTTACAACGTAAATATCCCTTAAATCTAAGAAAGAAGAAGAAACCCAAATATCATCATCATCATAATGGCCTGTTTAAGCCCCCTGTAGGATAAAGGCCTTTCGCGTAGGAGTTTGCCATAATAGCCACGCGTCGCAATCGGATTGGTGATCGCAGTACACCTCGTACTTTAGACGCTGCTGAATTTTGGCTTGGAATTTTTCGAGAGGTTTTTTGCCGTATGGTTACGGATGTTTTTTTTTTGCGGATTATTTACAATATATTTTCCCTTTTTCTACGGGAAGCTGTCGCCAAAGGCGACTAAGGGAAAAGCCTTGAGCCTGTTGGCTAACGATAAATGGCGGGATAACCTCAAAATAACTACACAAAAAATCAATTAATGTTTGCATTCGTAAGCGGATTTATCATTATGTTATTAATGTATCCTTTGCAATAAATATATGTAATACTTGTAAGGTTCGTATGAATAGGTGTCAGAATGCAGTCATGTCTTATTTGTAATTTTAATGTACCATCGGTAAACAGATCACATTCGATGCAGGCCCGGTGAGAATCTGCTGCCTGATTACTTAGGCTGCATGCAATGAATACACAAACAACGTATTTGACACATATAGACTTATTTAGAGTACATGTAAGTAACTAACGATTGTTTACGATAATAAGAATTACAATCGAGCTTCAGTTAAAATATGGGTTAAGCGATGTTCTAACGAAAAAGTATAACGAATCAGTAAGGAGACTATTTGCTTTGATAATTTTCCCCCCGATTAGACATGCATTCCAATGTAAAACTGTGAAACGATATGGAAGGTGCCTTGTGGAAATAATCCTCTACTATCTTTCTTTCCATGGATGTCATATGAGTTGAGGGAAACCAAGAGGAACACCTTGAAAATGACAATGTTTGCCTATACATCGAGGGATCTCAAAAAAAACCAAAGCAAATTAAGGAGACCGGTGATGAGCAGAATTTAAAGTACAAGGTGTCTGATACTGCAATCTCAAAACCGCTTGTCCAGCGTAGCCATTATGATAAATCCTTCTTATTAGGGAGGTCTATATCTTGCAGTTTTTAGTTAATAGGAACAGGCGTTATTATGCGGAATCTGTTATTATAAATAAATGTTACATGGGTACAAAATATTTTTTGTTTTCATATGTATAGTTTCTTATAATTATAATAAATTCACGATAACCCAGTGGTTGGGTGATGGGAATTCGAGTCATAAGACTCGAGTTCGATTCTCAGGCGGCGGGCTCATACCAATATTTTTTTCAAACGATATAAAATTTAACGATGTACGATTTATATCGTTGGCTTGGACATAAAGACGACGGGTTCTCCACCTATCACGTCCCAAAAATGTCTTCGGTTTATGGTGGGTCGACAAGGCTTATTCGTATAGACCACTGTCTATCCCCGTATATAAATAGTGGAAAGATATTTTTATTATATTTATTTATATTATCTAATAATGTAATTCTATAATATCGTACTGTTTTATCACTTAGTCCTTTTTTGCGACCTACAGAAAGAAAGGAGGTGGCAAATTTTTAAACAAATAACACACATAGAAAAACCATTACACATTTATTAAAATACAATAATTTTATATTGAAAATGCCTGACTGAAGTGTTAAAGTAGGTGTTTTTCGAGAAAATTTACGCTAATGAGTAATAAGGGAGGGCTTGAGTGTGCTCAAACACTCGTTGCAAACGGTGGGCTGAGGACCCGGACCTCTCTCACTGAGTACCCTTCACGTAAACGGGTAAATGCTTTTGTACGTACATTTGTATACCTCCTAAAATGTTTTATTAAAAGTTTTAGATACTTAGATACAACCAGTCCAGATATAAATAGTGTTCTATGAATACTATCAAGAACATCTTGATTAACAGATACTAACTTGTATTGTATTAGACACGTAGATAATAAGAATAAAACATTAGTTCAGAACAAAAATTTTCGGGCATTGAATAAGCCCGGTAGACCAGTAATTCTGCCAGTAAATTAATTTTGTGTCAATTCCTGTTTAATAATTATCGGAAATATGTAATATGTTTTATATATTTATGTTATATCTAAAAATCTTTAAAAATAATAGAATCTTCCATGTATTTTCGTAAAAGTGCATCTCTTGCAGTAAATTAAAACGAGGGCCTGCGGGCATTGGTACTCCACTCACGTCGTACGGGACTATAAACTAATTATTGTTACTGTCTATTAGATCCTAAATCTCCAAATCGTGTTTATTTTAGGTTCTTTATCATAAATGTATGTAATTTAAAACGAGATGTATGTAATTAAGACATTATTTAACTTTAGTTGTCCAGAATAGTTCATACCTTTTTTATATAAAGTAAGTACTTATCAAAGTGAACCTTTTTTAACATTATATTTCCATTATTTTTGTTTTGTTTTGTTTATTTTTTTAACCTGAAAATTAACAGACAAAACTCTACGGGAAATTTAAATAATGTTTTGTATGTACGTATCTATTTATAAAACGGTTAACAATTTCTATATGTTTAAGTCTGAATATGTTTTATTTTACCACATCAGTGGTGAATTTGTTTTTTACATTAAATAGTAATTTACTTCACGGTTTAAGAAGCAACACCGTAGAATCACAACAACAAAGGCGAACCTGACAAAAGCCTGTATGTAACATCCATAATTACGTTTAAAACTCACCTAGCATTGGTGAGAGGAGTGACGAAAGGACTTAATTATTTAGCCCCTTGCCTATCCCAGTTCTGCGAAAATGCGTGAATGTAAAAAACGGACATTAAATATTGGTCAAAATAAAATATAAGCATAAAAATAAAGAAAGTAGACAAATATCTAAAACTGTGTTGCAACATAATTGGGTGTAGTTTAGATCACCAAAGCTCGATCGAATTAAATCGTTGGCTTGGATATATAGAGGGCGACAAGCTTAGTAGGTTGTCCCAAAAATGTCTTCAGTTAAAGGTGGGTCGAAAGGACTCAATTGTCTAGGCCTCTATCTAACCCTGTATTGGGAATGGCGTGAAGATATTTTTTTAATAGATTGGAATCTCGTTTTCCAAATTAACGAAACGAAAGCACGTTTCGTAACAAACCATACAATGCTATGAAGATAGTTATGGAAAAGGTATTATTTCCATTAACTAATATTCCGTCATTGTAATAATCTGACTTTTGAAATGGTAGGTAATTAAAATAGGCCAAAATAATTTTGATGTGAAACATCTATAGCCGCACGTAAAACCGATTTCTGGCGTGGCGACGCATGCCGTGGCGTCGGGTCGCCACGCTATACAAAGGTATACTAATTTACACCCTATTACCTGAGAATTAAAGTTTATAATTAAACACTGAAATCCCTTTTTATATTTAATTAATTATATTCATATTATTCATATTAGTGACTATGTAAATTATATTAAGATTTCATTTTACATGAAAGGTCATTTCCTTATAGTCAAAAATGTTCAATAATTTTTAAAACGATTAAACATAAACTACCATTAAAATTAGCTGGAGATTTTAATTTAAATTTGCAAGAGCTGAATCACTGCCATTAATGACATTTCTTCAAAAAGAATTTCAATTGCAAATCAACAACAATCCAAAAGAATCTACTACCAAATATGGAACAACTATAGATGCTGTAATTGTGAGATATCTTGATAATGTTTCATCAATACTTTTTAACGTATTAAATAAATGTATAAATATCTTCACGAAATTCCCAATACAGGGGTAGACAGAGGTCAAGTCTAGACAATTAAGTCCCTATGACCCACCTTCCACCGAAGACATTTTCGGGACAACGGGACTTTACTACTACAGGACTTTTGTAACGTAGTTTAGTTATCATCGACCAATCGTTACAGTAATACCGGCAGAGGAAACATCGAATATAACTATAACTGAAGTCACAGAGAGAGAGAGAGAGAGAGAGAGCAAATATTTAACTTGTGGCCACTTGATATTAATATCAATTTTTATATCAAATGTAAATAAATGTTTATTAAATAAAGTTACCATTTTCTGTTAGAAATTCGTAATACTTCATTTTTCATTAGTATTTTGTTAGTACTTCATTTTTTCATTCCTGTAATAATATTATCTTTTATGCATATTACTTGTACACACACGATGTTTCACATCTGCCAGGCGTCCCATGACGGCTCACATTTTAAGGTCACTAAGGGAAGGTTCCTAATTTTTTTGCTTTATTTTAAATACGGAGACGTCACATACATTGCTGATCCTAAAGTCACCAAGGCACTTGTGTTAAGGAATCTGAAATAACGAAGGTACCACAAATACCCAGAAATAAGAAAGAAAAAGAATAGAAAAAGTTTTAGGTTCTGAACATTGACCCGTCAGGGAATTGAATCCGGGAGCTAGCGACACCATGTAAACCGGTCTGTACGCCATCCATCCACGGAAGTCTTCAAAAGGACATTACGTTATACGTAGGTACAGCTTTAGTATTCATAATTGTAATCCTATAATAACAATAACTCTAAATTTCAGACAAAGTACAGACTGTGTACATACAGATGTACATGCACAATAAAAGAAACAAGCAAAAATTTTTAAAAATAAAGTTACAAACTTTATATATATATATATATATATATATATATATATATATATATATATATATATATATATATATATATATATATATATATATATATATATATATATATATATATATATATATATATATATATATATATATATATATATATATATATATATATATATATATATATTTTATTTTATTTTTTTCTTTATATTTATAATAACCGTATAAATAAATAAAACTTACAATTATTTTTTTATACGGTGACGTCATTTTGCATTTCTTTGCTTTGAACCACAGTAGTAATAATTTCCTTTCTATAATATCGCTATTATCACGAAAGATAGATATAAACCGGAAACAGATTAGTCTCCTGAGGATATAAAAAAGTTGTGTCGGTATCACCGCAAGTCTAAAGATTTACCGGAAGCGTGCGTTCATATATCAGTCGAGTAGACCGTAAATATTCTCAGCTCGAGCCCGATCACACGTCGTGAATATATCTCTTCTAAGTTTAATAAAGTATGAGCCGTAGCCTCCCTCTCAAGGCAGCTCTGCAAATACGCAAAGTAAACTGAATGCATTATTGAATACCACCCTTGAAGTGCGTCACCCGTGTCCTGGTAACACTGAGCATTGATTTCATCTGTTTATGCTTTTCAGGGCCATAGAAGTAATGTAATTCGTATACTATGCGAATATAATCCGTTACTATTTTGTTCCAATAACAATCCAATGCGATAAAGGGAACATTTCTTGAAATAAATCTTATAATATACTATAATATTTTATAAAATTAAGTAAACCTTGTTTGCTAACTTTTGAAAGGGTATACTTATATTTATTATTTTGATCTACTGTATTGTTTACCCTAATTGTGATTTCAGGCATTTTTTATTACATTTTCTTATGCTACTATAAAATATTTCACTGAGCTATTAATCTTCTACAATTATCTTAGTTTACTTAAACTTTACGGCTCATATAAAGGACAGTAAACTGTTCATATCCTGTCTGGGGTTATTTTGGTTGTTGGAGATTAGTAGTTATAAATTATTTTCAGTTTAAATTATAGCTGGCTGCTTGACAGACCGTTGTTTTATTGTTTTAATGGGGTGTCAATATACATATTATTATATGCGCTACTAGGTGACATTTGGGTGAAAGTAATGTATATATATATATATATATATATATATATATATATATATATATATATATATATATATATATATATATATATATATATATATATATATGTATATATATATATATATATATATATATATATATATATATATATATATATATATATATATATATATATATATATATATATATATATATATATATATATATATATATATATATATATATATATATATATATATATATATATATAGTAAGTTAAATAAGTTAGCACTCTTAAAATAGCTTCTATCCAATATAAAGCTTACAAGACCTGCATGTAAGCTTTCAATTTCAATTATATTGAATAAATTAATAAGTTCAGAATAAGACCTAGTAGTTAATATAAATCACCACCAAATTTATTTAGAGCACCCTTGCAACAGTCTGACGGATGACAGGGGCGATAATTAGTACGATCGTGCTATTCCGAGAGCGCTGTCGGCTGCCCTTCCTTTGCGACGTTCTAAAAATGGCCCAATCAGTCAAACTATGCCTCTACTGTATAACGGTGAGCTAAGAAAAGTCGGGATGTCATTAGAAATGTATAGAATGTATATGTACTAGTAAGTACTGCGGTAAAAAATGGAGTACAGACTGGAATGGATTAGACAGAGAAAATTGTAGTGTATAAAATAATAAATATCTTCACGCAATTCCCAATACCCCCTGTATTGCTGTACTTTGGACTCGACTTGGATATTCAATTAAAAAAAAATTATTATACTTTTGACATTATATTTATGATTTTAATATTTATGGATTATAAAATAAATAAATATCTTCACGCAATTCCCAATGTAGACAGAGGTCTAGTCTAGGCAATTAAGTCCCTTTGACCCACCTTTCACTGAAAATATTTTCCGGACAACGTGACAGGTGGTGAGCCCGTCACGGTCTTTATGTCCAAGCCAACGAAACAATTCGTACATAAGTTTTTAAAAACCCATAGGTACGAGCCTGCCACCTGGGGATCGAACTCGGGTCTCTCCACTCGAAATTCCGGCTCGACTATCGTGACTTGATAATTAAACTAATATTAAATAAATAGAAAAACAACTTCACGACTGTAAGCAAATTTATTAAAATTTAAAAAGGACAGCGTCAATCAGGTCCACAGATTTATTAGGAATTTAAAAAAAGTTTTTTATATCATTCAAAACTATTGTATCACATTTATGTTGTACAGGTACTGTATATTTCTAGCAGAACTGTAATTTGTCGTTTCGAAGGTTTTGTTTTTCTTACTGAGTGTTGGGTAACGTCTCACGAAATGTTAAGGTTAACGTGCCGAGAGGTATTTGATGAATTGAATTAACGAATAACTGTTTTCTAATAAGATGACAATTTTTATTGCTGTCAGGAGCAAGTCAATACATAAAAATAGATGTATTCATATTACCTTTCTCCACCGGATGGCACTCATATTGAAAAAATCTGGTTTTTGGCCTAACTCTTCTTACAAATTAACATAATTTTTTTTTATTGATTTGGCAACCCCTTGGAACTGATTAATATTAATCTATTATGTATTAAATGGCTAATATTTTACCATATACAAAATCTATCATTTCAGTGAATAATGCTATCACTATCTAAAAATTTTTAAAAAATAATAATTTTTTGGTATTCTGTACTCAAGCTAAAAAGTCACGATAGCCGAGTTGATGGGTGGTCGGAATTTCGAGTCGAGAGACCCGAGTTCGATCCCCAGATGGCAGTACCAATGAGTTTTCAAAAACTTATGTACAAATTTCATCGTTGGCTTGGACATAAAAGGCGGCGACGGGCTCACCACCTGTCACGTTGTCCCGAAAATATCTTCGGTGGAAGGTGGGTCAAAGGGACTTAATTGTCTAGACTTGACCTCTGTCTACCCCTGTACTCAAGCTGTTAAAAGATGTACTCGTAGAGTCATTATTGCGTCCGGTCATTGTTAGACAATTCAATTAATTCAAAATGGCTAAACCTCAGATTCGATCACAAGTCTCGATTATTTTTTTAGTATAATTTGGCCTGAGTCATTTAAGCACGTTGTCCCAAAAATATTATCAGTGGAAAGGTGGGTCGAAACGACATAATTTTATAGACCTTTTATAGCCCTGTATTGGAAATTGCGTGAAGATATATATTTATTTTATTTTATTCATTCAATAAATATAACAATATGGTGCAGATTACTATGTGATTAGGGTGAAAGATAAGTTAACAGTTCATCTTATGGTAAGTAATTACTAATTACAACAGCCCATAACAACTAACAAAGGCAGCTTAATGGTGCGTTTGCATCCTCGTTGATTAAGATGTCACTCCTCACAGTCCATAATTTCGCTGGAGGTATAACTTCTATTTTAAACTGGACACATCAGTGGTAACACAATTTAGCACAATAAAGTGTGGCACTGACCTAAAGACTCCTAGACGAAGAAGGAGTTTACCACCTCCGTTAACTTTAAAATAAGCTTTCAATGAATACACAAATGGTAACGCCAAAGATATCAATAACGTTAATAACGTATTGTGCACTCCTAAACAGGACATTCCTGAACAGGACTCGTATAGATAGATTTTCTATCTCTGCCGCAAATTTGCGGAAAATCTATCTATGTGTATATTTTAGCAAATATAATTTAACGTAACACACAAAGTCTACAATAGGATATATCTCGAATTATTCCTTAATAAAATTATGGGAAACAATATTTTATCTAAGCAAGATTAGTAGTAAAATTAAAAAAAAAAGGTTAAAATAAAAATAGCAGTGATTTTTTATAAATTTTGGAATAAAAATACCTTATCAAAATGAAGTTCAACTTAAGTTAGAACGAACCTTTGAGGCTTACGTGTAACCTCTCAAAGAAAAGAAGAGGTGAGCCGAGGCGGCTTTACGGAAACATATTACTTGTTTCACACACGATATAGTATGACAAGCATACACTGTTGTTATCATGTGAAATAAATTGCTCTTTCACGGTTACGAAAAAAGGAATTTTGCCAATACTTTCACTTTGAGTAACTCAATCCTATTTTCAAAGGGACAGTCGTTTCAAATAGATGGCCTGTCGTACTTTAGATACGAATGCGTGGATCTTTCGTGAGTTATTCAATTTGTAGAACGTAGATTAGCATCACCTGGATTTGGCATAGAGAAATTTACCTTATTTTAAATGAAACAAAACAAAATAAAAATAAATGTACGTATACATAATACGTACATTTATTTTTATTTTGTTTTGATTGATAAATTTGTTATTGGAATTTATCACCTCAATATGATACATTAGTGGCTTAGTATAAATAATACGTATTCTATTTTTTATGCATATCAAGAAATAATTATGTCATAAATATCTTAAAATATTGCTTTTAGAGGTCAACCTCATGAGGTCTTTTAGAGGACTATATTCTCAAAACATTCTTTTTTTCGCTTTGATTACGATGCTATTTTATTTATCATCAGAAATGCGATTGGGCCACTTCTAGTTAGTCTATGCAGCATGCTTCTATCTGCATCCCCGCGGGACGTGGTCGTGGTTGTGTCGGTGGCTGGCAGCACAGGGCGGGATCGATCCGCCCCAGTCGCGTGCCGCTCGTTCGCCAGTTCGTACGCCCGCCCGCCGCTAAGCCTCCGCTTTTTAGGCGGGAACTCGCTCGATTCACGTTCGGAAACCGAAAACAACTGACGCTTGAATGCGGCGTGCCATTAAATTTAGTTCAAACTTAATTGACACTTCAATTGAAAACTATGCAAGTGGTGCTTCGCGTGTTTGCGAACGTGAACCAATATAAGTGTAGCGTTTAATTGACAATTGAATAGGTAACATTGCGATCGGAATTTCATTTTTACTATATTGTCTATAAGTTGATTATAGTTGTTGAGTTATAAAGAGATACTATTTCTCTGTAAGGCAAGAAACAAGAATTATTTATATTAACGAATTGTGAGTGGATGTTAACTTTGTCTAAGTTATGATATAGAAATGTGTTTGAATAGTGAATGTTTGTTTTAACTGCGCTCTTCTAGTGACGATTTCTTAAATATTTGTTTTGTCAAATTTTATTTAAGAAAATTCAGTTAAAAGGAAATTGCATTGGCTTCTGTTAGTATAATTAGGTACAGATAAAAGTTAATTTTATTTTCTACTTGGTAAGATAAGTACGCTCGTTCGTTATAAACTGCAAAAGTTTATTTGAAAATGACGGAAGCAGATAAAGCTGTTTTGTTTTTCGCTTTGACAGAAAGTATCGGAAGGTGGGTCAAAGGGACTGAATTGTCTAGACTAGACCTCTGTCTACCCCTGTATTGGGAATTGCGTGAAGATATTTATTGTATTTTTTTAAGATGTATATATATATATATATATATATATATATGTGTATATATATATATATATATATATATATATATATATATATATATATATATATATATATATATATATATATATATATATATATATATATATATATATATATATATATATATGTATATATATATATATATATATATATATATATATATATATATATATATATATATATATATATATATATATATATATATATATATATATATATATATTCCTCTATAATGTTGCAAGTAACAACAAGGCGAGCTGCTTGCTCATTTACCACCTTTCGAATAATAAAAACAATACTTGCTGGGTATTTGCAAGCGCTTGAAAAGTTACGCCCATGACAAGCAGATAAAGCTGTTTTGTTTTCGCTTTGACAGAAAGTATCGGAAGGTGGGTCAAAGGACTGTATTGTCTAGACTAGACCTCTGTCTACCCCTGTATTGGGAATTGCGTGAAGATATTTATTGTATTTTTTAAGATGTATATATATATATATATATATATATATATGTGTATATATATATATATATATATATATATATATATATATATATATATATATATATATATATATATATATATATATATATATATATATGTATATATATATATATATATATATATGTATATATATATATATATATATATATATATGTATATATATATATATATATATATATATATATATATATATATATATATATATATATATACATATATATATATATATTCCTCTATAATGTTGCAAGTAACAACAAGGCGAGCTGCTTGCTCATTTACCACCTTTCGAATAATAAAAACAATACTTGCTGGGTATTTGCAAGCGCTTGAAAAGTTACGCCCATGACATTGGTCTCATATATTATGTAGATCATGAAAGGTAAATAAAAATTCAAAAACAAAAATCATCAAATCAAGTCCATATTTAATATTCTTTATCTTTGAAGACAGTTCATATTTTTTAATTAAGAACTACTACCAATTACAAAATGCATTTAAATTAGACATGATCAGATTAAGGCTTATGCTATTTAAAAATTTTTTCGTTTTTTTATACTACAATATTGTCTTCGAATTCGCAATTCCTATATAAAAGATTGGAGTTCGATGCTCCATAGCATAGACCATAAGATGAGAGCGATTTGTTCACTGCAGGACATAGGCCTCTATGGATATCTATGGATTTGCCATAATCGTTAAAAATAAAAATTGTAAAACCCATAATAAATAATGCTATTTAACTATATATACGACTTGAAATAGTATATCAGGAATATTTCAGGGCGAGTAATTCTCTTGCGCCCCTTTAGGTATGTACTGTGTTCTGTGATTGGGACATGACGTCTGTAGACGGCTTTAATCCCCACCACACGCAACCCGCAGCAAATTACGTATAATTTTATTGTTTAATCTATTCATGATAAATAATCTAAATTATTTTCGTGAATTAATAAAATAGTTTGTGTATTTAAATAAGATTTTATCAGTCAATTAAACTATAGATAGTAATTGTATTTTTGTGATATCTCTAAGGTAAATAAAGGTAATAACAATAAATAAATAAACATCTTCAGGCAATTCCCAATACAGGGGTAGACAGAGGTCTAATCTGAAAATTAAGTCCCTTTGACCCACCTTCCACCCAAGATATTTTTGGGACAACGTGATAGGTGGTGAGCCCGTCGCCGTCTTTATGTCCAAGCCAACGATATAATTCGTATACAAGTTTTTGAAAAACCGATTGGTACGAACCTGCTATCTGGGGATCGAACTCGGGTCTCTCGGGATTAAACAACCACTCGGCTATCGTGACTTCTATATACGTAAATAAGAATTAAAAAATTAGTTTACAATTTAAAAAATTAAACAATGTATTTAACAATGTATTTAAATGTAAAATAAAATGTATATAATAACATAATTCTTTATGTCATGTTAAAGAAACACGTAAAAATACTGCTTTCTACTTTGATAGGAATTCTTCTTCATCTTCTACATCTTCTTCATTCTACATCAGCTTAATGTAGTTTATACATACATACATACAATCACGCCTCTATCCCGTAGGGGTAGGCAGAGACCACTTCTTTCCACTTGCTACGAACCTTAATACTTATTTCGCTTCTTCTACTTCGTGCTTCGGTAAACCGAAGCACGAAGTGTGCTCTCGACCTGGCCTTTTCTCAGGAATAAGGCCAGGTCAATGTAGTTTATTGTAAATAATTCTTCTCATACGCTTCTTGCATTCTCTTAACACAAGCATAATTGAGTTAGTAATGGGTTTATAGTCAGTCTCTCACTCGCTTGATTCTAGTTTGATTAGACAGAAAAAGTTATGAATATAATAAAAATTGTAAAATTTAATAGTATTTTTTTTCTATATTTGTAGTATTTCTATACTTTGGAGTGGGTTTCAAACGCGAACGATTCATAAAAAAACATTTCTAAGTACAATTAAAACTGGAAGTGCAATTGCGGTTCCAATTTGTTAGTTATTAAAATATGTACTATAGTATATATTTTAAAATAGAAATATTTTATGTTAAGTTTAATTATAGCATATGTACTTTTTACTTTCTTTAGTATGTGTATAAGTATTTTTTTAAGTAATTACAAATTAGAATGGAATTTCGGATTAAATTCATTATTTAATTAATTGATTTTCAAGGAACTTCATTACAAAGACTCCGGAAGCTAAAACGCTTTTAGGAGTCACAGTTTCGGCGTAAAACGACTCTTTTCATTAAAACCAGAGATATCTCAAATTGAACCGATACCGTTCCATTGAACTTTTTGTAGCGTCCCTTATTACATAACGGGCTTATCGTTTATTTAACTGGATAAGTAGCGGGAATTAATTTTTCCTCTTCTAATTGAAATTGATTTTTTTATTATGAGTGATAATAGTTAGAAAAACGAAGTATATACATAACGTCATATAAGACGTTGTGAATAAACTTGAGGTAGGGAAGCTTAGATGGTTTGAGCACGAAGTGAGAGAGCGGAGAGAATGAAATTTTGGAAATGTGATAAATAAAGAAAAGTACCCAGACTAAAATCAGGTTATATTGAATACAGGGCAGGTCAACAGTACGCATAACCGATAAGTGTATCAAAGAATTAACGAAAGTAGACGAAATGAGAGAAGTATGTCGGGATACTTTTTTTTTATAGAAAAGGGAGGCAAACGAGCAGGTGGCTCACGTGATGGTAAGTGATTACTGCCGCTGATTAACATCCGCAATACCAGAGGCATAGCAGATGCGTTGCCGACCTTAGAGTCGTATATTCAATTCAATCAATGATCAAAATGTATAAAGTCCTCGAAGGTTTTCTTTGTTTTATGATTTCAACATATTCGGTCTTAAAGTTGTTATTGAAAAAATTACTTCGCAACCCTCCGCATACAAATATAAAAAGGTATATGTTACCTGGTCCGAAGAGAAGAAGAGCACCACCCTCCCTCCCACAGATGCATGCACTTATTCCACTGTATGCACCACCACCACCACTACACTCAAACCAGGTAACATATACCACCACCGAAAACGCGACACGTGTTTCGCCTCAAAACAAGGCATTCTGAAGCGAGTAGACTCTACGATGAGCGACCGCAGAGTCGCTTGTATGCGGAGGGTTGCGAAGTAATTTTTTCAATAACAACTTTACAATGAATTTCCGCAAAGTAACGCCTGAGTCAATTAACTATATTCGGTCTTTTCGAGACAGGTAGAATTTTAACACTCACTTTCTTCCATAGGCGTCTAGCCTTATATATAATTTGCATAACTAAGTCACACAATAAATAACCTAAATAAACAATATATTTGCTATAATCAGCAAAGCCAAATACAAATTTATCGTGTACTTTACACCTAATGGTCACCTAACTGCTCCTGGCCTCTCGCCCTGTAGCAAAGGCCGGCCATTTGCATTTTAATCACGCGTTGATTTGAAGTAATGCCCCTACGTGCAAACATAAATTATCCTTGTACATATGGACAGTCATCGTGTATAATATAAATGCCTATCTTTGCTGTGTAGGCAGTATGAAAATTTATGATGACTTTGGTTTTAGAATTCATACGCTATCGATTTAATACCATAACTAATTTATATCGATACAGTAACCGTTTGAAGATTTAATAAGAAATAACATAAATTGCAATTGTTGATGAGGTTGACCTCATTGGTAATTAGGTTCTAAGATTACTTAGAACCTAATTACCAACTTAAACATGTACAACTTAAAAAATAATATTCACGCACAATCCGTGACGGGGTTGCCAGAGTGAACACATCGCCAAATGTCACGATATATATATATATATATATGTATATATATATATATATATATATATATATATATATATATATATATATATATATATATATATATATATATATATATATTTATATTTATATTTACATGCTCGTACGTACGTACGTAAGTATAAGGCTTTGTAAGACATGAAATTTGGTTGCAATAGTCTATGAAGGTCACCTAAGAACGGATTTCACAATTTCCACCCGCAAGAGGGTTTGCGGGGCGTATGTGTTTTATGACACGCGAAACGAGCGGGGGATTCTAATAAAAATGTATAGTTAAAAACGGCTAAACTCAAGTCTAATCGGTTTTGGTATCGGATTTCGGACCAGCCGTGGAGGACCACGGTAGTAAAAGGGATGATTTCGCGCCACGCGATTAAATGGGGCTTGTTTAAAAAGAATGTTACTTGTGTCAAACAATAAAAAATTAGTGCGAAAAAGTGTGAAAAACATTGGTATTTACTAATTTTAGAATATTTTAACATATAAAGCTAGTTATAAAACAACACTTTTAGTTTAATTGACTGACTATAAAATGCGTTGGGTCGGAGAAATCGCACTAAGCCTCATTTACGGTTGTAGAGTTAACGCAAACAAGTTTAAGCGCAGATAAATTTCAGTGGAATTGCGAAGAGGCGTTGTGTACCAATTTAACTTTTTTCTCCTATTTGTGTTGCAGTGTTATTTGAATTTAAACAAAAAATAATTGCAGCTAAAATCATCGTATTTGGTAATATATACATTACATATATTGTCTTACTCGTCTGAAACTATATAAATGAATATCTGAAAACCTCTTGGTTAAACTTCACCACAGTGGAGGTTATGTGGCATACATATTTCACTTTTTATTACAACAGTTTTTATCATTTTCAACTCGTAACTTCGTTCGCGCAGTGTCCTGCAATTCCCGCAGGGTCCCCTAATTTAGCAGGGTAAAATTAGCCTATGCCTTTCATCTGGGCTATAAAAATAAAAATTCTAAATAAGGTATTCAATATTATCTATTAATTCTACTAAATTTAAAATATTTATCACTAAAGATATATTCTTGATAATTTACCAGAATTTTCATTCTACACCTAACGCCTCTTTTATTCATATTATGCATATGGTTATTTGTAATAAATTGTTAAAAGATAGGGCATTCTATTGACGGTTTGTCTTTCCGATCTCACAGATTTCTAAATGACTCTGCAGAATAATTAGAATGTTTTCAGTAGTTCCTCAAAAAAGCTTCAGGAGCTACTTCTGTAGCTCCTCCATGATGGCATAATAGTAGCCGAAAAACGGTTTAAAAACCTGAAAGTATTAACTGACACGCGCAAAATTTTATTGAAATTGCACCAGGCACCTTGCATCTTATATGTTGTCTCCCGTCTCCGATATGCTAAATTTGATCTACTATTGTACTAGATAAAATTCGCCATATATGGGAAGACATTTCCATTTTCAAGAATATACAATTTTATAAAATTATGATAAAAATTCAATAGAGTTATCTATAAATATCCTTATTCGCCAATTATAAACAGCAGAAAATGGTAGTGTTGTGTGGTCCTAACTATCTTTCATAATTTTTAAATATTTATAAGTAAAGAAACCAAATACATAAAATTACTCTATATTGGTAAACTCTGATGTATTGATGTCTGTTCTAATAGCATTAACGTAAGCGATGACTTATTAAGAAAGTAATTTCAATTACGTTAATCCAGCTTACCTGCTCATCCGTTATAATGACTCATAGAATTCCTCGTGGTTTAACTTACGACCGTCATAAGTTGGAGTATGGAGGGTCGGCGAGGAAAATGTTAGGTTAATTTTGGAGTTATTTAACATAGTTAAAGAATTGTGTAACTTTACCGTTAATTCCTGCTGTCTGTTTTATTATACATTTTAATATATATAGAAAAAGTTACGATAGGTTGGGTGGTCGGAATTTTGAGTCGAGAGATCCGAGTTCGATCCCCAGGTGGCAGGCAGGTATCTTCACGCAATTCCAAATCAGGGGTAGACACAGGTCTAGTCTAGACAATTAAGTCCCTTTGACCCACCTTCCACAGAAGATATTTTCGGGACAACGTGACAGGTGGTGAGCCCGTCGCCGTCTTAATGTCCAAGCCAAAGAAGTAATTCGTACATGATATTTTGAAAAACCCACTGGCACGAGCCTGCCGCCTGGGGATCGAACTCGGGTCTCTTGACTCGAAATTCCGACCACCCAACCACTCGGCTATCGTGACTTTTTTCTTAGCATTGGATTTTTTAAATAAATTAATCGAATTGTAATGAACTTATCTTCATTACAATTCGATTAATTATTCAGACAAATATTATATAAATACTAGACTAAATATTATATTTATAAAAGCAAACCTATCACCTATAGCAATTCAGATTAAGTACAAAATGGCAAAAAGGGTATATGCTGCTTTTTTATGAGATTGTTAAAATATCTATTAAATTGGATATAATTTCAACTTTCTGTAAAAAAATATCTTCACGCAATTCCCAATACAGGGGTAGACAGAGGTCTAGTCTAGACAATTAAGTCCCTTCGACCCACCTTCCACCGAAGATATTTTCGGGACAACGTGACAGGTGGTGAGCCCGTCGCCGTCTTTATGTCCAAGCCAACGATATTAGTACATAAGTTTTTGAAAAACCCATCGGTACGAACCTACCAACTGGGGTTCGAACTCGGGTCTATTGACTCGAAATTCCGACCACCCAACCACTCGGCTATCGTGTCCTATAATCTTCTGTGAAATTTATTTAACCACCTAAAATTACGACCACATAAAGTCACGATAACCGAGTGGTTTGGTGGTCGGAATTTTGAGTCGAGAGATCCGAGTTCGATCCCCAGGTGGCAGGCAGGTATCTTCACGCAATTCCAAATCAGGGGTAGACACAGGTCTAGTCTAGACAATTAAGTCCCTTTGACCCACCTTCCACAGAAGATATTTTCGGGACAACGTGACAGGTGGTGAGCCCGTCGCCGTCTTAATGTCCAAGCCAAAGAAGTAATTCGTACATGATATTTTGAAAAACCCACTGGCACGAGCCTGCCGCCTGGGGATCGAACTCGGGTCTCTTGACTCGAAATTCCGACCACCCAACCACTCGGCTATCGTGACTTTTTTCTTAGCATTGGATTTTTTAAATAAATTAATCGAATTGTAATGAACTTATCTTCATTACAATTCGATTAATTTATTCCGAGACCAAATATTATATAAATACTAGACTAAATATTATATTTATAAAAGCAAACCTATCACCTATAGCAATTCAGATTAAGTACAAAATGGCAAAAAGGGTATATGCTGCTTTTTTATGAGATTGTTAAAATATCTATTAAATTGGATATAATTTCAACTTTCTGTAAAAAATATCTTCACTCAATTCCCAATACAGGGGTAGACAGAGGTCTAGTCTAGACAATTAAGTCCCTTTGACCCACCTTCCACAGAAGATATTTTCGGGACAACGTGACAGGTGGTGAGCCGGTCGCCGTCTTAATGTCCAAGCCAACGATATTAGTACATAAGTTTTGAAAAACCCATCGGTACGAGCCTACCAACTGGGGTTCGAACTCGGGTCTATTGACTCGAAATTCCGACCACCCAACCACTCGGCTATCGTGTCCTATAATCTTCTGTGAAATTTATTTAACCACCTAAAATTACGACCACATAAAGTCACGATAACCGAGTGGTTTGGTGGTCGGAATTTTGAGTCGAGAGATCCGAGTTCGATCCCCAGGTGGCAGGCAGGTATCTTCACGCAATTCCAAATCAGGGGTAGACACAGGTCTAGTCTAGACAATTAAGTCCCTTTGACCCACCTTCCACAGAAGATATTTTCGGGACAACGTGACAGGTGGTGAGCCGGTCGCCGTCTTAATGTCCAAGCCAAAGAAGTAATTCGTACATGATATTTGGAAAAACCCACTGGCACGAGCCTGCCGCCTGGGGATCGAACTCGGGTCTCTTGACTCGAAATTCCGACCACCCAACCACTCGGCTATCGTGACTTTTTTCTTAGCATTGGATTTTTTAAATAAATTAATCGAATTGTAATGAACTTATCTTCATTACAATTCGATTAATTATTCAGACAAATATTATATAAATACTAGACTAAATATTATATTTATAAAAGCAAACCTATCACCTATAGCAATTCAGATTAAGTACAAAATGGCAAAAGGGTATATGCTGCTTTTTATGAGATTGTTAAAATATCTATTAAATTGGATATAATTTCAACTTTCTGTAAAAATATCTTCACGCAATTCCCAATACAGGGGTAGACAGAGGTCTAGTCTAGACAATTAAGTCCCTTTGACCCACCTTCCACAGAAGATATTTTCGGGACAACGTGACAGGTGGTGAGCCCGTCGCCGTCTTTATGTCCAAGCCAACGATATTAGTACATAAGTTTTGAAAAACCCATCGGTACGAGCCTACCAACTGGGGTTCGAACTCGGGTCTATTGACTCGAAATTCCGACCACCCAACCACTCGGCTATCGTGTCCTATAATCTTCTGTGAAATTTATTTAACCACCTAAAATTACGACCACATAAAGTCACGATAACCGAGTGGTTTGGTGGTCGGAATTTTGAGTCGAGAGATCCGAGTTCGATCCCCAGGTGGCAGGCAGGTATCTTCACGCAATTCCCAATACAGGGGTAGACAGAGGTCTAGTCTAGACAATTAAGTCCCTTCGACCCACCTTCCACAGAAGATATTTTCGGGACAACGTGACAGGTGGTGAGCCCGTCACCGTCTTTATGTTCAAGCCAACGATATTAGTACATAAGTTTTGAAAAACCCATCGGTACGAGCCTACCAACTGGGGTTCGAACTCGGGTCTATTGACTCGAAATTCCGACCACCCAACCACTCGGCTATCGTGTCCTATAATCTTCTGTGAAATTTATTTAACCACCTAAAATTACGACCACATAAAGTCACGATAACCGAGTGGTTTGGTGGTCGGAATTTTGAGTCGAGAGATCCGAGTTCGATCCCCAGGTGGCAGGCAGGTATCTTCACGCAATTCCCAATACAGGGGTAGACAGAGGTCTAGTCTAGACAATTAAGTCCCTTTGACCCACCTTCCACAGAAGATATTTTCGGGACAACGTGACAGGTGGTGAGCCCGTCGCCGTCTTTATGTCCAAGCCAACGATATTAGTACATAAGTTTTGAAAAACCCATCGGTACGAGCCTACCAACTGGGGTTCGAACTCGGGTCTATTGACTCGAAATTCCGACCACCCAACCACTCGGCTATCGTGTCCTATAATCTTCTGTGAAATTTATTTAACCACCTAAAATTACGACCACATAAAGTCACGATAACCGAGTGGTTTGGTGGTCGGAATTTTGAGTCGAGAGATCCGAGTTCGATCCCCAGGTGGCAGGCAGGTATCTTCACGCAATTCCCAATACAGGGGTAGACAGAGGTCTAGTCTAGACAATTAAGTCCCTTTGACCCACCTTCCACAGAAGATATTTTCGGGACAACGTGACAGGTGGTGAGCCCGTCGCCGTCTTTATGTCCAAGCCAACGATATTAGTACATAAGTTTTTGAAAAACCCATCGGTACGAACCTACCAACTGGGGTTCGAACTCGGGTCTATTGACTCGAAATTCCGACCACCCAACCACTCGGCTATCGTGTCCTATAATCTTCTGTGAAATTTATTTAACCACCTAAAATTACGACCACATAAAGTCACGATAACCGAGTGGTTTGGTGGTCGGAATTTCGAGTCAAGAGACCCGAGTTCGATTTCCATATGGCAGGCTCCTACCAATTGGTTTTTCAAAAACTTATGTACGAATTATATCGTCGGCTTGGACATTAGTTAGCAGGACTTGGATGGCGACGGGCTCACCACCAGATACGTTGTCCCAAAAATATCTTCGGTGGAAGGTGGGCCGAAACGATTTAATTATCTATACCTCTGTCAACCCCTGAATTGTGAATGGCGTGAAGATATATTTTGGATACGTATCACATTAAAAATAGAGTAAAATATAACAATACATTCCCTGCCCAGCGTGGTACTCTTGGCATTATTATAATATACATTATTTACTTCATATCCAATATATTAGTCCAAAACATAGTCATAGCTTTGCATTTAAGGAAATTGAAGGCGCGCCGCACACTGCCTCCAAACGCTGCGAAAAAGATTATTTAAGATTGGCTGATACTTCGTACATTTTAAACTACAATTTTTAAAGTTATAATTTCAAAAAATGAAAATATAAATGTGTATAAAAATAACAGGCCCGATAGCTGAATTGGTTATGACCCTATCTTCGAAGCTTAGGGTTGCGGGTTCGAATCATCTAGGGGCAAATATTTGTATATGAATATTTTATCTGTGTAACTATGTTTGCAAAAAGACGGCGATAGGCTCTTCATCT
Organism: Sericinus montela; assembly: GCA_029286605.1. Taxonomy (NCBI): domain Eukaryota; kingdom Metazoa; phylum Arthropoda; class Insecta; order Lepidoptera; family Papilionidae; genus Sericinus; species Sericinus montela. Next base: position 7,147,015 of record JAGSMR010000021.1, read on the forward strand.
GTCATGTCGTCCCAAATGTGCTTAGGTGAAAGATGGATGGAAAGTACTTAATTACGAAAGGAAAAAAATAATGCAGACAAAATATACTTAAAATTTTATACTAAGTAATTTTTTTGTACATAAATATATTATGACATATTTAAGAAAAGATATGAAGGTGATGTTAAAAGATCGATTCTCTATCTGTTACACTTGCTGCGATCTTTGGAGAAGGTTTATCTAAATATCGATTAAAAAAAATGGTTAAATTTGATTTGTTAGAATCCAGATCGGAAACAATGTAATAAATGACTCAGATATCACACTCTGATCATTTTGGTCGACTAATAAATTATGACTACGAAACCAATATCAATTACATACGATAGATCTGAGTTCGAGAGAATCGCTCGATAGTGAATTATGTCATAGGTAGTTTAATGCCGTAAATAAATTTACCAGTCTTAAAATTATTTTTAATGGCATTTTGCTAACCAAAGCATTAGTAATTGTTGGAACTTCATTTTTCTTATTTATCCGCTAGGTCAAGTGTATCAAAGCCCTCGTGGATGCCATCTCCAATTCGTCATGTCATCGAAATGTAATAATTCCCCCTTCGCTGCGTTCGAATCGGAAAGCTATTTACAAAGAGGCTGGGGATACGTGAGGGGACGAGTATTCCTTCCGAATAAAGAAAGAATATCGACTAGTATTAACGTCAAATTATTGCTCGACTACAGTTAGACATATTCCTAATTTCAGATCAAAGTGGATTTGGTCGGTTATTCCAATATATTTGCTGCTTCAAAAACCTTAAATTCATTTCGAGAGTCCAACTTGGAAATGAAAATATTTTAAATAGTCTCTAACAATTGCAATATCGTAACCGATAAATGCCACTATCTGACAGGGAGCCATAAAGGTGAATGTGCAAAAAATATCATCACGCCATTCCCAATACTGGGATAGACAAAGGTCTAGACAGTTAAGTCCTTTCAACCCAACTTCCATCGAACACATTTTTGTTATAATTTCAAAAATGAAAATATAAATGTGTATAAAAATAACAGGCCCGATAGCTGAATTGGTTATGACCCTATCTTCGAAGCTTAGGGTTGCGGGTTCGAATCATCTAGGGGCAAATATTTGTATATGAATATTTTATCTGTGTAACTATGTTTGCAAAAAGACGGCGATAGGCTCTTCATCTGTCATGTCGTCCCAAATGTGCTTAGGTGAAAGATGGATGGAAAGTACTTAATTACGAAAGGAAAAAAATAATGCAGACAAAATATACTTAAAATTTTATACTAAGTAATTTTTTTGTACATAAATATATTATGACATATTTAAGAAAAGATATGAAGGTGATGTTAAAAGATCGATTCTCTATCTGTTACACTTGCTGCGATCTTTGGAGAAGGTTTATCTAAATATCGATTAAAAAAAATGGTTAAATTTGATTTGTTAGAATCCAGATCGGAAACAATGTAATAAATGACTCAGATATCACACTCTGATCATTTTGGTCGACTAATAAATTATGACTACGAAACCAATATCAATTACATACGATAGATCTGAGTTCGAGAGAATCGCTCGATAGTGAATTATGTCATAGGTAGTTTAATGCCGTAAATAAATTTACCAGTCTTAAAATTATTTTTAATGGCATTTTGCTAACCAAAGCATTAGTAATTGTTGGAACTTCATTTTCTTATTTATCCGCTAGGTCAAGTGTATCAAAGCCCTCGTGGATGCCATCTCCAATTCGTCATGTCATCGAAATGTAATAATTCCCCCTTCGCTGCGTTCGAATCGGAAAGCTATTTACAAAGAGGCTGGGGATACGTGAGGGGACGAGTATTCCTTCCGAATAAAGAAAGAATATCGACTAGTATTAACGTCAAATTATTGCTCGACTACAGTTAGACATATTCCTAATTTCAGATCAAAGTGGATTTGGTCGGTTATTCCAATATATTTGCTGCTTCAAAAACCTTAAATTCATTTCGAGAGTCCAACTTGGAAATGAAAATATTTTAAATAGTCTCTAACAATTGCAATATCGTAACCGATAAATGCCACTATCTGACAGGGAGCCATAAAGGTGAATGTGCAAAAAATATCATCACGCCATTCCCAATACTGGGATAGACAAAGGTCTAGACAGTTAAGTCCTTTCAACCCAACTTCCATCGAACACATTTTTTGTTATAACTTGGCAGATGGTAAGCCTGAAAAAACCTACTGGTCTATAGTGATCGTTCGAACTCAGGTCTATAGACTCGAATTCCGGCCACCCAACCACTTAGCTGTCGTGATTATAATAAAAATAAAGTAAATAAATATAAAGTACTATATTTTAACTGTATAGCATTGTTTTATTTTATATAAATTTAATTCGTCAGTGTGGAATTGGTGTGCGCCTAAATTGAGAGAATCTGTTACGATCCTGATGTGCTAGGTTCGTATCAATTAGAGTATTTTTAATGTAATCTGTTTACAGGCCTGAACTATTTTTTATAAAGTAGTAGCATGCTTCTGAAGAAAACCTGTAAAGAAAGTTATAACAAATGTCTCCTTGCACTTTTAAATCAATAGATTAAAATTGCATTCATTAGTTTTATATTATATAGTCACGATAGCCGAGTTGTTGGGTGGCAGTACCAATGAGTTTTTCAAAAACTTATGTACGAATTTCATCGTTGGCTTGGACATAAAGGCGGCGACGGGCTCACCACCTGTCATGTTGTCCCGAAAATATCTTCGGTGGAAGGTGGGTCAAAGGGACTTAATTGTCTAGACTTGACCTCTGTCTACCCCTGTATTGGGAATTACGTGAAGTTTTACAAAATGCAATTTATTATAAAACTAGAATTAGCAAAATTTTTATGTTATATTTTACGTCACGATAGCCGAGTTGTTGGGTGGTCGGAATTTGAGTCGAGAGACCGTGTTCGATCCCCAGGTGGCAGGCTCTTACCAATGGGTTTTTCGATAAACCTATGTAATTCGTATCGTTGGCTTGGACATAAAGACGGCAATGGGCTCACCACCTGTCACGTTGTCTCAAACTATCTTCGGTGGAAGGTGGGACGAAGGGACTTAATTGTCTAGAGTAGACCTCTTTCTACCCCAGTATTGGGAATGGCGTGAAGACATTATTTAATTTATTTTGAACCTCACCTGGGTCTAAACAAGAATTCTGTGCTGAATTTGGAATCCATAAAAATATTTTTTTTTTTTGATTTCTTATGTAAACACTTTTATATAAGTTGTAAGTAGCAGATCAGACTGTATTTGAGTCCAAAGAAACAACTTCAGATTTTAATGAGCGTAATCTAAACTTAAGTTGTTTATAGTACATAACTACTATATATTATAATATACTACATTGCGTTTGGTCAACCTGGGCCCGGTTTAATAGCCGATTGACGTTCTGTGCCGCTATAGATAATGACAGTCACGATTTCAGATTCGATCGGTATCCTTATGCCATAACATAAAGCTGACAAACACATTGAAACATAATGACTAATACGTTAACTGCACTTATATTAACCACTGCGATCGCAAGACCTTGGATGGGTGTTCTCAGATGGGTTCAGCAGCTAGAACTAATTAAAGTTAATTTTAAAATTCATATTTGTGTTGTGTTGTAGTGTGGACGGAATTTCGAGTCGGGCGACCCGAGTTCGATCCCCAGGTGGCAGGCAATCCACCACCAAACCAATGGGTTTGGTGGTGGATTGATGACTTAATTGTTTAGACCTCTTTCTACCCCTGTATTGAGAATGGCGTGAAGATATTTATTTATTTTATTTTTAATTTTAAAATCATATTTGTCTCAGCCATTAATATAAAATTTTAAATTTATGTACTAAATTTTAAGATTTTAAAATTATGTACTAAATTTAAACACTATTAAAAATTAAAAATCTAATCATGTGCTTATTGACTATTCGATCCATATTTTGGTTTAGAACAGATACGATACGGTTTGATACGATATTATAAGATACGGTTTGCAGAAAATTCTAAACCTAACTTCAAATAACGCAGTTCCGTTATTAAAATATACAAATATATATTAATATATTATAGGCTATGCGGTTGTTGTGTTAGTTTTATAAAAATAATTATAATGAATGAATGAAATGAATGAAAAAAACATTTATTCTGCACAAGTAAAAATAATAACAAGCGTAAACAAATACAAAAATGACAAATACAAAAATAACAAATACAAAAATGACAAATACAAAAACAAAATTGTGCCAAAAAAGACACTATAATAAATATTTCTTATGACGTGCGCTTTCTTTTCATATGTTACATAATACACTTAAAATATTTATATAAAAAAGATTGTTACAAATATCGTGAACTTTTATGACATGCTGAGTGTTTTTCAAAACTCGACAGGTGGCGTGACTGTCGCTGTCTTATTGATCAAGTCAACGATAAATCGTACATAAGGAATTAAAAAAAAACATTGATATGAGCCTTCTTACTGGGAATTCGAATCAGGGACCCGTCACTCGGAAATCGTGCCTGAGTTTTTGATTAATGAGTGATTTACCAAAATCAATTGGCCGAGCTCGTTGTTATGAACGTCGTTAGGGTACGATGATGGCCGCGGGTTCGAATTTCGCTCGTAATTTTGTATTTTTAAATCTCTCATGTATGTCACATATCACCAAAATCGATTTGCATTCCATAATGGTATAAAATATGACAACATTTATGACTAAGTACAAGGCAGTAAAAATAATAATAAGACATAATTTAAATATAAAATTAGTTAATGAATTGACTTTAAATTAACGACCATTACGACCAGGTAAAGGACGTTGATTTTATGTCTAATGATGTTTGTAAATATTTATTAATCGTAGATGCCATGGTAACCTTAGTAATGGTCTTGAAAATATATTTTTGTCGTTGTTTACTAATTTTAATAACTGAGCGACAGCGGCGCATAACCTGGTGTATCCAGTAATATAAAAAACATCGATTAGTAGATTTTGACGAAAAGTCTACTACAGACATATACTAATAATAAAAGCTCAATCTTTACCAGAAAATGTTTTCATACATTGTTGTCATGGTAACAAAATAAAAAATAATGGACGTGTTTTTTGGACCGCTCACGAAATGTTACTGAGAACTAGTGTTATTCATTTACTCTTCCCTGAAATTTGGTTCTTTGACACTGTTATGAGAAATTTATAGATATGTAATGCTAAGTAATATAAATGTGTTATAATTAATTTTTATTCCATTATGTACATATCATGTTATATAAACGCGAGCAACCGAAATATTTCACCACTTCAAAAATATCTGAATGTTTAACGTCTTCCAAGCGCGTTTGCTAACTTATCAGTGAAATTTTACAAAATTATTAATTAACTTTGTACTATAAAATTATCAACCTTACTGCATTCTGATAAGATTTAAATAAAGGGAAAACGTCAAAGAATTTGCACGTTTAAGGTTGGGGCGGCGATGTTTACTCACGCACCACGATCGATCGAGTAAAGCCTCCGCGTGAAAATTGCAACCCGTCGCAGAACACTTTCAGGACTTTAAATAGAATAACTGGAAATGACAGTGGTAACTAAATAATCTGTACACAAAGTGTTTATTTAACAAGCATTAAAAGATGTACATAAAGGAACTTGTGGTAAAAATTACCTGTGTGTTTATTATTCCCTGACAATAATACGTGTAATGAAATAAATAATTGAAAATTTGCAAAAAAATATTTATACGCGAATATATACAGTACCTCATATTCATCCAACAATTATAAACAAAGTGTTTATTCAATAACCATTAAACATACCAAAAAAGTTGTACATAAAGGCACTTATGGTAAAAACTACATGTGTGATTATTCTTCCCTGACAATAATATGTGTAATGAAATAAATAATTGAAAATTTGCAAGAAAATATTGATATGCGAATATATACTGTACCTCATATTCATCCAACAATTATTGCGAATCTGACTATAATTTATAGCCGTTGAGGACGGACAGCTCACCACTTATCACGTTGTCCCAAAAATGTCTTCGGTGGAAGGTAGAATAATCTGCCATAGGTTGTGAGTTTAGCCGTTTTTAATTATTTAGTTCATAATCGTTTCGAATGTTTTATAAGCTAATGTCTTTAACGGTTTGCATAACTTTGTTTTGGTTGTCGCCATTGCTATTATTTACGGTTTTCCCCATTGTCGCTTCTTTCGATGCAGGTATGAAGGAACGAGATAGCAGGATTTGGCAAATATAGGCATTTAAAATACTTTCAACAATGCTTACTTACTAGTGCCTTTTTCATACAATTTACTAATAGACCTTTAATTATTTTTTTTATCGAAAAGGTGGCCCACGTGATGGTAAGTGATTACCGCCGCCCATGAACATCTTCAATACCAGAGGCATAGCAGATGCGTTGCCACTCTTAGAGTGCCCCCCGCACCAGAATTGGGGGAGGGGGGTGTGTAGACCTCCGGTTACCTGCACTCTCCAGGCGAAATGCAGAAGTATGTTAGACTTCTACTTCACGCCGGTATTCTGTGAGGTCGTGGTACTTCCTCGGTCGAGCTCGCCCATTCATGCAACAAAAAAAGCTGATGCGTGGCTCTACCACTGTTAATGATCCTATTAATTCCGGTATCCTCGTGCTAATATTAAATATATAAATAAATATCTTCACGCAATTCCCAATACAGGGATAGACAGAGGTCAAGTCTAGACAATTAAGTCCCTTTGACCCACCTTCCACCGAAGATATTTTCGGGATCACGTGACAGGTGGTGAGCCCGTCGCCGCCTTTATGTCCAAGCCAACGATGAAATTTGTACATAAGTTTTTGAAAAACTCATTGGTACTGCCACCTGGGGATCGAACTCAGGTCTCTCGATTCGAAATTCCGACCACCCAACAACTCGGATATCGTGACTTGTGAATATTATTGTGAATATTAAATCATATAAAAATTTGAGATTTTAGCCAATGAGATTGATATTCCTAAATTGTAAGAGCACAGTTCTTCCAGTTTATTGTAAAGCTTTAGACGTTTTGAATCAGGTGGGATATAACTTACGGTGCCGCCCACTTTCTTGGCAATTTGTACAACCCCTATAGAATTATTTCATTCGCCTTTTCTTAGCTGTACTTTGCTTTCTTTTGTGACGTTCGTATTTTTATTTTTGTTGTATGTCGATTTTATTTATTGAGGCATTTATGAGACATTATTTAATTTTTAGGAAATCGTCACTAGATTAAAACACAATATGCTTAATTTACTTAAAGCACAGTGTACACTCTTTTTAAAATGAATTTTAATAATTGTTAAATTATGCTGCAGTGAAAGTGATGCAATTATATTTTAAATAGTTAAAAAGTAAATTTTAATCTTGTCAACGGAATGTCATGGCAAGAAAATACATGGAGCGAAGATTTTCAAAACCTCACCGCACAACAATCCCGGCTAGCTTTAAAATACCCGAACCTTATGAATTTTATAACAAGGCAACACCATTCGTGCAGCGAACACTGCTATTTGTAGCGGATGAAAATTCCGGACCAAAAGCGAGCGGCAGTAATGCAATTGAAAACTCGATTGACATTCAAGACGGTCTTGTTGAAGAGCCCACTGTGTCTAAATCATCGGACGAGCAAGAAAAATCGCTGAAGAAGAGCTCGTTTTTCTTCTCCCCGTCAAAAAGTTGTAAGATTCACGGGCGAAGCTTTTTCAGGCTTCAGACGAGCCCCAAAAAGTCGAAAACTGAGACGACAGGGGACGCGGGTTCTCGGGCGGTGGGGGCTGGGGCGGCAGCGGTGAATGGAGGTCTCATCAGCTACGCTCCTGGGTGGTCGCTAAAGGGAGAACATCTTATGAAATGGCAAGCTTCTGGGAAAACCACTATTGAGGTAAAGCAATAAATTATCTATTCTTACTTTTTTCAGAATGTTCTAAGTAGTTATCATAATGAAATATAGCTACAATGGTACGATATCTTTTGTTATATATAAATGACATAATATATCCAAATGGCCATAACGACATGTAATTTACATAACACAGTGTTAAATATGCAAAGTTTCTTTTGGTAAATTACATTCCATTTTTAAATGCAATAAATTTACTTTTTAAACTATTAAAGAAGTTCCCGACAAATTTAAGGCTTTGAATAAAAACTTTATCATTCGCTTATTTTACCGCATTGAAATATAACAACAGGAAACTGCCAACAACGTCGAAAGGTTGAAATTTGTGCATGCAAATCTAAAGGAGGGTAACTAGGGTGAAAGGTGGATGTTTTTAAAAAGAAAATGAAAATTTCAATTTAAACGCGCCCCAAGGTGTCTGTCTACGAGAATTTATAAACGAACTTTATAAGTCCTTGAATCAAGTTTTATGTAAAATGTATGTAAGGTCTTTTTCTAATCTTCTGCATAAATGTAATTTTAGGTGTCAGAATTGTTTCTTGCTTTTTGGAATGAAGTGCCAGACCAAGTTTAAAAGATGACCTTATCACTAAAATTTATTAGTTATCCAATGCACGACGCATTGGCCAAGTCATTAAGTTACACCATATCTTAAACCTTTGCGCTATTGAAGTTAATAATTGCTGTACTTCATCTTTATCGAATGAAAATTTTCAACATTGATATTAACAAAAATCGTATATTGATATAATATCCAGTGAACAGGGGCAACAATATTTATTCCGGCATTTTGGCTACAATGATAATCTTCGGAACATTAACCGCATCACCATCCTCACATTTTTCCCAGGCCGTATGATACGGGAAATTGATGGAATATACAAGTAATGGTGTATCTAATCTCTGTCATTGCCACTGAATATAGACGAGTACTGTTTCATTACAAATTTAAGAAAATAAACGTTTTTTGTGATCTCTTTATATTTTATACTAGTTACAATTAATTCGCACAAAATTTCACGGGTTACCTAAATTTCCCAAAGTAAGAGTTCGCCTAAGTCCCACTCCTAACTCATACATACATAACGGCCCTATCCTCCCAAACGGAGGATTTGCCATTATTTGCCATTGGCGATTATGGCAAATCCTCCGTTCCACTCGCAATTCAGATGCTGCTGTCCATCTTCCGCCATGTATTTTTATAGGAAAGGGAGGCAAACGAGCAGGTGGCACACGTGATGGTAAGTGAACCGCCGGAGGAATAGCGGATGCGTTACCGGCCTTTATATCGTGTATATATATATATATATATATATATATATATATATATATATATATATATATATATATATATATATATATATATATATATATATATATATATATATATATATATATATATATATATATATATATATATATATATATATATATATATATATATATATATATATATATATATATATATATATATATACCGGGAATCGAACACGGGACCTTAGAGCTCCATCGAAGTCGTCAATATTAATAAGGAATTAATTGCCAAGACCTCTGTCTACAACAGTATTGAGAATGGCGTGAAAATATTTTTTTTGTGTTCTCTGTCTTATTTTCTACTACATATTATTTTAAGTAATATCCGAAATAAACACCGTGAAATTTTCTGATATAAAAAATTATAAACAAATACGAATATCGTTGAAAAGATTTTGCATGATTGATTGACAAATAAACATCTAAAGATACAAATATTCACACTTGTAATATGGTATTTTATACTAGGAGAATAGAGTAACTTTTATACAAACTCAAATAAAAATAAAGCTCTGAATATACTAAGTAATCAAATGTACACACGGGAGATTTCAATCTGCTTACTAAACATACCCCCATGGCCCGCCAAAAGCTTCATTAGGGCCCTACGAGACTGCCAGTGCCCCCGGGTAGTTTTGAATATGCATGAGGAATTATACCCGCATGCATGTGACGCCTGTCATGAGACTGTGATATCACGCTCAGGTAGAAATTGAAGATATAACTATTAACTTTGTAGGTTATTAGGGCGTCGCATTTTATTAAAAATAAAAAAAAATAAATAAAATATCTTCACACAATTCCCAATACAGGGGTAGACAGAGGTCAAGTCTAGACAATTAAGTCCCTTTGACCCACCTTCCACCGAAGATATTTTCGGGACAACGTGACAGGTGGTGAGCCTGTCGCCGCCTTTATGTCCAAGCCAACGATGAAATTCGTACATAAGTTTTTGAAAAACTCATTGGTACTGCCACCTGGGGATTGAAATCGGGTCTCTCGACTCGAAATTCCGACCACCCAACAACTCGGCTATCGTGACTTATTAATGTTCTTTTTTCTTTGTAGTTTGACACCTTAAAACATTTATTTGAAATTAGTTTTTGAATTAATACAGGAATTTGTCCTCATTTTTAAAAGAAAATTTCTATCATTATAACTAAACAGTGTTTTATTCTTTTCAATAAAGTTGCTAATAGTTTACTAGAAATAAACCTCGTTAGTCTAAATTACCCACTAAACCAGTCCAATGATACCATAGATTTTGGTTAGCCAGAGGTCTAGATAATTCAGTCCTTTCGATCTACATTTCACCCAAGTTTATTGTGGCATAACGTGAATGGCGGGGAGCCTATATTGATGTCCAAGCCAACGATATAAATTAATTGTTGTTAAAATTAGAAATAACTTATTTTCACCTGCAGGCCTCCGTTCTCGCAGGTCTCCTCAGATGAAGTTGTAAAGGCCTCCGGGCCAACAGCATCCCGTGGGTGTTTTTTAGTGTGTATGTTTCTCCTTCAGAGAACCGTGTCCGACACTGCTCGTTTCGGTGGCCTTCCGGTCAGGAAACGTTCGTGTATATATCATTTTCCTCCACGATTATAAAAAAAATATATAACTTATTGGTCTCTTGACTCGTATTTCGTATTTTGAAGTCACGATAGCCGAGTGGTTGAGGGGTCGGAATTTCGCGTCCAGAGACCCGAGTTCGATCCTCAAGTGGCCGTACCAATGGGTTTTTCAAAAAACTTATGTACGAATAATATCGTTAGCTTGGACATAAAGACGGCGACGGGCTCACCACCTGTCACGTTGTCCCGAAAATATCTTCGGTGGAAGGCCTCTGTCTACCCCTGTATTGGGAATTGCGTGAAGATTTTTATTTATATTTATTTATTTTTACTCGTATTTATATGACCCAACTACTCGGCTATCGTGACTTTTTTTTCTTAATTTTATGTTTATTTTTAATATACATGTGTTTAAAATTATAAGTCTGTTTTACGATATTTTAAAAATTTTACGTGTGGTGATAAAAATTTTAGTTCTTTTATATTATTGAGATTTGTGGACGCATAGTCGCAATTTCTAACTTTAACGATTATTAACTGTTCATAATCTCATCTATTATGTTTGGATAGAATTTGTATTGGTTTTTTATGTATTGATTGAAATACACGAACAATGTTAATATAGCATCTATATAAATATATTTTTTTTTCTCAATAACGCTATTTCAATAGCGCTGTTGCATAGTGTCTATTTTGATTTATCCCTCTTTCATTAGGAAAGTGTATTTCGGCGAGTTCGAAAAAGAAATAATATTTACCGAGAGTTATCACTGTTCCCTAAAGTGATTTTGTTATTGTTTTCTTCTACTAAAAGTGCATTAGTGATGCACCCTTGTTGGAATAAATCTCTCCTTATATTTACAAAGTACAGCATCATTTACGAAGTGCAACAAAGAAATTGTACGTAAATTGAGATAAAATACCTGCGATGTATTTCCCGAAAGTATACGAAATATACTCGTAAAGTGTAGAGCACTTTTACGAAATGAGGTCTTGAACTCGTCGCTTACGCGGCCTGAGCAGCACAATGGAATACTCTGCATCGTTCACTTGCATTTTCATTATGCCTTTTAAAAATATGAAATGTAATTTTGTAATTTCTGTTTAAATAGAAATCTTTCGGTACTTTTGATTGCTTTGAACCAGGTTGGGATTTACGCTTCCTACATGAAAAACTAGAGGCTTGCTTGCTGTTGAAAATAATATGTAGTAGAAAATAAGACAGAGAACACAAAAAAATATTTTCACGCTATTCTCAATACTGGGGTAGACAGAGGTCTTGGCAATTAATTCCTTTCGTCCCACCTTTCACCGAAGATATTCTTTGGGGACAACGTGACAGTTGGGGTGCCAGTCGCCATATTTATGTCAAAGCCAATGATATAGATGTCAATTAGTCTGTCTCAATGTGTAAATGATATTGACGACTTCGATGGAGCTCTAAGGTCCCGTGTTCGATTCCCGGTCGGGTCAATGCTGAAAACACTTTTTCTACAATTTCTCAATCTGGGTGTTTGTTGTACCATCGTTGTATCTGATTCCATAATACAAGTGTTTAGACTGCTTACTTTGGGATCAGAGCAATGTATGTGACGCTGTCCCTAGCTACTATGTATTTAAAAAAATATATTCATTCATATTCTATGATATGACAATTATACTTAAACGTCAGTATTTAATGTTGAATGCAGCCAGATAAAGATCGCTAGTGCACCGTCGAGCTAGTGATAGAGTCAACACAAAAAATTGGTTTTAAAGGTGCCGACCCAGTAATCTATGACTATGACAGAAAAAAAATATTGAAAATAATATTACCAACTCTCTGTTCTGTTTACAAAAACAGAACTGTTTGGGAGAATATTGTTTTATTTATTTACACCGTTTTAACAGTTTCACAGATAAATGACTAAACCATATTTTTATTAATCTTTTTGACTTGTGTCACGATTTGATTACAATACATTGATACCATCAATTTAACGCCGTCTTTCTTAACGGATATTTCAGCAGAGGGTTGACTAATCACTATGGACAGGTCCCTTTACAAAATAAAGGCGGTGGTCCTTCTCGACTCGCTGAATATTTCAGAGGGGCTTATTAGCCGTCTAATTATACAAAGGAAGTAGTTAGGGGATGTAAGGAGACTGAGGAGGCATTCACTATGAAGCAATCTGTTCTTGACAGAATTAGGGGTGTACAAGTTTTGTTGGTGTTATGCGTACTCAATATGAAAATTTATACCAAACATGCAATTCTATTCACCTATAATATATTCTTACAGAATTTACTAAATGCTACAACAGAGGCTATGTTAATTAAATGGCGGCAGAATACTGATTCGAAGTCCATATCTCGCAGAACGAATGGCGCTTGATTTTGTTGGCACATTACGATAATTAAAAATCCTTTACTGTACTATATTTAATAGCCTTTAATATATAGTAGTTACAGTATTTATTATTTACGTCATCCAAATATCGAAGTAAATCCTCCTTATGTTATGTAGCAAAACGTATGTTTGCTTCATAACGGCGTCAATTACAGTAATTGTAACTACTAAAATTCAAGCTTTTAATGAATCTATAATTGCTAAAGGCTGTACCTTATTTTTCGAGGCTTCATTAGGTTTCAAAAAGTCACGATAGCCGAGTGGTAGGGTGGGTGGAATTTCGAGACGAGAGACCCGAGTTCGATCCCCAGGTGGCAGGCTCGTACCAATGGGTTTTTCAAAAACTTATGTACGAATTATGTCGGTGGCTTGGACATAAAAACGGTGACGGGTTCACCACCTGTCACGTTGTCCCGAAAATATATTCAATGGTTGAAGGGACTTAATTGTCTAGACTAGACCTCTGTCTACCCCTGTATTGGGAATTGCGTGAAGATATTTATTTATTTATTTCATTAAGCTTAACTTCATAGTCACAAGTCATGATTAGAATATCATAGAGAACCGTCCACGTAAATATTTAAAAGGAAAATTGTAGAAAGCATTTTTTTAAAAGAATACTAGCTATGCCAAATAACATTCCTAGTATTCCTGTTAACCACTCCAACTAACCTGAAATGCTTGTGCCTGGAGTTTGTTTACGACAATAGTCGAATGGCGGGACCCGAACTTGAGACGTCATGTTTCGCAGTCAGCATCCTAAACTATTAGACTATTGCCGCTTTAACAAATATTTTTAACTTCTAATTACAGCGAATCATGATTATTTAAAACTATCACCGATCAGTCGTTTTAAAACCATGCCTGTACGAACCTTATTTCTGTCCGTTTAACCTTGAATTGTATTATTATTACCAAGTAGTTTAGTATTCAAGTATCGTAGGAATTTATAGCACCATGATCGAAATACTAACACTGTTCAGTAAATATAAAAAAGAAGCGCAAAAACTTCACAAAGCCTTCGGGCAACAGATTTCCTGATTGACGATCAAAGGCATCGATTCTCTATAAGTAGAGATATCGAAAATTTGATTATAGGTTATTTAGAATAATTATTTATTGGTACTAAAAGGTTATTTAGTATAAAACTGTTAATTTTCCAAATTTATTTATGAATTATTGTATAATATGAAGATATCGAGATTCATTTAATTCTTATTAGTTACATTTGACAATAGATTACTTTAAATTAACGGCTTGTTGGTCTAAGAATAAACAGGAATTATCTTAATCACATATTTGGTGGGTGATCGTACATTCAAATACAACATGCAGCCAGACGGCGCTCTGCTGCTGACACGACTTCGGTCTGTTGATTTTTGGTTTTGATGTTTTTCGAATTGGTTATTCCGCCAGTTTTTGGTAGTCATTGCTATTTTTTTTAATCATCACAGTAATTTAATATATTTTTGTTAAAAGTTAAAAATAAGATAATCTTTAGTCTATATAAAGGTTTTGTCAAACATGATGTTCTTATACGGCTTGCGATCACTGGGCAAGATGCATGCCTTCGTTCAATTGTTTTTATTTCGCTCGAAGGAGCGTGAGGTTGTGAATTTCAATACGTTCACCCATTGATATTTTCCCATCATCTAGTGTGACTACTAATATTTTTACAAGTAGTGGTATTTTATATATACATAATATAACATTGCGTTTGAGTAATAGATATTCAAGACAAAATTTAAATAAATTTACAAATGAAATAAATGTACTACTGTTATACGAATATTTGATCCTACTCGTTGGATTTGAACAAACATTCATTATGTAGTCATGAGAATCGAGCCGTGTTTGATGAGCGCAAAAATCATTTCACCGACATCGGCCACAGGCCGACAGGCTGCTCGGGGTCGTACAAATGGCAAAAGACACGCACGTTTAGCGGACAGGTGGCCTTCGCTTCTGACAGTCTGAAACTGCATCGAAATGTGGGGACAGCAACGGACGTTGAATATGAGATTCATGGAGTGGATTAATTTTAATTTAAAATTTTATTATTTTGTTTCAATTTCATTTAGTTTGATATAAACATCAAACTAATTTCGATAAAGTTAAGTTACTTCTTGGCGTTTCTGACACAAGCAATGGTATTGTATTACAAGACAATTAATTAGAAAATAACATTGAATTCGGGTTTTGGGCTGATTTGTGTTACTTTAAGAAATTTTTTACGTACACTTTTAACGCCTTCTTAAGATTTTAAAGAATTATTTTAAAGAAGCATCACAAAGTAATACGAAGGTAAACTTACTTACTCTGTACATCGCGTATATTGGTAGACTTACTTAATCCCTGTAAAAGTTCACTGCATGACATAGACCTCTACCGTATAAATGATTCCTACCTTGATGGTGGATTGGCTATCGTAATAATACTTTATAGATCCGATCGATGAAAATTAGAATATATCGACTCCATATATTACATTTTATAAAAGTTACTAAAAACAAATAGAGCTCTATTTATTCTCAAATATCGAAACGTGTTCGTTGAAAATTGGTTGGGCTGGTTTTTTCGTTTCAGCGGATCGGGAATGCCGCTTAATGCATGCGACCGATGCGATATGAAAAACGTTGTCTTTCCCCAAACCGTTTATGAAGGGGATCCAGGGAAAAATCCCGTTGTTATTCTTGTATTACCGCGAGCGAAATGAACGTACGGGAGGATATTTTTTGTTTTCCCTTTGTGCACGGGAATGAACAAAGTAGACAATGTGTTTTTTTCTAACGGGTTTTCTTATTACATGTGCGGTTTTAGAAAACTATTTTCTATTTTTGAATTAAATGTAAGTTTTTTTTTTATTTTCGGTAAAATAAAAAAAAACTTACATTTAATTCATTCAGCAATGTATCAAATACATTTAGCAATGTATTTAATAGTCTTACATTTATTTAGTTTATAATTTGTAAAAGATATTAACAAATTATGTTAAATTACTATTAATCAGATCAAATTACATACAATTAGAAATTATTAC
Source organism: Sericinus montela (assembly GCA_029286605.1). Classification (NCBI taxonomy): domain Eukaryota; kingdom Metazoa; phylum Arthropoda; class Insecta; order Lepidoptera; family Papilionidae; genus Sericinus; species Sericinus montela. Next base: position 7,163,273 of record JAGSMR010000021.1, read on the forward strand.
TATTATTTATCTTCACGCACAGTCCCTGACGGGGTAGCCAGAGAGAACAGATCGCCAAGTGTCACGATCCTTACATACCTCTTTCGCTTCTTTCAGATTCATCATTTTCTTTATACATGCACGTCGAGGTATCCGAGTACTCTTTACCCTCCCGTTTTCGAGCAATTTGCTCACATGATCTTCAAAAGTTAGTCTCGGCCTACCTCGACCCCTTTTAATATCAACTTTCGCTATATATTCTTCACCATTTGGTCTTCGCTCATTCGCTCAACGTGCCCAAACCTTATCCATTTTAGTGATCAGGTCATCTTTTAAACCTACCATTTTGCGAATCTCTTCGTTTCTCTTCCGGTCGGTCAAGGAAACGCCGCACATTTTACGAAGAGATCGAATCTCCACTGCATTCAACCTGCTTTTATGCTTCTTCTGACATACCCAGGTTTCGATGCCATATAACAAAGTCGGTATCAGCACTGCGTTATGTATCGCAAGGCGTGCATTTTTCACTACGCCATGCCTTTGGACTAACGTATTCAGGGCACCGTTGACCTTGTTTCCGGCAGCGACACGCCTGTCCACATCTATATCACATCTTCCATCCCGGCTAAAAGCACTGCCCAAGTACACAATCTCATTCACCTGTTCTAGATATTCCTTATTTACCCATATTAGACACTTCGTTCTTTCTTCTACCCTTTCAAATACCAGAACCTTAGTTTTATTAGCATTCATACGGAGACCTTTATTTTCACATTCCTCTTTCATACACGTGACTAATGCCTGCAGTTCTGCCTCTGACGGTGCAATAAGCACTGCGTCATCGGCATACAGCAGACAATTTACTATTATTCACTCAATTTCACACCCAAACAATTATCTTTCAGCTTTTATTAACAGCTGTCGAGATACAATATGAACAGCCAAGAGAAAATTAGAAATGAAAACAGATATACAGGCATGTAAAATATTGAAGAAAAATCGGTCGAATCGCCGCCATTTATGGACGGAGTACCCAGCAAACTTTGGGATTTATGTGAAAAGACAGGGGTAGACAGAGTCTAGACAATTAAGTCGTTGCGACCCGCCTTCCACCGCAGAGATTTTTGGGACCACGTGACAGGTGGTGAGCCCGTCGAAGTCTTTATGTTGAAGCCAACAATATAGTTCATACATAAGTTTTTTAAAAACCCATTGGTACGAGCCTGTCACGTGGGGGTCGAAGTCTGGACTCTTGACTCGAATTCCGACCACCCGACCACTCGGCTATCGTGACTTTATTATTATACCATGGCTTTGTATAGATTTATTATTATGCGGCATTTATTACTATTATTAACGAAATAAATAACTGAGTAATATCGCCATCTTTCAGAATCTGCTTGTCAGTACTACAAACTGTAACACTAACATGAGACCATATTGAATACGTTCACGTAATTCGTCTTGAATTGTATTTTATTGCTTGTTAAATAACCTAACCTACGGCCATTCAAAAACGATGCATTGTCAAGCTGATTAGTATAGAACACATGGTGGATATCGTGTTTCGCGACATTCGGTCCACTAACCCGTGTCAATTAAGAAGCGTCGCTCGTCGCCCGCGTTCATTTAGATTTATACCAAGTGGTAACGTAATTATTGTTAACTGTGCCTTTGAATCTGTTTGCGGAGTCTTAGGAATTCTGCGTTTCTCTTTTATAGTTTTGACGACCTCAGTGGCCGACTGGCCTACACACCGGTTTTCAAGATGTCGCTAGCTCAGAGGTCCCGGGTTCGATTTACTGGCGGATCGGGGGTTTTGTGGTTCCTTTGTTTTTTATAATTCTGTAACACATGTGCTTTAGGTATATAATTTGAACAGAGCAATGTGCTGGTGTCCTATTTACTAAATTATTTATTTTGCTATGTAATTTTTTGTTTTCGAGGGTGTAACAAATCTGTTGGAGTGTCCTGTTTATGATAATTTGCGAAATTGTTGAAATGATCATGAGACACGCACAATGAATTTATACTGTTTTAATAAAGACATTTGTATAAAAATGTTCCCATGTGTATATGTGTGTATGTGTGTGTGTATATTTATATAAATGTATTTCCAACATTTTATTTAATAACTGTTTGTTCTTTTGTGTGTTGTCTCTATATACTGGTCCAATAAATTATTTTCTAATTTCCATTAAATTATATGAACAATCTCTTTTTAAACCTAACCTAGATTAATATACCTACTATGCTGGTAACCGGAGTGATTCGTAACGCCGTATTTCGCAATCCGTACTCTTAACACATTAGGCTATTTACTTATTCGCTTTTGTTTTTAAAATTTTTTTTTATCTCTACGCTCGGATTACACATATCATCGTCACAGCCACTGGAGATGAGCGTAAAATATAAATTAGTGGTTATACCATGTTACCCCGCTCACAGAAAGGATACGAAACTCAGGATTTCCTATAATAAGAAGGATTACGTCCTAAGTATTGATCGAAACCGTTATTGTGACCACTAGTCAAAATCTAAAAATTTATGTTCAAAATAAAATGTTCATACATGTGTCACCTGAATTCTGCCTTTTCAATTTTTGTATTTTTGTGGGAATATTAAGGTGATCTTTGCAAATACATATTGCAGAATTTTACAGAAACGGTTTAGATTTTCTATAAGCGGTTAGATTCCTTATTTATCTAGGAATCACAGAGACGGTAAGATGTTTTTATACATTTCTATCCCCAAACATAACTACTGTTGTACTACTTATTGAAACATACGGAGAAAGAGTATGTTTATACAATATGTTAAGAATATATCTAAAAATTCTGTGACTGTGTTCTTTAATAAAAAAAAGTAGGTAATTATTCTCCTTTATGTTTCATAATATATGTGTACAAAATATTGCAAGTACAAAATAAGTCATCGTGCTGGTAAACTATATGCCTATTTTAAGTCCTTTGCAATGTTCCTAATACAAATGTTCTTTTGTTTTTCTAGCCTTAACTTTTTTCATAACCACGGCTTTGTAACGACGTCAGTCTTTGTTCGATATCCCGAGTTGAGAAGCATAACGAATATTATATGGTCGTATAAAATGAAGCGGCTAGCTCAAGTTCCGTGAGGTGAATATGCTTTGCTTTGGGATTAAGTTTATAAATATCATCATAGATTATAGATATCCTGCATCGCATATGCACTAAGTCGCAAATTCTATTCCAACCTTCTAACGCTCGATTTTGAAATAAAAGCACTAATTATATATTTCTAAGTTTTTTTTTTAATTACATTCCAATATTTTTAACGACATTTTAATCAATGTGAATTATAACAAATAAGCTCTTATGTTCGAATAGGCTACTGGTGTTGTTGTTACAAATTTCTTCTTTACTGTCTATCAAGAGTAAGCTGAACATAAGCCCTAAAGCTTTACTCAAAGAACGGTTTCCAGGCCCAGCCACAGTTATCAGTTCGTCGAGCTATATGGCCGGCCCATTGCCACTTCAGCGCGCTTGATCCTTACGGCTATGTCAGTTACCTTAGTTCTTCTGCGGATGTGTTTATGGTCACAGATTTAGTTCTATTTATTGGCAATGAGCCTCAATGTTAATATTATAGGGCCCAACCTAATAAACACAAAGCTTAAGGAGGATTTGCTATAACCACCACAAAGTACCAGAGACGTAAAACCTTGAACGCTGCTGCACGTCATCTGTCCGCTTAATTTTGGGCTGGTAATTTTCAAGACGATTATCCCACCAGTCGGCTAAGACATCCAAGGAAAGAGAATAATTGGTATTATTATTTCGCCGACGCCACATAACAATATGTATTTTCCGAAAATGTTTCATTGAAATACTAATAATTCGCAGCTTCTAATTTAAAATTTGACTTTTTAATAGATACGGATTTGTTCCCAACTTGAAACAGCAATTAAACGGTCGCTATCACGATTTTGGGAAAAGACAGATTAAAGTGATTTCCAGAGCTTACACGAACGCGCGGATAAATGCAACAAAAGTGATTGCGTCCAATTGCAGACCACGTACTGAGTCGCCTGTTTTAGCGACATTTATTTACGTTAAATCTGTTTTTTTTTTTCTATTCGATGTTTAATTTACGACTGTGAATAAATTAAAAACGTTTTTCTAATTTCTATCGTATACATAGAAATATATATTTGTTTTGATTCAAATAATACATAAGGATTTGTTGTGTTTAGCGTTTAATATATAATGCTATACATTTAAATAAAACGATTGTTTACATATATTAACGTGTCCATCAGTGCTACCATGGCTGACGTAAATCACTTGTAACGTTTTAAATAACTAAATAAAACACAATAACATCCATAAATAATTGTTTTCTTGTAATGAATATATAATGATAAATCCATAGGTATGTACAAAATGTCGAGAACACTTTGCTCGAAGTTTTTTTTTTTTTTTTATAGAAAAGGCCGGCAAACGAGCAGGCGGCTCACGTGCTGGTAAATGATTACCGCCGCCCATGAACACCCGCAATACCAGAGGCTTAGCAGATGCGTTGCCGGCCTTAGAGTCCCCCCCCCCCCAAAGATGGGGGAGGAGGGGTGTGTGAGCCTCCGGTTACCTGCACTCACCAGACGAAACGCAGAAATTTGGTAGACTTCTACTTTACGCCGGTATTCTGTGAGGTCGTGGTACTTCCCCGGTCGAGCCGGCCCATTCATGCAACAACAAAAGCTGATGTGTGGCTCTACCACTCTTAAAACTGTTGTCGACTACTACGTATTCCTGGGATATATTGTAAATGTATCCCAGGTAGGTAAGTCCAACCTCGGTTCAGAGGTCAATCTACGAGTCCTTGGTTAGGAACTGTTCAAGAAACTATTCTTCTCGTCGAGTTTACCTTAAGAGCAAAGTATACAATCCATATCTGTTGCCATTGATGACCGATGGAACTGTAATGTTGTCCGTCACTGTTGGCTAAAATAGATGATGATATCCGCAGCAAAACTATGGTAAGCGACATAGCCTTAGGGATTTGAAGTGGCAGTGGCTATGGGCAGTCACATGCTATGTGGTGCCCTATGCAGAACTGACAAACGTGAGGGTGAAGTTTCTTAAGGGTGCCTCGTTCAGGCAAGCGTAGTGTGGGGCAACCTACCACAAAGGGAATCGTTGGACACTGGCGGCTCGGGAATGTTCTTTGTAAATTTTTGGAGAAGGTCTAAAAGATCTAAATTTAGCAGTGAATTTTTGATAGTTTGTAAAAAAGAAGCAGGTAGGAACAAGATCACATACATTGCACTGATCTCAAAGTAAGTAGCTATACCAATTATTGTTATGGAGTCTGATACAAGGAAGGTACAAAAATATCCACTCACTCTCTCAACTCGAGACAATGTAGAAAAAGTGGTTTTCATCATCGATCCGTCGCGGAATCGAATATAAACCGGTATTTACGCCACACATCCACTAAGGTCATCAAATGTTTAGTAGATGTGGATTAAACTTAAGTAAAAACCCGTTCTGATTGAATGTTTCATGATCAATAACGTTTTAAGCCATTGATAATTGAAGCACTAAAATTGATCAAAATTTTATAGTTAAAAAACATTCGACTCGTCGTAGAAGTTAATAGCTGTGTGATTTTTAGCATTTTATAGTTGATTATTTTTATCTCCTTCGTAATGTTCGCTACTTGCAGGTAAATGGGCTTCTGTATTCGCAGTCCAAGAGGTTATAGAAACTCGCAAAATCTGGAAAACATGGTAATAAAATCATATACGTTAAATACCGAAAAAATAGTCTTCATATCATTAAAGATTCCATTCTAGACACCACTATATACTGTATAATGAGTTTACATTTAAGTGAAGTTGCGAGCAGTAGTACGTATTATGAGAAATAATAATATGAAAAATATTAAATACTTCTAGGCGTAAGTAATATACTGTTAATTACTAAAAAATTTAAACAAATAAATTAGTTATTCTTTATACAATAATCTTATAAAATATATTTTGTAATTATTATTTATTATCCAGACAACAACGTGCTGAAAATTCAAAAGCAACGTTCAAAGAAAAAATTGATTGCGCTTCAGATTCAAAGCACGGAACGCAACGGTAAGCCAATTAAACGAGCGCAAAACGTAATGAACCGTTAATGACGCACGCGGTGAATACCAACAAATTATTGCCGGTCCATACGAACACATCTCCATGTGCCGTGTAATTAACAAATGAGTTACCAAAACAAAGGTCCCCCGTCAATTTTCTTTACAGGAATCTCATGAATGTAATCAACAACGTTATATAAAAACAATTTTGTATACACATATGAATTATGTGTACGTAGATCCCTAGCCTTGTTGAGAAGCTAATAACTGCAGCAATTTTAAATAATTCTAATTATAAACAAAAAGGCTTCTCAATTCAATTAATGAATCTGATCCTACTAGTATATTTTGTGACTTAGATCCGTCACAATGGGAGACAATGACTGCTGATCGAACACTGTGGAGGTGGACCGTTACAGACGAAACTTACTTAAATTCACGCACAGTCCCTGACGGGGTATTCAGAGAGAACAGATCGTCAAGTGTCACGATCCTTACGAAGAGGTATGCTCGTTCGCTTCTTTCAAATACTTTATACATGCACGTCTCAAGAAACAAACGTGGATCAAACAAAAAGTGAAATAAATATCAAAGAGAATAAGGAGTTGCAAACTATCACTTTACTCAAACTAATTTTATTGTTTCGGAACGTTTTCGGATGTCTGGCTTACCTAATAAATTAATCCTGTCTAGACAATCTCAATTGACAGTAAAATTAAGCTTTGCGGTGTTATCTACTTTTAGAACCGATATTCCCGTTTGAAAATTTACGAATTTGCCTTTGGTGAATCAGCAAATACGATTTCCTATTGTCATAGTATGTCTTATCATCTTAAACAAAATGCATTGTAGATTAAGCTTTACGGGACATTCCTTGCTAAAAATATGATGAAAAATGTTGATGAACTCGCAATTTAAAAAAAATGTATTTTATAATGCATTTCTATAATATGCTGTATTCACATTGATCAACCAGAATAATGTTTATTGGAATTAGTATAAATATAAAATAAAAAAAATAGTAATAAACATGAGGTAGCTATTAAAGTACAGATTATTTTAATTTATAACTAATACTAACGGATATGTTATTTATCAAATAACTAATATTTTATTTTTTGAAAAACTAACAATTTATTCGATTTATTTTGTTTGTTTGTATCCAACTCCTTTGAACTCGATTTTGACCCATTTTTAACGGCCAGATTTAATTCAACTTCGTATTCTTAATATAACTTAATATAATAAAATAAAATAAGATTATCTCTTTATCCTGATAAGGATCGCAAATATAATAATTTTCTTACAGATCTTTTACGTGAGAGAAAGAACGAGTGCGCATGCCTAAGTGGGCTTTGATAAGGTTGTGAAAGAGAGTTGAAGTAGACAATAAAATGTAGAAGAAATAAAGCAAAAACACCCGCTTTAATTCTAAATGAATAAATAAAATAATGTACTAAAAATATTAGTGTTACAATTTACAATTTGAATAGTGCCAATGACCGTATTTGAAACCGATTTTTTTTGTAAAGTTGTTATTTAAAAATTACTTCGCAACCCTCCGCATGAAAATATAAAAAGGTATATGCTACCTGGTCCGAAGAGAAGAAGAAGAACAATTTTTTTTGTTTACAAGTATTGCTGATTCGATGAAGTATACACCCTCGTCCCATAACTTTTCGTATCATGTTTTAATTAAACGTGTTTCCTTCAAGCGCACGAGTTCCCGCCTTTCCATTTGGGCGAATAATTGTTGCCAGTACCAAATTATTTTGATTTATTGCTTTGTGATTGCTACAACTCGATTATGTTCAATGTTGTGTGTATCTTTAATTGAATGAAATGAAAAATAAATTGAGAGCAGCGTTTGTAAAGTGGAGCGACGTGACGTTAAAGTGATGGGAGTGTCAAACACATGACAATGGATCTAATAAAACTTTGTTAAATATTACTCATTACTCGTGACAGAGGTGCGTCTGATAATTTCCTGCAAAAATTTTATCTTAGTTTTGTACCAGTTATATATGTGTTCAATGATACTATACATAAAATATTTTTTTCTTTGGCGTAAGGCACTAATGGTAATGGTGTAAGAATTTATTAAAACATGTCCCAGCCTAATTGTGGTAACAGAGAAAGAAACAGGCCCCTGACGCTTTTCTTTAAATCCTATGGACAGACGACGGCCACAATTATCTTGAAAAAATTGACTAGACCGGCAGCGGCGTCTAAAATTCAAGGTTATGTACAATAAAATCGCTAGCATATGTACCAAGAATTTTGTTTATGTCATGAGAATCTATGCCTCTATAATTTTTTCCATTTTGGATCTACAGTGGAGGGTCCACTAGACCTTTGAGAGAGTAAAATAAACTGTTTTTGATATTCTTCTATCAGTCCATCATTATTATAAATTCTTCATTGCTTTACTTAAATACTAATATTTTATCTTAGGAATACTATGTATACCATGTGTGGCGTTAGGTGTTAATTTATTAAAAATAATATAAATATCTTCACCCAATACAGCCCAATACAGAGAGTTGAAGGGACTTTAATTGTTTAGACTAGACCTGTGTCTAAGGTCAAGTCTAGACAGGTAAGTCCCTTCAACCCACCATCTACCGAAGATATTTTCGTGACAACGAAACGTGTGGTGAGACCGTCGCCGTCCTTATGTCCAAGCCAACGATATAATTCGAACATAACTTTTTTGAAAAACCTATTGGTAAGAGCCTGCCACCTGGGGATTGATCCTGGGGGTTTCGTGACTCGAAATTCCGACCACCACTCGCCCAACCACTCGGCTATTGTGACTCTTTATTTATTATAATTCGAAATTTAATAAAATGTATTTAACAACGAAAGCCACAATTATTTGGCATAAATTAAGAGCAACGGTACCTTTCCAATTGGTTTAGTTTTCCATCTCAGTCTTTTCAATTTACGATAGATTTTTTTCGGTAAAGGTAGAGCAAGAAATTTGAATAAGTATCCGGTCAGAGAACTATGACATACCTTGGAAAAGTCAAACCTTTGAACAATTATTGGAAAATCGCCAATATATTGCAATAGAGAGTAATAAAATTTATCAAAATTTTATAGATACAAAGAAAAGCAAATAATTGGAATTGAAAATTAAACTTAATGTTATACCGTTCATGAATATAGACGACTGTTCTAACAATAACAATCGTTAGTTGCACAACATCGATGTAATAGTCGAGACAGCGTTTTGCTAAATTTACTTTGTGTTTAATTTAGCCGTTTGGAGAGGTGAGTGAGTCAGTTCGTGAGTCATCGGTTCCAAACTTCCCACTGGCGTATCGCATCTAGTACATACTGGGAACAGCGATTCGATCGTGTGATATAGGTTGGCTCACAGGCATCGTGAATAATCTTTTCGAAGTGGAGGAGCACAATTCCAGACGTAGTATGATTCACTCGTTTTCTTTTTATCATCGTACGATCACTATTTTTATTCTGTCTTATGAATGAGTTGTATTTTTCGAGTTAAGAATGATAGTTTTTAAAGCATTTCCCAAAGCGAAGATTCAGTTGAGGAACTATACATTACTATTGCCATCCCACTCCCACATTAAACATATTTTATGTTACTATTATTTTCACGAATTTTATCAATATAGGTCTAGACAGTGAATTCTTTCGATCCACCTTTAACCGAAGCTCATTTGGGACAGCGTGACAGGTGATGAGTCTATCGCCGTCTTAGTGTCCATGCAAACGGTAAAGCTACTTACATAAACTAAAATATGAGTTTGATGAATATGGAGGTTGACTGGAGTTCAAAAAGCATATTCATCACACAAATGTTTACACTTAGCGGGACTCATGGGTCATTACAAACTAAGCTATCGGGTTGATTCAATGTATATGTACAAAAATAATAAAAGTTGATCAAAGATCTAAAATTTTCATCGGTAAAAATAAACCATTATTGAGATATGATGAAATACTATGCTATCTGCATTGTATTTCATAATTGAATTAAATAGAGTTATCTAATTGTATAATAGTGGTTAAAATTAACTTCCGTCTCTATCATCAGACACTCGATGATAGTCATAACCCTTAGAATATAAGTTAGACATAAAAGTCTAGATATAAGATAAAGCTATTGTAAATCGTTAAGGAGTTTCTTCAACTATTTTTCGTTTTCAACACAATATAAAATTAAGGGTTAATACTAGTTGAGTCAGTTATATCATCATTAGAACTTCATACTAAGTCTCAACAATATTGCCAAGTATCAACAGAATCGTATATGTTTTAGTAGACATATCGATTCGATCCTTATGTAGATTTAAACAAAAAATTATATTATCCTTTATAAATAAGAATAAATAAATATCTTCACGCAATTCCCAATACAGGAGTAGGACAGAGGTACAGTCTAGACAATCTCGAAAATATCTTTCTTAAATAAATATCACCGAAAATATTTTCGGGACAACGTGACAGGTGGTGAACCCGTAGCCGCCTTTACGTCGAAGTCAACGATATAGTTCGTACATATTAAGTTTTTTTTAACAAAACCAACTGGTACGAGCCTGTCATCTGGGGATCGAACTTGGGTCTCTTGACTCGAGATTCCGAACACCCAACCACTCGGCTATCGTGATTATATCGTAATTTATCCTTTATCTTATCTTTTATCTCTTTGTTTTCTATTTTTACTTTTTATTATTTTTTATGCATGGCAATACATTCAAAAAAATCAACTTCAGAATCTTCTCCATGTTTTTTTATCGGTTGAAAGGCAAAATTACACGACAAGCGATTTAAATCTCATAAACCACTTATTGTGAAATTTTGTGTTTCGGAGGAATGTATAATTTCCGATTAGCAGATATAAAACGACACATGTGGTCCACAGGATTAAACAAAAAAAAACATTGTTTCTGATTCCATAACACTTTGTATCGGAGTATAAGATATGTGATTCAAATCAAATTGTTTATTTAATAAATGTTATAAATGAATGAAATTTTGTTTTCAGTTTTAATATCATTTCATTAATTTAAAAACTAAAGATAAAAAATATAAGTGAGCAAAAATTATTGCGTGATATTTCTTTATTATTTTTTGATCAATAAAGAATTTTGATAATAATAAACTAGTATGTACTATGGTATATTAATTTATTAATGATATAATAACTTCCTACTTTAATTTTCATAGGTTGATTCAAAGAGGGCCATAAAATTTATTTTGATCTTTCATAGCCATACTGTTATCATGATCCATATAAAATAAATTTATGCAAGTCAATACAGTTTAATTTATCGAGTTACATCTTAAATAATAAAAGTGCTTAAATATTGTAATATTATCCAGCTTTTGTTTACATTTTTTTTATAGAAAAGGGAGGCAAACGAGCAGGTAGCTCACGTGATGGTAAGTGATTACCGCCGCCCATGAACACCCGCAATACCAGAGGCTTGGCAGATGCGTTGCCTCCCTTAGAGTTCCCCGGTCGAGCCGGCCCATTCATGCAACAACAAAAGCTGATGTGTGGCTCTACCACTGTTAACATCTAAGTGTATTCAATTTTGGTTGGTTGTTTGTTAGACGTCATGATACAGGCAGTACTTTCTTTCAGTTTTCTTGTAAGTCTTGCGTTTTGTCTTTACATCGTCTTTGCCAGCAATCAATTTCCCGCGATGCCTAAACTTAACTGCTTGTCTGAATTTCTTGCCTTGTTCATAAATAGACATTATACGACTATAGGATAATAGGTCAATAACTCTAGCCTAATTCATTTTTATGCTCTATTATTTTAGTAGTGAACAGCACTCGCAGTTTTTGCAAAAAAGCGATAAATTGGTAAATACTAATATTAGTGGTTTGATATACAAGTTTAAAACAATACTATACGTGGCGAAACAACATTCCCCATAAATCTATCTTAGATAGTTAGACATACATAGATAGGGACAACATCACGTACATTGCTCTGATGCGAAAGTAAGCTTATGCACTTGTGTTATGGAATTAGAAAACACGAAGATGCCACAAACACCCAAAAGTTCCACATAAACGTAGAAAAAGTGTTTTTACATTAATCCGTCAGTGAATCGAACCCGAGACGTAAGTGCATGAAATTCGAGGTGTACGCCACTCGTCTACGCAGGTTGTCAAACCTAACCAAAATGTTGAGAAGCAGCATAAAATATGTGAAATGTATGATGTTGTCGCCAATCTTCTTGCCGATAATCGCAAATCTTCCTTAAGGGAGAGGCCTATGCCATGCAATGGACTGTTATAAGCTGTAGGTCTATAACAAGCAAAATCGAATAAGCCATAATCCACATATGTGCCTTTAGATAATCGTTGGGAAAAATAACTCTTTTCGATCACGTGTCATCAGACAGACAGGTAACACGCCAGTGCTTATAGGATTTGGTCTGCTTTGTACGTTGCTGAACGTTGTTGTTCCTGAATGCACAGTACTGTGTTTTGTCTTGTAGTCTAAGATTAAGTCCATGGTAGAGTAATAAAGATTTCAATTGCTTAAAGTTTCTTATACTTACGTCTTTCATCTGCCTTTTAGTTTAAAAATCATTAATCTTGACTTTACTTTCTTAACTAAAATTGTTATTTATCTAAGTTTTGCAAAGAAAGTAATAATTTTCTGTTTGTATTATTTCATATAATTGTTTAAAGGCAGTTCAATTTAAAAAAAATATTTTGTAATATTATTTGAATTGTTGTAAATTCTTTCATAATGTGGACTTCATCATCATACAGTACAATAAATGTAACAGTTTTGATGGACAGTTTTGATGGAGATCAGTATAAGCAAAAAATGTTAGTATTTTGCAATTTACTAATTGGTTAAAACTCCAATAAAATTTCGACTACTGAAAAGACTGCTAGTTGTAATAAATGTTTGAACTAATGATTTAAAAAAAATTAAGAAGCGATTCATTTGTCATTAATTATCTATCTCTAGCTATAAACGAAACAATATTTTCCGACAAGAGTTTCTAAGTATGTTTAAATTACGAGTACCTATACGTATATGAGAGTACTAACCTTTTTTATTTATTCCATATTAAACATTACGGTATAGTTAGTCTTGATAGAGAGCACATGGACACGTGTTATGAAACTGAGCTTTAAACAGAAACGAATAATAGTTATAAACCCAATTACATGGTGGTATGATGCAGTGAGCTTCAATCGCAACAGTCGGCGATCGCAATAAAACTCAAAATTATCATAAAAAGTTGCGCATTAAGACTAAAACAGTCATAAATAAGAAAATAAGACCACCTATTTATATTTGTGGCTTTAGAGCGTTCGCTGTTTCTTGATGCTGTTTTAATAAATTATTACAACCGTTTCAATTGGACGTCCTCCATGATCGAGTGACGTGCACGGTGGTTTTCAAATTGTCACCAGCTCTGAACATCCGGGTTCGTTTCCCAGACGGGTCAATATAGGAAACGAGTTTTTCTATATTGCCTCGTGTCTGGGAATTTGTGGTACCTTCGTTGTTTCCGATTCCATGACGTAAATGCTTTAAATAATTACTTTTGAAAATAAGAGAACAAGTATCTATTCAAATAATGACAATTTTGCGTCGTCGTATCACAAACTTTGAATATCTAAATTTTGATTAGGTCTTTTATTTCATTAAATATTATGTATTAAATTGACATTAATTAATATGTTTTTTCAGAGATTAGTATGTGCATTTAAACTAAAAGACATACAGACACAAAGTACATACAGATTACAATTTATTTCTTTGTTAAAGTCATGAAATATCACCGCGAACATTAGCGCTCTCTCAAACTGTTTTTGACTCAAAATGATTTTAATCATTTATTTTGAATATTATACTAATTCATAATTAAAATTATAAACCATTTCTATATATTTTTTAACCCCTAACGTAAAAATGTTTCCACTGCTAGAAATATTTATACAGATGACCCTTAGTGAGAGAATTTGGGTAGGAATTTAACCCCTGTAAATTGGGAAGAAGTTAATCTCCGATTTATATCCAAATAAGTACGGCCTCACAGAATACCGGCGTGAAGTAGAAGTCTAACAGACTTCTGCGTTTCGTCTGGTGAGTGCAGGTAACAGGAGGCCCACACACCCCTTCCCCCAATTCTGGGGGGGGGGCACTCTAAGGGAGGCAACGCATCTGCTATGCCTCTGGTATTGCGGGTGTTCATAGGCGGCGGTAACCACTTACCATCACGTGAGCCACCTGCTCGTTTGCCTCCCTTTTCTATAAAAAAAATTTTAAAATAATTCACTATTCTATTAAAATATTTTTTCCTTGTCAAACGCTTTAAGAAATGTGAGCCAAAAAAAATTCTATAAGTATTCTATATAATTGTAATGTTTAAGATATATAATCAAAATACGCATTTATTCAATATTTATATTCTTTACTTACAATTCTCATGTATCAAAGTTATTTGCTCCATGTAAATTTACAACGTGGTAGGGCGGAGGCGGAGGATACGGCAATAGCGACGCGTTCATTGATGTGGGGAGGCGGCGGGCGTTAGTGGCGAAACGGACACGTATGAAAATAGAGTCCGTTCCACCGGCATTTCCGCACCTCACCTGTGTGTTTATATGAAAACGTCGACGGTTTTATAAATAAATAGGTATTTTAAATTTCAAGACGTACCAGCAAATATCTAATTTTCTTATTAGAGTTAATTAACAAAAATATTGATATAACTTTTTACGGAATATTTTTATGTTTTCTGGATATCGTAGAACCATATGATGAAATGTGCACTTAATACTGATAACATCATATTTCACTGAAATATATTTGGTAGTCCGTGTTTGATATACGAGTACTGAAGATGTCGTAATTCGAAGCCGGTCGGTTACAATAAAAAAAAAAAGAAGAAAATCCTCACAAGCGTATGAAAAAAAAAATTATTTTGGTTTGAAGACACGGTGGCCTAGTTGGTAGTGACCATACCTTCGAAGCTAAGGGTTGCAGGTTCGAATCCCGTTAGGGGTAAACGTTTGTGTAGTGAATATTAATCTTTGTATTAAGGTCATGAAGTTTATATGTATTTCAAATATTTATCTATGTGAATATGTACGTAAGTATATTTGTACTTTTGGCTTGTACATAAAGACGACTGACCGCCTGACAAGTTGACAATAGACTTCATTGTCTAGGTGCTACTACCCCAGAATGGGAAATTGCGTGAAACTATAAAAGAAAATGGTAAAATTACTCTGTAAGCTGAGTTACTCACATCATGTCACCGCGAGAATGCTGTCACAGTCTAGAGCCCTGTATATGCTGTGGATTCCACACAGCCGGTGTAACTAATCATAACTCTCGGCTTTTTAAATCATAGGAAATAAGAGAAATGACAAGGTTTCTACATAAATAGTAGGTTTAACGGTATGAAATTGTCACACACAAAACATTGCTTTCTATGTAAATAACCCTAATATCTCATCATGAGCGCATTCTGCTCTCAGCATGTAATTTTTTGTGAATCGTTAACGTATACACCTCCAATTTTTAACGCTTTATAAGGAACAAGCTTAGATAGTTAGCAAGGTAGTTAACTGATCTAAATAATGTTATAGTTATTAAGAGCAATAATGTTTTAATTAGTAATACATAATTTTAAAAAAAAAACTTGAATAACATGATTAAAAACACCAATAATGTACTTTGAGCTTGTACACCAATAATGGGTAACACTAAGATGCAAAATCTAAATACTTTGAAAGAATAATTTTTACTTAAACCAAATGATAGTCAAGAATAAAATTACACATAAAAAATTTATGGAAACGTTAGAACCGTTATTTTTTTTACTTTGGAAATTTTAACATTAATTCTAAAAAGATCGCAGAAAATTAATGCGAAATTATTATTAATATTGACAACGTCGTAAAATAAGACATACGAAGCATTGTTAACATTGTTTATTGACGTGGGTCAAACGTAATAAAATACGGTTCTTGTACAAGCTCAAAGTATAAAATTAGAGATTTACGAGTATGTTAGGTATCGTTACTTAAATATATTTTGGCCACTAACTGGTTTTCAAATGTATGATGTGTGTCTACTTAAAATAGTTTAAGAATATTTTTTTTATGTGTCAGTTTAAGTTATTAAAAAAAGAAGTGGATATGAAGTCTGAAAAATATATTCAGAGCGATGTAGAGTAGTATTAAATTGATGTTAACGAATAAGCAATTTGTAAGTTTATACTTTGCTTTTCATCTCAGTGTCGTAATATGTTATGTTTAGCCTGTTTTTGTATCGTTGTCGACCAGGTGCGTTAGATTAAAATGTAAGTTTGTTACCGTGAATAAATCAATCACCTAAACCTATCTCAGTAATAATTTCATTCATAATTAATGCAAACTACATGTGATAAAATTTAGTAACTTTTGAGTTTATCGCATTCAAACAGACACGACGTTATTTTGTTTTATTATGAACTGATAAGTTATAATTTTGTCTTCTGTTGTCTAATTTGAATCTCAAAATTATTCCAGTAACCATAATAATAAAAGAATAACAATGATGTATATATGTCGGGTGTTATGTTACAAACAAATGACAAAATTTGAGTTGAATTCTGATGCATAGATTGAAAATTTATGTTAATAACAGAATACGTTGTGTCACGCTTCCTTTTATACCTCACACAAAAGATCTAAATACGTCGGTAGGTCAAGTGTCGGTTTCCCGGACGCAGGGACTAGCTATCCCTGTATAACAAAAGACCATGGTTTTTATAGGTATGAAAAGTTTCGTGACAGGTTGAGAGGTGTAGGGAGAGGCTTATCGCGCGCGAGAGGGGAGTCGCGATGCTTAGACGAGATACAACCAACTCTTAGCTTTAAGAGTGTGTGGTTACAAAAATGAAAAAAAAATGTAATTTAGAAGTTAATTTATATTCTAGAATATTTTTAATGAGATCACAACCGCCGAAAAGCAATTACCTTTTGGTATATTTCTGCTGGGATTTTTAATTCGGACACGTTGATCGGAGTGGCACAATTGGAAGCAAATTGAATATTAATTCTTCAATATCTTCTCGCCTTTCCCAATACAGGGATTGACAGACGTCTGAGGTCGGCCTCCTGGGGATCGAACTCGATGTCTCTAGACTGGAATTCCGATCACCCAACCATTCGACCATTGTGACTTTTTGTATATTAATTCACTTTAACGTCAATTAAGTTATTGTATCAGTATTTTTAATTGTGTTATAACTACAATTAAAGAGATTTTCATTTTTGTGTTAACCTGACGTACTGTAATTAACGTTCGATAGTATTATACAGTTTTCTTTTGATGTCAGAGAAAATTTAATTCTTTTAGGTTATACTTGGGCGACTGTCCTTGTCTAACGGTAGAGAGCTTTTATAAATGGGATTGCTTTTGGGCTAAGCTGGGACATGGGTTAGTCAGACGAGCGCTCGCGCACCGTCCACGCGTCTGTCACTAAGGCGGTGTGGTCGCGTCGGTGTCGCGTCGATAAACGCGCGGCTTTCTGTAAAGACTAAACCCATCGGAATCGCAGAATTTTTTAAACTATGGTTACAGTGTTATTCTACAATGTTTCTTCTGATGACAGATTTCTGAGCAATTGTTTTCAAGGTTTTGGATTGTAGTTTTTGAATATATAAATAATCTGTATTAAATATAAAATTAAACTGCTGAAATAAAAGCTATCGAAAATTAGACTTAAATATTCCGCAGAAAGTTCAAGTAAATAGGGCAAAAAGAAAACGAAAATCAATTGTCGTTTTCAAGGATGGAAGATTCTTTTAGATTAAATTAAATGCAGTCAGCAGCAGCATTAAGTGCATTCGAAAGATTTATTGTAACATCGCGCAACTGATCATTGCTTCGGCAATTGTTTTGGGTTCGGGCACGACTTCTTGTGAACATGTTTCAATATTGCTAAACAATTACACAAAGGTAATCGTTATGAAAGTAAACTTTACAATGTTGAATGCGAACCCACGTTTTATGTTGACGACTGTGTAATGATTGTTCATTCAGTTATAGGATTTCATTACAATCGATTGTTATCTAGCCGGTTGTGGCTGAGTCCGTACATGTTCTGTTTAGGTCTTCGATAGTAATTGTTTACTATCGAAGATCTAGATCACGAATATTTATATTCTAACTTGGTTTTTAATAAAAACACTGTTTGGTTGTTTAAGCGACATTTATTTCTAGATTTATAATAGATTTTTAATAATAGATTCTGATTAATACATTAAATTATCAGGGATGATAGGCTTAGCATTTGTCACACGTTAAAAAGCTTTGGTGGAAAGAGGGATGAAAGAATTTAATATCTAGACTGTGCCTACCCTAGTATGGAAAATTGCTTGAAAATAGAAAAATACTATTTGCTTGTTTAACCTCATTTATTTCTTGAATCTGTTTTATAACTTTCTCGCTTTAAAGCTTTAAATTACATTTTAGTAACCAAGAAATAGAGAAAAGTGAAATTGGTTTCAAAAATCTTGGTATTACATTTTGTTTGGTATTTGGTTTACAATTGGTATACAATTAGCTTATACACATCAAGTATGAACCTTCAAATTTGTTTTACACCTATACCTGCCTTGAGTGTTGAGTGAGAGAGAGGTTATTCTTTCGATTAGACACAACTTTCATCTTATACGTAGACGAATAAAAAGAAAAAATCTTAGTTATAACAAATAATTCGGTATAACATGTTAACACTTCCCCATATTTGCATTACAGATGCAAAATATTAACATTATAGTTGGTGACAAATTATATCTAAAAACGAATATAAAAATATTGATACCACGCTTACCTGCTTTTAGGTTCTGGGTTCGATTTCTGAACGGGTCAATGTAGAGAAACACTTTTTCTTTATAGTTATGAGTTTGGGTGTTTTTAGTAATTTCGTTGTTTTTGGTCCCATATGTTGTGTGTGCATCGTCATGGCTAATTTTATAAAATATAAATTATGATTATTTGCCATTAAATTATTGTATGTTGAATAAATGTGTCCGATGATGCATCTATCACCTTTTCCAATGTTATCACAAAAGTTTTACTTTGTAAGAGAAGAAGTATTCTATATTGGACGTAAGTCTTCAGCATAGTATTCGAAGTGTATAGGAGAGATTAAATTTGGTACAGGTACCAAGAGGAAAGTTAAATCGGATTACAGAATCATTATCATAGTCTGTTTCATACTTCGTTACAAATATACATAGCATTTATTTATACTTTTATTACCTTTTTATGTATACTTTTTTTTATTATTTTTTATTACCTAGAGATAGATATACGGTAGGAGTTTATGTTTAGTAGGGTTTTATTGCTTTTTTTATTACATTAGATTCTCATGTTAACTTTTTTTTCTCTCCTTTTTGTTTGTGGTGTAAATAACGGCTTGTCATAATCCACTGCTGGACATAGGCCTCTCCCGTGGATGGGTTTCCCGTAATTTTCGCTCGCAAGCCGATTGGTGTTCGCAGTACCAGGCATATTGCACCTAAGATGCTGCTGTTCATCTCGGCCTGCTTATTTGGTCTTGAATTTTTTCAAGACCGTTATCCTGTCGGTAGCCATTGGTATTATTAAGGCTTTTCTATTAGTCGCCTCTTACGATACCTACAAGAAGAAGGTAGGTAAGTAAATTAGGTCGGGTAGCACATTCTTATGCTCGTTATATACAAAAAAACTATTACCATTCGCTTAAACATCATTCATAATTATACTACTTACACAAGCACTTATGAAATCACGATATGAGTCACGATAGCCGAGTGATTGGATGGTCGGAATTTCGAGTCAAGAACCGAGTTCGATCCCCAGGTGGCATACTCTTACCAATGGGTTTTTCAAAAAAACTTATGTACAAATTATGTCGTTGGCTTGGACATTAAGACGACGATGGACTCACCACCTGTCACGTTGTCCCGAAAATATCTTCAATGAAAGGTGAGTCAAAAGGACTTAATTGTCTAGACTAGACTGTCTACCCCTGTATTGGGAATTGCGTGAAGATATATATTTATTCCATTTTTACTTATGAAATTAAAAACAACGAAGGTACCACAAACACTCTAACCCTAGATAATACATAAACAGTGTGTACATTGATCCGACCGGAAATCGAACTCCTGGCCTCAGAACTGCCGAAATTTTAGGAACCGCTACTCGACCACGGAAATCGTTAAATTGTTTTCTCTAATTGATAAAATGTAAATGTACAAATTTAAAATCTGCTCCACCCACTTTTCCGCCATAACTGCTCCACCATATTTAATAAAATAGTAAATAAATATCTTCACGCAATTCCCAATACAGGGGTAGACAGAGGTCTAGTCTAGACATTTAAGTCCCTTCGACCCACCTTCCACCGAAGATATTTTCGGGACAACGTGACAGGTGGTGAGCCCGTCGCCGTCTTTATGTCCAAGCAAACGATATAATTTGTACATAGGTTTTTAGAAAAACCCATTGGTACGGCCACTTGAGGATCGAACTCGGGTCTCTTGACTCGAAATTTCGACCACCCAACCACTCGGCTATCGTGACTTATTACCGCTACGCTCCACCATATTTAAAAATATGTAACTAAGAGTATATACGTTACATCACAGATACTAATGAAATAAAAAACACATGAACTTGATTATGTATGATCATAATTAATATGGTTATGAAATTTAATATTTTCACCGTTATGCTTTAACAAGAAATAGGCAGAAGGTAAGCGCCAGTTGTGCTCGTCACTGAGTGCGGCCCACGTAACAATGCACGCAAGACGAGAACATCTGCGTCCCAGTTACGTCCAAGGCCGACGTGTCCTTTTATCAAACATCGATACCAATAACGGAACGATCCCTGTTTGGTTATGATTGACGCCATGTTTAGACTATCGTCTGTCTGACAAAGGGATGTTGCCTTAACCACAGATGTAGTGATAACAATATTTATGTTTACAATTTCTAACCGTTTTAATTATGTACTTTGTATGTAAGGTTAAGCGAAATTTATTAAAAGCAATACTACTTAAAAACTTAGTTTGTCTAATACATTAATAATTGTTATTTATTAGTTAGCTTAGTTAAAAAACTGTTAAGCATTCCTTAGAGTTTAAAGCTGCATCAACAAAAAAGTAGTTTATTTTTAAACGTATCATAAAACTATAAGACAAGTATATATATATATATATATATATATATATATATATATATATATATATATATATATATATATATATATATATATATATATATATATATATATATATATATATATATATATATATATATATGTATATATATATATATATATATATATATATATATATATATATATATATATATATATATATATATATATATATATATATATATAGAGAGAGAGAGAGAGAGAGAAATATACAAAGAAGCAAAAACTAAACCTATCTTTGAACGTTTACTCTGGGAATATTACTTAACGAAGCAGTAGTAGTTTCGGATAATAATAAAAAATTAAAAAAAAAAAAAACTTCAGAAACTGTTATATTCTCAAGAAAGTATAATAGAAAAATATCATATTTATTTATTGTGTATGTATTTATTGTGAGTAATTGTGTATATGTATAAAATACTATTGTATGCATGTAAGTAGTAATGTAAATGTATATGTATGTGTATTGTATTTATTGTCATTATATTATAATTTTGTATTTTTTCCGTAAACCTTTAATATTTTTTTAATTATGAGTTTTGCACCCATCACTAGATTCTCTGCACAAACCAAAGGTAGACTGGTAGAGAATGCCTTTAGGCATTAAGTCCGCCGTTTTGTACATTTTTTATGTGTGCAAATAAAGCTTAAATAATTAAATAAATAAATAAATATAAGAAGAGTATAAACTATTAAGAAGTCACGATAGCCGAGTGGAAGGGTGGTCGGATTTTCGAGTCGAGAGACCTGAGTTCGATCCCCAGGTGGCAGTACCAATCGGTTTTTTCAAAACCTATGTACAATTCATATCTTTGGCTTGGACAATAAGACGGCGACGGGCTCACCACCTGTTACTTTGTCCCGAAATATCTTCGGTGGAAGGTGGGTCGAAGGTACTTAATTGTCTACACTAGACCTCTGTCTACCCCTGCATTGGGAATGGGGTGAAGATATTTTTTTTTATTTTTACATAGAAATTTACAAAAACAGCTATGTATAGTTTTAAAATAATAACAATTTATTGAAATGATTTAATACAGAGTGAGAATATTTTATTAATAACGTACATCAGGTTAAAACAGATAAAAAATTTTAAGGTTCTAATGCCTTTATCAATATTTGACTTGGAATGAAATATTTGTTTTACATCCGCTTCAAAGACAACGTAATAACTACCATATAAAACCTTTTACGGTAGTTTACACTATCTGTTCGTTAATCTACAACTGTTTTAAGAGGTGCTTTGTTTCACGTTGTTAAATGTTCGTGCTTTATGATTGTGTCACAAAAGGTCGATGCACTGCGGCGCACCTTCCTAGTGGTTATAAATACGCGCGGTGTGTCGAACTTTTGACAGGCGTGTAAATAAACAGTGCGGATCGGATGCGGATACGGGAGCCCGTAGTGGTTTACTACCCTGTGTTACTACTCTAGTCTAGCACAATCTGTTATGATAGTATGAATTTTACTGTCACAACACCTTAATTTCGATGACAGTAAAAATAATAATAAATATACACATAGATAAGGACAACTCATATCTCATGCAATGCCTAACCCCAAAGCAAGTAGCTTAACCACTTATGTTAACCCAAGTTATGAAAAGGAACATCGATGATACCATTAATTGCCAGGCTCGAGACAATGTATGACAAGGGGTTTTCTAAATTGATCCGGCTTGATCAAACCCGGGACCTCAGAGCAGGCGATACCTTGAAAACCGGCGTGTACCACTCGTCCACGGAGATCGTCAAATGTAATACAATTTTATAAAGTAATACAAGATATATAAATAGATATTTATAACATGTATACATCTGTGTATAAATGATGTAGGAAAGAGACCATTAAGGTCGCTACAAACCAACTAACTGATAAATTACTAATAGTCACTTAACTTCCAGTTTCCGATGCGATAAGTTTTGATCTGGATTTATATCGTTGGACGAAAGACGCAAACTAACATACTAACAGAAATTAGTAATACACCACTACCATCTAGTAACTATGAAGGTATACAATATAACCTTTGCTCGTATATTAGGAAATCTCAAAGCTAAGATCTATATATTACGCTTCATTAGAAAATTTATCTGTTAAGCATACTTAATTTTTTTAAATACTTAATGTATAAAAATAATTTTTCGTCAAAAACATATTTTCTGACGATGTTTTTGCTTCATCGCCACTCGCCAGTCGTGGTAACTTCAGAACTAAAAATTACTATTAACAGTTTTAACGGTGGCGCCTTTCTGGGACTTAACCCTGGGTCTCCTGCATCCTAAAGCCTTATTTCCATTTATGGGATGATTTCCCCCAAAACCTACCTAGTTAATCATCATACGTCACGATTATTTTATTTATTTGTTATATAATCTTTATTCCGCCAAAAATTTTGTACAAAGGCGATCTTGGTGTTATACTTCATTATCTATCAGATAAATCCTAGGTAAAGTAGATAATATGATTAGGGCAGTAGGGGTAGTAATGATCAAGTATTAATATATGTAACACTAATAGATATTATGCACATATATACAAATACATACATTTTTATATATATGTACACATACATACATTTATATATATATACACATATGATTAAAAATATACACAAAAAATTATATGTACATTAAATATAGAACAAAAGTTTTTTGTCATTTTCATAAAAGGAATATCAATAAGTTAGAATTGTTATAGAAATGACATATTTTTCTGTTATTCAATTATCATTTGTACAGACTGTTTGTCACCTTGCCAAAGATGTCTGGTTTATTATATACGACGCCGTAGTTCAAAGAGGCGCTAGGAGCAGGATGTGTTCTATTTTCCTCTTTCCCTTTCCTCTCTCTGTCCTTCTTACTAACGAACATGTTTAAACAGCAAGTTAATTATTGTTTATTAAGAAAATAAAAATGTTAATGCAACTGTTATATACATGTGCATATTATGTTCTTAAATAGTGTTTGGTATATCATTGATAGATTGTTCTGTGGTATTTCCCTGCAACGTGTATTTTTGTTATATATAAATTCATAAAATTATCTATAATAATTTTAATGCCATCACTCATGATAGCCCGTTTATTAAATATTATGAAGAAGACAAAATAAAAATGCATTTATTTGGAACATATAACATCCGTATACAATTTATAGTGTACGATAACAACGTTAGTAAAAAAAAAATAAACATAGTATAGTATTTGCAGTTTTAAAATCACTTCTAGTTCTTTACACTTGCCAGGTCTAAAAATTTTATCCGTGAATAGAAATCCAACTGATATACATATACCACTATTTGCCTACATATGTTCTATTACTATGTCGACCTACCTGGAAGAATGACGTAAACACTGGTTTTCAAGGTGTCCCCATTTTGAGCTCCCGGGTTTGATTCCCGGTCGGGTCAATGTAGAAAACCCATTTTTTCTATATTTTCTCAGGTCTGGGTGTTTGTGGCGCTTTTTTTGTTTCCGATTCCCATACCACAAGTGCTTTAGCATCTTACATTGGGATCGGAGCAATGTATGCGATGTTGTCACTATCTATATATGTATTATTTATTTATTACGTGAAGACAAAAAGATAATAGATTACAGTACAAATAATGCACCTCAATACTCATATTGTGAATGCTCCCACACATAGGCTTACTTCAATATATACAATATAAGCAACCAATTCTTGGTTGCTTGGTAATTTAAACGGAATTTTCTCACGTCATTTACAACATCAAGTACTGAATTGGCTTATAACGACGTTGTAAGACTTTACTGGTTTATATAATTTAAAAATTTTTTAGACGTTTTAGTAATAATTTTTTTTTTCTTCAATAAGGTATCAAGAGAATTTATTCTCTTGAATATTTGTTACTCTTGGGGTTGTCTAGGTAATGTTTACTTTAAAAATAAAGCAATATAAAGAAAATAAAATGAAACAGTTACAATAGCCGAGTGTTTGGGTGATCGGAATTCAAGTCAATAGACCAAAGTTGGTAGGCCCGTACCAGTGGGTTTTTTTCCAAAACTTTGTACGATTTATATCGTAGGTATGGGATTAAAAACGGCGCCAAGCTTACCATCTATCAATTCCCACAAAAATTTCTTCGGTGAATATGTAGACATCTGGCGACAACAGTATTGTCTATGTTTCAATAAAAAATTTAAACGAACCTTTTACTTAATTAATCTGATACTGAATAATCTACCGACAAAGAGATAACACTTAAATTGATGATGATGGTGAGCCTATTCAACATAACATAATAAGAGACATATTCAAAATTAGTCTATCGAATTTAGTTATATGTTAATTTTAAGTCTTACTATACATATAAATAAACATAGTTAAGTCTACTTTCAAACGGTTTCAGCCAAAAATACTCTTGTAGTATAAAATAATTAAACAGAACTCTAAATTTTCAAAGAATTCTAAATTTAAAATTAAATAAAAGCAATATAAAGAAAATAAAATGAAACAGTTACAATAGCCGAGTGTTTGGGAGATCGGAATTCAAGTCAATAGACCAAAGTTGGTAGGCCCGTACCAGTGGGTTTTTTTCCAAAACTTTGTACGATTTATATCGTAGGTATGGGATTAAAAACGGCGCCAAGCTTACCATCTATCAATTCCCACAAAAATTTCTTCGGTGAATATGTAGACATCTGGCGACAACAGTATTGTCTATGTTTCAATAAAAAATTTAAACGAACCTTTTACTTAATTAATCTGATACTGAATAATCTACCGACAAAGAGATAACACTTAAATTGATGATGATGGTGAGCCTATTCAACATAACATAATAAGAGACATATTCAAAATTAGTCTATCGAATTTAGTTATATGTTAATTTTAAGTCTTACTATACATATAAATAAACATAGTTAAGTCTACTTTCAAACGGTTTCAGCCAAAACTACTCTTGTATTATAAAATAATTAAACAGAACTCTAAATTTTCAAAGAATTCTAAATTTAAAATTAAATAAAAGCAATAGGGAGTTGTTTTTCTAGATATAAGAAAAGTATATCACATGATTAATTCTACATTTCACTCGAAAAATTATATGGAATTGCACTTAGTGAATTTACTTATGACTGACATATATTTTTTACATACATCTATATATACAAATAAAATTGGGGTTTCTGTTTGTAATATTGAAATAGCCGTTGTTTATTATATGTATACATAAAACAAAATAACATTTTTTTACAATTTTTGTTTGTCTGTGTGTCTGCCTGTTTGTTTGTTCCGGCTAAACTCTGAAACGGCTGGACCGATTTTAACAGGTTTTTCACTGACAGATAATGTTATAAGGAGTCACATAGGCTACTTTTATTTTAAAAACATAATTAGGGTTTCGCATTAAGTGATAAACTGAGGGAAAAGCGGGGGGCAGCTAGTCATAAATAAATTGTAAATAGAAATTATTTAAACTACGCACACATCTAAGCACAGAGAAAGTTAAAAAGAATTTGAGTATTCAGATTCTTAGAATGCATTCACTTGAATACATTCTAAGAATATGTTTCTACATCATGCAATATCAAAGAACCCAAGATTTGCAGACCTCATATGCAGCTTAAATGTTAAGTTATCAGTTTTAAAATTTGTAACAGTTGCTCAGAAATTTTAATAATTTGTATCGATAGTAAGAACGAAATGAATTTTAATTTTAAGATAAAAAATGAAAATTCTTAAAAATGTTTAAGTGTGTAAATGAGTGACACAATGATACCTACATGTATAAGAGCACCTCGGTCCATCCAGGGCTCCACCGACGATGTGACGCGTCAAACTCGCTCAATTTTACAGGTATTTTTTGATTATAGATTAATTTGTGTATTAATTGTATGTACAAAGGATTAGCCAGTCTATTCATATGTTAACTCCTTTACTAAGAAACCTTATTTGTAATTCTTTTCTTTATTATTGTTTATTAATTTATTATACTCTACCGCTACAACATATGTACTTTAATTTATTAGCTCGTAATGATTCCATTATCTCTTTCCAGAATCCCATTACTATAAATCAAAATCTGTATACTGAAAACATATTTCAGATATCTTCCATAAGAACAGTTTTCCCGCAGATGTTTTACATTTCAATCCAGGTTGTAAACTATTTGTGTGCCAAATTGCAATAAGCAAGTTTGGAGTGATTGGGTAATAAACTCCCAAACTTGCTTAACATTTCTTATAAACATTACATTTCTTATAAACATTTATAAAGTATGCACTATTCGGGGTTACTAGTGATCTAAAGTAATAGGATTACATATGACATCATAAAAGTGGCGTTTCGTCGAAAACGATTCGGTGGACGAAACTCAGATGAAGTGATTCAAATTCAATCCCCTGAAAGGTTGATAAGAAAAATCGGCTATTAGTTTTTATTATGCACGACTAGTTTCCTCGGTTTTGGACTCTAAGATGGCAACAGGCTCACAATCTGAAATGAAATGAATAAGCTCCTGTGAAATTGGGTTCGAGGGAACTAAACACCTGTGACTATCTTTATATTGGCAATACCTACCTGCTTGTCGTCGTATTATCGTCCAAGCAATCGATACAAATCATTTATATCTTTTAAGAAGCCATTGGTACGAGCCTCCTTGGGATCGGGCTGTAGTCTCCGTATTCTAATTCTTTCACACAACCACTCGACTACACTCGACTATCGTAGCTGGATAGTAATCAGATTATTATACGGCATTATAATGGATAATTTAACGACATATCGAATTGACAGTGACCCTGCTTTGAAAGCTGAAAAGCTTTGAAGCTGAAGTTTGCGGGTTAGAATTCCTGCTATCAGCAGACATTTGTGAATATGTGAGTCATGAACATTCATATGTATATAAAAATATTTATGCATATTGTATTAAAAATAACATCATGTGAATATTAAACATTTATCGATATAATTATATAATGTGTATGTATGCATGTATACCGCGATAGACACTGCCGCTCACATTGTGCCAAATAAGCTTCGGCGAATAGAGGGTTGACAAGGCCTTCATTGACTAGACCTCTGTCTACGAGAGTACGCGAAATTGCGTGAAGAAACAGAAAAAAAAGTTCAATTCAATTACAGTCTAACAAACTTCTGCGTTTCGTCTGGTGAGTGCAGGTAACCAGAGGCCCACACATGTTCATGGGCGGCGGTAATCACTTACCATCACGTGAGCCACCTGCTCGTTTGCTTCCCTTTTCTATAAAAAAAAACAGTCAAAGTATAAAATATAATATAAAAGTTTATTATATATTATGCTTTGATTGTAAACTTAAAATAAATACATAAATATTTTCACACAATTCCCAATGCAGGGGTAGACAGAGGTCTAGTCTAGACAATTAAGTCCCTTTGACCTATCTTCCATCGAAGATATTTTCGGGACAACGTGACAGGTGGTGAGCCCGTCGCCGTCTTTATGACCAAGCCAATAACATAATTTGTATATAAGTTTTTGAAAAACCCATTGGTACGAGCCTTCCACCTGGGGATCGAACTCGGGTCTCTTGAAAGAAAATTCTGACCGCCCAACCACTCGGCTATCGTGACTGTAAACTTATGTTACCTAATCCATAGTTGATTTTTAATTAACAATATCAATAATCTATTCTAGTAATCAATAAAACTCTGCGTCATAATGTCGTCCGATGAGGCAATGGGGTCAAGACTTGTGGCAACACCAGGCTACCGCCATACATTCGTCCGCTCGGCTATATTAAAAGCTCGACCTCATTCAGCTTCCGCGCCCTGTGCTTTTAAACTCCCACCTATCTTGAAACTGTTACGTAGATTGAATAAACATGGAAAATTTCATTACTCATTTATTAAGGATATCTATAATATGTTAGTTATATCTATTCCAATTACGCATATCTATACATATAAATACAATTGGAGTGTCGGTTTGTAATATCAAAATAACTGATTTTACTACTTTGCATATGAACATATATACGGTACATACACCAAAATTATATTTTTTACAATTTTTGTCTGTCTGTTTCTCTGTTTGTTCCGGCTAATGTCTGAAACGGCTGGACCAATTTTAACAAGACTTTCACTGACAGAAAGCTAATGTTATAAGTAGTAACATGCCTATGTTACTACTTATAACATACTTTTGTTTTAGAAACATAGTTAGGATTCCGCGTTAAGTGTTGAACTGCGGGAAAAGCCGCGGGGGCAGCTAGTTCATTAATATAACAACAGGATAAGAGAAAAAAAGTTAATTAACTTTTTTCTTTTTAATTTAATCACATAAAAGTTCAGCATAAATATGCTTTAAAAATCAATAAAATTGCATAATAAGGATTTAATTTTATTCATAAATTTTCAATGAAGTTTTCATGGTTCCTTCCTCCCTATCCCTATCTTTCATTGGGCTATCTTGGGTGTAAGGTTAAAAGCTTTGAAAATACGGCAAACAGAAAAAAGCGGAACAATCCCGAAAAATACTAAACCGGAATTCTGCAGATTTGTGATGGGTAGAAGCGTAAACTTTACCTGAAACGCTTTTATAAGCTAATTTTATATAACACAATATTTATAAAATTGTCCGTGATATTTTACAAAAGCTAGTCGGTGTAAATAAAGCAATGCTAAAACAATTTTTACGTGATAGAAAAGTAATTAACACACAAATAACTTTGCTTCAAATCAGGGAATGTTTCGTGGAGACCACAGAATGTTGACAGAAACACGAGCGGATGTTGCGACGTGACAATTTATCTATGGAATTCTAAAAACAGTCACAGTATTTAAAAGACAGAAAAGATTCATATTTCATCTATTTCGAATTTGTTTAAAGTTCTACACTTCCAAATGACTAAGCCCTTGCTATTCTTATCGTTCCTGAGTGAGGTAAAATAACTTTCCGACATCGATATTATTAAAATTTCTTTCTTTTGTCAACACCACGCATTTTACCAATACTGAGATAGACAGAGGTCTAGACAATTGAGTTCTTTCGACACATTTTGCACCAAAGCCTTTAAGCCAGCGTGACGGGACAGGCGGTGAAGACTATTGCCGTCTTATTGTGAAAGTCAACGAAGTAATATTCTTACATACATAAATATATTCAATCACGCGTCTTTCCCGTAGGAGTAGGCAGATATCACTTCTTTCCACTTGTTACGATACCTACATACTTGTTTTGCATACATGTTCTTCGGTTTAGGGTACTCTTGATCTGGTCTTTTTTTAGGACGTCTCAGATTTAGTCTCGAAACGTCCGCCTAGGTCTACCCTTTCCAACACTTTCAACAACCTCTCATGCACAACCAAATGAGCCTTGTTAGACACCTTCCGACTGCTCATAAAGAAATGCAAAGCTCCATTAACCAAGTTTTAATATATGTATTAAAGGGAATTCCTTTTATGGCCTTGAAAATTACAAAGCCATGGACTACCGATAGCCACCGTGTCTTACATGCTTCAATTGAAATGTGAAAACTCCCTTTCGTAAGCCTCTTAGGAGCGTTGGCGACATCTGCTAGAAATAATGCTTTATAAATCCATTATTACGATAATGCTAAGGTGTAGCCTTTGTGAGGCATTTTTCCTAATGTACAAGCATGTAAACCAGACTGAGCTTTTTACTACGAAACAAATGAAAAATTTAAAAATAAATTCACATATCTTTTTTGCATGCATATCTTGTGTCACTATTAATAATTAGCATGAAGACATGATACAGATGAATATTAATTTTACCAATTAACAAAATAACGGGTAGCGTTCTTTACCGAGACAAAATATTATTACGCGGACATGCAGATTTATTAAATCGTTTTAATCAACGTTTGCCATACACGAGTGACTCTCTGCAAATGAATCTCACCCAAGTTCGACCCGGGGTCAAAGACATACAAATGACTCTATTGCCCGTCATCTCGAGCGAAGCTATTAGTCTAGATTGGGGCAATTGCTAGTAGACGAACATTTTTTATAATTAAATTTGTTTTACATTATTGAGTGGACTAATTTTTGACGTTTATTTCCCTTCTTGGCCAAAGCTTATAGCTACATGGTTACCGTGAACGTCTATACCATGCCCTTTAATCTCGTAGAAGTTGTAAGAGGCGACTAAGGGATAAACCTTGAAAGCGCTGTTGACTAATGACAATTGGCGGGAAATTTATCTCAAAATAAACCCAGTCCAAAATTCAGCACACGGGTACGGGAACACGGTACTAATGGTATCTGGTACAGTTTCTTTTTTTTTAAATAAATTCTTTATTGCAATATATGACCATCGTTTTCATAGACGCAAAGTAATGTATTTTCCGCTTTTATTAATTATTTTCACTTTAGAAATTTTCTATCACATTTGCATTCTGTTTTTATTAATCATAAAAATTAACGTTGCGTGTAAGTATCGCAACGGCTTTGGAAATCGGGATACAAATATTAATCCAGCATTAAAGTTTAACAAAAACAATCTAAAGAAGGGGCATGTTGAGTCAGGGGAATAATATGTGGAACACAATGAGCGAGGCAGAAGTTGATTTGTTTATTTTGGTCGGGTTCCCGTTACGGGGACGACCCAAGTTACATTTTGGTATTCTAAGCTTAAATTACGTTCACTCTGTACCTACACATACACGTTCAGGTAAGCCACGAGTTGCAAATTATAATCTGTGAGTTGGAAAAATTGTATTTTAAAAGACTTAAAAAAATTTTAAGAAGAGCTCAAATGTCAGAAATGTCCATCGCCATTAAGTCTTATTTCAGTCCCCATCTCCGTTAATATATTTTTACAACCAAACTTTAAAATAAATAATAAATAAATATCTTCACTCAATTCCCAATAAAGGGGTAGACAGATGTCTAGTTTAGACAATTAAGTCCCTTTGACCCACCTACCACCGAAGATAATTTCAGGACAACGTGACAGGTGGTGAGCCCGTCGCCGTCTTTATGTCCAAGCTATCGAAATAATTTGTACATAAGTTTTTGAAAAAAACCCATTGGTACGAGCCTGCCACCTGGGGATCGAACTCGGGTCTCTTGACTCGAAATTCCGACCATCAAACCACTCGGCTATCGTGACAACCAAATTTTAGGTACGATTTTAGGTAATTGGTATACATATTTTATTTTTTTTTTTATTTATTTAAGCTTTATTTGCACACATTATAGAAAAATGTACATACCATTTTATTTTTACGTATTATTTTTTTTAGCTATCAATTTAGATAAGGTTTACTATGTAATCTTATTTTTTGTAAATGATTTACGACGAGCTGCAGAATCATTATTCCTTAAAACAAAGAAAGGAAGTAGGAGAGCGGTGTGTTTGTCGTTGCCTCACTGATTGGACAGAAATTCAAAGCAGAAGAACAAGTTGCATCTTCTGCACAGCGGTGCTGCTACATCACATATCGGCATGAAAAAAATTGCAGGACGAAAGCCTGTCCTATACGTTTGCCATAATTTCCACGTTTGCCAAGTGGATTGGCGATCGCTGTAGTAGACACCTTGCACGTTACCCGTCTGCAAATTTACTGTCTCGTAAATTTCTAGATTGTTTTCCGTCAAATGGCATAACCGCATTACATACATTCCATCATCGCCTAACATAATACACATATTTTTATTTTCCACGAAATTTTGTATTTCTAACTTTATATAAACGATTAATTTATATATGAAAATCCTTGTAAGGAAACAATATAACCATATACGTATTTCAATGTTCGTATTAAGTGAGCTCAGCTGTACGAAAGC
Source organism: Sericinus montela (assembly GCA_029286605.1). Classification (NCBI taxonomy): domain Eukaryota; kingdom Metazoa; phylum Arthropoda; class Insecta; order Lepidoptera; family Papilionidae; genus Sericinus; species Sericinus montela. The sequence continues at coordinate 7,196,357 of JAGSMR010000021.1, forward strand.
ATTTTGCAATAAAGTGTTATGGAGCGCTTCGATATAGTAGTACTGCACCGGACTCTGTTGCAGCGTTAATGTTCTTAGCGAACGAAGTACTCATAATAAATAGTGAAATACTAACGTTCACATCCATTAGATGTGTACTTGTTGTTATATCTCCACGCACTATTCCATACTGGGGTAGACAGACAGACAGGTCTAGACAATTTTTTTTATCATTATAAACTAGCGTTTAACTACAATCCCACCTGATGGTAAGTGGCGATGTAGTTTTTGTTGGTAGGCTCCCTAGCTTAGTAAAAGCCTATTCACTCTTCTCTTGAAGACACCCACATTGTAATCGGACGGAAAGACTGATGCAGGCAAATTATTCCAGTCCTTTGCTGTACGCATTATGAACGACGAACCACAACGCTTTGTCCGAATGCAGGGTATATCCACAACAAAAGGATGGAAACCCGCCGTGCGTCTTGTTGTCCGATGATGGAAAGGGGAAGGGGGAATTAACTCATGTAATTCCTTCGCACACTCTCCAAAATGTAACCTGTAGAACACCGAGAGACTGGCCACCCGACGTCTGTGTTCGAAACTGGACAAATTGGTAGTAACCAAACCAGGATCACTGATTAGCCGCTTGGCCCGTCCCTCCACCGAGTCCAAGGCTGCCAGTTGATATTTAGGAGCTCCAGCCCATATGTGGCATCAGTACTCTACAGCCGACCGGACCTGAGCTTTATATAAGGTCAGAAGCTGTGCTATCATATGCATACCCAAAGAGACCGGGCTCGAGCAGGTCGTTTATGTGCAGCAGAAAGAGAGTTGCGGACAGAACAGACCCTTGAGGAACTCCGGAATTAATCGCCATAGCCTCCGACGAGCAGCCGCCAATAACGACTCGCAAAGACAGTTCCCGCAAAAAGTCTTCTATCCAGGCTATCAGTACAGGGGATATACCATATGAAGGAAGCTTATTGATAAGGCTAGCATACCAGACCCTGTCAAAAGCCTTCGAGACATCGAGCGAAACCGCGAGTGCTTCACCACTGTTCTCGGGGTCTCACCCCATAGATGTGTGACATACACTAGAAGGTCCCCAGTCAACCGATTTCGGCGAAACCCGTACTGTCCATCGCTAAGGAGATCGTTATGTTCTAGGTATGTCAAGAGATGCGAGTTCAATATACGCTCCATAATCTTACAGAGTATGTAGATAATCGAAATAGGTCGATAATTGACAGGGTCAACACGGCAACCTTTTTTGAGCACGGGCTGCACGTTAGCAAGCTTCCAGGATTTGGGCACTATTCCAGTCTTCAAGGAGAGGCGATACAAGCGTGTCAGAACAGGAGACAACTCGGGTGCACAGGTTTTAAGCACTATGGCTGGTATACCATCAGGTCCACTGGCTTTGTTCACGTCCAGATGTCACAACGTTTTGAGGACCTCTTTTTTAGTAATGTGGACCTCTGACATTGAAGTACCACAGAGAGGTAGGGAAGTTGGAACTGCGTTGCTTGTGTCAAGACGTGAGTTGCTGGTAAAAAGATTCGCGAACAGTTCTGCCTTCTCTTTTGCCGCATGAGCCAATGTCCTGTCGGGCTTAACCAGCGGAGGCAATGAACGTTTACAAAAACTCGTTTCGACTGCCTTGGCAAGTGACCAAAAGCTCTACTGCCAGATGGTTGAGCAGAGAGCTTCGTGCCAATATGCCTAATGCGTTCTAAACGAGCCTTCCGCAATACCTTTTTGTAAGTCTTGGCGGCTAGATTAAAGGCTCTCTTCTTGGATCTGACATCCGGAGTTTTACGGCTTCGAGCGTCAAGCCATGAGAGGTACGCCAAATGTTTAAGCTTTTCGGCTTGGGAACATTCGGCGCTGAACCATGGGCGAGCTTTGCCACCAACGGGTACATCAGCAAAAGATAAATAAATAAATATCTTCACGCAATTCCCAATACAGGGGTAGACAGAGGTCAAGTCTAGACAATTAAGTCCCTTTGACCCACCTTCCACCGAAGATATTTTCGGGACAACGTGACAGGTGGTGAGCCCGTCGCCGCCTTTATGTCCAAGCCAACGACGAAATTCGTACATAAGTTTTTGAAAAACTCATTGGTACTGCCACCTGGGGATCGAACTCGGGTCTCTCGACTCGAAATTCCGACCACCCAACATAAAAGCAAAAGGAATAAAATATTCCATAGCTAAACATACCACGTCAGTTATAGCATCCGCGCATCTCGATGGATCTCCGGAAGAGAAGCAGACCTGCCGCTAAGGATTAGATGCAAAGAAGTGTCGCATCTATCCCAATCTGCTGATTTGTATCGCCACACTCGCCTAGTACCATGTGGGTCGAGGTCTGTTGGCGTGTAGACGATACAGATTTCACCAGACAGTGATCAGAGGTTCCTAGTGGAGAAGCCACATCTACCTCATATCTGTCAGGATCAGTGGTCAGCAGGAGGTCTAGACAATTGGCTATATGACCTTCAACGTCTGACACCCTAGTGGCTTGTAAAATTATTAATAAAGTCCTTTCGTACACTTGCCATCGAAACTTATTTAGGATAACGTGATAGGTTAGCATATTGCTGTCTTAATGTCCAAGCTGTCGGTACAATCTACTTAAATATACACATATTTAATTACATTGTACCGATAGTTTGGACAAATTTATCTATTTACTTAAATAAGTATGGGTAAATTAGGAATGTCTAAAGCAGGTGAATGAAATGGTATACTTGGGAAGCGCTTGGGACAGGCGAGTGCCGGGAACACAAACACAGGGCGTTGATTCAAAATGCAGGTTGTTGTAAAAAGTGCACGTCTTGCGATACATAACGCAATGCTGTTACCGACTTTGTAATATGACAGCGAAATCTGGATCTGCCTGAATAAGCATAGAAGCAAGTTGAATGCAGTGGAAATAAGATCTTTTCGTAAAATGTGCAGCGTTTCCTTGGCCGTCCGAAAACGAAACGAAGAGATTCGAAGTACGGCAGGTAATTAAAACATGATCTTATCACTAAAATTGATATGGGCGTGCTATGATGCTTTGGTCACTTTGAGAGAATGAGTGGTGATCGAATCGTCAAGAATAATATCCAGAGCGTCAGTTAACATTAAAAAGGTTCGAGATAGACTGAAACTTACTTTTGAAGCTAATTGATTAAAAGGCAGTTAGGTCAAGTAAGTGGTGACGCGCGGAGGTATTTATTTATTTTATAAAACTAAATGAGTTTTTCCAGTAATTCAAAGAATCATAAAATAATTTTGAAGGAATTATACAAATGACAGATTTACAGATTTATTATATTTATTTTATTACAGATTTCTATCAATAATAAAAATAAAAAAAACTGGCTTAACGCTGCAGCTTTCACAGCATCGTATACAAAGAATTAACCCAACGTAGCAAGCAAGAGCGATAAAAATGTCCGAACTCAAAAGATTTATTACAATCGAAGACCATTCAGAGTAGATTTGAATAAACAGCCGTGTGATAGTAGGAGATAAAGATTCGAATTGAGATGATATCCGTCACCGAACCGAAGTAAGCCATCAAATGCATCACGTCACGATTATTCTATTACTATATACGATTACTACATAACATCTACAAGTATCATATTATGATAATAAGTATTACTTATTGCATAGTTTGTCTTAAGTAAATATGATTTTATCGTAATTCGTTGGAAAATATAATTATTATAAAAAATAATTAGTAACAATCAAAAAAATATTATGTCCTAAATAAATGAAATATTCGCGGTTGTAATTATAACTTAAATAAAATGTGCAATACATAAAAAAATAAAAATAACGCATTAAGCCAAGCGAAGCTTCGTTGCCGGATACTTTATAATTAAAAGAGATAAAAACAGTCCCACCTAAGTTGGGTCAAATCTCAAATAACACATACACACGTAACGGTCTGTAAAAAAGCCACTGCTCAGAGGCCCCTCTCGTGAGGTTCTCTTGTAAAAACACGTATGTATGTTCAAAAATTCATTAAAATCGGTTAAGTATGGAGATTAATGTAGACGAATATGGTGACACGGGATTTTTAACAATTGTGAATTTTTTAAAAAGTAATTTTTAAATCTTTTTTAATTTTTAATTTACATTGGTAATTTTTAGTGACTGATTTTATGAAATAGAAAACATTAGATTTTTGAAGTTTATGAGTATTTCATTAAAAAAAACTTTTGTTCTTTTTTTTTAAATTTTATTAAGTGTTAAGAAATCAAGCATATTAAAGAAAAAATGAAAGTTTTAGATTAAATATCTAATAAAATGATAACTCGGTCTAGATAACGACCACTATAAGTCCGAAATCTTAACAACGATTAGAAATTACATCATATTAATTACGCGCTTCGTTTACATTGAAACAGATTTTGTATTGGCGAAGACGCGTAAAAATTTTACGAGGCAAATCGTGCTTAGTATTACGATATTTTAGAAGTAATAAATTATACGCTCTAGTTTAAATCAATAATGATTATTTAAGTGATTTAAAGTAAGAGGCTTAATCCCGTTACCAGATCCGCATTGCATTGTACCTCGATATTACAGCATTCAATAGATACGCTGTAGGAAGCCGTCTGAAATCATAGTGACCACTTTGGCCTATCAGTTTGCATTAGTCTGTAACTTATCTTCCATTGCTTATATTAGCCTTGCTTCTGCGATTATGGACTTTCTGATGACCTCATTGCTATAGCAGCAACACCATTACGGTAACTTAAAATGTGCCGTAAATAATCCTGTTCGTACTCTTGGAACGATAACAATAGCTGTTGCATTAAATCTTCTTACGTTTTTCAGTGATTCAGAATTTAAAACAACGTGAGAGATTCAGTCATGCGTAAAATATGCAATTTTTATATGTTTCACACGAAAATCTCATAAAGTACTATGGATTAGATGGAAATAAACTATGAATTTTTAATAAAGTGAAACTATTAACTTATAATTATAACTTCTAATTTGTTTCCTCAGGATAATTTATCCATAGAATTTTACCAAATTAAACTAAAGTATATTTGAATACTATTACATTATAAGTGTGGTATATAAATTTGGCATAAAATACAATATAATCTATTAGTACAGTTAAAGTTAAAGTTCATATTAATGACAGTAACCCTGGGAATGCGTTGATCGCTCACATGCTCTTTCTAATTAAATAATTGTTAATTATTTTCTAATTAAATTATTTTGCATTTCTTTTATAATAAATCTAAAAAAGAGGATACCTACGGAGTTTCTTTCGCCGTTTCTTTTCCGTCAGAGGAATCTCAATACGAAACGGTGGTAATTTAAAAAATTACAATCGATGGATGTAATGGATGGATTTTGATTTGATTTGATATAATTGTTAATAACAGGGATTTTAGAAAATTTTAAACAACGTTCCTTGATAAATATATATATTTAGAATATATATATTTAAAATATATAATTGATTTATGTCTGTTTAATTCGTCGATGAAAACTTCATTATCCAAATTAAATTTTCACGCAATGATAGTCAATGAAGTCCTTTTTGACCCACTTTCCATTGAGCCTTTTGGGATAACGTGACAGGTGAAGAACCTTTCATCGTCTTAATATCCAAGCAACTAATAATAATAATTTACATAGATACACATTTACGAAGGTAAAAATTAATAAATACATATACACCTTTATGACTCGATAAGAAACATTCACCACACAAAGGTTTTACCCTTTGAGCAAGTATTCCTTTAATACTCAGTGTGTCAGGCAGAAATCAGTATAAAGCGGAATGACCACCGTTTGTAGTTTTGAAGTTTTCCAAAATTATAATAAGTAAATCAATAAGACTATGCCCAATAAAGAATTATCTATATATCTATCTACCCTTAGCAGGATTCAAACTCGTTCGATCCGAAGGCTTCTTAAAAATTTGTGGTTAAATTATATACAATATTCGAGATGAAACCCTTCCCATCCAACCGTCTCACGGTATCAGCATGCTTCTTGTCGTTAAAATTTTAGTAGCCATTTTGCATCCTTTAGGCATCACATCCTTATCTCCATCTCTTTGTGAGTCAACAAGCGTGCAAAGTTTTGTTTTCTTGAGTAATTTTGTTTTTGAAGAAGACATGTTCTGCCGACCCCACATAGCATGGGATAAGGGCAGGAAGAAGAAGAAGAGTAATTTTGTTTTCTATGTTACAAATAATTAAAATATCTAATTCGATCACATAAAAATATGCAAATATTTATGATTTACTTTATGAATATTAAATAGCTCGTGTTATTTTCGAGAATATGTTAAATTAATATAAATAAAATAATAATAAAATAAATATCTTCACGCAATTCCCAATACAGGGGTAGACAGAGGTCAAGTCTAGACAATTAAGTCCCTTTGACCCACCTTCCACCGAAGATATTTTCGGGACAACGTGACAGGTGGTGAGCCTGTCGCCGCCCTTATGTCCAAGCCAACGATAAAATTTGTACATAAGTTTTTGAAAAACTCATTGGTACTGCCACCTGGGGATCGAACTCGGGTCTCTCGACTCGAAATTCCGACCACCCAACAACTCGGCTATCGTGACTTTTATTTAAATTAATATAAGTTTGTATTATCAAAACCATTATAATTATTGTATGCCACGATTGTTTTCACTTATTTATTTAATAATGTAAATTTCTAGGTAATAAATTAAAGAAAAAAAAATTATATTTTATTAAGTTAAAGAGAAAAAAAATTTAATATTTCAACTGACACGGGCGGGATTCGAACCCGTAACCTTTGCTATACCGTAGCAATGCTCTTACCTCGGAGCACGGAGATGAGAGCATTGCCACGGTACAATGCTTTTTCTCTTTAATTTAATAACAAAAATTTCGACATTACTTATATGCTTTAAAATTATATAGTGTAAAATAATATAAAATAAAATAATGGCAGAAAAACTATTATGACCTAGCACAAGTCAATAATTTTCGACAACAATTGCAAGTATAATTTAAATTCTACTGAATTTATACTAGTGGACCCCTGTTTTAAACTTCCTAGATCCGGGTATAGGTTTCGAAATCAGCGCTACTGAAAATGTTGTTAGTGATTTTAAGTGCAGTATACACGATAGCCCAGTGGTTGGGTAGCCCGAATTTCGATTCAAGAGACCCGAGTTCGATCCCCAGGTGGCAGGCAATGGCAATGGGTTTTGTTGTTTTGACATGTACTCATTGGAAATTCGTTTCTCCATAATTTTTTACACTTTTACGTAGTGAAGCGCCAAAGGGGTTTAAATAGTATCCTAAATTTTCTAACAAATAATAAAATGGCAGCTTACGTCAAAAAATAATTTTTATAGGCAACAAGTTTCTGATACCTTGGTTTGCATTATCGTAACTTACGTACGTTTTTTTTTTGTTTGTATCTAAAATAAGAAATACAGCCTGCCTCATGTTACTATGAGATTTTTCGTGATGGGTTTAGAGCTTTAGATGTTACAGCGTAATAAACATGGAAACATACTAACTTTAAAATTTAGATTATTAGAAAGCATCATAATATTATTATTTCAAATATTTTTGCGGTACGTCAACGTGACTACAACTACTGGAGGTGTGCTAAACGTCAACGTTACTGGAGCGTTGTGACGAACATTTACTCTCAATCATTTCGATCTCTCTTTTACAACATTTGATTAAAGATATTTTCTTATTTTCGTTAAATTTTATACGTCACCAATTAAATTACAATTTATTTCACAGATATACACAGACTGGGCAAACCATTATCTGGAGCGAGCGCGTTCACGACGTCGCGCGGGCACATCGGGCGGCGGCTTGGCGCGCGATTGCGCCGACGGTCTGCTCCTCGCCGACGTGCTAGAAGGCGTTACGGGTCAGAAAGTGCCGCGGGCGCATCGCAAGCCCCGCAATCCGCAACAAATGGTAAGTGAATATGCCTTTCTATCACATAGCTAACACGTTGCTCGACACGTTGGACTTTGAGGTCAGGAAAGTGAGCTTTCGGTAACACCAGTCCTGCAATAAATGTGTATAACATATACAGGTATCTTTACAACAAATATATATGAGAACAATTTTTCATCATACATACGTAAGGGTACTATGTACGCCAAGACGAAGGCCTCGCCCCACCGTCACAATCCCAATAATTGCAACATATTATATCCTCTATTTTTTAGAAATGCATGTAATACATACATAACGACCTGTAAATGTCTACTGTAGGTAGATACAGGTCTCACCTGAAAAAAACCATTTTCGATGACCGCCACGCTCGATAAGTGTACCTCAGATGCTCGTACTTTAAATGCCGTAGCCTATCATTGGGATGTTGTATTTTAGTTGCTATTTTTGTACTGATTTTTCCGTGATCTATCGGTTGCCATTACTGTACTAAATGTTATCCCCCTTTTGCTTTTTATTATATTTTATATTATATGGTATATAGATGTTTTATATTACAACATTATTAAACGCTAATATTTATGAAAACAGTGTCATTCAATATTTCAGTATTAAAACAACAGTAAAACAGTATATATAAAAGTATTATTCGTCGGTCACATAGCTTGACCACCTGATAACCGTTGGGGAAAAAAGGTTCTCGAGTGGCAACCACGTTTAGGCAAACGCAGTGTAGAATGACAGCATTTTGCGATGTTGTAGAAGTCATCATCATCACATCATCTGTGTGAGGGACGACCTGTAAAATGTTGCTGGGAGTCGTTGGATGTAGGTGGCTGAGGACTTTCTTTGTGGCAAATTCTAGGGGAGGCCTATGTTCAGCAGTGGACTCTTGATACGCTATAAAGATGAAGAAGAAGAAGAAGAAAGATCGATTCAAGAGAACCAAGTTCGATCCCAAGAGGTAGACTTGTACAAACAAGATTTTCAAAACTTATGTACGATTTATATCCTAGTGAAATGTGGGTCGAAAGGACTAAATCGTCTAGACCTTTGGCTACCTCTGTATTGGGAAATGAGTATATATAAAGATAAAAAACTGTATTCATTATATTAGTCATCTAATATCCAACGATAGCGCATACGTTATAGTAATCCTCATTAAATTATCCAAAGTAATAAAATCAATCAAAACGCTTTCAAATATCCGGGGCATTTTGTTTATTATTAAATACGGCCAAAAATGAAAGCGGCTCAGAAATATTTGGTTAGCTTAAAATAGCTATCGTATCACAAATCATTCGGGCAGGTACACATGCTGTATACGCGGTGGTGGATGCGCCGTATTTGGCTGGTACGGTTGGCCAATAAAGTTATTTATACCCGGACGGAATCGGTCGTACTATAAGCACCTCTATGCTTTTATAACAGAGAGTACATCTTTAAACGATGTGTAACATCTTGTTTTGCAATATTTGTCACAGTGTATACGCTTATGGGATAGGTAGCCCACAAACCCGGATCCTATGGCATAGACTGCTGCTTCCGGTGGATAGCTATAATTTGATTGGATTAACTTTATAAATCTGCTTCAAGTGGTGCTATAAAACCTTGATACTTAAACTTTGTTAGATACTTATTTTAAAACACTTTATGTTAAGACTGTAGCGTTACTTATTTAATTTCATTGGTGTGTATAACTAAAATTTCACTTAGAATGTCACTTAGTGAAGTGTTTTCTGGCACCCTCTCGGAATGATATGTAAAGATACAATAATTACGTTTCATATCACATTTTTATCTTGTGCTAAAAACCCATAAGTACTTTGTGGGTAATAAACGCATTTGTAAGCTTACACCCCTGCGGTGAAGAGGCCAAGCGTGGTTAGTGCGTATTCCGTATAACCACATCCGCCACGAGGGAGACTCGCGGAGACTTGCGGAAGTCTTGTCTAGTTAAGTTTTTAACTATTTCTATTGATAAACGTATTTGTAAGCTTATTTTTTTATTTTAAACGTATTCAAAATAAGGACAAATACTCACGTTGAGTACTAAAACTGTAAAAAGATGTGATTAGTAATTACAAAAACTATGAGTACCGAACCGCTTTTAAGCCAACACAAAAATGCAAAAAATAAGAAGAAAATCTTTTAATAGGTACTTGAAAATTTTGGTATATTGACAATTTGGTACTTATGAATTTGAGGGAAATATTTTAATAAGCACTACTTAGCGCTCTGTTAAACGTGGTGCTAAAATCAGCGCCTAGTGTTGATATATTTGTATAAATTGACATTACAGTTAAATTGTGTTAATCGTCTTCAATTACATACAGTAAGTAGTACTTATTAGGATGACATTGGGACCTATGGGAAAGTATATCCTTTCCAACAAAAAGGATTTTCCAAATCGGTCCAGACGTTTTTGAGTAACCAGAGAACATGCATAAAAATAAGAGATTCCGAAGAATAGAAAACCTCCTTCTGAAGCAATTGTACCTCGCTAAAACCGCATATGTCAATTCTTTCGAGTAATAGTAACCTCATATAAAATATTTGTTTTTCTAACCATTTCATTTCTACAAATTAGATTAAAATATAAAATAAATCTGAATAAATTGGAGTGTACGGAGAATACGGCTACTTGTATTATCGAGTAAGTGTGGTTATGATAGAGTAATTTTCATATCACAAAATTGCTTATCCTTGCATGTCAGGAGAAAATACTGCCTTAACCACATATCGCTATTAGCAAGCGCAACGGTTTATAGATTTTCAAATGTTCTACAAAAATTCAAATTTTACATATCCTACAAATTTAACATTAATACATATATTTAAACGGATTATATTCGTCTTTGATAATCGTTATAGCGTCAACGGAATTAGAAATAGTTAGGCAAACCATGATCTGTCATGTTACGATGATATTACGACAATTCTTGGAAATTTTTAAAGATATCCGCAACTGTGCGTATAATTCTGTAAAAATTCAAACCAGGTGTAATTGAAACCGTATTAATATGGTTTCAATGACCTGGTTTTTAAACACTCCTGGCTTTTAAATTTTAACACTCATAGATTTAATTATTAGAAACACAAAAGAAGTACTGATTTAATTTAATTACAATAACCATTAATTTAAATTTCATTCTATTCAGATTTATGTCCACTTGTTTATTATATGAACACTAGCTTACGAGTATGTAGCAGACCTAAGTTTGAAAAATTATTGTTTATGATTTCGATAACCACAATGGTATATAACGATAATTTATACGGCATCAGTCTGCTGAGATAAAAAGCCGAATTTATGATGAAGAATTTGTGCCATTTAATTTGAAACGATTTTAACGTTTCTTTGATGTTTAATTGGTATATGTTTGTCTCAGTTAGTACTGTCCTCTTTTTTTGATCATTCATCATAACAGCCTCTTAAAGTGCACTGCTGAAAATAGGACACCCCAAAGATTGTCAGATAGAACTCCTACTTTTCACTTATTCTTTACGCACAGTCTGACGGGGTAGCCAGAGAGAACAGTCCGCCAAGTGTCACAATTTTACATTCCTCTTTCACTTCTTTCATTTTCACAATTTTCTTCACATAGGCACGCCTGGGTATCCTAGTACTCTTGTCCCTCTCCTTATAACAATATTTTCCAATATGAATGTTCACAAATATAACTAGACATACAGCTATATGGTTGATTTACAATTTCTAATCAAAAATAGTTAAACCGCTGCTCGATACATAAATTAACTTTCAGTTTACATTTCCTGTAATAACACTAAAGGAAAACAACAATTTCACTAGTCGACACCCAATTTAAATGCAACGAGTTAACAATAATCGTAGTACATATTAATTTATGACTAGGTGCCACATTCCTGGCGCCCGTTCGCATACGTTAATCGGAAGTATTGTTTGAGCAAGTGTTGAAGGAAATGGGCCGGGTGGAGAAGTTTGTAAATTTAAGAGTATAAGATTTTGAGTTCATTATACTCCTGCAATACTAATATCGATTATATCTGAACATATTTTTAAAGTTTTAATGCAACTGATTTATATATTACAATACTTTGTCTACCTACATAGACGAACAACCACACCGGTTTTGATATTGTCGCCAGCTTTGAGGTCCCAGGTTCGATTATCAGACGGTTTAATGTAGAAATACACTTTTTCTACATTTTCACGGTTTTGGGTCTTTGTGGTACATTCGTTGTAAGTGCTTCGATAACAGAATTGCTTTAGCTACTTACTTTGGGATCTATGTACGTTATTTACAAGTATTTACAATTTAGTTTTTTAAGATTCCTTTTTATAAATGGTAAAATTTCTGTTCATTAGAAGATATTAGGGATTTCATTCAAATTTCATAAATATTTTTTAGCTCGATTTTAACAGAAAAAAGATTAAGTAAAAAGAGGCCCCATTGCGTGTGACCTTTTATATTATGTCCTTTCGGCCCATCTTTAACCGAAATCTATTTGCGATAGCTTAACAGGTGAAGAATCTATCGCCGATCGTACAATATATTTACTTTATTATATATTAAGTTAAGTAAGGATTCGAACCCGCAACCGTAATGATTTGGTGTAAAAATTTGTGAGCTTACCGACCCTAGGTCGTCAAATAAAATTTCTGTTATATTATAATTGAGATGATAAATATTTTTCTCATCCTAGCATATTATTTGTCACACACTTGGTTCTTAGAGAAGTAATATATAAATTTTTATTCTTATTAATTTCTGTTAGGTGAATGTTAAATTAAAATTCTTAAGCATTTATGATATATATATATATATATATATATATATATATATATATATATATATATATATATATATATATATATATATATATATATATATATATATATATATATATATATATATATATATATATATATATATATATATATATCTCTATTTATTATTTGAAACTTGTATTGTGAATCAACTGAAGGTTTGGTTTAGGGGTACTCTGGCAATTAACCAACATTGATATGGTTCAAGGCTTTAAATGTCACTTCGTTGGCCTCTTACCAATTGGAGGCCGTTTGTTCGATTTAAACGTTACTACATTGCGTCGATTTTTTTTGCCGAATATTGGTTTCCCGAATTTTTTGTTTCTAACTAACCAATTGTGGATCGGAATTCGAGTCGAAAAACCCGAGTTTAATCCCCAAGTCTCGTGCCAGTGGGTCCTCTGGCCAGTGTGGTCAACCTGACACCTAAACTAGACTGCCTAAAGAATTAGCGGTGACCAGGAGACAACTCGGTTATTCGAATATCTAAGTGAGGCCGCTGATATGGCCCAGCATCGGTACCCCTCGGCACAATTAGTCTTTCTGGGAGACTTTAATGCCTCTCACCAGGATTGGCTGTTCCCATACCAGAAGACTGACCATGCTGGGAGGGAAATGAGGAATTTCGCCTTATCGCTAAACCTCTCCCAGATGGTAAAGCAAGCCACTAGGGTGCCAGACGTTGAAGGTCATACAGCTTATTGTCTAGACCTTCTGCTGACCACTGATCCTGACAGATATGAGGTAGAGGTGGCTTCTCCACTAGGAACCTCTGATCACTTTCTGGTGAAATCTGTATCGTCTTACACGCCGACAGACCTCGACCCACATGGTACTAGGCGAGTGTGGCGATACAAGTCAGCAGATTGGGATGAGATGCGACACTTCTTTGCATCTTATCCTTGGCGGCAGGTCTGCTTCTCTTCCGGAGATCCATCGAGATGCGCGGATGCTATAACTGACGTGGTATGTTTAGCTATGGAATATTTTATTCCTTTTGCTGATGTACCCGTTGGTGGCAAAGCTCGCCCATGGTTCAGCGCCGAATGTTCCCAAGCTAAAAAGCTTAAACATTTGGCGTATCTCTCATGGGTTGACGCTCGAAACCGTAAAACTCCGGATGTCAGATCCAAGAATAGAGCCTTTAATCTAGCCGCCAAGACTTACAAAAAGGTGTTGCGGAAGGCTCGTTTCGACCGCATTAGGCATATTGGCACGAAGCTCTCTGCTCAACCATCTGGCAGTAGAGCTTTTTGGTCTCTTGCCAAGGCGGTCGAGGCGAGTTTTTGTAAACCTTCACTGCCTCTGCTGGTTAAGCCCGACGGGACATTGGCTCATGCGGCAAAAGAGAAGGCAGAACTGTTCGCGAATCTCTTTGCCAGCAACTCACGTCTGGACACAAGCAACGCAGTTCCAACTTCCCTACCTCCCTGTGGTACTTCAATGTCAGAGGTCCACATCACTAACAAAGAGGTCCTCAAAACGTTGCGACATCTGGACGTGAACAAAGCCAGTGGACCTGATGGTATTCCAGCCATAGTGCTTAAGACCTGTTCACCCGAGTTGTCTCCTGTTCTGACCCGCTAGTATCGCCTCTCCTTGAAGACTGGAATAGTTCCCAAATCCTGGAAGCTTTCTAACGTGCAGCCCGTGCCCAAAAAAGGTAGCCGTGTTGACCCAATCAATTATCGACCTATTTCAATAACCTCCATACTCTGTAAGATTATGGAGCGTATATTGAACTCGCACCTCTTGGCATACCTAGAACATAACGATCTCCTTAGCGATGGACAGTACGGGTTTCGCCGAAATCGGTCGACTGGGGACCTTCTAGTGTATGTCACACATCTATGGGGTGAGGCCCTCGAGAACAGTGGTGAAGCACTCGCGGTTTCGCTCGATGTCTCGAAGGCTTTTGACAGGGTCTGGCATGCTAGCCTTATCAATAAGCTTCCTTCATATGGTATATCCCCTGGACTGATAGCCTGGATAGAAGACTTTTTGCGGGAACGCTCTTTGCGAGTCGTTATTGACGGCTGCTCATCGGAGGCTATGGCGATTAATGCCGGAGTTCCTTAAGGGTCTGTTCTGTCCGCAACTCTCTTTCTGCTGCACATAAACGACCTGCTCGAGCCCGGTCTCTTTGGGTATGCAGATGACAGCACAGTTGTGGAAAGATATCTGGCGCGTGTTCAGTCCAGACAGGATCAAGTACAGTCTGCTCGGGAGGCCATGGTAGAGCGTATGAATCTTACATTACAGGCAGTTTCCAACTGGGGCAATACCAATCTTGTGAGATTCAATGTCACCAAAACGCAAGCGAGTCTGTTCTCCGCCAAAAGGAGCCAGTTCACCTTGGCTCCTAAATTTCAGAATGTATCTCTGAAATACACCGACCGCCTCCAGTTACTAGGAGTCGAAATCACGTCAAACCTTAACTTTGGGCGGTTCATTGAGTCTAAGGCTAAAGCCGCTGCAAGGAGATTGGGAGTTCTTGCAAAAGTGCGGCGTTACTTTACTCCGGGACAGCTTCTGACCCTATATAAAGCTCAGGTCCGGTCGGAGTACTGCTGCCACATATGGGCTGGAGCTCCTAAATATCAACTGGCAGCCTTAGATTCTGTGGAGGGACGGGCCAAGCGGCTAATCGGTGATCCTGACTTGGTTACTACCAATTTGTCCAGTCTCGAAGGTTAAAAGAAAAGGACCTAAAATGAAATTAACTTTTTGTACACGACTTATTTACAAAAATAATCGCCATTTTTTAATAAACGTTACAACCATTTCTTTTTTTGATTAAGAAATACCTCGAGGGGATTAAATTCCAGAGAGATACTTAAGAAAAAATAACTGCGTGTTCGTAAACGTAGTTTGCACAAAGATGTTGATTGATCGACAAGTAAGATGACTGTTAACTGTCAAACAAATTAATTGTGTCTTTGTATTGTAAATTGTTGTGATTAATTATAGATGTACAACTTTAAATGCAATAGGATGGCGCCGGCCTAAAAAACTCTCATTAGTGTTACAATACCAAAGGAATGGTATTGGAATATATAGGTAATTAAAAAACGGTATATTTTTTCTTCTATCTATCTATGTCGATTGTCTATATAACAAAACTTTTGAACAAAAAGTTAAATAGTCGAAAAATAAGGCAACTGAAAATTTAAATATAAAAAGAAGATACTTTTTAGTCACAGAAACACTAATATAAATTATTTAATAATTTTGAATAGGAGTCAAATTAACAAACAAGTAGTAATTTATTTTCTTCTAGTATGTTTTATAAAATACTAAAAATACTATTAAAATTGTTAAATGTTTTTATATAAAATTTAATTTAATCACATATTAAAAATAACTTTATTTGTAATAAGCTTATAGTACATTAAATGTTCACATAAGAAAAACATATAACAAAATTAAGGTTAAAAATAGTGAGGGTGACGTTGTCTGTATAAAGGAGCTACAGTCCCCTGCCCCCTTATAGTATGTATAAAATTGTTTCTTTTGCGTTAGAACTACAGTTTAAAATCTAACAAAGAACATAGCAGAGGGTAAATCAATAAAAATGTTTATTTAGTTGTTATTTAAAATAAGGTCTACTTATGTGCCACATGAGTGGTTAAGGTGTTTATATGTTTGTTTGTGAACGTGTGCGACTGTCTACGTTTAGATGTGTATCAAATAGTGTATGTAAGATGTCACTTTTGGATGTGTCTGGTTTTATGTGATTGTTAATAAGTATTTTTCTGTTTCTTCGTATGTTTTGCTGAGAAGGAAAGTGTATATAGCTTTTTTGCTTTTAAAGTAACACATATCATAAATTTTATTGTCGTGCTTGATTTTATTATAAAGAAAAGAACCGAGGTACGTAAAAAATCTTTTTGCAAAGTTGGCGTTAACTATCGGAATACTGCAGATTTTATCCTTCCTACGTTTAGTTAATTTAATGTATATAGTATTAAGGTGCTGTAACATTACTGTATGTAAAATGAATAATTGTCTTACATTAAGTACATTATAATTTTTATAGAGTTCATTTGTTGGATATAAAATTGATTTAAAAGTAATAATTTTTAATATGGCTCTGTGTGCAATTTCTAACGGCTTCAAAACAGTTTTGGCTGCACCACCCCAACAAGAAATGGAGTACGATATAATACAGGTGCAGAGTGCATGGTACACGCTGCGTATGACACTTTGGTCGGCAACGTAGCGAAGTGATTTAAACACATATATTAATTTACGGACTCTGCCTGTTAATTCATCAATGTGAGCTTTGAAGCTTAAATTTTGATCTAAAACAATACCGAGATATTTTAGCGTATCAACAGAATTAATGGGAGGACAAGTGCAAATGCTTTGTGTATCTTTGTATATAATTTAATATTTTCTCTTCTGAAGTGGACAAACTTGATATTTACATAATAAATTATTTTATAGGAAGTTATAAGATTAATATTTAATTTAATAAGCTTAATAAAATATTTCTTATTTTCATACTGTAAACTCATATTGTCAACGAAATAGTCGAGTAAATCACACAAAGCTCTGGGCCACTTTGGTCTCTCCATCCCTTTTTTTACAGTAACCTCAAAGTAAGTAGCGCTTGTGTTTTGAAATCAGAAACATAGAGGATACCACAAACCTAACAGGACTAATGAAAGGTCATCAGAGTCAGCATCTTAGGATGTGGCCCGATGTAGTTTTTGACGATTCCTATGGGGGACGTGAAATAATGAATCTGTGTAAAACACGTCCTTAGTTATTACTTATAATTTTAAAAAGGCATAGTTACTTGAGTTTGTTATTCGTCCTTAGTGATTTAAGCCTAAGTAGTCGATAGCAGAGTTGTAGGGTGACCTGAATTTAAGTCTTTCGAGTTTGGTTCCCAGGAAGAAGGCAATCGTATCAAAGAGTTTTTTGAAATTTATATAAGATTTTTATTGTAACAAATAATTTTGATCCGATTTACGCAAAATGAATTAAAGGTGTCATAAATTTTGTAGTCATAGATATGTGGCTTGTCAAATGTAATATAATAGTGAAATGTAATACAAATTGGAAAAGTTTCAGAAATTTAATAAACCGCGATATTATCCGTAAATATAATCGTTTCATTTAAATTGTTAGTAAGTTATGCCAAAAAAAACTCCGGCGTATATTTCCCCTACAATAAACTCTAACGCTTAATATAAATTCGGGTGAAAAGCGTGAAAAAAAATATCTTCACGTCATTCACAGTAAAGACTCTTCACGTCATTCCCAGGGGTAGACAGAGGTTTAGTCTAGACAATTCAGTTCCATTGACCCACCTTCCGCCGAAGATATTTTTGGGATGTGACAGGTGGTGAGCACGTCGCCGTGTTTATGTCCAAGCCAACGATATGAATCATACATAGGTTTTGAAAAAACCATTGGTACGAGCCTGCCTCCTGTTGATCGAACTCGGGTCTCTCGACTCGAATTCCGATAACCCAACACTCGGCTATCAAGACTTTAGTACTACTTAATTACATTTAAATGTTTTTTAACCTCCTTTTTGCGAGGAAGAACTGCTTTTACCTTGTTCCTATAACGGTGATAAAACAGCACAATTTTCAAACACATAATTCTATTTAAGATAAAAAAAAACACCAGGGAACTTTCTAGCTTAACTTTAATTAATAAAAATGATTACAAAGCGTAAATCGTATAATACCGCAATAAATAAAACTAAGAGCATTTACCCGGCAAACGATTATCGAGCATGACTCGACCGGACACAGTTCTAAGGTAATCATCTCATTAGATTTACTACAGGAAACTATGTTTATGTGAATTACTGTTGTTTCACCAATAATTCAAGTTATGCCATACTGTCTAATTTTACTTAAAATTTGCTTAAAGGGAAATATCCTTCACCTATAGCTCACTAGCAAGCGCAGTATCGTTCTGACTACCGTATGAGTGATCTTGTCATACCAGACCGCACTCTAAATTTTCCAGTCATAGCAGACCAACCCTTTCACGATATGGCTTGTTTTATTAATACAATATGTAGTTACGAGTATATGCATCTAGCAAAAGCGAAAGTACATTTACCTGTAATATAGATATTCTTATGCAATTTTTTTATTTTTTGAAAAAACTCATTGGTAAAAGCTCACTATCTATCTGGTCATCGAACTTGGGTCTCTTGACTCGAATTCCGATCACTCAACCACTCGTTTATCGCGATTTCTTACTTCTTTATACAATGTCAAAGGAGTAAGAAATCAAAAAATAAAAACACGTAGCGGTTGTCGGTTCTGTTCCTAAATGTCCAATAAGCAATAACTGTATTTATTGAACAGTAGAATTACTTGAATTACGAGTAAACTCTGAGCTCGAAGAATCCGTATCTCATTTTTTTTCGTATCAGATTTAATAAATTTTGATGACTGCAGTTCATTAAAGTGGTGTAATTAATATAACATTGATATTATATTCCAACTAAAGATAAAAATGAGAGATATACTTTAATTAAAGATTTTTATTATTATTTGAGAAAAAATGATGTCAATGTTTTATCGATCGAGTAATCAAAGACATATAAAAGTATTAGAGCAAAAGTATTACATATATAAGTATTAGAGCTAAATTGATGGTTTTAACATAATCATTAGTAATGTTCCGATGGCGACGGGCTCACCACCTGTCACGTTGTCCCGAAAATATCTTCGGTGGAAGGTGGGTCGAAGGGACTTAATTGTCTAGACTAGACCTCTGTCTTCCTCTGTATTGGGAATTGCGTGAAGATATTTATTTATTCATTTTATTAGTAATGTCAAAGTATGGTAGGTTTTCTATTTTTTAAAAAAGTTCTTGACCACATATTTTTTAATGTGTTATTACAACACCTCATGAGAAAATTATCAATTATCCGGTCAGATTCTAACAGAATAAATAAATAACGGTCTGTTATACATTGCGCTTTCAGCTTTACTGGAATTATGTTTTGATTAATTTTTCGATCGATGAATGTAATGAACGTTCCTTGCTCTTCTGGTGTAAGGTACTCGCTGGCTGGACATATACACATAGAAGTATTCTCTTTGATTCATTCGCGCGCACGCCTCGCCTTAAGGAGGTTGCGTCGATCGACTTAAATCGATATAACTCTTAGTTCAAATCGAGACGTTCGATCATTAAAATCGATCGATGAATTGTGACGAACTTTAACTGTTGTGATTTAAAATATTAATTGTTGTGCTTGTGTTTTTTATTATATACTGTTTTTAAGTGTTGTGTTGGGTTTGAAATAAACAAACACTCTAAAGCAGGTTAGTTCAATCATTACTATTTTTTTTTCAATGTAGGTAGTTTTTTGTGGATAATTATAATAGGAAAAGTCTCTCCTACTTTTTGGTCAATTTGTAAAATTTATTTTTCTGTATTAATACTTCAATTAGAATAGTAAATATTTTATTAAATTTACGTTTGTTTTCTTAAGTATTTAACATTATCTACGTATAATATTACATGTACTTATTATGATCAAGGTTGAATTTATCTTTAAAAATAAATATCGAAGTATAAATTAATAATACTGTCAAGTATAATTAAGTAAAAAGTAGGTACTCTCTTGTGAAACAATGTACTCCATTTTTCCATTATAATAAAAAAAAAAAAAAAAATTAACAAAATGCACTCTAATAACTCGTCCATACATCAGTGATAAATCTTCCACAGTAAGTGCAGCTGTAAAAATGATACGATAAAATTACTGTCGCCCTCTCGACTAACACTCAAAAGAACAGGCGCCAGGCGCACGCTTCGTCGCCTTGAACTGTCATGTAGTGTTTAAGGAGTAAGCAGATTTAATTTCATCAAACCTCATTGTCCCACATATAACCCAATCTATATTTACAACCAGCAAAACCTGCTGGTATCTGGGACACGCTGATTAATTTACTCGATTTTCGGATAGCGTTTTTACTAGTGCCAACGGATCAACCGGTCTATTACCAGCCGGTTGTTAATTATGCAAATTAGTCAATGCATCTTCTATTATTATTTGATATAGATAGCGCGCCTTGATTAAACTGCCGACAGGTTTATCGCTATTTATTTATTAGTACAAAAAATATAATTTGTTACAAGTGCAAACTCATATAAAAGATAGAGATATCGGTAAATATTAAGGTAACTTTTTTAATGTATAAATAAGTATTCAAGCTAGTAAGAAGTATTTGTGAATGCATGTTTTCCTGTCGCAGTATATGTAATTAAAAAATTGTTAGTTGAAACTTTTGAAGTAACGTATTCGGCGTAGAGAAAAATCGTTTTTCAAAGCGAATTGATGTGACAGCCTGCAAAAAGCATTGAAGTAACGGCGTTTAAATAATAGCACTCCCTTTCTTCCCGTGGGTGTCATGAGAGTCGAATATGCGACCATTTCGAAAAGAAGAATATATGTGTCATAGGTTCGATGTGCCTGGGACGCTACACTTGCTGAGCGCCTCGACTATCACAAGTCCACCTTATTTGAAAGGCCTACTTTCTGAAGCGCATTTGTACAGTACGTAAAGAAAGAAAGAATAACTATATCTTTAGGGCTTTGAAGTATGGCACAATCGGTCACACTGTTCCAGTATGGATCAACAGATATGGAGGACTGTACCTAATCTCAATAATGTTGCATGAAACATGCAGTTATACAAACAACTTACAAAGCGACCGTTGGTCCACCATGAAGAACGTTTGAAAATGATTTTTAAATTTAATTTTGCCATTAAACATGTAAATGGTTACGCGCCACGATTAAAACTCAGATCTCTCGAATACTATGCAATTAAAACTTGTGGCCTTACTACAGGCGTACCATGGCGTAATCAAATAAGCCTTAGAGAGATGTTTTAGATTTTTATCCATATATTACATGGATAATCATGATGATAACGCCGATGCCTATCAAACTGAACTCGAGTGATGTGATGCTACTTTCCCGAAGCCAAGATTTTCTAAATAACCAAAGGATTAAATAAATAATTATATTTTTTATAATATAAAAAATTACATTACCAAATTTAGTAGCGTTATATCAATTAACCAGGTATATGATATTAATTTATGAGAAAGATTTATAATATTTTAGTTATAAAAATATTTTAGTATAACTCCACACTACATACGTTATAATTGGCGTAATTTGCAATGTTATTACGTAATTGGGTGTTTAAATAAATTTTCCTTATTTAAATCCTTAGCCTGAAATGGGCACTAGCAATTACTCTGAATACGTGACTCAGGCCCTAAAATGCCGATTTTACTGAAAGGATTGCTCATAGCGATCTCATTGTCAATATTGTGTTTTTGCTGAATGTAATTAGAGGTCGGCCTACGAGCAATGTTTCTGCGAAATGTAGTGTAACAAGTCTATACTAAATAGTGTAGGCACAATAAAATTATCTCATAATTCATAGAATGCTGTGTCAGAACGCATTAAATATAGATCGCATTGAAATTATTGAAGCGCGTTGTGTGGTAAAACTTTATCTCTTAGTCTCCGAACTAGGTAAAATAGGAGATGACCACATCGGAGTGAATTAGGTTAAAACAATATAGACACTAAAAATACTAGCATAACAAGTGTCCGAGAACACAATAATGTTACAATTTATTTAAGTTAGTTACTTATTTCTCATATTTATTATTCATTCTTTTGTGCAGTTGTATATTTTTTTGTGCAATTTTATTATTTAAAAAGTTATGTAAGTATATATTTACATATTTAAATTAAAATTTTGTCAACTGTGTAATTTGTTTTTTGCTTTCTTTAACTTTGTTTTCTTTAATTATGTCATCAGTGTAAATAAATAGAAACGAACTGACGGACTGTACGGTACGTAAGAAAAATTCCGCCACCATCTTTCTCTTAACAATTTCTGCAGAAAAATGGATACATTATACGAGTACTTGCATCTCGAAACTATACTCGAATACAAAAATAATAGACTAGAAGTAGTAGAAATCATATAATCAGTAAATAATACTACGGAAAATTAAATAGAAATAAACAAATATCTTCACGCAATTCCCAATACAGGGGTAGACAGA
This sequence comes from Sericinus montela, assembly GCA_029286605.1. Lineage (NCBI taxonomy): Eukaryota > Metazoa > Arthropoda > Insecta > Lepidoptera > Papilionidae > Sericinus > Sericinus montela. Next base: position 7,219,184 of record JAGSMR010000021.1, read on the forward strand.
GGTCTAGTCTACACAATTAAGTCCCTTTGACCCACCTTCCACCGAAGATATTTTAGGGACAGCGTGACGAGTGGTGAGTCCGTCGCCGTCTATGTCCAAGCCAACGATATCATTCGTACATAAGTTTTTGAAAAACCCATTGGTACGAGCCTGCCAACTGGGGATCGAACTCGGGTCTCTTGACTCGTAATTCCGACCATCCAACCACTCGGCTATCGTGACTTTTAAAAATTACTATATGCGGAAAATTACTATAGCTGTATTTTTAAGTGTTTCACAAAAGCTGAATATCGATGTAGCAGTCGCTCTTTTTAAATGTTAATTGCTACTTGTTACTTAAATTAACCACGATACTTTTCAGTGGTGTGACCACGATTTTCTCAAAATAATTTTTTTTAAGTAGTGCAATATTCTGTCATCATATCTTGGGCATAACGATGATCGCGACTAGCTCAAAGAAATTCGTGGCGTTTTATTCGCTAATATAATTACTAATGGTAATTTGATATTGAAGCAGTTATAACTATCATAAAATGAGCTAGTTGTCAATTCAACAGAGGCGCGGTGGTGAGGTCACAGCACGTCGGTGTCACGTCGCCGGCACAATTGTCACGTCCGCAAGAAATCTTATCCCGCCCACACCAATCATAGCGTATATAGAACACGTCTTGGGTCCTATTGTGGATTATAATCGATGGATATTTTTAATAGATAAGCGCTACGAAAAATAAATATTCCGTATTCTCATTTGATAATTTCTATTATTAAGTTGAATGCAACCTTAATTCAGTAAATAGAAAAAAAGATTAAATAAACATAATAAAGATGAAATTTAGATCGCACTCTTTTAATTTCAGGCCAAAGTGCCGGCAAATAATGCAAATATATCTTAACGCCAAAATCAATGTAATTGTAATTTAAAAATAATTTGAAGTCACGTTAGCCGAGTGGTCGGGTGGTCGGAACTTCGAGTCTGGAGACCTGAGTTCGATCCCCCGGATCGAAGGCGGGTTATGTCGTTGGCTTAGGCCAACGACATAATTCGTACTTAAGTTTTTGAAAAACTATGTCTAAACATAAAGACGGCGACGGGCTCACCACCTGTCACGTTGTCCCGACAATATCTTCGGTGAAAGGTTGGTCAAAGGGACTTAATTTTCTAGACTAGACCTCTGTCTACCCCTGTATTGGGAATTGCGTGAAGATATTTATTTGTAAACTATCATAAACGATACTTAAGTACGAGTTGAAAATAGCGTACAGGATAGGCAATGAAAAGCATTGGAAAAATACCAATCACCGATTTAGTCTATGATAAATTGATTTGATGCAGCTATAACATGTTGTTATTGTGAATTCTGGAACATAAGTAGGAAGTAAAGAAAATTTGTGTAAAATCTTACTGAACAATCATCGCCTAGTTGTGTATTATAATCTACGACTGATTTGTCAAGGGCTCGGACGTAGGTTGTTCTAATTTCGAGGAAGATCGCAATGAAATAATCAAATGCATTTGTTATTTATTTAATCTATACATACTAACATTACCGTGCATATATGTGATTGAAAATATGTAAGTTTGCGAGAAAATAACAAGAGCTTTATTCTTTTAACCAAACCTCGTCGTTACGATTTATGCAAAAAATGTATCTAATATTAACTTCATCTAAGCTAAAATTGCATAGTTCTGGACCCTACCCAATGTCTATAAAATTTTAATAAATTACCATTAAGTATTAAAAACGAAAAAGTTATAAATATTGGAAAAAACATTGATGAATATTTGGAATAAAGTTATCATAAGATGTCTGCTTTTCACACCGATTGCCATCCCCAACAAAGTATAGGGATCTGTTCTCTTACTACAAATGTAGTGTCATATCATAATATTACACAAGTGGATGCAAGCAATTTGAATAAATAAAATTAATAAAAAATAAATAATATAATGATGTTATTCAGATTTCACGAATAAGTCACGATAGCCGAGTTGTTGGGTGGTCGGAATGTCGAGTCGAGAGACCTGAGTTCGATCCCCAGGTGGCAGTACCAATGAGTTTTTCAAAACTTATGTACGAATTTGATCGTTGGCTTGGACATAAAGACGGCGACGGGCTCACCACCTGTCACGTTGTCCCGACAATATCTTCGGTGAAAGGTTGGTCAAAGGGACTTAATTTTCTAGACTAGACCTCTGTCTACCCCTGTATTGGGAATTGCGTGAAGATATTTATTTGTAAACTATCATAAACGATACTTAAGTACGAGTTGAAAATAGCGTACAGGATAGGCAATGAAAAGCATTGGAAAAATACCAATCACCGATTTAGTCTATGATAAATTGATTTGATGCAGCTATAACATGTTGTTATTGTGAATTCTGGAACATAAGTAGGAAGTAAAGAAAATTTGTGTAAAATCTAACTGAACAATCATCGCCTAGTTGTGTATTATAATCTACGACTGATTTGTCAAGGGCTCGGACGTAGGTTGTTCTAATTTCGAGGAAGATCGCAATGAAATAATCAAATGCATTTGTTATTTATTTAATCTATACGTACTAACATTACCGTGCATATATGTGATTGAAAATATGTAAGTTGCCGAGAAAATAACAAGAGCTTTATTCTTTTAACCAAACCTCGTCGTTACGATTTATGCAAAAAATGTATCTAATATTAACTTCATCTAAGCTAAAATTGCATAGTTCTGGACCGTACCCAATGTCTATAAAATTTTAATAAATTACCATTAAGTATTAAAAACGAAAAAGTTATAAATATTGGAAAAAACATTGATGAATATTTGGAATAAAGTTATCATAAGATGTCTGCTTTTCACACCGATTGCCATCCCCAACAAAGTATAGGGATCTGTTCTCTTACTACAAATGTAGTGTCATATCATAATATTACACAAGTGGATGCAAGCAATTTGAATAAATAAAATTAATAAAAAATAAATAATATAATGATATTATTCAGATTTCACGAATAAGTCACGATAGCCGAGTTGTTGGGTGGTCGGAATGTCGAGTCGAGAGACCCGAGTTCGATCCCCAGGTGGCAGTACCAATGAGTTTTTCAAAACTTATGTACGAATTTGATCGTTGGCTTGGACATAAAGACGGCGACGGGCTCACCACCTGTCACGTTGTCCCGAAAATATCTTCGGTGGAAGGTGGGTCAAAGGGACTTAATTGTCTAGACTTGACCTCTGTCTACCCCTGTATTGGGAATTGCGTGAAGATATTTATTATTATTTATATTTATTTATTCAGACTTCGTTTAACCATATCCCAAAAATAACAAAACACTTATTGCGAACATAAGCTGGTTAGGTGATTGAAATTCGAATCAGAAAACCCGTGTTCGGTCCCTAAGTGGAATTTATATAAATGGAGAATTAGAAAAAATAAGTATGCTTGTATACTGATTTTTTCTAAATCTCCATTTATATAACAGACTTAGAAAAAGAAGTAAGTGAAAAAAAAGTTAAGAATAATTAATTAGATATTTTAGATATTGACAAATTATGAATCTCAAATAAGCGAAAGCAGTATCTAAAGATCATGACACTTGGCGATCTGTTCTCTTTGGCTCTCTCGTCAAGGAATGTGCGTGAAGATAAATAAATAAATGGAGTTAGAGTAGTCTATCTAGAGTAGTATGGAGTCGGTGAAAGCGCATAGCACAGGATGGTTGGCTCACTGTGAACGTTTTTATGGTCTAAAGAAGAAGTCGATGCCGTGGTCAAATTTTATATAAAACTTAAAACTTGAATTTAATGAGACATTTAAAACATCAATTAAACGAGCTGGACCTAACCCTCGACCTCTGCTGTGCCGTAAATTTTTGTACGTTGTGAATAGTCAGCAAAAGCTGCCAGTTTTCTATTTACCATCCATAATATAAAATGTACGCCCGTGTTTATTACGTTTCACATTCTGACCTACATACCACATATCCGTTATTACAACCACTAATCATTATCTAATAAGGTGTGATGTGATAATGTTACAATTATTTCCAGAAATACGAATAAATGACACCGATAAAGTTATCAAAAGATAACGTTGCAGTATCAGTTTAACAAAGCAATATCACTATAAGCAGCATTATCTGTATTGTTTTGCTTTCTTTGCTACAGCATAATTTTTACAAAATATCATTTTCACCTACTTATAGGCGCTTTAATTTCGCAGAATCAGAAAATAGGCTCAGGAAACCAACGTACATAGTAAAATCATGCAATGCCATATTTTTTTTTAATGAATTGGGGAATAAAGCGAGCTAATAGTGACAACATAGTAATAAAATATCACGTGCAAATACATAACAATATATAAATAATTATTTGACTTAAAAAAATGTATAGCTTGTAGATAAGGAATGATTGCGTGTGTCTGTCCCTGAACTTGTCAATACGAAGGTCAAACCGTCCCAATCGTAAAGTGGATCTCCGCATGGCAAAATCTCTAATGCGTTCAAACTGTAACGGACTTAAACGGTCTGTTCTTATTCATAAATAATATAAATAAAATATCTTCACGCAATTCCCAATACAGGGGTAGACAGAGGTCAAGTCTAGACAATTAAGTCCCTTTGACCCACCTTCCACCGAAGATATTTTTCGGGACAACGTGACAGGTGGTGAGCCCGTCGCCGCCTTTATGTCCAAGCCAACGATGAAATTCGTACATAAGTTTTTTGAAAAACTCATTGGTACTACCACCTGGGGATCGAACTCGGGTCTCTCGACTCGAAATTCCGACCACCCAACAACTCGGCTATCGTGACTTCGTCTGTTCTTATTCAAAGTAAATAATGATTTACGGATCTCTGGAACAACAAGTGTTACTTTTATACTCATACATCTGTTACTATCTTTGTACCCGCGGCTTTGCCTGCGTAAAGTACTACAAAATACTGTAATGGGGAAATTAGTTTTTTATGTAACAGATATTTTTTTTAAAACCAACTGACGAGATATGTACACGCGACCTTCGTCCTACCTTGGCCGATGCCCTTATCTCCGAGCCATGCAGTGATTTTCCCGCATCAGTTGAAGTTTTAAATCTCTTTGGTACGCCGCTTTAAAGCGTTGGCTACGTCTGCCATAAATTTCTAAGTCTATATCGATACCATAACAGCTACGAAACATTAATAAAAACTACCTTAACAACCAAACTACCTTACAATAAAATCACTAAAATGCCGAGAGAGCGCCGCTAAAATGCAATACCGCAAAGTGTAAATTGTAATATTACTTTATAATATTATTAACTTATACTTACTGACTTGAAAACTTCTTTATAATATTATACCTCTTTATAATATAAAAATAGAGTTTACCATCCGAATACTTTTTGCATTGTTGTTTTTTCTGCATCACAATTTTAAAACAAATTTTATTTCAGAGTTTTTTCATTGCACGACTGAATATGGGTTCGCAAAACCGTTCGACAAATTATTCCACCGCTGCAATCAACTACAAAAAAGGCATAGTGAAACTATTGAATGCGAACAAAACCATACAGTTAATGTTTTGGAGTTCCGGGGTCAATGGGAACATGCACTTTCTTTTGTTTTGGCTGGCTTATATTCTTGTAACTTTGGCATTCTATACTCTGTAATAGAAAACCCCTATTCTTTACGTTGAATTAAAAAAATACTTTTCCTTGACTGAATGCAAAGTTGTAGAAAATTATATTACATAATACCGCATGACTGTATATAATGAACACCTGTATATAATGAATCACCGCCAAGTTAAGCCTAAGTCGACTATCTTAAATCCAAAATACATATTTCTTTGTAATGTTTTAATGAAAAACTTTGTCTCTGTTTCTGTGTCATCTTTTCTGTTTTATTGACATAGTATCATTATTGTTTTTTCAATAACTGTGATAATAGAGGATAATTCAAAAGAGGAAAAAGAAACTTGATAGGTTTTATATAAACAATTTCTTTTTTCATGCCTACACTTGCTATTACCGGGGTAGTCACAAGTCTACCGTTTAGTACTTATGAGCCATATTTCCTCGAAACTTATTTGGGACGACATGACGCTTTTCTCCTGGTGATCTTACACGAGTCTTATTCGATTCGATCGATTTAAATAATTGGTGTGATGGTGGCACTTATACTTGTTAATAAAATTAAAAATTCAGAGCGAAACCAAGTATTGAGCCTATTAGCATTAAGCGCATGATCGTACGCCCCATACTGGTGTGATCAGAGTTCTAGATAGATTAATAGTTTTAAACTACATTTCAACAGAGCTTGTGGCCTACCTTTAAAAAATAGACGTTGATAGTTTATCTCCTGAGAAACAGGACTGAAAAAGCGAACCTGTCCACTCTAGTTAGACTTGAATTAAACCAATCATTTATGATATAGGTGCTATATTATCAAATATCATATCAATAGTATTTGTGTGAAAATGTGAAGACTTTAGTTAAGGAAGAGCGGGTACTCGTGACACAGGTTTTCCTTTAAGCTTACTAGGAGGACCCTGTCACTATTTTGGTTTATGACATTAAGTTGAAATAAAGTATTTTTTCATTTTCAATATTTTTACATATTCATACATTTAATATCTTGGATATTCTAGCAGTTGTCATAATTTTAAATGTTTTATTAATCTCGATTACCAATGAAAATATGTTTTGTAAATACCATTTATGATACTATACATTTCTAATGCGATGTGATATTATTGTAATTGGCCATCCACTCTTTTTCTGTGGGCGTCCTAAAAGACACACTAATGCCTACCGATAGATGGCGACATAACTATCATGAAAAATACCAGACCCAAGGTAGCACAAGGGTAGCACCGCCTAAGGTGTAAGTTGTCTGGTATTGCGATCGCCAATCCGCATGCCATGCGTAACTATTATGGAAACTCCCTCTTTCGGGAGGCCTACTCCTTGCAGTAGACTTTTAATGGTAGTTATGTGTTTATATATGTATACGTATAGCATCGTGATTATTACAAAATATATCATTGCAACGAGTTTCAACGTTCAGCTTATGAATAATTGAATCTGATTATTGTATTCTCATACAAAATAAAAAACTAGTAAAATGTGGAAGTAAAATATGATGATAAAATTGTCTTTTGTGAAATAAACAATCTTAGAACCAACAGAAGTCTAGACAATTATGTCCTTTCAACCCACCTTTCACACTATTTTCTACACCTTCCACACTTCCACCTAAGACATTTTTGGAACAACGACGGGTGTCCAAAACAAATTTCGGGTCGCGGTCTTGATGTCCGAATAAACGATATAAACTTATGTAAGTTGTGAAAAAAAAAACACTGGTATGAGCCTGGCGATCGAACAGGGGTCTTTTAACCCAAATTCCGACAACCAAACCACTCGGCTATCGTGACTTTTATCGTGAAGAAACCGAAGACATTAACTTCCTGTGATTTAATAGAGGTTACCATTTCAATCTTTTTTCTCAATGGTAATTGATTAGTAAACCTTAAACGTGAACGACCTCTCATGGTTATGAAATATGTACTAACTTTTCTCACGACACTTCAATCGAAGTATACAAATACATTGTTGAGTGCGTTTGTTACACAAAACAAAAACGTGTCGATAATTTTGAGATTTGTTCCGGCCGTCGAAAATACAGCACCTCGCCCGGTCGAAATGTAAGTGGGCTAATTTGTTATTTACGACAGATTTATAACTCGGTAGATGTTTATACTCGTACATTGTAAGTAAGGATATACTTCTGCGGGGAAAGCCGTTAATGGGTGGGAATTAACGACAGCGATAATGAAATACGTAACTTGAACTTTTACGAAAATTAGTGGCTCGGTGTCAGTGTCACTGGGTTATTGAAGTACACCTGCTGATTTAAATATGTTGTACTTATCGCATTTTCTGAAACCTTAAATGTATGGAACCAAGACATAAATTAGTTTAACACTAAATACACAGAACACACAGACTACCGTTTTAAATTTGTCTGTCATTTTTTCTTTTTAATCATTAGAAAAGTGACGTAACTAATTTGAATAACGGCTCTTAAAAGTTTTGAAGCAACTTAGTTTTGTAGATAATTTTAAATTACATTTTTCTTTCAAAATCCGGTACATTATAAGTGAAATATGGTGTTAGGATTTGATACTAGTTATTTAAAGCTGACGTCGCATCGCATTTAGAATTTGGTAGAATTCGTCAATTACAAAAGATTACAGAAATGTTTAAAAATCGTGATAGATTTTTTAATATCTCTGCTAGCCAGAGATAATAGATAACCAAGTGTCATCATTCCCTATGTAGTACCCATTATTAATGCATTTCTTTTGCTTTGTGTTTAATTTTAAAAATAAATATCTTCACGCAATTCCCAATACAGGGGTAGACAGAGGTCTAGTCTAGACAATTAAGTACCTTTGACCCACCTTCCACCGAAGATATTGACGGGACAACATGCCTTTCATACTGTTAACATAAAGCCGTGATTTACTACATCGAATTCAAAGGATGAGGGAAATTTGATATCATTTTATCAACAAAATTTATTTATTTGCCAAGTGCATATTTATTTTTCCTTACAAGACCAAAAATAAGATCACTACAAAATTAATTATGGTTCTGACGCAATTTAGTGTTCCAATACTTGATATAAACCTTTAAAATATTATTATTTTACGATATTGTTGAAAATTATAGTCTATCTTGTTATATACAACTATACTGTAATATACAAATTTATTACAATAGAAAAATCGGAAAGCATGCAAATCGGTTACCATGTTATTAACACTATGGAAACCTCAAAATTATTATGTTTGGGATTGTAGATGTCGCTAAAAGTAGAATTATAACATATTTATTGTTGAAACTTCGTACAAGCTTTTTAAAAGCTCTAATTTTCACAATAGTATTACGGCTACTTTGTCACGGTATATCTACTACTACTGGCAATAGGCCTCTAATAATTCTAATTGGAAGGATTACTTCTAATCTCTATGCTTGGCTGTAGGTAATCTAAGTAGCTGATGGATGTTATTGGATTGGGAGTTCTCGGTCAGGTTAGAGGGTTAATCATCTCTCACAATTATCATCGCACACATGCATTATGAAATATTCCAATTGTTCCGTTACTCAACGTTAAGCACTGGACTATGGATAAGTATAATAAGGTAGAAAACTATAATTGAGATGTAGATTTATTTTTATTATTTTAGAGGTAGAGTAATTTTCAGGTATATTAGATTGGTTTTCTAATATAACTGATTGGACCCTAAAAAATTGACCGGCATAAGCTTTTAAATAATTTGTTATTTGCATCGAAGCAAACAAATCTAGGTCAAGAGATATTGTGGAATCCGAAAACATTTTATTAAACACAAATCAAAGAAACTTTCACATGCTCTATACATTAAAGGCCATTGTACCGTGAACAGCTTCAGGTGTGAAATATTGCGCATAAACAGACATGGTACGTTCCAGTTCGGCCAGGACGAGACCTCGACACACTTGAGTCCGGGCACCTCGTGCACCCTGACCTAAGTCTGAATAACGGGATGCACTTGAAATTATGTGCTTTGGCAACGGAAAAAATAATTACCACAACTTTATTAAAACTTTAAAAGGAAATAAAGATTGTAAAAACACATATAAATACGACATAAACGACAAATTTTATTCTGCCTACTTCAATTATATTTCACCTTGAAATCAAGTTGCTAAAAGTAAATAACCTTAAATTTAAAAGTAACCTTTCATGTTACTAGATTTAAGCTGTATTCGAATTTTGTTTGAATAGTGATTTACTAAAAAAATTGGAATGCTTTGATATCCATAAGATTTGATCGACTCTTTCTATAACTTTGTAAACGATGCATTTATAAAAAACATAAATTATTTCTGTGGTCTAAACCAGTCTAATAACAGTCCGGTTTATTTACAGTATTCCGTATGAATAGTTTCTAGAAAGAGTGTCTAGAAGTCTGATAGGTACTTAATTAAATATTTACTAACTGTTACATGCTGTGAAACATATTCGATTAGTTTTCTGGATTTATAACATTTATTGTTATTTGTGACAAAGTGATTCTTTTTTTCTGTATTCTTGACTGTTCTTTTGAATAATATCGTAACTTTTACCTTATTTATGTTTTTAAGTATTTTAAGTTGTAATCTGAGATATCTACTCGAGGTTTAATCTTGTAGAAACAAATCGTGCATCTTTCCGCCCACCTGAAATATAAACAATTGATTATTAGGGTCATCACACGTCGTTCATAAAGTGATAAGTATTTCTTTTTCTAGACGTCACGTTTCCTGATATTTATAAATGACCAATTTACAGAAAGTGAAAAAACTCAATAAAAACATGTCAATAAGTATGGAAATTAACGAATAATAGACGTAATTTTATTTTATATTCAAGATTTTATGATAAAATTTTCATTTCACTTTTGTACTATTCAGGTGTTAGTAAGCGTTGCCTAGATGGGTTCACCTTACACAGCACGAAGCGAGATCGCACGTGCCCAGATCTTGATACGCCGAATTTAAGTACATTCTTCATTTTACCACAATGCTCTCTCGATACGCTCCATATTGGTCGGAGTAATTTATTAGCGAACTTTGTTTATGGGGTCAATCGCGATGCTTATAATACATTTTTACTTAGTAATATTTTGACAGCTTTATGGTTATTGTAAATAAACCTGAATAATATGTTTGTGTGCTCGTAATTATAAAAAAATATTACATATTATGTGGTGAAATAAATTTTACCTATTCATTTATTTCATTGCGGGAGTGACCGTTTGTTTGGGATACGTTAACGTGCGATTCGTTTATTTTATTAACTTTTCATGAACGTTTCATTATTTTTGTTGCACCTTCCTAAATATTGCTGGAAGTTTAGTAAACTTATTAAATTTACGATGCTTTAATTTTCATTGCTCTGAAAGAGCGTAATTTTTAATTCTATTAATGGACACTGTGGCCACTTTCAGTTTGCATGTTTGAAATATTTCAATAAGTTCTCTAATTATAATTCATTCACGAATAAAAATGTGTGAATAAATTATAATTAGCTTTGTTTTACTTACATACTTACAATTATATGTGACGACCAGTTATACAGGAATGTTTAAAAATTGAAAAAAAAAAATAACACAGAAGGACATGCTGGCAGCACATAAGGGCGATTTTTCTATAATCGCCTCGCTTCGCAAAGTTTTTGACGAAAAACATCGAACAACTAGAGGTGCAAAGCTGCAACGACATATAACTAGCCGGCATCCATCTAAAATTACATTACATGACATTCATAAATATACCTTTTAAGGATTTATTTTAAAAATAAATGCAAATAAAAATCGAAAATTTTGGTTGATATTTTCCTTATGGTTTGCAAATTCTCGGAGATATTACAAAACAAATGAATAATGCCACAGCGTATTATTTATATCTTCGTCAGTTTGACACGCTTGTAATGTAATTTTTAAATTTAATTGTGTGACGGGTTAAATACAGTTTAATAACAAACCGCAACCGCCAACGAATGATCAATGCAGGTCAACAAGACAAATCAATAGATTTTTTATAAATAGTATGTCGAATTATATAAAATAGTGAATAAAGAATAATGTTGTGGTCACTGACCTGTTAATATTTAACTCCTACGAGTTGCTTCCGTCGGGTTATAACCCATTTCATCCTATGTTCTTCCCCAGGGTTCAACAACCCTCTTAACAAATAACTATCTACATGTTAACTATTGTTAAAATTTACTAACTATTGTTGACTATTATTAAATATAAAAACCTACGTAAGTAAATGTTACTCGTTACTCCCTAGAATAGCCATTCATCGTTATTTTTCAGTATCATTTTTAAAATATACAGTCACCAATTTTCTTAAAGTCACGATAGCCGAGTGGTTGGGTGGTCGGAATTTCGAGTCATTAGACACGAGTTCGATCCCTAGTTGGCAGGCTGGGACCAATGGGTTTTTCAAAAACTTATGTATGAATTATATCGTTGGCTTGGACATAAATACTGTGACAGGCTCACCACCTGTCACGTTGTCCGGAAAACATCTTCGGTGAATAATCAGTCGAAGGGACTTAATTATCTAGACTAGTCCTCTGTCACGAATTTGATTCTAGGGGGAAACCTGTGTCCAGCTGCAGAATACGCGAGTCAAGATATCTTTAAAAGATACTACACTACACTCTGACCCATTGCGGCTGCCAATAAGGAAAGTTAAAGAGAAACAGTGTGATTGAGGGCTATGAGATATTCAATTTTAGTCCTCAGGTGTCGACACAACTGTAACCATCGTCCTTTAAAGCTATCCAGGTGTTTTGTGCTACAGTAAACGATTTATCATCACATGAATTTACAGCTCGTTTTTTCTGCCAAAAAATTAAATTTTCAGAGGGCTTTGTGAAAATTTTTTCTTGTTTTAGTGGCCTTTTATGACATCCACGGGAAGAGGATGATTAGAATTATTTTCGCTATGAATAATTGGGCGAGAAAAAGAAAATAAGCCTGTCAGCCGTGTCTTTCTGATAAGCAGAGAGTACTTCTGTGAAGATATCGATAGGGAAGGGCACTCGTGACACAAGTCGCTTAGTTGGAATGGATAATGGGAATACTATAATGTTGTTTAGCATAGTTACTATCCTCTTTAAAAAAATCCCATTAACAGGTGAGACAAAGAAAAACAGCATCCTACAAGACGTACTTTCGTCTTTACGCGTATATTGTTTAGTGTTCTGTAGCACAGAACGTCACATACCTAAAGAATATTAATACGATGCAACGAAGTACATAAATGATTTAACACGAGCTTACACGAAACTCGTAATTATCCTTGTAGTCGTACGAGTGAGTCGTGGGGTTTCAAAAGCCTGTGAAGCTCGGGACTCGGTGGCTGCGCATGTGACCTATGAGATCAGGAGACAAGCCATTTAAGGGCCGGCGCCGTACCCTGTCGTTTCGCAAGCGTTGCAGTGTAGCCAATTCATGTGCAGCCACACTTACGCGATTCTAGAGCGCTGTCTGTACACTTAACGCGCGTAGGAAAGTTTCAAATAGCATTCCGTGTCTAACTGGGTTGCCGATAAAACTAATTGATGCTATAAAGCTAATTCACTTTTATTCCTTTAACAATTATTACTTTTTATCAATAAATGTTATTTTATCTAATAGATAATCTAATAAATTGCATTCATTGCTTGTTAGCTTTTTTTTCAATTTTATCGAGATAATGATTTGTGTTTATTCAAATTATTCAATTAAAATTATAAAAATGCGATAAAGTCACGATAGCCAAGTGGTGGGGTGGTCGGAATTTCGAGTCAAGAAACCCGAGTTCGATAACTAGTTGGCAGGCTCGTTCCAATGGGTTTTTCAAAAACTTATGTACGAATTATATCGTTGGCTTGGACATAAAGACGGCGACGGGCTTACCACCTGTCACGTTGTCCTGAAAATATCTTCAGTGGAAAGTGGGTCGAACTTATTTGTCTAGACTAGCCCTCTGTCTACCCCTGTATTGGGATTTGTGTGAAGATATTTATTATTTTATTTATTATAAAATATACAGTCACCAATTTTCTTAAAGTCACGATAGCCGAGTTGTTGGGTGGTCGGAATTTCGAGTCAAGAAACCCGAGTTCGATAACCAGTTGGCAGGCTCGTACCAATGGGTTTTCAAAACTTATGTACGAATTATATCGTTGGCTTGGACATAAAGACGGCGACGGGCTTACCACCTGTCACGTTGTCCTGAAAATATCTTCAGTGGAAAGTGGGTCGAACTTATTTGTCTAGACTAGACCTCTGTCTACCCCTGTATTTGTGTGAAGATATTTATTATTTTATTTATTATAAAATATACAGTCACCAATTTTCTTAAAGTCACGATAGCCGAGTTGTTGGGTGGTCGGAATTTCGAGTCAAGAAACCCGAGTTCGATAACCAGTTGGCAGGCTCGTACCAATGGGTTTTCAAAACTTATGTACGAATTATATCGTTGGCTTGGACATAAAGACGGCGACGGGCTTACCACCTGTCACGTTGTCCTGAAAATATCTTCAGTGGAAAGTGGGTCGAACTTATTTGTCTAGACTAGACCTCTGTCTACCCCTGTATTTGTGTGAAGATATTTATTATTTTATTTATTATAAAATATACAGTCACCAATTTTCTTAAAGTCACGATAGCCAAGTGGTGGTCGGAATTTCGAGTCAAGAAACCCGAGTTCGATAACTAGTTGGCAGGCTCGTACCAATGGGTTTTTCAAAAACTTATGTACGAATTACATCGTTGGCTTGGACATAAAGACGGCGACGGGCTTACCACCTGTCACGTTGTCCTGAAAATATCTTCAGTGGAAAGTGGGTCGAACTTATTTGTCTAGACTAGCCCTCTGTCTACCCCTGTATTGGGATTTGTGTGAAGATATTTATTATTTTATTTATTATAAAATATACAGTTTTTTTTACCTTTTAAGACATTGATATTGAAGTTTTAATCTAATCTTTGTAGTATTAAATTAGTTACTAAAAAAATAGTTATTCATTGAAGGATGCTTCTTTCATAGTTAAGATTATCCATAATCGTTTCGCTCGTATTCTCATAGATCTGCTTAACTTTTTCTACTACTTTTCGAGATGGTTATCCTCAGTTGCGATTTTTTATTGTGATTTTTAATGGCTTTGCAACAGATCATTTTCATTCTTTATACTGATGTGTATCGTAAAATAATCAAATAAAATTTAAAGCTCGCGTCATACGTCACTTTACGGGTCGCTTTTTATCATTATTTTACGTTCCGAATATTTTGATCGCGACCGGTTTTTCACGTTTTACGCACGATAACTTATTGTGTCGATATGAACAACCTGATCGAATAAAACTTGAAAGCTATAAAATTAATTTCAATATTCGTTAATGTTTTTAGTGTCACAGAGAAAGGCATATTAGGCGCAAAACTGTAAAAATTACAAAAGATTAACAGGAGTGGTACGAGATGGGATCATTTTCAAGGGGTCTAACATATAATAATTGAATAAGTGCTGTACATACAGTAATAGTGTACATATACGTAACATGTCAATAATAAATGCACTATTGTAAAAAAACACGTGTTCATACATTGAGTTTTATTTGATAGTCACTGTTTATAATGTAAGTTCCTAAAATAGGTAAGGAAGAATACCTCAGTGAATAAGCGTTTTGCCAGTAAAAATAGAATTATCTTTCTTTCGAAAGACTAGCGAATATAGTATTGAAGGGATTTTTATAACTCACCACTCGATTAAAAGTCTGTTTTTCAGCAAGTGACGCAAGTCATGCTAATCGATTTTTTTTTCAATTGCGTCTCATCACTTGGATTGGATGACAAATGAACTAACCTTACCTGAAGACTACTACACCCCGTAGACTTCGTTTCGTAAAATCTATAACTTCAAAAAAAGTCACTATAGCCGAGTGGTTCGATCATTGAAATTCCAGTCAATAGACCGAGTTAGATGCCCAGGTGTTTACAAATTTTCGATCTGTTTACCCCTGTATTACCGTGAATATTTTTTACAACTTCGTCGAAACAATCGAAAAAGGTACGCTTCGGTATATTTAGTAAATGAAATCATCACAATTCGTTATCGTACATATCCTGGTGGCTTAACTACTGGTGACTTAACTACTGTTAGCCTCAGATATGGGAGAAAATGTGATACTAATCCAGAGGAATCCTAGGCGCTAAGAAATAAATCTAGCACCAAAAATATCAAGCAAATAATTTGCCTCTAGTTGAGATAAACAGACTAAAAAATATTCTATTGCATCATACCATGACAGGTTGTCCGCCTTTCATTGCTCCTCTGACATTGTACACATTGTGCACAAATGTTAAACTTGTTTATTATTAATCTTACCATCGCCTCCCGTGTCAGTTAGTATCTACATATAAAATTATATCAAGTCACGATAGCCGAGTTGTTGGGTGGTCGGAATTTCGAGTCGAGTGACCCGAGTTCGATCCCCAGGTGGCAGTACCAATGAGTTTTTCAAAAACTTATGTACGAATTTCGTCGTTGGCTTGGACATAAAGGCGGCGATGGGTTCACCACCTGTCACGTTGTCCCGAAAATATCTTCGGTGGAAGGTGGGTCAAAGGGACTTAATTGTCTAGACTTGACCTCTGTCTACCCCTGTATTACCGTGAATATTTTTACAACTTCGTCGAAACAATCGAAAAAGGTACGCTTCGGTATATTTAGTAAATGAAATCATCACAATTCGTTATCGTACATATCCTGGTGGCTTAACTACTGGTGACTTAACTACTGTTAGCCTCAGATATGGGAGAAAATGTGATACTAATCCAGAGGAATCCTAGGCGCTAAGAAATAAATCTAGCACCAAAAATATCAAGCAAATAATTTGCCTCTAGTTGAGATAAACAGACTAAAAAAATATTCTATTGCATCATACCATGACAGGTTGTCCGCCTTTCATTGCTCCTCTGACATTGTACATATTGTGCACAAGTGTTAAACTTGTTTATTATTAATCTTACCATCGCCTCCTGTGTCAGTTAGTATCTACATATAAAATTATATCAAGTCACGATAGCCGAGTTGTTGGGTGGTCGGAATTTCGAGTCAAAACCCGAGTTCGATCCCCAGGTGGCAGTACCAATGAGTTTTCAAAACTTATGTACGAATTTCGTCGTTGGCTTGGACATAAAGGCGGCGATGGGCTCACCACCTGTCACGTTGTCCCGAAAATATCTTCGGTGGAAGGTGGGTCAAAGGGACTTAATTGTCTAGACTTGACCTCTGTCTACCCCTGTATTACCGTGAATATTTTTACAACTTCGTCGAAACAATCGAAAAGGTACGCTTCGGTATATTTAGTAAATGAAATCATCACAATTCGTTATCGTACATATCCTGGTCTTCTACTTGTGGCTTAACTACTCGTGACTTAACTACTGTTAGCCTCAGATATGGGAGAAAATGTGATACTAATCCAGAGGAATCCTAGGCGCTAAGAAATAAATCTAGCACCAAAAATATCAAGCAAATAATTTGCCTCTAGTTGAGATAAACAGACTAAAAATATTCTATTGCATCATACCATGACAGGTTGTCCGCCTTTCATTGCTCCTCTGACATTGTACACATTGTGCACAAATGTTAAACTTGTTTATTATTAATCTTACCATCGCCTCCCGTGTCAGTTAGTATCTACATATAAAATTATATCAAGTCACGATAGCCGAGTGGTTCGATCATTGAAATTCCAGTCAATAGACCGAGTTAGATGCCCAGGTGGCAAGCTCAACAAATAGGTTTACAAATTTTCGATCTGTTTACCCCTGTATTACCGTGAATATTTTTACAACTTCGTCGAAACAATCGAAAAGGTACGCTTCGGTATATTTAGTAAATGAAATCATCACAATTCGTTATCGTACATATCCTGGTCTTCTACTTGTGGCTTAACTACTCGTGACTTAACTACTGTTAGCCTCAGATATGGGAGAAAATGTGATACTAATCCAGAGGAATCCTAGGCGCTAAGAAAATCTAGCACCAAAAATATCAAGCAAATAATTTGCCTCTAGTTGAGATAAACAGACTAAAAAATATTCTATTGCATCATACCATGACAGGTTGTCCGCCTTTCATTGCTCCTCTGACATTGTACACATTGTGCACAAATGTTAAACTTGTTTATTATTAATCTTACCATCGCCTCCTGTGTCAGTTAGTATCTACATATAAAATTATATCAAGTCACGATAGCCGAGTTGTTGGGTGGTCGGAATTTCGAGTCAAGAAACCCGAGTTCGATCCCCAGGTGGCAGTACCAATGAGTTTTCAAAAACTTATGTACGAATTTCGTCGTTGGCTTGGACATAAAGGCGGCGATGGGCTCACCACCTGTCACGTTGTCCTGAAAATATCTTCGGTGGAAGGTGGGTCAAAGGGACTTAATTGTCTAGACTTGACCTCTGTCTACCCCTGTATTACCGTGAATATTTTTACAACTTCGTCGAAACAATCGAAAAAGGTACGCTTCGGTATATTTAGTAAATGAAATCATCACAATTCGTTATCGTACATATCCTGGTCTTCTACTTGTGGCTTAACTACTCGTGACTTAACTACTGTTAGCCTCAGATATGGGAGAAAATGTGATACTAATCCAGAGGAATCCTAGGCGCTAAGAAAAATCTAGCACCAAAATATCAAGCAAATAATTTGCCTCTAGTTGAGATAAACAGACTAAAAATATTCTATTGCATCATACCATGACAGGTTGTCCGCCTTTCATTGCTCCTCTGACATTGTACATTGTGCACAAATGTTAAACTTGTTTATTATTAATCTTACCATCGCCTCCCGTGTCAGTTAGTATCTACATATAAAATTATATCAAGTCACGATAGCCGAGTTGTTGGGTGGTCGGAATTTCGAGTCAAGAAACCCGAGTTCGATCCCCAGGTGGCAGTACCAATGAGTTTTCAAAAACTTATGTACGAATTTCGTCGTTGGCTTGGACATAAAGGCGGCGATGGGCTCACCACCTGTCACGTTGTCCTGAAAATATCTTCGGTGGAAGGTGGGTCAAAGGGACTTAATTGTCTAGACTTGACCTCTGTCTACCCCTGTATTACCGTGAATATTTTTACAACTTCGTCGAAACAATCGAAAAAGGTACGCTTCGGTATATTTAGTAAATGAAATCATCACAATTCGTTATCGTACATATCCTGGTCTTCTACTTGTGGCTTAACTACTCGTGACTTAACTACTGTTAGCCTCAGATATGGGAGAAAATGTGATACTAATCCAGAGGAATCCTAGGCGCTAAGAAAAATCTAGCACCAAAATATCAAGCAAATAATTTGCCTCTAGTTGAGATAAACAGACTAAAAATATTCTATTGCATCATACCATGACAGGTTGTCCGCCTTTCATTGCTCCTCTGACATTGTACATTGTGCACAAATGTTAAACTTGTTTATTATTAATCTTACCATCGCCTCCCGTGTCAGTTAGTATCTACATATAAAATTATATCAAGTCACGATAGCCGAGTGGTTCGATCATTGAAATTCAGTCAATAGACCGAGTTAGATGCCCAGGTGGCAAGCTCAACAAATAGGTTTACAAATTTTCGATCTGTTTACCCTGTATTACCGTGAATATTTTTACAACTTCGTCGAAACAATCGAAAAAGGTACGCTTCGGTATATTTAGTAAATGAAATCATCACAATTCGTTATCGTACATATCCTGGTCTTCTACTTGTGGCTTAACTACTCGTGACTTAACTACTGTTAGCCTCAGATATGGGAGAAAATGTGATACTAATCCAGAGGAATCCTAGGCGCTAAGAAAAATCTAGCACCAAAATATCAAGCAAATAATTTGCCTCTAGTTGAGATAAACAGACTAAAAATATTCTATTGCATCATACCATGACAGGTTGTCCGCCTTTCATTGCTCCTCTGACATTGTACATTGTGCACAAATGTTAAACTTGTTTATTATTAATCTTACCATCGCCTCCCGTGTCAGTTAGTATCTACATATAAAATTATATCAAGTCACGATAGCCGAGTTGTTGGGTGGTCGGAATTTTCGAGTCGGGTGACCCGAGTTCGATCCCCAGGTGGCAGTACCAATGAGTTTTCAAAACTTATGAACGAATTATATCGTTGGCTTGGACATAAAAGGCGGCGATGGGCTCACCACCTGTCACGTTGTCCCGAAAATATCTTCGGTGGAAGGTGGGTCAAAGGGACTTAATTGTATAGACCAGACCTCTGTCTACTCCTGTTTTGGGAATTGTGTGAAGTTATTTATTTATTTATTTATTTATTTATTTATTTTATATTATAAACTAGGTTTACTCCCGCAGCATAAGTCGAACCACAATGATATGTATAATGTAGCCATATAGACTGTATATTTTAATATACTATGCATAAATGTCAGTTTTCGTAGTTTTCTTACTTTTTATATGTAAGTAGGCACGTACCGACGTCGATATTGCAACCCATAACACACAAAATTGCAAAAGGTTCATACTAGAAATTAAGATGCGACAATTCCTATAATTACACTGGCTGACTATTTCCTTCAATCCGGAACACAACAATTTTAAATTGTGGTACTGACCCAGACGATTTTTAGGTAACTTTGTAGCTTAAAATTAATTTTTAAATCGGATTTTTGTATGCGGAGTATTGAATACAGAAGAGAGAGACAAACCATCATATTTGAAATCAGACCACCAAGTTTTAAAGATTTTTTCAATAAGTAACATGCAAATCAAATAAAATTTTAGGTAGTTTAAAAAATTATGAACAAAATGAATTCCTGACGGACAAATTGTCAAAAGTACATACTCATTATGACTGTGGCGTTAATTTTTAAGTATAAGTACTTGAAACTTCCATTATTTCTAGTGACTAAAAGCATTAAATGGCATGTTAAAGTACATAATGCGCTTTATGAAGTGGAACATTACGCCTATTCTGCTTTGGAATAAGGGGGAAAAGCGTGCATCACCACATGACGTCTCGTAGACTGGCCACCGGCAGCGATCGCTTTACGGCAAAAATAGGAAATACATTTCCGGATATTATGTTTCCTAAGCTAATTATGTTTTATCTACTGCACTATCTCTTATATATTATAATTATCTTATTAAAGTTAAAGTAGCTGTCAATACATGCGAAACTCAAAACTGGGGTCAAATGTTTTCTTTTATATATTTTTAAAGATATGTTAGTGCAGAAGAATGTCCGCCACGTTGCTCCATCGCGAGAAAACGACATATTCTTCTCAAACTTGGCTTACTCACTCTACTTTTATACTATCGCTGCTTCTTTTAAGTTAATACTAGAGCTGTCTGAGGTCTGGAAAGTTTTGCAGTTTTTCTGGGAATCTTTCCTGGTTCTTTTTAGGCAAGAGCAAGATTTTTGTGTATTGCGTTGATTTTAAATAGGCGCCTAAAATATGTTGTTTAAAGTAACTTTATAAATGAAATATAATTTTCATTTACACCAAAATAACAATAAAGGATATTTGAAGACCATAAGTAATATTAGTAGCTTTATCACTAAAGATCTCTTTCAGGGAACCTTGTTGTAACTACACACTATAACAAAGTGTGTATAAAATGGATAAAAAAACTGATAAAAATATCATAATAAATAACTAGCTTAAAATATGTTCGTATTTATATTAAGAAAAAAAATATATACATTATTTATTATTCGTATTTACATAATTTAATATAAATGAATACAAGTTAATTCTAAAACTCGAAGTAACTAAAAAATAAAGACTTGAAAGCGTTTAATTAGTAAATTAATATTATTTTATTAATCACTATCAAATTATAACACTTTCTAAAATATTGTTTCACTTTCTAAAATGATAATTAGCTGTCATCAAACTTGATTGAGGGCATTCTGCTTGGTAGTATTACCAAGAGCAACATCATGCTTTTCGCGACTTTGCTATTGACTGTTCCGCTAGCGTATTTACCAATAGTACTTGCGAAATTAACAATTTTATTTGTCCAACATATTAAGGGACACGTATATTTCTATAACGCACAGAATCTTATCGCGTTATAGGCAAGTGTCAGGTGGTAAGTTAGGGATTTTTCTCAAAAAACACTTTCCAAGCGTACATAGATATCCACCACGAGTACATAGATGGATATAGAAAGTGTTTACTATCCATATCAGCCATATCAGCCACTAGTTAACCCATATTCATAATATGGGTTAACTAGTGGCTGACTAATCACGAAATCTGTCAAAGTACTTAAGATTTGGAGGTGAAATTTGGCATGAAGTTGATTTATGAGTAGGTTACTTCAGCTGAGAAAGAATATATTACCTCATACATACATACAAATGTCTCGTTATGCACATCAGTACGTCTCTTGCACGTTACCGACAGCTTATGTCAGAATTCATGAGTTTCGAAGGCTTTCTTCAAATAAATCTACGATACGAAACTGATTTACTTTGCTGCGAACTATTGTATATTCGCTATTGATTATTCGCCAGATTTTATAGATAAACGCGCATGTCCCTAATTACTATCACAAAGGAATGCTACGCCTCCAGTAAGTGGGTCATGACTTTGTGCATTAGTAAGTGGTCATACATTGCTTTTATTTACACTGAAATTATGTTTTAGTATGGTCCAATCACATAACCAATCATATCTGCTATGACATAGTATAGGCTTGCTCAGATTTACATACATACATATATCATCCATCTTGTTTGACGGGTATACAGATATAACAAATCCGCATGTGTTTGGATCCTCTGAGTACGTCTCACTTCTATCAGACACATTATTTTCTTGAGACACGCACGTTGATTTTAACACCACAACGTTGCCTATAAAGAAATATTACATAAACATCCTAAATAGGTATTAAACATATGACCTTGACTCCACTTTGCATCAAAGTAACATCAAAAATAGAACGTGTTGTATATCTAGATCCATCACACGAACATATATCGCATATCTAGCGTAAGTGAGTCGACAGAGATTCGGAAGCTGATATAGCTCACTGAATGTCTACATGACATTTTATTGTTCGATGTTCATTTAAAGCGATAAGCTCATTAGTAACGCGGTGCGCGTAACATCGGAAACGCAAGCGCATGACAATAGTGCCGACGCACGTAAAAGCTTAGCGTTGTTAATAATCGCAATGCGTTTCTTGTGCATCCAACGTTTTTAGCGATGAATTACTTTCCATTTTAGAGGTTTAATGAATTTTCATGTGCTTGATAGTGAACCGTTGTTTTGATGTGCCGTGTTCTTCTTTACAGCCCTAGTGCTCTGCCAAAAAACGAGACGACGTTACCAATACGTAATTGCCTAAAAAAAGCAGTCTAATAGTCGAGGTGCCCTCGAAACTAAGTGTTGCGGATTTGAATTTCGAAATATTTACACTCTAGTCATGCATGATCATGACTTCATAATCATGCATGACTTGAGTGTAAATATTATAAAAATTATAATATGTTTCTTGTTTATTTGAACTTTTACAATTATATTTTAAACTAAGTCACGATAGCCGAGTGGTTGGGTGGTCGGAATTTTGAGTCAAGAGACCCGAGATCGATCCACCAGGTGGCAGACTCGTACCAATGGGTTTTTCAAAAACTTATGAACGAATTATATCGTTGGCTTGGACATAAAGACGGCGACAGACTCACTACCTGTCTCGTTGTCCCAAAAATATCTTCGGTGGAAGGTGGGTTGAAGGGACTTAATTGTATAGACCAGACCTCTGTCTACTCCTGTTTTGGGAATTGTGTGAAGTTATTTATTTATTTATTTTATATTATAAACTAGGTTTACTCCCGCAGCATAAATCGAACCACAATGATATGTATAATGTAGCCATATAGACTGTATATTTTAATATACTATGCATAAATGTCAGTTTTCGTAGTTTTCTTACTTTTTTATATGTAAGTAGGCACGTACCGACGTCGATATTGCAACCCATAACACACTTACAAAATTGCAAAAGGTTCATACTAGAGAAATAAGATAGAATGCGACAATTCCTATAATTACATTAGCTGACTATTTCCTTCAATCCGGAACACAACAATTTTAAATTGTGGTACTGACCCAGACGATTTTTAGGTAAAGATGGAGCCTACCATTTAAAGTTTTAGTAGTTTTTTTCTGTCTGGTTACTGGCTTTCGATATCATAGAAAAATTATTAACGTAGTTTGTTTTCGTTGCATTATCGTGCATCTTCGGCAATACATTGTACCTCTTTTATAAATTATTTATGTAAGTTCTGCATATATTTATTTATTTGCATAAATTGAAGTAACTCAACTGTGTTAACATTTACTTTTTTATACCTTTTGTTTCATTTTTTGGTGCGAATTCATCAACATTGTGAGTTAACCGACGTGAAGCCCATTACTTGGCTCTCTGATAAGAATCTATTCCAACCGTTACTTTCAAGTCGTTATTTACCCAATTCATTAGTCAATTTTCCATTCAATTCGAAAGCGATGATACCAAAAATACGTAGTGCGTTCTTTCTGTTTCATATTTTCCAATCTAACAACACCAGGTTTTTATTACACCAGGTTATAAAAATATAAATCTTGGGACAGAAATTCATAAAGTAGCTAATCCATATAATACAATAAGAAAATTAACATCGCTTATCTTTAAAATAAACTATTTGTTTGGTTAAAATGTGTTTAAAATTAACATATTCTCTTTATCTTTTCAGTTGGAAAACGTGCAGTGCTGCTTAGACTTTTTACACGCACAAAAAGTCCAAGGATTAGAACAAGTAACAGCTGTTGACATTCGGGACGCGAAACTCAAAGCTGTTCTTGCTCTATTTTTTGCATTGAGCCGCCATAAACAAGCATCTAAACAAAGAATAACTCCATCTAGCGGCAATGCAACCACAACTGGAAAAAATTCAAGCGAAGATGGTTCTTTAAGTTCAGTGCAACGAATAACAGGTGGCAGCAGCTGTGATGAAATTTTAACTGCATGTGGCAATAACGTCGACATGACGACGTTAACTGCTAACAGGTAAGTCTTATTTTCCATTTATCTGTACATTTTTAAGTATTAATTATTGTGTATTTTTCTAGAAATATATTCTTTTTCTCTTACAATACTTGCAAGTTTTTAAATAGCGCCATCTATCTACAAGAAAGAGAACGCAAGTAATTTTCTCGTTTTCGTTCAGGATTTTTCCGTAAGATGACGCTTTTTACAAAAATAAATTGATTTAATTAAAAAATAAGTGACCGTCTTTTAGTTTACTTATAAAAGTATTTAGATGAGTAATTTAATTATTTGCATATTTAATTTTTTTTCCAATTTTTCTATAATATTATACGTCGTGTCTAATACATTTTTGGCTTACTTATATGAAGTATATCAAACTATCAAATTTTATGATTTTATATGGTTTTTTAAACGACCTGCTTCGACGAGTGGCGTACACACCGGTTTTTATGATGTCGCCATCTCTGAGGTCCCAGATTCGTTTCCTTTGGGTAAATGTAGAAAACACTTCTTCTGCATTTTCCTGGATCCCGATGTTTGTGGTACCTTCTTTATTTCTGATTCCATAAAACAAGTATGCGATGTTGTTCCATCATGTGTGCCACCTGTTCGTTTGCCTCCCTTTTCATAAAAAAAAATTGTAACTAAAATATTGAAAATAAGGTAAAGCCATTACATAATTTATAAATAAATAAATATACTAAATATCTTCACGCAATTCCCAATACAGGGGTAGGCAGAGGTCTACACAATGAATATATATGTATGTATTTATTTATCTATGTATCGTATAAGTATTAATTTATGTATTGTATGTATATTTATGTACATAATGTATCGTACGTATATTTATGTAATATTTTGTTATTTGCCTCATTATTTATGATCTATATCCCTTTATTTAACTGCACTGCTAATACATTTTATTTCTGTTTAGCCTGATGGCTATCTGCTAGAGAATGCCATTTGGCATTAAGTCCGCCATATGTACTACACTGTGCATTGAAGCTTAAATAAATAAATAAATAAATAAAATTAAGTCCCTTTGACACACATTCCACCGAAGATATTTTCGGGACATAATTTGTTAATTGTCAAAAGTGCTCCTTACTTTCGGATCAAAACAATATACATGATGATAATGATGATGGTGAAGGTGATGGTGATCCCTATCTAAGTATTTTTATTTCTTCATAAAAATATTTTTTAAAATACTCTATTCGTAACTAATAGGTATAAAGAAATAAATGCGAGACAAAACATAAGGAATTGCAATGGTTTTATAATTTAAACAGGTAGGCCAAGTCTAGTCTAGAAATCTTGATTTTGTACATAAAACGATATGCTGAATTTCAATAATGTTTCGGTTGTGGACTGATGATGGACATTGGACTTTTACTGGCACGTACGATGATGATCATGAAAGTAGTTCTAAAAAAAGTTTTTTGTGCTGTTTGTAATTGGCCGGTTCAGGTATTATGTAATAGATCATATATTACATAATACCTGAACCGGCCAATTTTAAATGAATAAAAATGATTTAGTAAAATCGATCTCCGGTCATTTTTACATATTTTCTGTCCGCCACAGGTAGTCAGTCCTACAAAGAAACTTTAATACCTTTTCGCGACAAATCTCGAAAAAAACAATTGTTACGTTTAAGAACTTAACAAGTAAGACTCAAACTGAGTCGGTTGAAGTCCGGGAATTTGCCAAAAGTCTTTGACGGAAAAATTTTATGTTTAACTACACATATTATAGCCACTTAGTGAATATTGAGAAGCCTTGGTTGTTTTATGAGATTTTCTTCGATCTTTTTAAAACTACTTAAATAGAGATAGGCTATATAACTATTAGGACCACTTATGTTGCAGTTTTTTTATCAGAAGTTTCAAAATTTCTACAGAAACGGGCTCATGTCACCGTTTACGAAATGCCAACAAGTGCCAATGTCAAAGAATAAAAGGGCTTATACAGTCCCACTATAATGTAAAAATCATCATAACATAAACAAAGTATGTAAAAAGTATTAGCTAAGTAAGTCTGCATTTCTTGACTTGACTTTGAAAAATAATAAGATTAACCGAATTAATTTGCAATTTTTTGAAGGATTTCATGAAGAACCCAATCGTCATATTCTATCTATGTACTGATCTATGTCTATGTCTATCTATTTAGGTAATTCGGAAATTTATCCTAGTAGAATTCTATCGCAGGCAATAAAATTTCTAAAATCATAAAGATTACAAGCTAAAGTTGTATCCAAGTAGATTTAATAAGTTCAATGAAAACCTATTAAGTTCACACAATGAACTATTTTAAGTTTTGTTCATTTTTATCACTATTTTTATTATTTTTGTTCTTCCTTACTTCTATAGAGTTGCAGATGTATTGTTTGTTTTCCGACCTCCTCGTATGTTTAGTCTGCGGATAATTTGGAACAGTCTATTTTTAAACCGTAAACCTTTTTTTCTTTAGACTACCTTTTGTTTACATTAAGTTAAGATTTTGTTTGATAATGTAGTTGCACCTATACCAATCAGTAAAAGAGTTTTACAAATTTTCTTTTATTTATATGGAAATCGCATTACTGATTTAATTTCGTCCATGGCACTTTAAAATTCTATCCCAATTTAATTACAGACTCTTTATTTGTCTTCTTGTAGTTTTATTTACTGTTTCCAAACTAATGTGCCACCAAGATCCAAGTGATAGAACTGACTAAAAAGGAATCTTGACAAGTTATGAAGTTACTTTGAAGTGCATCTAAATTAATATAAGTCCATTAATAACATGCGAATGAGTTCTCGTTGCAGCGATTTCTCAACGAGCCGCAGCGACAGAAGTCGCTAACGCAACGCGGTGCGAAACGCAAATTAGTCATTCGAGGGGGGACGCTTTATTTTTAATAATGTTGATTGTGACAAATGACCTTTCTAATCGTTGTAAGCGATACATTTTAGTAAATTAGCATTTTAAGCCTATTTACTTACTAAAGATCAGGGCATTACGTCGGCCTCTCCCGTATGTAAGTGTTTGCCATAAACAGCACGCTTGAAAAGTGGATTGGCGATCGCAATTTAGACACCATGGCTAAGATACCCAGTTTATCGCGGCTAAGATATCCCGTCGTCTGCGTATTACTACTACGTACTGCTTACTAAATCTAAATATTTGCGAAGCAGAACAAATCTATAACTACCGCTATAGGAAACCTGTGTCTGCTTATTTCATATTTTTATTAAAATTACTAACCTACTCTGAAATTATTAAATATTCCATAACCATGCAAATTGATGCTCCGAAACTATAAAAAATCATGAAATGTATTTTAAAATTTAAATTACCATCTAAATAACACGACCAACCTTTTTTTCCAATGCCGTAAGTAGTGAAAGCCCTGTAGTAGCTAACTTTATAAATATCCACGCGCTCCGAGTTTATTCCTCTCTGGAAGGGATTTATAACCCGACTAAATTATAACATACACAATCAACTGAACGTTGTCTTACAAATCGTAGTGCAATCGTAAAAGTGGTGGTGAAATTGAAACGGAAGATCGGAAATGCCCACCGCGAAGGCCATAATTCTTGTTTACTGCACCTACTTCGACGGATGCCCAGCGACATACTATTTTTGTCTATAGCGCCCTCTATTGGCGAGTTGCCGAGATGATGTTCGTCATTATGGGTTTACTCACGTTCTATGTTTGTAAACAAAGAGTTCCAAGTTCCGAGAAAGATGCAATTTCATGCTGCAACTTAGTGTTACAGAAGTCAGAAATAATGCATTATGCCATTGAGTCTAAAAAAAGAAAAAGTAGGTAAATAAAATAAATAAACATAAATATCTTCACGCAATTCCCAATACAGGGGTAAACAGAGGTTTAGTCTAGACAAATAAGTCCCTTCGACCCACCTTCCTCCGATGATATTTTCGGGACAACGTGACAGATGGTGGGCCCGTCGCCGTCTTTATGTCCAAGCCAACGATGTAATTCGTACATAAGTTTTTGAAAAACTCATTGGTACGAGCCTGCCACCTGGGGATCGAACTCGGGTCTCGGGACTCGACATTCCGACCATACAACCACTCGGCTATCGTGACTTATTATTAAAAAGTAGCCTTATATATTATTTATTATGTTCTTGTTTTATGTAACCAATAACGAAACATGTCTCCTATTGTTCTCGTGGGTCCTTTTATAGGTGTACGAGTACATATGAATACTAACTGACGACGAGAATTATATATAACACATATCTAATCCACAGTTGGTCGGTTTTATGACCTATCAATGAAATTAAAAATTCCTCTAAATGGATGTATCATAAGTAAAATATTATGATGGCATTTCAATAGTTTCATGACTAAAAAAATATTTTGTAACTTCTTAAACTTTTTGTTTGTTTTTAAGAAATAGTTTTTAAAAATGACATTGCTTGTTAATTAAATATGTGTTAGTAAAAAGTATGTTTTAATTAATGTTGACTAAAGTTTAATACCTTTACAAACATAACTAAACAAACAATTGCTTTTCTTTTTTGGTTATTTTATGTATTATTGCCCTTCGGTTTAATAAATGCAAAGACGACTATTTGTAGTCAACAGATATCCACTCATACAATACTATAATGATAAGCATTCTGTTTAGAAATTCAAATTTCGTACAGTTGACAATATCTCAATTACGTGAAAAACTTGTAAATACTGTTAGTAATATTATGTAAGACATGTCGATGTTTCGAATTTATTTATTTCGGTATGGTTTTATAATGAAGAAGTATATTTTAGACATAAAATGTGGTCCTGAAAATATCTTCGGTGGAATTTGGGTCAAAGGGACTTAATTGTCTAGACTAGACCTCTGTCTAACCCTGCATTGGGAATTGCGTGAAGATATTTATTTATATTTTATTTATTATTTCCCATACTTGTCTAATTGTAACACGAGTCCATCTGGACGATTCAACCGATTTTGTTATTATTTTTTTTTCTACTAAAATTGTTAGGTTTGGATAGAAGCTAGGTTTGAATATTCAAATTTATTTTTAAATGCTGCATTTACGCACGCGTCCTTTAGTTACTCTTAAATTATTTAAAACTTTAAAATATTAACAAATTTAACTGCAAATAAAGAATTTTAATAATAAGTATACGCGTCTTTGTTTACCAAAAATACTATCTAGGTATCGCATGTCATAACTTTTCGGAATAATCAGCGAGGGGAAATGAGATATAAAACAGGCAAGTGCAGTGGGTCTCCTCTCCCTTGCCTAAACAAATGCAAACTCGCAAGATACTTCTTCGCGTAGGTATTCTGTAAGCCAGTGGTATTCAACCGGTCGAGCCGGTTCAATCATGCAGCACCAAACCCGCCTCTTGGCTCTAACACAGTAGAAACAATCGAGCTCGATATCTACTGCATCATAAGTAACAAGATTTGGATTATTTTGTCAAACTTCTATTTTTGGACTGACCGGTTCATTTAGTATCACTTATTAAAAAGTTTAAATTTGTACTTTATGTGGATATTGTAGTGGATTCTATTAGTTACTCTAACGTAAACCTTATCATTATATTGGTAATAACGATGTCTTTTCACAAGTTCCACAAGTTAAACATAGATTGAACATTATTCCCATACATTCATATTTTTAAATTGCTTCAAATTTTCGTTTTAGTGGAAGGTAACATTTTGGCTTCCTGAAGTCAATATTCAAGATATCAATAAGTGCGCTATA
This sequence comes from Sericinus montela, assembly GCA_029286605.1. Lineage (NCBI taxonomy): Eukaryota > Metazoa > Arthropoda > Insecta > Lepidoptera > Papilionidae > Sericinus > Sericinus montela. Next base: position 7,249,567 of record JAGSMR010000021.1, read on the forward strand.
CGCCATAGGTTCACTACTCTCAACCCTCTTGACTCCCGGTCAATGCTTCCCTGATTACGCAGACAATACAAGGATGTCACGTCACGCCGGGAGTCCCGAACTGTGCTCACGACAAAAGGCTAACAAGCCATTGTTTGTCATTTGTTGCCACGATGCTTAAATGAATGTGCTTTAGCTGGCGCGTCTGTAGCTCATCTTCTATTCCTATGAAACGCGTGTTTTGTTTATGTTACATTAGTACCTGCTGATGTTGAATAGTATGGCTCAGTGAGGTTGACACTTAAATTGCAATCACAAAGGATCCTAAAGTGAGGATTAGTAAGAAGCGAAAACAAACAAACCACCACCTAATAGACAATTCAATTCTAAATACTGATGGTAAGAGGTCTAGACAGTTTAATAATTTAGGGCTTAATTTTGAAAACATTTCAGGTGGTGATGTCGAATTCTTGCTCTTCATTTCAACATATTTATGATATACAAATATTGAATAAGTTATTGATAAGAGAAAAAATAAACAAAAATGTCTTCACGCAATTCCCAATACAGGGGTAGACAGAGGTTAAGTCTAGACAATTAAGTCCCTTTGACCCACCTTCCACCGAAGATATTTTCGGGACAACGTGACAGGTGGTGAGCCCGTCGCCGTCTTTATGTCCAAGCCAACGATGAAATTCGTACATAAGTTTTTTGAAAAACCCATTGGTACGAGCCTGCCATCTGGGGATCGAACTCGGGTCTCTCGACTCGAAATTCCGACCACCCAACAACTCGGCTATCGTGACTTTTTGATAAGAGCATTTTCATATGTCTGCCGCCTAATAGCATTGAAACTACTGTTGTGTTTCAGATTGAGGTCTAGTGTAATTGCAAATTAAGAGGCATTCCACCTTAGTCATCCGGAATGAGAACTTATCCGTAACCTTCTTCCTTTGAAATGATTTGTAGATGTAGTAGCCATTTACCATCACGTGGATAGTTAACTCGTGTTGCACCGTACTCCAAAAAAAGATCAAAAGTACAGCAAATTCTGCACAATAATGTCAGAGATAATGAATTTAAGTCTTTGCGTACGCTGTTTATCCTTCAGTTGAAAATTGTGAGCAATGTCAAGGTTCTTTAAAATTACTGAAACTTTTAAATAGCCTTAAGTTTTTCTTCAAGCGTGTAACGGGTGGGACACGTTTCATACAATGGGTCTACTTTCCTTTACGGGCTGCTCCTTGTATGGTATCCCCATCGGCACGACGACCGCTCGAATGCCATACATTGAGCTTGATAAATAATCATGAAATTAAATGTCATTATTACATGCTGATGACCCTAATGATAGGGAACTGTATCGAATTGCGTAATTATATATTCAGATTGTCAGCTCTAGCAATCGTATGTAAATTACTGTAACATAATGATAATTGTAATTAAATGAGCTCGAAAAGCGATAAATTTGGGAAGAAAAAGAAACAATGCAAGTCACTGGGAGCATCATTTTCTTTTTGTATCAGTAAGTAAATGTTAATCAGACTAAAAGATAAAATGTTATTTTCGGGATTTGTGCCCTATATTTACTTACTACGTACGTTGACGACCTCCGTGCACTAGTGGCGTACACATTGGTTCTCATGGAGACGCCAGCTCTGAGGTAACGGGTTCGATTCCGAGACAGGTTAGTAATATCTAAAATATTTTTTATATATTATCCATGTCTATACAAAGTGTATAGGTATTAGTTTTGCGATGTTTGTATTATAAATAATATCGTATCGTCTTTGCCAACAGAGTCGCCCCTTATATGTCGTTTCCGCTTGTCATATCCACGAGAGATAAACAAGAAAGATAAGTTTTAAGTTACACGAAGCGTCAGGGAACTAATTAAAATATAAGGGGATGAAACTTGGTTTCAAGCACGCATAGTAACAAGATCATGGGGAAAAGACTGTTAAAAGTAGACCTATGTAAACTATTTTATAGTTTTTTGTAAAATTGTTATTGAAAAAATTCTTCGCAACACTCCGCATGCAAATATAAAAAGGTATATGTTACCTGGTCCGAAGAGAAGAAGAGCACCACCCCCTTCCCACAGATGCGTGCACTAATTCCACTGTATGCACCACCACCACTACACTCAAACCAGGTAACATATACCACCACCGAAAACGCGACACGTGTTTCGCCTCAAAACAAGGCATTATCAAGCGAGTAGACTCTACGATTAGCGACCACAGAGACGACGCCGAGAGATTACAGTGGAATTAGTGCACGCATCTGTGGGAGGGAGGGTGGTGCTCTTCTTCTCTTCGGACCAGGTAACACGTACCTTTTTATATTTGCATGCGGAGTGTTGCGAAGTAATTTTTTCAATAACAATTTTACAATGATTTTCCGCAAAGTAACGCCTGAGTCAATTAACTATAGTTTTTTGTGGTTTTCTTGTAATAGTTATCATATTATTGATACTAAAATATCGGAGTTATTTAATCTTCGAAGCATTGGTTCTACATTATAACAACGTTACAAAATCTAAACATTCCAAAGTACAAAGTCAAAACAAACACGTAACCACCATCGCACTTACATGGAAAACTAGTCCTCCATCCAGCTCAGGATTTGACGGAGCAGGTGGCCAACTGGTCCATTTATAGCACTAGTTAAGTCATCTATTGCAGCTCTGACTACGCTAACTCTGACTTACTTAGATTGACGACCGATATGAGAAAGGGAGGGTTTACAAAGATTACCTGCGAAAACAAAAAGCAATTTTAAGTCATTTTTTTTTTAATTTACGGTAAAAGATGGCCTTTTTTAGTATCCAATATCAAAAAAAAAAATATTTAAAAAATATAATTTTGCTGTCAATTTTGTTACATTATACGCCTATCGCTTTATAAATATTTCGTTGAATCCTCTCCGCGTTATTTTTTCAGCAATGCTAATTTACACGGGATTATCCGGTGTATCCCCCGGATAAGTGAAATTATTACATTTAAAATGAAAAAAAAAAAAAAGGAATGGACATTATATGTACTTTTTACGAGAGATAACTCGGTTAGCAGCCGCCGCGTGTCACGCGCGGTTTGTTTACGTTTCGCCCACTCTTCCATCACTGTCGCCTATCTATACCGTCAACAAACTCTTTACATGTTGTCTCTATAAATAACCAATAAGTATTGTTTACAATATGTGAATATCGAAGATTTAGAGAACTATATCGATGTATTCGTAGTTGGGACGCAAGGAAACGACTGAACCGATTTCGACGGAACTTTCATATGACGGTTCCAGCTTATTCATTAACCAGAGATCATTCGACGAAAATTAACGAAAAAAAAGTTTTGTGCTATTGACATAAGAATAATACGACGCCTTCTCTTCTCGTAATTGTCGTAATTGGCGACTAAGGCTTGTAAATAGATGGATGAATGGTTCGGCGAACGACAGATAGTGGGATACCCATCTCGAAAAGTACCAACACAGAAGCACAGCAATAAAGCAGAGCGATGACCGGCAGCCGTGTCTTCGGTGCGATGCAAACCGGAAATGGCTTTGCAGTGATTATAGCAAATCTTACATAAAGGAAAAAAAGTCACGATAGACGTGTGTTTGGGTGATCGGAATTCGAGTCAACAGACCCGAGTTTGATCCCCATGGCTCGTACCAATCTTCTTCTTTTCTTCAAAAACTTACGTACGATTTATATCGTTCTCTAGGACATAAAGACGGCGATGGATTCCACCTGTCATGTTGTTCCAAAAAATACCTACTCTCGAAGGTGGGTCGAAAGGACTTAATTGTTTAGTCTTCTGTCTACCCCTGTATTGGGAATGGCGTGAAGATATTATTATTTGTTATTTAAATGAGAGGTCTAAGTCCTGCTAAGGACTTTTGTAGTGGAAAGGAAGTAACGGCAAAGTAGAGAAATACCTATTTACTAAAAATTGCATCATGGTCAACTCATATTGGCGTAGTAAACAAAAACTATACACTGTCATTTAGAATGTAAGCCTAGTTTCGTCGACTGAGGTCGTGTGTGGCCGTAAAGTGATACAACTGTGATATTTCCTTTCGCGTTAGAGACTTAATTCATAGAAATGTATACGCGGACGGACGGACGCTTTTTAGCTTTGTAGCATTATATTTGCAATGGCAGTTATCTGTTTCTTTAGGATTTGCTTCTCATTTAAATATACACTATAAATATACTATAAACGAAAAAAAAAATTAAAACAATCTCGATATAATCAATATCAGAAAATAATAACATCGCTCCGTTTTGGATAAGTTAGAGGCGCCATTCCCATATAAAAATTAGACATCCTTCAAAATTGCGTTACGTACCACTTTCTCTTTTCTTTAGGAAACTTCAGTAAAACACGAACAGCGGCGATTCATTTTACGATCGTCTGGGCAGGCATTTGACGGGCCCCTGTTGAAAATCCACTTATTAAACTGCACCTCTTTATGTCCTCGTAAATTACGTATTATGAGTTCAATGCTTCGTTTAATCCCGCCGCGTTGCTTATCCGATACGGATGATGGTGGTGAAATCTATTACAGCTGCGATAAAATATTTTAGACCTAAGTGACAAGTAATGTATAGAGTATAGGTACTGTGAAATTAGTGACCTGACAACTTATATGAAATAAGTCGTACGTTTAATATAAGTTGTCAGGTCACTCGCATATAAAGCACCCTGACCACAAGGCTACCACGTCTAGTCTATTCCATTAATTTTGCCTGCTACCTGGAGATCGAACTCGGGACTGTTGACTCGTAATTCCGACCACCCAACCACTCGGCTATCGTGACTTTTTTTTGACACCTTGGTTACTTTATTGTAATTTTCGCATTTAAATATTAGTCGGGATAGCAGTCTGGTGTCCGATCACTTCGGTAGGCGAGTGACTTAGCAGACTTACTGAGTAGTCGGGTTTCGATTAATTCGTTAGGCGAGTAACTTAGTTTCGATTGAGGGATTAGTGATCGAGCGAGTTCCTAGGATCACAAAATCACTAAAATTGTTAATAGCAATCTATGTTCTAAATTTTACACAAGCTCAACGTTGATAGAAAACATTGCGAGGAAATCTGCATGTTTAAGTAATAAGAATTACAATGTAAAATGACGTTATGTTAATACATATTACGAATAATAAATGTTAAATGAATTAAGTAAAGCTTGTTAACTACTAATTGATAATCGATGTCAATATAATATTACACTAAATGATCGGACAAAGCTGAAAAGTAGTAAGATTTAAATTTTTCATATCATGTGTTATATACCTGATAAACGTTACGAGAAATTTTATTTTTTGGTTTTATTGGTTATTTTTTTATAGTCCTAAAACTAAAATGCAGATAATCATTATCCACTGCTAAAGATAGTTTAGGCCAATCGATATTTAAGTAATTTCGACCTATTATTGTCAATGCGATTGTAATTCTGATAAACACTTGGTTATTTGTAATGGAACCGGCTGACATTATCGATGTCTATGAATTCATAGTGATGCAAGGCCTGTCGACCCACACGCACCCTCTTATTATAATGTGCTATTATGTCTATGCAAGATGGAACTATGAAATAATGCTTTGTCAATTACAATACAATGCTTTAAGTTATTTCATGACATAAAGAAAAAGAAATAAAAATAAAAACTTTAATATGTTAGACACAATTTTTTATGCTTATCTCCTTGAAATAATTGTTGCACTCTTAAATATATAAAAATTTTAATAAAATAAATAATATTAAAATTAAAAAAATCCATAAAAATTCTTCATTTTCACACACGTGTAACCAAGTAGATATTGGAAGGAAGAAATTGTTTACTGCGGTCGTCTGTATAAATTATTTTACCGCAGACGAGGTGAGGGCGGAGGTTGTTTAACAAGATAAGCCGCGAACCCTTCTGTGAGTGCATAACATCATCCCGCTAATGCAAGGGCTCCTCCCTGTCGCAGATGGCACTCGTGCCGTAAGTTTTTCATACGTACCCACTATAGCATTTGCATTCTCTGCATCCCAGCGCGATCACAGTTTCGGAAGGGGCGCAGGCCCTGTATCGTCGGCTGTTCTGTCTATCGTGTGGACGCGATGCTCGCGCGCGCACGCTCCTCGTGCGCCCTTCGTGGTGCGCGCTCCCCGCACCTCTCGCGTCGTATCCAAATCCAACGTGCTCTGTGACAAATTGTGTTAAGGATTATTGTTTATGGTGTGCAAAGCTCGCTTCGTATTTATAGCTCCGAAAACCGTGCTCTATCAGTTTTCTAAGTGGATGCAAAGATAGATAGATCCTTTTTGATGTTTATTTTACTTCTGTATCTGGAGTTAATTCCGAGTTTCCATTCGTTTTGTTTACTCGTTCGTCTGATTCACGTAGAGTTTACTTTGACTCTTGATATAAACCAAAAGAACTTTACTTTTACTTTAATTGCCTACTTCTTGGTGAATATATTTAGCAACTAGGAGATATTATTTTGTTATTTAAACATGTATAAAAACGACTATTGTCTAATGATAATTAATGAACTCAACTACCTAAATGCAATAAGATTCTTATGTATTTGTGTGTATTAGTAGACACTCCATGAATTATTTAATTAAATTAACCATTGTTGTTTATTATCTAATCTTTTGAAATTAGTCTGTTTGGATAGTGATTTAGCTCAATATAGGAGATAAACCTAGATACTTGAGCTAGTAAAGCTTTATTTTGCCTTTTAGTATATTCGCAATCTCAACATGCCATCGTACATTAGGCGAGGTGACTTACAAGTCTCTCGTTTTACTTATTGGCGGCTGGCAGCAGTCGAAGTTCTCAAGTCTCGAGTGAACCGGGCTATCTAGTCCTGCCCACGTATTTTAACTAGACTAGTTTTGCAGCCGGGATAAATCCTTTCCATTTAAAACTCTTAATATAATTACAGAAAATGTTTATTGCAAATAACTTTCGTATATTGATTAAATTGAACTTATACATGTGTTGTTGCATTTGATACTTTATGAGTATAATATGTTCAATAACTATAATTTGTAATCAAGTCAAATTTTCTGAAGTTTTATTACAAAATTCGATCATCAAATCTTTCAATCAAAAATTATATCATTCACAGTATAATATAAAAAATAAACAAAAATTGAACATAAAACTTTCTTTTAATACCTAACTAGCCTAAAAAATAAGTACAGAATAAACCGCCAAGTGCAACAGTTAATGAATGCGATTATATATAATCGCTCAAAATGTTTAGACTACGAGTCTAAATAACCTAAACCACTATTGCTAAACTCCTCAGTAAAGCACTTCCTTCGTCCTTCTTTATCTTCTCAAGCTTATACTTCTTCTTTGCTTTTAACTGGTAAATATTTGACAAATTCATCAGTTCTAATCATTATGCTTTTGTTTTGTTTTTTTTGCATTTCAGTTGTAATATCATCTAAAAACTATACATTCTTTACTATATTTGACATTCATGTTCACAACCAGGCCGGGTTCATGACAGTTCACGAACATTCTTATGTTTTAACCAAATTTGAAACAAACTTTACAATTATAATAATGTCTGTTGCTGATTACAAATGTAAATATGAAGTATCGTCAGAAAGATAATTCACTACAACTCGTTACGTATTTTTATCACCACAAAATTACATAACTTTACTAACAACAATAAAATCATAATGTGTTTCCAGGCGTATTTTATTTTTCTCTTTTTTAGAGTTTCAACGAATATGTATTTTGGAATGGTGCCATACTCTGGACGTTGTTGTTATGTTATTTTGTTTTAACTTCGCTGTTACGAAACTTGTTATTATAATGAATATATATATATATATATATATATATATATATATATATATATATATATATATATATATATATATATATATATATATATATATATATATATATATATATATATATATATATATATATATATATCGCTCTTTTTTAATATTTATTACTCCGCATGTTAATTTTTCTGATATGAATATTTTTTTACGATGTAAAATCGTAACAACTAAATTTTAAGTTTAAAGTGTGTAAATAATTTTAGTCGAATTAACAAAGCTTTCAATTCACACGCCTGACACATTTGAAAGGTATTTCGTTAAACTAATTCCGGAACTTTACCTTTTTTTAAGACACCACAAATAACAGGAATTTCTGATTCGAAGAGATTGTTAGTATGTTAAGAGTTTTCAATATACGTTTATTGCATTAAACCAGTTTGGTGGACCAACCTACATGTGGGTGTGCAAATGTATTGGAGTTCACCGCAATGCAAACAGCCACGATGTAAATCCTTAAGCGAGGCTCGAGTTACAATGCACCTTTCGCATTAGGTGTTGATTTTATTAATGGTGAAAATCAATGTTGCCAAAAGGAAATATTAAACAAATGTAGTAGTAGTAATTTAATAAACAAATACAGGCGGGGATAATAAATATATATCATTCATACATATAAATAGATGATAGTATTTATATACACAATATATGAAATTGCGTAATAAACTATGTTAAAAATGTCGTTTTCTAAAAAAATATCGCAAAGATTACATCGCAGTCTCTATACCGCCGCGGTCGCGGTTAAGTTATTCAGTATAATAAATTTTGAAAGATATTTAAACATTAAACTTAATTAACTTATTAGTGTTGTATTGTAGTGCGTAAAATAAAATCGATTTCATTACGTTACATAAAATTAAGGATTTGTGGTATTATGCTGGTGTTCCGAAACTATCTATGTATCTTTAAAGTTCTTTTTTGTGCTCTTATTGATCAGAATTTTTTTCAACCATATTATTAAGTTAAAAAGAGTTTAAAAAACGCAAGTTTCAACGTTGGTTATGTTCGACAGCTTTGTTTCGTTTGTCAAATTCGTAATAGGAGGGACACGAGGGTGGCCACCCCAAAAGATTCTGCGTCCCCGTCTGTTGGGCACAACAATAGTTCACACGAAATAATCGATATCTCCCACACCAGTGTTGGATCAAGACCCGCTCTGGATATTTTGAATTGTTACGTGCGCCTGCACTATAAGGGCCCGATTTATGTTTACTGTTGATTAAAATATTACACGCAACCGACTTTTTAATATATAATTTTCATATTACATTACATAAAAAAATATAAATATCTTCACGCAATTTTCAATACAAGGGTAGACAGAGGTCTAGTCTAGACAATTAAGTCCCGTCGACCCACCCTCCACCGAAGATGTTTCGGGACCACGTGACAGGTGGTGAGCCCGTCGCCGTCTTTATTTCCAAGCCCACGATATAATTCGTACATAAGTTTTTTCGAAAAACGTTTGGTACGTGCCTGCCACCTGGGGCCCAACCCAGCTATCGTGACTTGTTATATTACATTAATCATTATATAATGATTTCCTATTGTGTAGTTAAATATCGGCCTCGTTAATATTGTGTAGTTTAATATTGACCGTATTATATCGGAATTCAATATACAAACAACTGTTTGTATATTGAATTCCGTTATAATACGGTCAAAACTGTATAACCTTGTGTCAGATAAATGACGCACTGTACATACAAGTTTTAAATTGGGGAAAAAATACACCCTGTAAACAGAGTACAGGTGCTTTTTATCAGTTGACTATATGTGCAAGTAACATATAAATACTTTAATATAATATAATTATGTAAATTTTGTACAAAGCTTGTACAGCAGAAAACCTCAAATAATAAATGTCATGTTTAAAACCCTGCTCCATTTCACTTTTTAACATAAAATTAGTATGCTAATTTTTACCTTGAGTTTCGCTTCACATTCAACCGAGCTTGTGTTAAAATATTTAAATAAGAATAATATTCCAATATCGTCTTTTGCTTTGTAGCAATAAACGCGAGATATGAACTGATAAACTTGTCACAAGTTTATATCAAGTTGCACTCTGTCTGTGAAGCATTAATGTTACTCATATACTCGTAAATATCCACAGTGTTTATGTGATTTGAATAAAAGCAATCTGATATAGTACTATATGATATAGTATAAAGATTGCCGTGTAGTGTTGGACGTGATGTGCGATCACCTTTCTCGACGTGGGTGTAATAATAGGCAAAACTAACGGAAAAGCTTTTATAATCCCAATGGCTGCTGGTATATATAAAATAGCTATTACGAAAATATCGTATCAAAATTTGAAACACCAATGGAGCAGAATGTCTTGTGCTGTAGGTGAAGGGATCCTATCTTGCATAGGACATTTAGAACGTATCATTATTGAACATAAATATAGCAGTCTACAAGTTTCTCCCATTACGATTTCCTCATATAATATACGGCAAAGTTCCTTCGCTTTTGATAGATCATATTTTAAGTTCTTCATAACGTTAGTTCGTCTTGAATGATGTGCAAAAGGGCAAGAGAAGGGGAGTGAGTGATAAATCTGACTTAACGTCGTGAGTCCGCACTACCCTACCCACAGGTACCATGTCTGCCGACGTTAATGAATATATATCGAAGTAGACGAAACGTTTGCTGAACTCTGAAAAACATTAGGAGCTTTCCTTCACATTTTTTATATCTTCTATTTATATTAAAACAGAAATTTAGTCTGAATTTAACGTGTATATAAGAACAGTTAAAAAAATATTAATAAAAATAAGTAAGAGATTTTTTTGCGGTCTTTCCATTACCCATTGCTTGAATTTTTGTTTCTAATATATTTGACAACACAATAGAAAAGGAATTGGCATTTGACTATTCTAGAAAAGATTAGATTATTATAATACAGCGTAATATTTTAAATGGTATAATGATTTAATGATTTTTTTCGTTAGAGAAATTTCACACAATGAGCTTTATTATTGTTATTTAATGGATGGGGATAATGCGCTGCGTAACGTATCGTGCAAGTTATAAGATCTGTTTGAAGTATTCTATTTAAAAGTATTGCATTATGCCTCAACCAGCGACAGGTTGTACAATAAAGCGCTTTTTTAGTTTTCCATGCGCACTTGTATTGTTAATAAATAAAATCTAAATAAAAAAGCTTATTCTTGTCACCTAAATATGTAACATTAGATTAAACGCTTTTTGGCAAATTATTCATTTAAAAATAAAATAATAAAACAAAAAAATAAAAAAAAAAATAAAAAAAAATCTTCACGCAATTCCCAATACAGGGGTAGACAGAGGTCAAGTCAGACAATTAAGTCTCTTTGACCCACCTTCCACCGAAGATATTTTCGGGACAACGTGACAGGTGGTGAGCCCGTCGCCGCCTTTATGTCCAAGCCAACGATGAAATTCGTACATAAGTTTTTTGAAAAACTCATTGGTACTGCCACCTGGGGATCGAACTCGGGTCTCTCGACTCGAAATTCCGACCACCCAACAACTCGGCTATCGTGACTTAGAAAGAATACAAAATAGGAAAACAATGTAACAAACAGGCATTGTGCTTAAAAAGGCTAGGTAGAAGAAATAGATAAATATATCGAAAACACATTTTATTTTTTTAGCACCTGCAATCTCTGGAATATTGGCACATATTAAATTTTTTCTAATTTTGTATATGACGCTTTGATTCTGATAAACGGTAATTAATGTTATAAAATGGAGTCAGAAAAAGTAAAGACCTTAGAGTCTCTTGCATAATCTTCTTTGATTGTTGTAGTTTTTGATGTTCATGATAGCTTTAAATAACATATAACAGAATAACAATAATTTGGCTTTAAAATACATAAATTGTTTTTTTTTGCTACTACTTAACAGTCACGATAGCCGAGTGGTTGGGTGATCGGAACTCGAATCAAGATACCCGAGTTCGATCCCCAAGACTCGTTACCAATGGATCTATTCAAAACTGATGTACGATTATCGTTGGCTTTGGACATAAAGACGGTGACGGGCTCACCACCTGTCACGTAGTTCCAAAAATGTCTTCAGTGGAAGGTTGGTCGAAAGAATTTAATTGTCTACCCCTGGATTGTGCATGGCGTGAAGATATTTTTTATTTATTATATTTTGCTATTACTAATAAAATGTTTCTGTCTCATTACTATTAACAGCATATTTAAATTCCTAATATAGTATTTTTTTTTTAAATTGGTGAATGGGATTTTACCGTCGCTTACTTCTTTTTACTTGCACTGATAATATAGCGCATCCATTCTCCTCACGCCTCCCCATTGCACAAACAAACGCCCTGTTTATAGTCGAGTATTGTATGGCCTTAATTAATTTACTTTTATGAATAGCCTTTGCGTTTTAGATTAACCACAAAAATGCAAAATATACATTACATTTATGTACTTATATCCTGTTATTCAGGTCGCTTGCGTAAGAAACCAGTGCCCAGGTTCGATCCCCGTCGTTTCGATGTTTCGCACTACTAAAATTCCTAAAAGCAATTTTAGTGAAAAAAAAAATATCTTCACGCAATTCCCAATACAGGGGTAGACAGAGGTCAAGTCTAGATAATTAAGTCCCTTTGACCCACCTTTCACCGAAGATAATTTTCGGGACAACGTGACAGGTGGTGAGCCCGTCGCCGTCCTTATGTCCAAGCCAACGATGAAATTCGTACATAACTTTTGAAAAACTCATTGGTACTGCCACCTGGGGATCGAACTCGGGACTCTCGACTCGAAATTCCGACCACCCAACAACTCGGCTATCGTGACTTTAAGTGGTGCCGGCCAAATCATTTGGCTTGGTAGATTTATTTACAATCATGTTTTGAATATGCGTAAACATTTGAGTCCTTATTACAGGATTAACGGTTGATTAGTTCTTAAAAATGTTCAAGCAAGTAAGAACAATCACAGTAATTACGAATAACTACATACTAATGTCGGCTGCCCACTCATTGGAATTTAAATATAACGATCTAATAAACAATCATATTTTGATTTGCTGAATATATAATTGCATAAGTACCGTCAAATAGTAGATGTTCAAACATGTAGCTAATTGTTCTATTGCTGGCATTCTAAGCTAATTATTAGAATTTTTTATTAGCTTACGGCTTAATATATCCTTTTCGCATGTACTATTTATACCAATCGAAACAATAGAATGTGTATTACACATCCCAGTTGCAGCACAGATGTGTCAACTCGCTGGTAATGCTTTGCGGAATAATGGCATGCACTAGAATTATCTTGTGCTTCTGTGTTTCGTACTGTATGTGCGATAACCGGAATCTCACTTGCACCCGTTTTTAATGACTTCATCAAAATACTCATAAAGATTCTATGGGGTTACACATATTCATGGGAGCCTCTATAATCACTTAAGTATTGGGTAATCCGTTTGCTCTTTTACCCCCTTATCCGAAACTGACAAGCATTTGTTTAGACAATGTAGCAGGACAATGATCTGTTTATTGTATGATATCAATCATCATTTACGAGAACAAAATGTCTCTTATTTCAATAACTCTGCGTTTAAATAAGAACCATTGACAGAACTACATAAATCTGTCGTTGTAAGCACAACGGTTACCTTGGACTTGACTTGTTTATTGCTAGAAATTCTCAGACTTCCTTAAAGCACGACCAATGTTGTTTTCAAAGCTTATTGATCATTATGAGCATGAGTGAGTAACTTGTCTTTATGGTCACTGATTATAGAGTAGTCAAGGTTTATTTTCACTTAATTTTTTTTATTTATATTATATTAATTATAAATAGACGACCGTATGACACAATATGTATGTAATGATCCTGCTTTCGACGCTAAGCGTTGCTGGTTCGATTCCCGCTAGAATGAATGTTAAATATGAATGTTTGTACTCGATTTATGAATGTATAAATGTTTATGTAAGTATATTGTACCGTCACTATTACAAAAAGATGGCGATAGGCTCACCACCTGTGATGTTATCCCAAATAAGCTCCGGTGAAAAGTGAGTCGAGAATATTACATTTATAATTTTTAAAACCAATTGGTACAAGCCTGCCACCTGGGGATCGAAATCGGGTCTTTTGCCTCGAAATTTCGACCACCCAACCACTCGGCTAACGTGACTGTCTTCTAAATGCATAATTGTTTATTTATGTAGCCGACCGACTCAACCTTGTTAAAGTATAAGTAGTTGATAAAGTAGTAAGACTAAAAGGATTTTTTTTTTATTTTATCATTAACAGTTCCTTTCTATTTCGACAGAATAATGTTTTTTTTTCATATTTTGCATCATTAAATTTTATTTTTTAATCTACTAAAGTCACGATAGCCGAGTTGTTGGGTGGTCGGAATTTCGAGTCGAGAGACCCGAGTTCGATCCCAATGGGTGGTGGCAGTACCCATGAGTTTTTCAAAAACTTATGTGCGAATTTCATCGTTGGCTTGGACATAAAAGACGGCGACGGGCTCAGCACCTGTCACGTTGTCCCGAAAAATTTCTTCGGTGGAAGGTGGGTCAAAGGGTCTTAATTGTCTAGACTTGACCTCTGTCTACCCCTGTATTGGGAATTGCGTGAAGATATTTATATATTTTATTTATTTAATCTTTTACTATGAACTCTTAACTCAGGACGAAGTTATATCACGGCCTTAAACTACTACTTTATAAATTACCTAATCACTAATTCGCGAGCTATCCATAAAGGATTAATTCTTTATGGACAGCTCGCGAATTAGTGTAAACATTCGTGCATGTTCATACGATCATGTCGACACCGGCTTCCACGAAAAGCATTTCTCTGTTTGACTGCAGGCTGATGCAGCTTAAAGGAACTTGCAGTCTTTTATTTTTACTCATAAAACAGTTTTGAAAATCGAATTTTCAATGTTACTGTAAGAATTTACATTTGTGATATCGGAATTCCATTGCATGTATTCATGTTTGTGGCATCCGATTAAATCTACGGCTAAATCATCTATGTTACTTAATTTGTTTATACCTACCACTTCCCATTACCTTATTCATACGTTCAAAACTAATTTTAGTTTCGAATATGCAAAATAAGAATTTGTTAAACATTAAATAATATCTACAATTATTATCTATGTGGGTATTTATTATTTAAAAATTTCATGTGGTAAAGAATATATGGCCTAAATTAGTAGAAATCAATTTAAACATTTTTGCGTGACTAACAAACGTCCAAAGATACGAACAACTAATATGACCAAATTTTTAATAACTAATTTTTTTCCCAGCTTATAAAAGTCTACTTCTAAACATAATCCTCAAATTATTATATTTTACGAATACCATTATTAACATAATATCACATTTACGAAAACATGCAAAATACATTTTTACGAATTATCATATTTTTCTTTAATATTAGGTTTTGGGAATGCATTACCAATTAAAATGTTATCAATAGTGTACTCGTATCTTTGCAAAAAAACAATATTAATTTTAAGCAGTGGACTTTTTCAGGAAATGACCTGTAAAAGTTCATTACAGGACACAGGACTTTGTTCTAAACCTAATGATTTGGCATAATCTTCTTCTCTTTGCACCTTAGAAGCTGCTGCACGTCACTGGTTTTGTAAATCAGATATTTTTGGAGATAGTTATTCTGCTATCTGTCGATAGTATGTCAATTAAGAGAGTAAGTAAACCTTTAAAAATTTAAATACGGTGAATTGCAATGAATCACACATGAATCTTGATTTAACCCACACGCGCGACATTTGACACCTCACGAATGGACTTAGATCCTTTTACGCGATTTATTCATTGTCATAATGTATTATGTCGATATATCTACAAAAATACATCCGTGTTGGCGTAGGTAAAGCTCTCATGAATTATTTAAACGCATTTATATCTTCACTTATCGCAATTTCTTTCTTTCTTTGGGCATTGTTTCAGAATTTTTTAACGCTGTATTTACAATTTTTGTTTGAAGTTATAAATAAATTATAAAATATGAACTAAGTTTAACATTATGTTAGGAATGAGGCCAGACTGCCCTTTAAAGACGTAATAGACAAGATTCATACCAAATCTATTTACCTAGATGCTCGGTATGTAAATACGCTACACTAATTATTACAAACAACTTCGTCCGAACAGAAATTATAATCTGATAATAAGTCAAATGTTGTAAACTTTTTCATTCTATTTCAAAACATATAACCAATTTAGAAATAATAATCATAATCGAAACCTATTTAAAGATTGAAGAAAACTAAAAATCTCAGACACCTTATTCCGCCTTATAATGTTCAAATATTAAAAACTACTTAATACTAATACTACTTAATCGACATGTTTTTGCTGATAAGTTGTATTATGAATATATTCCATCTTATGCTTTTTATTGGATTAGAAGATGAGGTAAAATGTACATCAGAAGGTAAATGGATATCACATAACATCTGCACACTGTTTCTAAAACATAGAGATACATTGTCACCCCCGAAGACTAAGATAGAATACCTTTTCCCCTTAATCATAGTCAGTATATAACACACATACAAAAAACTTAAAACTTTGGTATATGTCCATAATTTGGTTAACGAGAAATACGTAATCACTCTATCTGGAATTCACGCTCTATTATGCTGAGCCCAACTGCATCTGTTATGATTATTCCAATAACGAAATTAAACCGCAGTATACATTATTCGCGCCATTTACACCGAATTAATTTAATACTAAGAAATATCAACATCGTATCTACGCTAAATTAGTGAGCTCAAGTGTTTAATGTGATACTGCCTTTATTTTTCGAGTTTGTGATTTCTCGATACGTTTACAGTTCGTGCCCAAAGGTTACTGAACCTTAAACTCCTTGCGGGCGCCGGTTATATATCTTTTTTTTCCTCTATTGTCCTTCAAATGACGGTACAATAATAAGTAATTGTTCGGTTCCCCCCTTTCTAAACTGCCATTACAATCAATTGTTGAAATAGCTTGATTAAGTTTTCAGGAAGGCGGTATTCATATACAGTTGAATATATGTATTCATACATAGCGGCCTTTAAAATTCCACTGCTAAACAGGCCTCTCCCTTTGGGGAGGATTTGCGATAATCGCCATGCTTGGTTATCTATATTTACGAGTAGTTAGTTAGACATACCTCAATCATAAATCATTTATTTTAAAAGTTGTTACGGTTAACTTTTACGTTGTTACAACCTTCAACCGACTCGTATTCTAATGTCTAATAAAAATTAGCACAATTACGAGTTAGTAAAAGTTCATAATAACAATAAGAGATTATTTAAAAATAAGTTTTTATTTTGAAAGTATACAAAACAGAACGGTTGATCCTTGATCTGCGGCTTTAAATTCTTTTGAACGTTCAGAACGAGCAGGGCAACGGGAATTTTCACGTCACCTTAATTGTAAAAAACGACCACACACGGCTCATGCGGTAGTTCATATTTTCCACAATTCTCAATAATAAATCAAAACACCATTGCTTTGTCAAAACGATTACCGAACTGCCGTTTATTTACCCATTAACTGTCTGTTAATATGTTTGTGAACTCGAGCTTAAGCCTACCGCAAATCAAAGGAATGACCTCTGATATTCGAATAATGTTAGAACGCCGACCTGCGTTGGTATTTGCGGAGTTAAGCTGCACCATAATCAGCTGCCTTATTGTCTGTTATACATTTGTATTATTGGATCTTATCTTATATTAACATTTGTAAGGATTTATTTGCATCTAATACACCGACAATACAAATAGATATAATTTGAAAGTTAACGTACTTAGTATTCTGTAAAATCCACGTCAGAAAGTAAACCTCTCCCTTAAAGAATACTTCTTAAGAGAGTGGTATATTAACATAATCGCCACACTAAGTAAGCGGATTAGCGGTTGCAGGAACACACAACTCGCACCGAAGATACTGCTGCACGTGATAAGTCATTTTAATTTTTGTTTGAGTATTTCCGAGCCTAAATAGCTAAGCCGCCCTTCAGGCTTTTCCCTCAGTCAATTTTTTCGGTGATTTCTTTTCACTGTGAGGAATATCGTCGCGAAAATTCGTAAAAAGTGTAATTTATATTCCTTTGTTAAAAAATAAAGATTTTTATTTGATGAGACCTTTTCCCCAGCTGTGGGCCTTTGCCTATAAAAGCCCACAGCGGCTACTTTAAAAAAATTCTTCACGCCATTTCCAACAGGGGTAGACAGAGGTCTAGACAATTAAGTTGTTTCGACCCACCTTCCACCGAAGATATTTTTGGGACAACGTCACTGGTGGTAATACCCCAATTCCAATCCCACTACCCCTGTATTGGGAATTGCGTAAAGATATATATTTATTTTTTTAATTCAAGTAGTGAATATTTTAAAATCCCCACAAGTGAACCCAGGAACGACGCATAACTTTCTATTTCTCGATGAAGTGAAAAGTATAAGTCCATACATATTGGATAGCCATAATGCGAGTCCTGAGATTCGTAATTGATAAATGGATACAAACTTTAATCAGATTGTCTATTTATATTTATGTAACAAGACTGTTAATAAAATAAAAACATTATTTTAGTAGTACACAGATACAATAGAAAACGAGGGTACAATTATAACTCATTGACATATAATATTTTATAGTTTATATTTTTTGAAAAATGTGCGATAATTTTCACAACGATTCGAACGGTATAAGTGAAGTGTTACGTTAAAAAAATGTTTACATTAAGACTCCATAGTGTTGTGGCGTGAAGTGCAGTTAAAAAGAGCGACATAATTTAACCATGGGCAACACGAACTCCGGACAAGGGCACTCTCGCCATCATAGCAAAAGCAGGAAATCAAGGAGTCTACCCACGTCGCCTGAAGTCAGAAGGTATGCACAACGAGGAAAAATAAAAGGTTTCTTGCATCAGATTTATTATGACTATCGTGAAGGTTATTTAGACATCATTAAAAATGTTATCGAATATATGTTATTATAATACGGAATCATAATTTTATCTCTAATAAAAGAATATCCATCTGCTGGTCCAGTGGAGTCCAGTCCAATGTATCCAGTGGTCCAGACAATTAAGTCCTTTAGATTAACTTTTCACCGAAGACCTATTTTGGGACAACGTGACAGGCGGAGAGCCTGTCACCGTCCATGTCAAAGATATAATTTTTACATAAGTTTTAAAAAAAGCCCACCACCGGGGGATCCAACTCGGATCCCTCGACTCTAATGCCGATTACACAAGACGTCTTCAAATAGAAATAAACATATTATTATTATTATAAAACTACCTTTCAATAGATGAAAACTGTATGAATTTTCATATAGGCGAATAGCCGTTGTGACAGGTGTGGCTGTATGGGGAAGGAGGCAAAAGCCCTGTTTAAAATACCTAATGTTATTATTTTTTACATATTTAACATAATGAACTCCAAAATGATTTTAAAAGTGTATGTAAAAGTTAATTTTACTTAGGCCTACTTTTTTCTTTACAAATTTCACACTTAATTTAGCTTTAACTGGCCGTTCTTTGTTCATGCTATTAATGGTAGTATAGAACATTTCTGGTTCACTTAGATCGTCAAGCTATAAACACAGAGTACGAAGAATGCTTCGTGAAGTTCTTTTAAAAAAATGTAACGATCGGTATCTTGTACGTTAAACGTGCAAGTTAATCTTTGATCTCACTTGTTACTATGATAGTTTCAATAAACAAGGTAATGTATACGATCGCAGCGCCTTATAAGGTAGGAACTTTTACTTTGGCTTTGTAAAAGTAGAGTTATAACTTTATGGTTTATCACTTTTCGTAGATTTTTAATTATGTTATGAATATCCTGTGAAATTACAATTGAATCTAGTGACAATTTTTGTAGAATTATATATACACAATTTGTAAACATAGCGATAAACATACAACAGAATATTATTCGATTATGTAATCCTTCAAGTCTTTCAATCGTTGTTAAACAAAAGAAAATTAAAACTGCAGTTTAGGAACAGACAATTTTGTTGACGACAAAAACTTCCCATTGTATCCAGGCCTATATTTCTGCCTTCAGTTTATCCCGCTTGACTAGTGATAGACAAAAAGGAGTTGTAAATATACTCATCAGAAGGCTAATAAATATACACAACTTCGAGCTAATGGTCACTCATTCATACACTGACTAATCAGGAGATCTTTTAAATCATTTTTGTAACATGAAATTCACGCAAGAACCAATGCAAGAACCTCTCCTTCGTAATCCCTAATCAAGTCGTAATCTCCATTATGACTTTTATTACGAAAAAAAATACATCCTGTGGACGTGAAAAAAGGTATGTAAGTTTAGGAAACTATAGGGAAATCGAAATTTTTAAGTTATTGGAGTTTCTTATTACCTCATTTACGAAAACCATTTAAAGTAGTCCAAGAGGACGCGGGCGAAATGCTAACATACAATATTCAAGTGGTAATATATTGTAACTAACGATCTATTTATAAAATACTAATAGTGGCTCTTAGGAATATTTAACCAAGCATCATGATGTTACGTGTCAGCTTCATAACAGCCTCTATTTCCGAATAACGTCGGACTCTTTAGTCACGTCCCACCCTGCCATTTCGAAATGCCGGAAAACTATGTATATATATACATAGTTTTCCGACATAGATAATTACATATCGTAAATTACATTTAAATATTATTTCTTCATCTTATTATATCTTCACACATCATTCTTGACTTGAAGAAAAAGTATACTGTCTAATGTCACGATCTATACATACCTCTTTCGCTTCTGTCAAATTCATAATTTTCTTTATACACCTACGTCTACGTATCAAACAGACTTTGCGCCTTTACAACTAGTCTTATTCGTTTCTTTGAGAATATTCCCCTGTTCGTCACAGCCAGTACCGTGAATCCCTGGTGTCTGAACGCTTTTCGTGGTTATGGAAGGGAAGGTGGTTAGTTCAATGTAGAACGTTGAATCTGGGTGTGCACCCAGTGAGCTGGGGTTGAGTTTTTGAATCTAATTTGGTCGTGCCCGACAGCAGTTCATGGTGTCCCACTGGTTGCTGCTGTAAGACGCAACTTTGTTTCTTTTACGCAATTTTTTATTGATTTTTAAGCCATATAAATGGTACTGAACTATTTCCTTTTCAGTTCTATTTAATATATTGATCGCATCTAACGAAGAGCGACCCGAATCGTCGGCGATCAGTCACTCTAAACGGATTGATCCTTTCGCCTTTCTTAGAGAATTAGCGTCTCTATGTATTTTCTATTGCATTTATTATGGGCAATGTTATGAGGAACTGTCTTGCGTTATTTCAGTATGTATATTCCAGCAGGAAAATTTCATTTGTGGAAGCTATTTTTCAATGGAATAACACCTGTTTTGATAAAATTGCAACATACAGCATTTTTAGGATGTCAAGACCTAATTTTTATACTTAATTGTCTACACACTGTCTACCGCAGTATTGGGAATGACATTAGATTTTTTTAAATGTTGACTTTCAATTAAATAGTTAGTCATTAGTGTAGGTATAGAGTAGATATGTTCAGTCCGTCTAAACAATGGGTAAGTTAAGTTAGTCTAGAAGTTAGGATAGAACATATCATATAGAATAGTTTCTAATGTTCCTTTTTTTCACGCCGTTCCCAATACTGGGTAGAAAGACGTCCATATAATTAAGTTCTATCGAACCACCTTTCATCGAAGACATTTTTGGGACTACGTGGCAGGTGGTAAGCCTGTCACCCTTTTATGTATATATAAATCGTACATAAGTTTTAAAAAATACCCTTTGGTACGAGACTTTGTTTTTTTTTTTTATAGAAAAGGGAGGCAAACGAGCATGTGTCACACGTGATGGTAAGTGATTACCACCGTCCATGAACATTTGCAATACCGGAATAGTAGATGCATTGCTTGCCTTAAATCTCGTTCGGAGAGTCTCGTCTCGGAGACTACCAACTCGTTGTTTGGGTGATCGGAATTCGAGTCTTCCCAAACGCTCGGCAATCGCGAGTTCCTTCTGCTCCTTCTCCTAAAAATGACAAGTCACATAACAAGACAAAACAATATTGTTTAAACTCCGACAACTGTCAATCATGTGTCATGTAATACTGCACTTGCGCAAAGCTGTCTACGGTCACACAGGGACAGATGTTCAATGTTTATGTTTCGTTCATACTATCTAACTTTTGCTTCGGACAAAGGATTGACACTTGCATTTTCATTTTATAACAATGGCGGCTATTGATAACAACAGTTGGTGAAAAGGACCTATTACGATCACTAACCAGCATAAAATTCGCTACTCACTCAAAGGTCCTATTCCTTTTCTTATTATATTACATTTTGTGTGTTAAATTTAGATATCATTTTCAAATAACTTCTTTAAGTTAAGGCAGAAGAGTTCTCGTATATTCTATAAAAAGTTGAAAGATGAAAAGAGAGAGAATAGCTTTCATTCATTAAATTACTATCTAGTACGTAAGGTACGTTACCTCAATTGCTACTCTCCCAATACTACATACATAGTTTTCAATTTTTATCTTATTTAATTTTTATACAAATGGAAAGTTTAAATTTCAAACAAACTAGCAGATATCGTTGTGAAATATAACATTATATTTTTACAAAGTAAAGTACAGAGTACATTAACACGAATACGAACATTTGACCTCGTTCAATCGTTTCAAACGTTTTCTCGATAATGTAAAAAGGTGATTTTACTTAGTGATTAAGAACTGAAAATACTATTTTGTGTACGCAATATTTTTTTCTTAACATTCCGGCCTACCTTGTAATCTTTTAATGAAGTGTATGATAATAGATAGGTTATAGTCTGTAACATATAACTGTACTATATAACTTCAACTTCACCCATTTTCCAATTCCTGGGTATTCAGAAGTCCAGCTTATTTGAGACGAAGTGACAGGTGGTGGGCCTGTCAGTATCTTGTGTCCAAGCCAACGAAATAATATACTTACATAGACATTGACTTGAATAGAGAAATATTTACTCTAGTATAAAGAATGTTTATTAAACATTGTTATTCATCACACAAATGTTTGAGTGTACTGAGATTCGAACCTGCAATTCTGAGCTTCGAATGTAAGGTCACTCCCAACTAACCTAACAGATGTTTGGATGTATAATACAGATATAAACTATAGATATAGTACATACTAATAAAAATTAATATACCTTACTCTCTTAATTATATGTGACACAATTCTTCTTATTTATTTATTTTCTAACGAACAGTAACCAAAAAAAATGTTTGTAATTATTTAACATTTTTACAGTATATCGTGAATTATCACGATATCCGAGTGCTTGGGTGATGAATTTAAGTCGAGATAACCGAGTTAGATCCCTAAGTGCTAGGATGGTTCCAATAACTTTTTTTAAACTTAGGTACAATCTATATTATTGGCTTGGACATAAAGACAGCTACAGGCTCACCTCAAGTTATCCCAAAAACGTCTTCGGTGAAAGTGGGTCGAAGGAACATAATTGCCTGGACTTCTATCTACCCAAATATTGGGAATATCGAGAAGACATTTTTTTAACATATGTTGTCCAGAGCGCTTTAATATCCATCTAAGCGCCAAAGCTTTTTCACAAAAGTTAAAGTGTTTTTAAATACTTGGAATTTAATTTCTACTTTTGCTATTCTTTACCTGTTTAATTATTGTAATAATAATTTATATTTCTTGTAAATTTATTTTGAAGTACCGTCACATTGTATGTCCAAAAGTGTTAAACATTTTTTAACATATATTAAATTTTTTCAAATTAAATCGACTTCAGTAACTTAAATACATCGATGTAGTCGAACGGATTTTTAATAAATAAATTTATCTTATATTATTTTATACCTTTACTAATATACAAACAATGTGGCATTTGATGGGTTAATCATTGGCATACAAAAATTTGCTCTTTGCCTACAATACCCGGATATTGCCCGCATAAAATGGAAACCCTGCCTGAGTTTTAGCAAGCATTACGTCGGGCAAATAGCAATTTTTCAGTCCCACACAATTGAATCTCTTGCTGCATTGTTAATGCTATGGTATGTGAGGATTTTATAAGAGCGTTTTGAAAGACGAAACTAAATTTTAACATTTAAGGTGTCTGTGAAATCACAATTTATGTATTAGCTTTAAGTCACGATAGCCGAATTGTTGGGTGGTCGGAATTTCGCGTCGAGAGACCCGAGTTCGATCCCCAGGTGGCAGTACCAATGAATTTTTCAAAAAATAAAAACTTATGTACGAATTTCATCGTTGGCTTGGACATAAAGACGGCGACGGGCTCACCACTTGTCACGTTGTCCCGAAAATATCTTCGGTGGAAGGTGGGTCAAAGGGACTTAATTGTCTAGACTTGACCTCTGTCTACCCCTGTATTGGGAATTGCGTGAAGATATTTTTTTAGCTTTATCTTAGCTTGTAATTATTTTACATTTTATCTGTAACGTTTAGTTACTGATTTTATGGATTATAAGTAACTAAGGACATATAATAATAAATAATATAATAAAAACATCGCATACTTTGCTATGATCCCCAAAGCACGTAGCTTAAGCACTTATATTATGGGACCAGAAATAACGAAATTAACACAAAAACTTAGACCCGACAAAATGTAGAAAGTGTTTTCTATATTGACCCGATTGGTAATCGAACCCAGGATCTCAGAGCTGACGACACCATGGAAACCGACGGGAACACTACCGGTCCGCGGAGGTCGTTAATAATCTTTATATGCCCTCACACATGTGTCGTATGTTTTGAGCTAAAATAATTATGTACCTCATTATGAAATTTGAATATCATTATGTTGATTGGTGGTCATTAATATATTTTATTGGATTTTGCATCGTAAGTGCAACTGTTCTTTTTTCATTATACCATCCTTGGGTAGAATTTTCTCTTCAAATTTATATGTGATAATAATCAATTGATTATTTAATGCCTATTATTGTAACGAGCTATACGGCATTGGACAAATGTATTTAAAAAAAAAGTTTTTCAACAGTTTTACGAATTTATGTCTATTTGTGCCAGTTAAATGTTATAGAATGTTGTCCATAAAGTCACCACCAAGTGTACCAATATTTATGAAAGTTTGATTGTAAGCAAAATCGTTTAAGGTATTCATATGTGACTTGATAATTAGACTTTTAATTACATAATTTGTACTTCATGCCATTTAAAGAAGTATATGCGGTTGAGGCTGCAGGCGAAAAGTCATAAATAAATAAATAAATAATACATACATAAATAGGAACACACATATCCGATTCCCCAGCCGTTAAAGCTCTTGTGTGATGGAATCAGAAACGGATCCGAGATAATATAGAAAGAGTGTTTTTCAATATTAACCCATCTGTAAATTTAATCCTGGACCTCAGAGCTGACGACACCATGAAAAGTAATGTGCACCCGGTTCGTCCTCAAGGGATGTCAATAAGGAAAGTTATAAAAAAAAATTAAAAAGTACCAAATGCGTAATTTGTGCAACGTTTTCAGGCAGGTGTCGGTGCTGCAGACTTCGATCCCGCTACCGGCATCAGCGGCGGCAGCGCGCCGTGCCCCCCCTGACAAACGACCGCTGCCAGCCACACCGTCGCATGCGGGTAAGTTGCTCTCTTAAAATATAAATGATTAATTTTTAAGTCTATTGAGTCCAATGAGCCCAGCGATGCAGGAAGCTGCCATGCCATGTCGTAGGAGACTATTAATTAAAAAGCTTTAAATATTTTATAAACCATTCAGGTCAGGTTTCCATCAGATTCAGATGCATCGCAATTATTATTCGAAACAGTTTAAAACAGGTCAACCATTAGCAACATTGCACTAGTTGCACACTATATTATACTATAAATAATTTTTCTCACATTATTTTTAAAATTACCAAGTTCCTTCGCAATATTTTCCTTCATCGCCGATCACATGGTCAATCCCGTCCGTAAATTGCTACTAACAATACAAATTAAGTGTTGCCGTCCCGGGTATCAAACTTAGGTTACTCATGTATTAAAGCTAGTACCATTAGACTAATACGATTTTAGACACATACATTCATTCATACAAACTCTTAAGGACCTGTAAAAGTTCACTGCACCACATAGACCTCTCCCGGAAGGAGGATTTTTCATAATCACAGCTCTTAGTAAGATGATCTGAATTAACGATAGTATTGCTTAAATTTGAATAAGTGTAAAAGTTTTGTTAGTATTCAAAAATGGCTGAAGTTGAATTTCGTCGGGACTTTTACTGGCTGATTTTTAATGTTACAACAGGACTGGGCATCTCCGGAAGGTTTGCTTTTATTGCCACGCTTGACAAATGGATTGGCTATCAGGATACCAGATACTTTTTTAGATGCTGCTGATTGTCACCAGTCTGTTAAACTTTAAAAAATATCTTCAAGCCATTACCAATACCGGGAGAGTTAGAAAAAAATATCTTCACGCAATTCCCAATACAGGGGTAGACAGAGGTCAAGTCTAGACAATTAACTCCCTTTGACCCACCTTCCACGAAGATATTTTCGGGATAGATAGAGGTCTAGATAATTAAGTCGTTTCCACCCAACTTTCACCGCAGATATTTTTTTTGGGACAACGTAACAGGTTTATCCGTCGCCTTCGTCGCCGTCCAAGCCAACGATATAAATTATACCCAAGTCTTTTTGGTACGAGCCTATAATTTTAGGCACCGAACTCGAGCCTCTGGTTCCTCGAATTCCGATCACCCAAATACTCGGCTATCGTGACTGACACAATCTGCAGCCGCTTAAACTTTGGTCTGGTACACATCGAGATGATTTCGAAAAATACCTGCTCAGTCTCTACTGGTAACAAATGTAATAACAAAGGTTTTTTTCCTTAGTCGCCTTATTAACATTTTATTCGTGCCGACTTTTATTAGAAAAAAATATTAGGGTTTCGCATATTTGCCTAGAACTAGGGAAGACAGAAGTATAGACATTTGAGTCCTTTAGATCTACCTTTCACCTTATTAGGGATTAGGTGATCAGTTGTGAGACCATATAGCCGTCTTAATTTTAAATCGAACAGTAGAATATATTATAAATAAATATTCATATTCTACGTATAAACATCTGTGACTCGAGTACAAACATAAATATTCATCACACAAATGTTTGCTGCTAGCGGGACTCGAACCCGCAACTCTTTGCTTCGAAGGCAAGATCACTAACAACTAGCTTATCGGTCGTTGAAAAAAAAATTAGGCTTTCGCGTGCGTTAAACGTCTCAGAAGTCTCGGGAGTCGCAGCTAGCTAGTTTTACTTCGAATAAAAGA
Organism: Sericinus montela; assembly: GCA_029286605.1. Classification (NCBI taxonomy): domain Eukaryota; kingdom Metazoa; phylum Arthropoda; class Insecta; order Lepidoptera; family Papilionidae; genus Sericinus; species Sericinus montela. The sequence goes on from JAGSMR010000021.1 coordinate 7,276,785, forward strand.
TATTCACCGCATTACGCAAAATAGTCGAGAATTTCTGAAAACTTGCTGAAGTATAAAGATCTATAAGATAATTAGCATGAAAGCATTCATATATAATCCTCAACCGGGCAAAAATTATAGTCATTGCAGCCGCCGCAGCATTATTATCAGTAATGTTACGTAACGAGGTAAAGTAAAATATTTAAGATTATCTTCTCTCGTTCATATTTTCCTATTACCGCAATATTTTCACAATCTCTAGCGGCTTTGGCTAGATGCTACTACTAACGGATTTTCAATATTTTTACTATTTCAAATATTAATCTTTTGGTTCACTAGTAAATGCGAATTTATGATATTGTGTATTGCGGAAACCACAATGTGATGCATATGATTTACAGTTTCCTTTCAAGATTCTGAAAAGTAACAGAATATTTCTTCAGAAAATCAAATTTAAATATTTTAAATATGAGAAACTTTTTTTTAATAAACTATCTCTGATTTGCATCAGGTCTAAACATTTTTGATCGCTGGTGATGCGTGCGCAATCACGGGCAGTTAATAAGTTATCTCGTAACTTATATACATATATAACTCGTATATAACTTTTTTACTTAAACTCTTTTATAGATCACATATTTATTTAAATATAACAACAAACTTGAATAAGATTTAACTATTAGTTTCTTGTGTGCCTTTGAGAAATTATACTTCATTCTTATAGGTCACGATAGCCGAGTTGTTGGGTGGTCGGAATTCGAGTCGAGAGACCCGAGTTCGATCCCCAGGTGGCAGTACCAATGAGTTTTTCAAAAAACTTATGTACGAATTTCATCGTTGGCTTGGACATAAAAGGCGGCGACGGGCTCACCACCTGTCACGTTGTCCCGAAAATATCTTCGGTGGAAGGTGGGTCAAAGGGACTTAATTGTCTAGACTTGACCTCTGTCTACCCCTGTATTGGGAATTGCGTGAAGATATTAAAACATAATCTTTAGATATATGGTTTCGTGGAAGATTCTTTCCTCGTCGGGTGTTTGGGACAGTACCATATTTTTATCAAATTTTGCTGCCAAATAACTGTGTAACAACTATTGTGTTCTGATTATGAAAGTTATAGAGAGCCTGTGTAATCACGGATTATGGCATTCCATCCGAGTCTAACTTATCAACACGTGTATTGTTAGCTCATTTTCACATAAAATCCTTAAATATTTAAATTTTCTGGATAAATTTTTAAATTTACTAGAAGAAGAATTAATAATTTAATACGAACAAAGTTTATTAATTCATTCGTTAAGTACTTCAATAAAATTATATTTATTAATTATGTATCAAATTACTTCAAGAGCTACTTGGGGATAATAACTCATCAAGCGTATAAACCTAATAGCATGATGCATTTTTTATACTTTTCAACACTGGCCGAACAAGAATTCCAACAGGATTAGTATTAATTAACGTTAATTGGCGCTGTCTAGCGTAATGTAAGAAATTGTCTGGATAACTTCGTTCTAAAACAGTGTCCTATAAACAAACACAAAATCAAAAAATTAAATTCGAGGTGCCAGTGGTATTTATGGTTTACTTTACATTTGTTTGTTGTTCTGATGTTATTTAATGTTATTTTCCTTTAAATTTACTTTCAAGGATCTAAAGACATGTAACAAAGCCCAAACATCACAAAAATGTATCTATCTCATTCGATTCTATTAAACGTGAACAAAACTTTGAATTGTTACAAGTAAGTATTGCACTTGTGGTTGTCTCGAGTGCAGGCGCTCGCATCCTGTTTGGCTTTGGACCTACTATTGTCTAGGACCTACTTGCATATGCAATATTACTAATAAGAAATAAAGGATATGAAATGTTGCAGAGTTTTGTAACTAAATATTCAAAGTATCACAAAAATTACAAATTCTTTTAATACTAAAAACTCGGTTCAAAAAATAATAAACTGGCAAATTTCTACATATTTTACTTATCAGAACTGAATACAGTGTAACAATATATTTAACAAATATTTTATTTGCAGGTAAAGTAGGAAAAATTTTTTCTACTTATGATGTTATTATGCTATCGTATAAATAAAACAAACATAACAATCGTGCAAGAGGCTACAAATAGTTTGATCCAGATTCCTAAGCAAATATTTTGGTTAATGCTTATTACTACTCAACTAACTTAACAGCTTATGCGGTCAATCGTAATTCTTGAATATCACGTTATTAACATGTTTATTTGTATAAAGTATAAAACATCGATATTTATAGTATCGTCCCGATCACCCGATCCCGATTACATTTGCCTAAAATTGTACAATATATTTATATTTACTTAACAGGCTGTAGCCAATTATACACTCTATGAACAAACTTTGATGAAATTTACACATTATTTATTAGCTCCCGCGAAATAGTCCACACATTGCGAACTCTTGTAAACAATTCTAACAATCCACATGTTTGCAGGTTGTTTCCGTTTAAGCTTAACAAACAAAGGAAAACTGTATTAAGTAGTTAAAATTTGTGTCCATACAACAACCGTGCGGTTCAGTGATCAATATTTCTAAGAATGAAGTGTAAATAAATAATAAATAAATAAATATAAATATCTTCACGCAATTCCCAATACAGGGGTAGACAGAGGTCAAGTCTAGACAATTAACTCCCTTTGACCCACCTTCCACGAAGATATTTTCGGGATAGATAGAGGTCTAGATAATTAAGTCGTTTCCACCCAACTTTCACCGCAGATATTTTTTTTGGGACAACGTAACAGGTTTATCCGTCGCCTTCGTCGCCGTCCAAGCCAACGATATAAATTATACCCAAGTCTTTTTGGTACGAGCCTATAATTTTAGGCACCGAACTCGAGCCTCTGGTTCCTCGAATTCCGATCACCCAAATACTCGGCTATCGTGACTGACACAATCTGCAGCCGCTTAAACTTTGGTCTGGTACACATGGAGATGATTTCGAAAAATACCTGCTCAGTCTCTACTGGTAACAAATGTAATAACAAAGGTTTTTTTCCTTAGTCGCCTTATTAACATTTTATTCGTGCCGACTTTTATTAGAAAAAAATATTAGGGTTTCGCATATTTGCCTAGAACTAGGGAAGACAGAAGTATAGACATTTGAGTCCTTTAGATCTACCTTTCACCTTATTAGGGATTAGGTGATCAGTTGTGAGACCATATAGCCGTCTTAATTTTAAATCGAACAGTAGAATATACTATAAATAAATATTCATATTCTACGTATAAACATCTGTGACTCGAGTACAAACATAAATATTCATCACACAAATGTTTGCTGCTAGCGGGACTCGAACCCGCAACTCTTTGCTTCGAAGGCAAGATCACTAACAACTAGCTTATCGGTCGTTGAAAAAAAAATTAGGCTTTCGCGTGCGTTAAACGTCTCAGAAGTCTCGGGAGTCGCAGCTAGCTAGTTTTACTTCGAATAAAAGATATTCACCGCATTACGCAAAATAGTCGAGAATTTCTGAAAACTTGCTGAAGTATAAAGATCTATAAGATAATTAGCATGAAAGCATTCATATATAATCCTCAACCGGGCAAAAATTATAGTCATTGCAGCCGCCGCAGCATTATTATCAGTAATGTTACGTAACGAGGTAAAGTAAAATATTTAAGATTATCTTCTCTCGTTCATATTTTCCTATTACCGCAATATTTTCACAATCTCTAGCGGCTTTGGCTAGATGCTACTACTAACGGATTTTCAATATTTTTACTATTTCAAATATTAATCTTTTGGTTCACTAGTAAATGCGAATTTATGATATTGTGTATTGCGGAAACCACAATGTGATGCATATGATTTACAGTTTCCTTTCAAGATTCTGAAAAGTAACAGAATATTTCTTCAGAAAATCAAATTTAAATATTTTAAATATGAGAAACTTTTTTTTAATAAACTATCTCTGATTTGCATCAGGTCTAAACATTTTTGATCGCTGGTGATGCGTGCGCAATCACGGGCAGTTAATAAGTTATCTCGTAACTTATATACATATATAACTCGTATATAACTTTTTACTTAAACTCTTTTATAGATCACATATTTATTTAAATATAACAACAAACTTGAATAAGATTTAACTATTAGTTTCTTGTGTGCCTTTGAGAAATTATACTTCATTCTTATAGGTCACGATAGCCGAGTTGTTGGGTGGTCGGAATTCGAGTCGAGAGACCCGAGTTCGATCCCCAGGTGGCAGTACCAATGAGTTTTTCAAAAAACTTATGTACGAATTTCATCGTTGGCTTGGACATAAAAGGCGGCGACGGGCTCACCACCTGTCACGTTGTCCCGAAAATATCTTCGGTGGAAGGTGGGTCAAAGGGACTTAATTGTCTAGACTTGACCTCTGTCTACCCCTGTATTGGGAATTGCGTGAAGATATTTATATTTATTTATTTATTATTTATTTACACTTCATTCTTAGAAATATTGATCACTGAACCGCACGGTTGTTGTATGGACACAAATTTTAACTACTTAATACAGTTTTCCTTTGTTTGTTAAGCTTAAACGGAAACAACCTGCAAACATGTGGATTGTTAGAATTGTTTACAAGAGTTCGCAATGTGTGGACTATTTCGCGGGAGCTAATAAATAATGTGTAAATTTCATCAAAGTTTGTTCATAGAGTGTATAATTGGCTACAGCCTGTTAAGTAAATATAAATATATTGTACAATTTTAGGCAAATGTAATCGGGATCGGGTGATCGGGACGATACTATAAATATCGATGTTTTATACTTTATACAAATAAACATGTTAATAACGTGATATTCAAGAATTACGATTGACCGCATAAGCTGTTAAGTTAGTTGAGTAGTAATAAGCATTAACCAAAATATTTGCTTAGGAATCTGGATCAAAGTATTTGTAGCCTCTTGCACGATTGTTATGTTTGTTTTATTTATACGATAGCATAATAACATCATAAGTAGAAAAAATTTTTCCTACTTTACCTGCAAATAAAATATTTGTTAAATATATTGTTACACTGTATTCAGTTCTGATAAGTAAAATATGTAGAAATTTGCCAGTTTATTATTTTTTGAACCGAGTTTTTAGTATTAAAAGAATTTGTAATTTTTGTGATACTTTGAATATTTAGTTACAAAACTCTGCAACATTTCATATCCTTTATTTCTTATTAGTAATATTGCATATGCAAGTAGGTCCTAGACAATAGTAGGTCCAAAGCCAAACAGGATGCGAGCGCCTGCACTCGAGACAACCACAAGTGCAATACTTACTTGTAACAATTCAAAGTTTTGTTCACGTTTAATAGAATCGAATGAGATAGATACATTTTTGTGATGTTTGGGCTTTGTTACATGTCTTTAGATCCTTGAAAGTAAATTTAAAGGAAAATAACATTAAATAACATCAGAACAACAAACAAATGTAAAGTAAACCATAAATACCACTGGCACCTCGAATTTAATTTTTTGATTTTGTGTTTGTTTATAGGACACTGTTTTAGAACGAAGTTATCCAGACAATTTCTTACATTACGCTAGACAGCGCCAATTAACGTTAATTAATACTAATCCTGTTGGAATTCTTGTTCGGCCAGTGTTGAAAAGTATAAAAAATGCATCATGCTATTAGGTTTATACGCTTGATGAGTTATTATCCCCAAGTAGCTCTTGAAGTAATTTGATACATAATTAATAAATATAATTTTATTGAAGTACTTAACGAATGAATTAATAAACTTTGTTCGTATTAAATTATTAATTCTTCTTCTAGTAAATTTAAAAATTTATCCAGAAAATTTAAATATTTAAGGATTTTATGTGAAAATGAGCTAACAATACACGTGTTGATAAGTTAGACTCGGATGGAATGCCATAATCCGTGATTACACAGGCTCTCTATAACTTTCATAATCAGAACACAATAGTTGTTACATAGTTATTTGGCAGCAAAATTTGATAAAAATATGGTACTGTCCCAAACACCCGACGAGGAAAGAATCTTCCACGAAACCATATATCTAAAGATTATGTTTTAATATCTTCACGCAATTCCCAATACAGGGGTAGACAGAGGTCAAGTCTAGACAATTAAGTCCCTTTGACCCACCTTCCACCGAAGATATTTTCGGGACAACGTGACAGGTGGTGAGCCCGTCGCCGCCTTTATGTCCAAGCCAACGATGAAATTCGTACATAAGTTTTTGAAAAACTCCTGCCACCTGGGGATTGAACTCGGGTCTCTCGACTCGAAATTCCGACCACCCAACAACTCGGCTATCGTGACTCGTATTATATTAGAATTTTTGAATACTTGTAGTGGCAAAAGTATAGCAGAGAGCTGTCGATTTTCACCGAATTTCTTCTAGATAAAAACCATAAAGCAACAAAATTATTATAAAAACGCATTGAAAACCTTTATTACATTCTTTATTGCATTTTTAATAAATATCATTGTTATACCACAATTCGTATACTTCTTAATTTTATTCATTACATATAATGAAAGCACTGACTTAGTTAAAAAATATTATAAGTCATGCTGATCCCGAGTCATGCTTATCTTTTAAATTTATTTATCGCGTGCAGTGTCGTACACTCAAATGCATCGTTCACTCGTCAGTTGACGTGTACTCTTGGTCTACGTCGCGCGTGCTACTTCATATTTCGAAAAAGTTTGAGAATTGGAAAATGTGAACCTTGGATATAATTTTTTAACATTGAATAGAAAATAACCTATTAAAACACTAATTAAAACACACTAATTAAAAATAGTTTTCTTGTTTTACAAAAATAGTGGGTGAATTTTACTAAAATGTAAGTATATAGTAAATAATAAATTAAAAAATAAATTACAATTGTAATAAGACCGATTCATAATAACCTTTGAAATTATTAACATTTTAAGATTAATAATTTAATAATAAGAGTGGTTATAAAAAGATTTTTTTTTTAATTTGTAGTTCATTTTATTAGAATTTAAACTTAAAGATATCCATTAAGCTTACAAGAAAGTAACCTTTTTATGAAGCCAGATTTAGTTGTAACTTAAAACCTTTCTAGAGACATTTTTCTACATAATCTCCATGTACATTAGGATGTAAGAGTCAATCACTTAACATACGCTATGCAATGACCCGAATAAAAAACGGATGCTGGCTACTGCTGATTGAAGATGCTAAATTTGCTTACCGATGACGTCCATACGTTCGAAGAGAATCGCTTAAATATCGTCATATTAACATCTCAATACTCTATTGTCAACTTCAAAAGTTATTAACAATAGTAAATAAGATTGTAGTTATCATGGATGTTGTCAAATATCGTTAGCTTTAATTTGTTTAATTGATATACTTGAACAAGTACTTAGAAAACTATGCCACGAATAAAATATAATTCTATAAAAATGGAAACTGTTGTGTCATATGCGATTTATTATTTAGGTGTTCTAGACATAACATAAAAATATGTTTGTCCCTTGCACTTTGTCTCTATAATAAATTAGTCCATAGTTATAAAAACAACGAAATTTATTATGTTGAGTTGTGGAAGTAAATAACATACATAATATGTTTTATATTCATACACAGTTAGGGACAATATGAAATACATTTCTCCAAAATAAATAGCTAAGAAATAGCTAAGTTCTGAAATTGGAAGCAACGAAAATATAACAAACACCCAGACCAGAGACAAGTTAGAAAAAGTGGTTTACGTCATTAACCCATCCGGGATTCAAAACCAGAACTTCAGAGCAGGGGACACCATGTAAAACGGTGTGTACACCTCCCGTCCATGGAGGTATAGATATTTATAAAAATATTGTTGCACATTTTAATAAACTGTTTCAGTGAAAATATATAATTAAATAATGTTATGTTGAGAGAAATTTAAGCGATTAAATATATTTCATTAGATATATTCGCAAACATTTAAAATTATGTGACATTAATGTTACACTTAAATGTAATAAAATCTATTCAATCTACTTTCAAATCGCTATTTTTCGGTTAACTTTCACATAATATAGTGAAATTTGTGATAAAAATTGTCATTTTATGTGTAAATTTTAATATCGTTTTAATAACTAATGTTTACATTTTAGACTAGAAATGAAATCCTGATTTTTTTTCAAATGCATATTTACTACCGCTTATGATCCACATAATACAAACGAAAGTCATCTTCCCCATTTTTTGCGTTAGCTTTTATGCGTTTGCGATAGATATTTTTCACTCTAAAGTTTCTTAAAGTACATCTTGTAAAGTTTCTTAAAATACAAATAAAGAAGCTGAATGGTTGGATGCTCGTATTTCGAGTCAGGAGACCCGAGTTCGATCCCCTGGGGGCTTACTCGTACCAATAGGTTTCACTCACCACCTGTCACGTTGTATCGAAAAATGTCTTCGGTGGAGGGTGAGTCGAAGGGACTTAATTGTCTAGACTAGACCTCTATCTACCTCAATATTGGGAATGGTGTGAAGATATTTTTTTTCTTATAATGCATTTTCATCTTTTCATCGCTCACTTTATAAGAGTTTATTTCACACCGTGAAATAAACTCTTATAAAGTGTACGTCTTTGGCAGTTTATGCATCGAAGCCAACTATTCGGAAATCTCATGAATACGTAAATACATTTAAGTCACGATAGCCGAGTGGTTGGGTGATCGGGACTTAGAATCATGAGAGAGTTCGATCCCCAGTGGCAGGCTCGTACCAATGGGTTTTTCAGGAACTTATGTACGAGTTATATCGTTGGCTTGGAAATAAAGACGGGCTCACCACCTGTCACGAGGTCCCGACAACATCTTCGGTGGAAGGTGGGTCAAAGGACTTAATTGTCTAGACTAGACCTCTGTCTACCCCTTTATTGGGAAATGCTATCATCACGGAGGAATCGGACTTAAATATTGTTTTTATACTATTCCTTTTCATACTATGGCCAACTCGATTGTTAAATTTTATTCTATGTTAGGGCATCAGTACGTTAAATTATGGGTTCTGTTTATAAACTGTCCTTTTTAGGGTTGATTCACGCACATGCATGTGTTTGTCATCATGTTATGATGTCAGAATTATTATTTCGACGTTCAAGGATCTATAAAACTTACCAATGTTTTTAGAACTATTGCAATCAGCTGACGTTTCCCCTCGCTGTTTAATTTTAAGGGGTCATGAGGGGCACAACGGTCTTATAAAATTGGTAACTAAGTTAGTTTTACACAAACATGGATATAAATATAACTTGGGTTCAATAAGCCGAGCAGTAGGTCGCGGGGACAACGCTTGCCTCCAGTCCGCGCTATATTGCGATAAAAAACTTGAACTTACGTTTATCGTAGCATAACTTTTATAGTTTACTTAGTAGAAGTAAATAAAATCTCAGATACGAATTACAAGTACTTAAAAGTTTACTCAAATATGATCTAAAGATATTATGATTATAATAGACTTTATAGAAGTTTAAAAGAATAAATATGTACGTTTTTGTTCGTTTGTGTTTGTTGTGAATTTGTAGTGAAAACTTTTGTCGCGTTAGAAGGTAAAAATTTCAGGGTCACATTGCCGATATGGTAATATCAATTATACATTTAATTATTGTGTATTCAGTTGTAAATTTGATATACGCGTTAGATTCTTACAAAATTTATTACCATAGATAAATAAAAAATATCTTCACGCAATTCCCAATACAGGGGTAGACAGAGGTCAAGTCTAGACAATTAAGTCCCTTTGACCCACCTTCCACCGAAGATATTTTCGGGACGACGTGACAGGTGGTGAGCCTGTCGCCGTCTTTATGTCCAAGCCAACGATGAAATTCGTACATAAGTTTTTAAAAAACTCATTGGTACTGCCACCTGTAGATCGAACTCGGGTCTCCCGACTTAACGTTTACCATAGAATATAAACAATTTAAAATAAAAAAAAAACTTCAATTTCGTATTAAATCAAAATACGTATTAGCCCATATATTTATACATATTTCTTTTTACAGGTAGAAGTGGCTTATCTGCAAGTTCCAGTCGCTCTACTAGTCCTTTAGGACAAGGGGCTGTCAGTTTTATTCCTCGAGCACCCGCTTCTTCATCTGGGTATGCACATATTTTGTTTTATTAAAGAAAGAGTTTAAGGAATTGAAATAAATTAGAAAATTATTTTCATTATGAAAATGTAATAATTTTGCTGCTTTTTGTTTTAATACTTATGCAGAAGCACTAAGGCCAAAAATGGATAAAATGCGTGTGTAACAAAATATATTTTTCTTACAGATCACGACCAAACTCTTCATTGCTAGCTCCGGGTAGTAAAATTCCGTCACAGGTATCGCAACCACAACAGCAAACACAAACCGTTCATCATAGTGGAACACCGACTAAACAGTCCATGTTAGACAAACTAAAACTTTTTTAATAAAGACAAAATAGTAAATGAGAAACAAAATAGTAAAAGTACGGCGGTTTCAAAACGAACCAGTTCATCCAGTGGTTTCTCTTCAGCTAAAAGTGAAAGATCCGACTCTAGTTTAAGCCTAAATGAATCTGCTACACCTAATTCACATATCAAATCTTCTAATTTAATTGGACCTAAGGGCATTAGGCAACAAAGTGACACGTTATCGAAAGATAAATCAGGTAAAAATGTAAAATTAAAGATTACGAATTCGAAGACATCAAAAGAATCTTCGACAAATTTAAATAAAAATAATGTGAGGAATAGCGGTAACGAAAGAATAAGTAATAGTCCAAAATTACCAGCACGTGACAAGGAATCTAAATTGGCGGCACCAAAATCAGTTAGTAATAGTAAATTAAATGTGATTGATGATAACACAAGGAGTTCTAAGACAAAAATAGAGTCAAAAATGGTTAAGTTGTCAGGCAGTCAAATGAAACTTACTGAAATTCGTTCGGAGTGTATCACAGAAGTAAAACCACACGATCTTAGTAATGTTCAATCAAAAATTTAGTAAATCAAGTTCAATCACCAACAGGACAGAATAACACTGGACAAAATCACACAGGTATTCCTAAACCTACGGCAGCCGTAAAAGGAACTTCTAAAATGTCAAAAGACGATAGACATATCATCCATAAAAATACAAATACTCAATTAAGTCCCTTTGACCCACCTTCCACCGAAGATATTTTCGGGACGACGTGACAGGTGGTGAGCCTGTCGCCGTCTTTATGTCCAAGCCAACGATGAAATTCGTACATAAGTTTTTAAAAAACTCATTGGTACTGCCACCTGTAGATCGAACTCGGGTCTCCCGACTTAACGTTTACCATAGAATATAAACAATTTAAATAAAAAACTTCAATTTCGTATTAAATCAAAATACGTATTAGCCCATATATTTATACATATTTCTTTTTACAGGTAGAAGTGGCTTATCTGCAAGTTCCAGTCGCTCTACTAGTCCTTTAGGACAAGGGGCTGTCAGTTTTATTCCTCGAGCACCCGCTTCTTCATCTGGGTATGCACATATTTTGTTTTATTAAAGAAAGAGTTTAAGGAATTGAAATAAATTAGAAAATTATTTTCATTATGAAAATGTAATAATTTTGCTGCTTTTTGTTTTAATACTTATGCAGAAGCACTAAGGCCAAAAATGGATAAAATGCGTGTGTAACAAAATATATTTTTCTTACAGATCACGACCAAACTCTTCATTGCTAGCTCCGGGTAGTAAAATTCCGTCACAGCTATCGCAACCACAACAGCAAACACAAACCGTTCATCATAGTGGAACACCGACTAAACAGTCCATGTTAGACAAACTAAAACTTTTTAATAAAGACAAAATAGTAAATGAGAAACAAAATAGTAAAAGTACGGCGGTTTCAAAACGAACCAGTTCATCCAGTGGTTTCTCTTCAGCTAAAAGTGAAAGATCCGACTCTAGTTTAAGCCTAAATGAATCTGCTACACCTAATTCACATATCAAATCTTCTAATTTAATTGGACCTAAGGGCATTAGGCAACAAAGTGACACGTTATCGAAAGATAAATCAGGTAAAAATGTAAAATTAAAGATTACGAATTCGAAGACATCAAAAGAATCTTCGACAAATTTAAATAAAAATAATATGAGGAATAGCGGTAACGAAAGAATAAGTAATAGTCCAAAATTACCAGCACGTGACAAGGAATCTAAATTGGCGGCACCAAAATCAGTTAGTAATAGTAAATTAAATGTGATTGATGATAACACAAGGAGTTCTAAGACAAAAATAGAGTCAAAAATGGTTAAGTTGTCAGGCAGTCAAATGAAACTTACTGAAATTCGTTCGGAGTGTATCACAGAAGTAAAACCACACGATCTTAGTAATGTTCAATCAAAAAATTTTGTAAATCAAGTTCAATCACCAACAGGACAGAATAACGCTGGACAAAATCACACAGGTATTCCTAAACCTACGGCAGCCGTAAAAGGAACTTCTAAAATGTCAAAAGACGATAGACATATCATCCATAAAAATACAAATACTCAATTAAGTCCTATACAGAGCAACTCTAGTTTAAATTCTACCAATAATGTAACCGTGCATCCATTTACAAGGGAGCAATCTAATTTGGGGAAAGATGTAACTCAAAAACAAACCCTAGCTGTTTCACCTATGCCTGTTGTTAATGTCACCACACAAAATTCTTCAGCGCAAATGTCAGAAAGCTCACATTCAAATTCAACTCACAGTACTACAGGACAGCAGTCTAATTCAAGTGACGGTAGCGTGATATATCGCCCTTCAAGTGAATCTGGATCGGAAATATCAAGAGCTAATAATTTAACTCCTAGTAAACGAATAGATATGAATAGCACTTACATAAATAATGTAATAAACGAAGCGGAAATATCTGAAAAGGAAGCTGCTCAAAAGCGTCACGATAATTCTGCACATAAACAGTTTTTTGATCATAATAAAACCTTAACCGAGTTCACCAAGAAGCAAGACACAGATAGTAGATCTAGCACTCCGTCTCATTGTCGTGACAATTCTCTCGGTGAAGATGAAAATCCATTAATGAACGTAATGCCCATGAGACCACTGCTTCGCGGTTACAACAGTCACCTAACTCTACCAATGCGTACTTCAGGCTTAGCACAAAAAAACCTTCCAGGATATCCTCACCATGCTAACACTGTAAAAGCTAATTTTGGTCGTGACAATGTTGGTTTAAGAGAACGAATGAATTATGGACCTGGATTTTCTAACCCTGATTATTGTGATATGGATATTGCTTCTGGATATATGTCAGACGGAGACTGTCTTAGAAGAATTAATGTCAATGAAATGGACTGTGGAAGAAATAACGATATGATGGACGGGTATATGTCTGAAGGTGGAGCTTCTTTATATGGTCGACGGATTAATTATCAACAATCTTCGCAGTTTCAACCACTTGATGAAAGGTAAGTGATATTCCTATAAAAGCAATTTTTTTTATAATTTATACTTGCGATTGTTGTCAATTGGTGAAATCCCATTGCATTAAAATTCATTGTTGAACACTTGTACACAATTCACTTTATTTCAATAAAATTTATTTAAATAAAGTGAATTGTGAAATTGAATTTTAATGCTTTTTTTATTTAACTTCGCCCATCGACGACAACTGTTGTGCTTCAACTGAGTTAGAAATCTAGAGAATTTAGTTCTTCTCGGAGAAGAAAGCATATTCACGGTGACCCTATTGCAATCTTTATGGCCAAGTTAATGATGCAAATCGTAAATAAGTGTCGAAAAATCTCATTGGTATGAGCGTTCTTCCTGGAGATCGAATTCATATGTTCTGATTCGAATTTCGATCATCCTACAATTAGGCTATTGTGACTTTTCAGCTAAAACTTCATTTTACCTATTGAAATAATAATAATACATACATACATAGGATTGATCCCAGAGTAAGTTATGTTATGAATTTATATATAACGAAGGTACCACAAACATCTAGACTCGAGAAACTATAAAAAAAGTGTTTCCTACATTGACCCAACCGGGAATGGAACCAGGGACTTTAGACCTACTATGAAAACTGGTATGTATGCTACATGTCCACAGAGGTCTTCAATTATATTTTATAAAATCGTACGCATATAATACATAGATTCAGAACATGTTAATTATGTGTACACAGTTCCCTTTTTTAATTCATACATGTTGCCTGTAATATCAAAACAATTTTTAATATTGATTACTACTACTTATTAGTTGGACTGTGAGATATTGTGCTGACAAAATTTCATTTTTTTTATAGAAAAATAAAACTAAAATTTAATTTAGGGTGAACATTAGGAACAAATGCATTAGTATACAAAAAGTATATTCCCTAATTTATGATTTATTTGGTATATTTTTCAAAATTCTTCTGGTCTTAAGGGACTTATATTATTATGTCGTTACACATACATCATATAATTAAATAATATAAATGATAAATTTCTATAAGTTGATAGTTTATGTATTTAGTATTAATTGGCAAAATATTTGTCCAAATATAATATAAGTATATCGTTAATTTTCCAAAAGCATTGTTGGGTTAGAATCCACAAGTGGTCGACCCGCCTTCTGTTACAAGGAACAATATGTTTCTGTATACTTTTAACGTCTACTTAATTTATACCAAAAATAAGTGGTAATATAAGAATAAAATTAATTGCTATAAGTTAATGACAAATTTGAAGAATTACGTAATCTTTTCATATATTACATTATCGTAGCGTTCTAATACAGCGCTAAACAATTTGACAAATTTCAGTATTATCCACTCGAAGAAACTAGAATTGGACCGTAAATGTATTTATTGTCTTCTTATTGGAGAACAAATCTCAAGGAAAAGGGAAGATTGCGAATGCCTTTAGCCTCTGTGATAATGCGGACTTAATATCTGAATTTCGAAAAGAAAACATTGCATTTTAAATACTTGGTGAAAAGAAGCAATTTTATGAAATTATTTTCAATGTTTTCATGAAATCAGTACCAAAAAATTGTTAATATCCAAACAACAATGGTTTGGCCACCGACTACCTCCCAGTAAGGACTCGTGTGGCGCACTCACACTGTCGCAATGCTTGGGGAGAGGGCGGGGTGACTTAAAATCGATACTCCTACGTCTCACGCCGTCCCTACCCCGCGCTCTGCCAGTATTCACCACGCCTTAACCCTAACCACCCCCAACACAACGTCTCATTCAAGACCTTAATAAGCTCAACATAAAATCGTACTTCTATCAAAGTGAAGAGCAATGTGCCGTACTTTTACATGAGATGTATTTGTTGCCATCACTTTTATGTTTTTCCTTGTTTGTTAAACTATAGTGACTTTATTTATATAGTTATAAATAATATCCACTTAAACGATTTCGATATCAATAATTAAAATATTCAATGAGCTCCTCTAATCAATAATGTCGGTTATTATCAGATTCGTGAAAGAGCCACTGACCATTTTAATCGGAACTTATTAATTGATTATGTAAATAGCAGTGTAAGCTCAGTTGGTAAGCGCGGTGCGGTAGCGTTTCGTATCTGTAGTCGGAGGCTCGGACGGCGGCGGGCGGGCGGCACTCGGCGCCGCGCACTACCGGCGTGCGGGCGCGCCGTACTTGCGGCCCAGTTATATACGCACGTGACAAACTTTCCCGATTTCCTCTACGTAAAATGTAAATCTGTTACCGGCATCGATCGTTCGTTCGTTAGACGCACGCTCGCGCGATCACGATCACAGCTGGCGCCGGTGATCTGGACCGCCCCTAACAAAGGTCCGCACAGCGACGTTCCAACCAGTGTGAACTTATTATGGACGAGCAATTGTTGGTGTTATTTAGTCGTATCGTAGTTTATGTAGTGGACCATATGCGTTGTGCCTTCTGTTTCATCCGCGGGTGAGCGGCAATATACGTTTCTACAGACTTTCTTTGCTAAAATTTTGATACAAATGCTACAATACTTTTGCGTGTTTTATTGTGGGAATCAGTGTTGCCTTGCTATGTGGCTTTGCTTTTCGCGATAAACGTAATAAGTAAAAGGTGCTTTTTAGATATATTGTAGACTGACATGAAGATTTAGATGAATTTTTTGGCTTGTATGGAAGTGATTATTATGAAGACGGTAAGACCTTATCTGACAAATATTATAGTGGTATTTAGTTTGTATCACAGTTATCTAATATTATAGATGCTTTATTTTAATAAGCCAAAAGGCATTAACCTTTTCAACATCTGGTATATTGCGAAGCCAATTTATGAGCCATTTGCGACATATGGTCACCACTCCCGCAATATCATTGCTAGGTTTTTATTAACTAATGTAATAATTAAAAGTTGTAATAATTTTTACTTATTCGACTGCTTAAATAAACTTTAAACGAAATAATTTTAAACAAACTTATACGATCTACGAAAATATTCGATATATTGTAGCAAAACTTTTGTACAATCTTTAATCATAAATTTATTTTCTAAATATATATGTTCAAATCTTTGTACATCGTAAGCATCTGCAGCGCTACGTAGGGGCGGAAATGTAAATTGGTTTTTCCATTACTGTTATAGAATACATTTTATTTAATACTTGTACAAACATAAGATGTATTTTAGCTAGAATCAACTACTGTTATAGTTAAAAAGTAAAACAAGTTTACTAAAATATCCTTAACAAGTATATAATAATTATATAATTTAATTTTGTAATAAAAGTATGGTATTTTTTTATTATTATTTACAACGTTTAATATATTTTATTTTTCTATAATGACGAAAACAAATATAATCTTTCAAATTACTTTTATCAAATAGAGCCCGAGAGTAAACCACTATACGAATTATTCGGGTTTTTCGAGGGAAATAAACGAATAACATTGACACTTAACCCAAGCGGGTATTCCACAGTATCGAGCATTAAACTTGTGGGGGTTCCGAGGGTTTGTGAATCATGCATTCGATTGTATTATACCTTCAAAGGGTCTGAAACCTTTTGCACATGATAGATAATCATTGTTCAGTGAATTCCGAAAGATATGAATCAATTGTAAAAAGATAATTAAAAATATTTTGCTTTTTATTAATCTGCGTGGCAGTTTGCAACTGCAGGTGTAGTAGATAGGAACAAATAAGCAGACTAGATACATTTTAAATTATTAATCTTGACGCGTTTCCCTAATACTGGTTTTATTTTCTAAACACATGGGACCCTTGTTTTAATAAGTTTATATAGGACATCATGACGCATGGTGAACCTATAACCGTCGCATTGTCGAAGCCAAGCGTGCATTATTGAAATACTCGTACTAAATATGTAGTTTCATTGATAAGGATATCAACATATATTGCTCTGATGTCAAAAAAAGAAAATATATCTGATATGAAGTCACGATAGCCGAGTGGATGGGTGATCGGATATCGAGTCGAGAGACCCGATTTCGATCCCCAGGTGGCGGGCTCGTGCCAATGGGGTTTTTTCAAAACCTATGTACGATTCATATCGTTGTCTTGGACATAAAAACGGCGACGAGGTCACCACCTGTCACGTTGTCCCAAAAATATCTTCGGTGGGAGGTAGGTCGAAGAGACTTATTATCTAGACTACACCTCTGTCTACGTCTGTACTGTAAATGGCGTGAAGATATTTTTCTTTATTTTTTTATCAAAGAAATTAGCTAAAGCAAATTCTTCTTTCTAGCAGGATCCGACCTCACAATCCTTAGTTCAAGAGCAAAAGCATGGTCACCAATCTCTCTATGGGGTCTAATTAAACATATTCGTTTTATCTGAGATTCCGTATCCTTTCGAGTTCTATTACAGAGTTTCATTACATTTTGATCGGTTTTCAAATACCTACTAAAAATAAACATAACATACTGACATAATAACATACGTACAACATCACATATACTTCACTGATACCAAAGGAAGAAAGCTAAATTACTTATGTTATGGAACCGGAAACGACGAAAATACCACAAACCACAGACCCCATAAAATACAGAAGTGTTATTCTACATTGGTAACTCGAGGGATCGAACCTGGGCCTTAGAGTAGTAGGCCTTATATGCCACTCGAATAAAATGAATAAAAGGGAAAAGAACCTTAAGGCTTATAAGTAATCCAAGTTTTTCACATAATATTTAATTTTGGTTTTGTACATTGTAAGACTTCAGTTACTTGAAATATTATTTAAAAAGTAGATAAATAGTAGTTCGGTTAGAATGGAAAAGTTTTTAGATTTCCTTGCATACAAATGAATGTTTTCGAATTAAGTGGTGAATTGAACCATCCGCTCAACGGCAGTTGAAACTTAACTTTGTATTACTCTACCGCCACAATAAAATACAAGCAGAGATTAATCTGTATTTCATCATACACTAATCACTTAATTAAAAGTGAACGAGTAATAAACCGAGTGTAGGATCTCATTAAAAATCCACTTCGATGTTCTTTTAGTAGTCGACTGCAAGTTCATTAACGCAAGTAACATTAGTGTTGGCACTACAGCTGCTCACTCATCTTTGTTGTCATGTGTGTGCTCGAAATTGAAAATACTATTCTAATGAAGATATAACGCGCCAGTTATATCATAACCTTCAGTTATAACAAAATTTAATATGTAAACAAAAACGAAAGATAAACAAAAAAAATTAAAGCTTACATATGGCTCATATTACGTTCATACTTTAAGGTACTGCAGTCGAATGTCTGACCTAAATAAGACTAGAATGATGAAGAATATAGCCAAAAAATATTTCTTCGGCTACTTCCTATGGATGGTTCTGCAATTGGTAATCCGTGTACTATGCAATTGCAAATTGTGTAATTGCATAGCGTTAGTTATCTAATGAAGCTTTTTAAAAACATGTTATAAAAAAAAAATATCTTCACGCAATTCCCAATACAGGGGTAGACAGAGATCAAGTCTAGACAATTAAGTCCCTTTGACCCACCTTCCACCGAAGATATTTTCGGGACAACGTGACAGGTGGTGAGCCCGTCGCCGCCTTTATGTCCAAGCCAACGATGAAATTCGTACATAAGTTTTTGAAAAACTCATTGGTACTGCCACCTGGGGATCGAACTCGGGTCTCTCGACTCGAAATTCCGACCACCCAACAACTCGGCTATCGTGACAAACATGTTGTAAATTAATATAACTACTTTAATAATTTCAAAATATCAATTGCTTAAAAAAATTACTTCCAAAGAAATCCATAAATCTATGTTACAATATCTCAAAGAGAGGCTTATATTATTATTTTTCTTAATTCTTATCGGCTTTAAAACAGTCCGCTGTAGGACTTCGACCTCTCAGAAGCTTTAAATAAAAATGAGTTTGCCATAATCGCCACGCTCGTCTGGGGGATAGTCGTTTTCAGCACCATACACTGATAACTTAGGCGCTGCCTATTATAGGTATGCATAATTTCTATCTGGTCCATGATTTTCATTTATCCCTCAAAATTATTTTTCCTTAAGTACTGCCATCATGCTACGAATCGGTTAACTTCGGTTTCAAAGTATTTTGCATTTTACTGATACTAAAGTTAATTCAAAATATACTTTTCTAAAGGAATCTGCTTGAGAGCTAATATAACTAAAGATTGAATTTACGTTATGTTTATTATGTTTTATGTAACTAGTTGTAATTGAAACAAAAATGTAAAAAATAGTCAGCATAAATAAATGATGATTGTACAAAATTTTCATTTTAAATGTAGTACTCTAATAAGTTTTTATAACCTGATATTAAAATAATGTATACAAGCTAAATGGAAATACTCTCATAGTAATATCACTGGAATTTTTAATATTACACGGCCTACTTACGCTAGCAGGACAAAGGCCTTTTCTCTCATAGAGATGGTTCGGAGTTTGATTACCGAGTTTTATCATATAAAACTAAATGCATCAAAATTTATTCGAAACACTTTATTTTTTGACTTCACGCAGTTCTCCTATACAGGGGTAGGCAGAAGTCTAAACAATGATGTCCTATCGAACCTTTCACTAAAGCCTATTTGGGATTAAACTTTATGTTCATGAACTTATAGGAATTTAACAAATAAAAGCTAAGCCACTTATCTAGTAGAAGTTTGACCACTTCAATTTCAATACTTTATTTACGGAAATATTATTTTTTTAATATTTAAAATACTCATAACCAACACTCCTATAGTCTTATAACCCTCTCCTCATATTATCCTCATGGTTTACGTACGTTGGCTGTGTGTATATTTAAAAAAGTGAGATATTACTTCATTATTATTATATCAGCTAAGGTAGGATTTTGGGAAACTCGCTCCGCTAAGCGGTAGGGGTGAAAGTTTGTATGAAAGTATTTCAAGTCAGATGAAAGCCTGTAAAAGCACTTCGATTCTTATCGTTTATGCGAGCTTGTAATTAGGCTTCTGATTACATCATAGAAATATACTATTTATCAGTTCATGCGAAAGAATTCGCAGACGAAAAGCTAAGTTTTAAATTTAAACACTAATCTCGTGTCTATTTAGGCCTATATACTGTATATAAATACAGATATAGATACCTAGTTTGACAAAAATAATGGGAAGGTGCGAAGAGTATAATGAGAAGGCTGCTCAGTCTGTAGATAACGAGGAACGCAGTCGGTTCCTTTCACAGCATCCGTCATCATTAGTGCGCGGCTTCGGGCGTAGAGTTTTCATTAAGACGCCAATGTTTCAAATGACAAAGCAGTCGCGTAAAGACAGGACGGACGCGTAAATCGACGCAACGCGTGATTATTACGCGTAGCGTACTCAAGACTTCATTACAAGGAAGTGCTTAAATTATATGTAGTATGTTGTCCCGTTTAATCTTATTTAAATTTTATTACGAAAGCTACGCCTGTGTTTGTATGAATTATGATGAATAGTGCGAAGATTTATTGATCTTAAGAAAAATATAGTAAGATACATACTTACTTGATTGCTGCTACATCTTTATAGATACATAACGACTTTTAAAAAGTTGAACGAAACTATGTCACAGGCTTCTCCCCATTAGATTTGCCTTAATCTTCAATTTTTCTTTAGGCCTCTCTTACTACAACTACGGACAGAAGGGTGAGGCAATATATCAACGCCTGTAACACATGAGCTCTATATTTAAATTTAACTACGAGTACATAAAAACTTCCCTCGCTATTTAAGTGGAAAAAAGAGGGGTTAAAATTCAGCCGCTTCATTTCTTTTGATAAAAGTGGGGCATGAACGCTAACATTCTCAAAGGGTTTTTCTCTTGCAGGGTTTACCTAACCTCTCTAAGACAGAAATAGTAAACAGCTACTTTCCTGATTTCGTATCTTATATACGTATTTCTACTCTACCTAATTGTACTGCGCCGTATATTTGCAAGCGTGAACCATTGTCAAGATATTTTCCAAGTTCTTTTATGTAATGTCATATAATTTTTATATAAGCTGATATTATGTTTATCACAAAAATTATATAAGAATATAGAAATTAGAATTTTAATTATATAAAAATATATAAAAATTTGATAAGTCACGATAGCCGAGTGGTTGGGTGGTCGGAATTTCGAGTCAAGAGACCCGAGTTCGATCCTCAAGTGGCCGTACGAATGGGTTTTTCTAAAAATGTATGTACAAATTAAATCGTTGGCTTGGGCACAAAGACGGCGACGGGCTCACCACCTGTCACGTTGTCCCGAAAATATCTTCGGTGGAAGGTGGGTCGAAGGGACTTAAATGTCTAGACTAGACCTCTGTCTACCCCTGTATTGGGAATTGCGTTAAGATGTTTTTTTTTTAATTTATAAAAATTATGATATACGAAGTCATGTGAGACGGCAACGGGCGCACCACGTTGTTCCGAAAATATCTGCGATGGAAGGTGGGTCAAAGGGACTTAAGTGTCTAGACTAGACCTCTGTCTACCCTTGTATTGGGTATTGCGTGAAGATATTTATTTATTTATTTACAAAAAAATATGCAATATGAATAAGGAAGCGAACGAATAATGATGATGATAGGGCAAATACTTTGTTGAAAAAGAAAATTAACCGCCTTCTAAAGAACAAAAAGAAGCAAAACAAAACTTTTTTTAGCTTAAGTTGTTGCTTATTAAATTATACGCCCTTCAGATTTCCAATGATGTGTGCCTTTTATACAGCATATATCAATTAAAAAATAGTTTATTTTAACATTTAAAAAAATGACTTAAATTAAACAAAGGACTTAAATGTCTAGACCTCTGTGTCTACTCCGGTATTGGGAATGGCGTGAATATATTTACTTTAAACGTAAGTACGGGTACGTAATTGAATATTTTGAGGGGACAAATTTAGGAAGGTCCATACCAACAAGAAGTCAGCAACGACAATTTAGTTTTTCATCGTCCATTACCAAAGTACCGGGTACTCCTAACCATTAAGGAGTGCAGTGGCTTCTATCATCAGCTCAGCATCATTATACGATAATACAAATGCATTAACACTCAAAAGTAGTGAAATACTCAAAATGCTTATAAAATTCTTGATTTCCTTCACGATTGTCCATCATCGAATCATCATCAGTTTATGACATGGTGACAATGAAACCAGTGGTTAAAATTAATATCAGGGAAGAATTTTACAGAAAATATCTTCATCGGTCTAGGGTCTAGGTTCATTTAAATAATCGAGAAACATACATTTAAAAAATGTGTCAAATCAGATTAATCCGAATCTCAATTTTAATCCGCATAAAGATTTACCTTATTATGTAAGCAAGATCTTTGTAGGAGCTAAAATAAACGCTTCTTTTAATCCACATAAAGATTCCATTGATCATTAATGAGTTCAATGAGGACTGATTAATGATGATCGTGAATACGTTCATTCTTTTCAACTGTGCCCACGTATCTTTAATTCATTTCTTAAGTTTGTTTATTCTATGAAATGTAAAATTATTGAAACATTTGTAACATAAAACACAAACAATTTTATTTACTATTCACGTACACAGAATATAATATACAGAGAAACAAAAAAAACTAAATATGAGTTCAAAGGCACAGCTTATTTCAAATTGAAATTTCTTCCAGCAGGCCTGGAAAACTTATAATAGGAGCAAATAATACAATACAATACAAATGTGCACAAAAAACAGTATAGTAATTTACATTATTTAAACAAAAAAAAACATACTTACATATTAATCTACATAAAAACGCACATACACGTACATATATACGTATCTACACATACACAATATACATACTATTTTTTTATTTTAAAGCAGACTTTGTTTCCTTTAAAATCTCTCTGTCATCATGCCATTCTTGTATGGAATTTGATAACATAACATGTTGATACATGTTTGATCCGAGAGCCTAGTCGTTTTCGAGGCTAAGAATTGCGGGTTCGAATCCCACTAGTCAAATATTTGTATGATGAACTTGAATGTTTGTACTTGAGTCGTATGTAATTTATGAAAGTATATTGAACGTTAGCTCGTTCACTAGACAGCGACAGCCGTCGTCTCATCATCCGTCAATGTGACGGATGATAAGATAGTACCCAAATAAGATTCAGTAAAAGATCTCGGTCTACCCCACTATTGGGAATAAATGTGAAGATGTTTATTTGATTATTTTTTTAAACAAAAGGGTAATAAAATACACAAATATAAATATAAAGTCCCTTTTTGTTTATGAAAACATAAGACGTTTGTTGTTATATCGGATGTTATATCCGACATGGCCACTTCGAATCGAAATTCGATATTTAACAAGATTTGGAAACATTAAAATTCTCATTAATTTAATAACACATTAATACAATTTATTTTGTTTTTTCATGACATTTTCCAACAAAAATAAATACTATATTATTGCATTCAATTTCTAATTACTCGTAATTTGATTACGTATTCAAAATAATACACAATAATCTTTTGTTAAAATTATTATTAAGTTTTAAAATATTTATTGAGAATAATCCATTTTTGGATTTTTGAAATATTCAGTGAATAATTCAGTGTTTTAACTGCAGAAAAATTAAATAGAAGTGATATAAAGATATTCAACATTAACTTTTTATTATGTATTATGATACATTTTATAAAGCATTTCAACCATGCTGAGCTTTTTCTTATAAAACTAATAAGAAATAAAAAAAAATACTAAATTATTCGAATTCAAAATCTCTGCCCCACTGTGGTGACATTTTACCTCCGAGACACCGTGTCCTATAAGTATATCCTCAACTGTTCAATCAAGAAATCGCCCGTGTTATTTCTTATTTTCGATTCTCTTTTATCTTAATTTACCAATTATAATTATTATATTGTGAACATATTTATAAATATTCCATATTGTGAATAATGACAATTCTTGGTAGGCGTCAGTAAGTACTAAAATGAAAATATTGAAAATAGAAGCTTTATGAATAATTGCTCAAAGATTAGAAACTGAATGAACTTGAAATTGCAATGAACTGTAACGGAATTAATGTGCTACGAAATAGATCGATGCTTCGAACAAAGCTAAAATAATTTTAGACTCAATATATACATATATATGAAAATTGCTCTGTCATGAATAAATAATAATAAATAAAGTTAATAAATAATAATAATAATAGTTAATAAATAAAGTTAAAATGTCCACGATAACCGAGTGGTTGGGTAATTTGAATTTGAATCAGAAGAATGGAGTTAAATTTCTACGGGGAAGGTATGAGTTTTTGAAAGCTGCCGTTATACAGTTAAGTAAAGAATATACTAAAATGAAAATGCAATTGGCTGTCGACGAATGTCGGCATAACCATTTCAAAAAATACCAGACTAAAATTTAGCAGATCGGTGATGCGCAGCAGTCTATGGTGCTATGTGTCTTGCTAGGCGTGGCGATAAAGTTGAAACTTGCCGTAGACTTGCAGACATAACTGTCTGTTGGTTATTTACGATATTTTCCAGTTTTTGGCTTAGCTTAAACTAAGATAACAACAGAGTCGTCATCTGTCACATAAAAATATTAATAAATATGCTAAATAAAAAAATAAATTCACGCCAATTTAGGGGTAGTCAGAGGTCTAGACACTAAACTACTATGTCCCAAATTAATATCTTTAGACCATTAATTTTTCTTGCTAATATCAAAAGAATTGTTTTAAACGAACCACATAACGCACCATACTCTTATAAGTCTATGACTGTAAACAATGACTCACTTATATTGGGGTTCGACTCCCCTCATAATTCTCGGGGTGATTCGAATACTTCGTAAGTTTATATAATTTTAAACTCTACTCAATAAAATTTATTTCAAACTCTAGCTGCTATATTGAGCAATAAAGCCTAAACAACTATTTATATGTACGCAACTATTTGTAAAACGCAACGGTTTTATGAACGAATGTAAATTACATTTAAACGCCAGTTGTTTTTTGAGCTTGTGAGGCGTATGAGGTTTTGTTAAGTTTTATAGTGACATGTATGAATTAAAATTAAATGCGAACGATTTGTTATTATAAATAAGTAATCTAAGTTAGATGTGCCGAATATGTGCTGAATTTGGGAGAAATGTAAATATGTATGGAAGGATCGTGAAACTTGGCGATATGTTTTCTCCGGTTACCCCATCTGTGTTATCTGTGCGTCAAGATATTTATTTATTCATTATTTTACATAGAACTCTCGATTTATTACCGAATTTGATTCATTACATTTCCTTTAAAACAATTTTATAACTTTGTTTTTGAGCTAAACATCACGTATATATTTTTATTAACGAATAAATAAATTCGTTGTAAGTATAGTAAGACTTGAATTAAAAATTGTCTAACTGTCTTCTATGTATAACTACCGTAAAGTAAGAACTACCACAAATACGCGACAGATTGTTTTATATTTATAACCTTCAATTATTTTATAACCCTCTCAAACATCATAAGTGACCTTAGCTGATATAGGTTGTTTAAAGGTGGCATATAGTTAACTATGGCCATTAACGTTTAAACATTTGAGTTTTTGAAAAGTTAATACGCTGTAAATGATTAACCAAACCAGTATCAAAACAATCTAGAATCTGTTTTCGTTGTGACGTTTGAAATTGTGACAAATTTTTTCATATTTCTTTAAAAAGATCTAACATTCATGTTTCTTGAACATTCGTCGCAATGTTGTGGCGACATTTTTTTCATTAGTTTACAAAGGTTGGTTTACACGTTTGAAGTATGGGTTCATTAATTATTGAGGTAACTGCTTTTATATTAACCCTTGTTCTTAACCCTTTGTTCTTGTTTATACATAGGTATTCGGGCGGGGCACCTTTAAATTTTAAAGTAAATCTTTATTTTTTTAACTTTATTTTGTCTAACGCTTTTTCTACGAATTAAGAGATCCGAGTTCGATCCCTAGGAAAAAAGCTCTGAAACGTAACTAGAATAGATGCTTAAACAATATTGTTGTGTTAAATTGGAAAAAGATTGATAATTTATATTAAAGGTAAATATCAAAAATGATCATCACGGCAGCACAGAAATAAAACGTGCTAAACATTTTCATCCATTATTTGAACATTTTGATTCTAGACGAAACGGTCGCAATAGAGGAATGGAGGGTGGAAGTGGCGTAGTGTACAGAGTTGTTGGTCGAACGCGCAGCAAAGCAGACTGTGGACAGCAGACGGAACGCCAGCCTCCTGCTCCCCGTCAAGATACCACTTGGAAGAAATACACCGATTCGCCTGGAGTTGGGGCTCCGCCATTGGTCAGTATTCTTTTCTAGGTTTTCTAAGTTTTTTGGATCATAAATAGATATTATATAATCATTAGCTTAAATAAGAATTTTCATACTTAAACATGACTTGGTTTCCTTCAAACTATAATCCAGCTTCATGAAAAGAATTTCCTAAAGTGCTTTCTTGACTGACGTCTCCTACTCATAATGTATCTTTTTGACAAATTTTATCCTTATATATACGTGTATCAATGGGTCACTGTTGGCTTTTACAAATAGATTACTATTATCTATGATTACTGTAAATTACTAAAGGATCGAATTGAAATCAGTGCTGGCCAAGTAGTTTTTTATTTGCTTAACGTATTTATATCATGATACAGAACCAGCCCACTCAGGCACCTCCGAGCCCATCACACGGGCGCAAAAGTGACCGCCGCACAGGACATCACTCGCCGCAACATCATAAACGTGAGAAACTCACCGCCGCGCAACAACTGGGCATCGCGCCTCATCCCCAGGTTCATAGTTATTTTACTATTATATTATTATATATATTGTATATAAAAACTAATATAACCAATGTGTTTTACATTCAGACAAGTTTTACAGTCAGTAAAAAATCCGTTATCCGTAATCCGTCCGTAGATAGGCGTTTAATAATCTCCAAATATTCTTTCGTAAACATTAACTCATATTCTCTTATGTGATTAAATTAAAGAGCAAAGTTTATAAAATTTCAACTGACACGGGCGAGATTCGAACCCGCGACGAGGCATAAGTAAAGAAAAGAGAGTACAGACTTAAAATTTCAACTGATGCGTGTAAGATACGGTGGCTCCGAGGTAAGAGCGTTGCTACGGATCGGCAAAGGTTCGTCTCCCGCCCGTGTCAGTTGAAATTTTAAAAACTTTTTTCTCTTTAATTTAATCACATAAAAGTTCAGCATCAATTTGCTTTAAAAATCAATAAAATTGCATCATATTCTCTTGTTTATAACGGTATGGTGGTGGCAACCATATTATAGAGCTGGAAGTTAATCTAAATATACCACAAATTAATTTGATAAACAAGTGATGTAGGTTGTGAACAAGTGCTACGAACAAGACCTGTGCTCGTTGCATAGTGCGGGGAGTATTATACAAACACTTTATAATGAATAAAATAATAAATAAATAAATATCTTCACGCAATTCCCAATACAGGGGTAGACAGAGGTCGAGTCTAGACAATTAAGTCCCTTCGACCCACCTTTCACCGAAGATATTTTCGGGACAACGTGACAGGTGGTGAGCCCATCGCCGCCTTTATGTCCAAGCCAACGATATTCGTACATAAGTTTTTGAAAAACTCATTGGTACGAGCCTACCAACTGGGGATCGAACCCGGGTCTATTGACTCGAAATTCCGACCACCCAACCACTCGGCTATCGTGACTTTTAATAATGAAATATCTTATAAAGTGTATATTACTAAAAATGTGTTATTTTACACTGTAAACTAATCTGTGTACTAATCATTTGTATCATTTTGGACAATGACCTTTTCTTTTCATTTTTTATCACTTAATTTTTTATCTCAAAACTTTGTATTAACAGTTTCAATAAAATTAGCATCGGTAGTCAAACCTATAGAGTTAATTCATGCTTTCTTAATAATATTTATAATTAGATATTGTAAATAACTCACGGTAATTGTAATATGTTTTTGCAGCAAAACTGCGAAAAATTTGATTAAAATCTATTTTGTTGTTTATAAAATTTTTAAAACATTAATCACGGTAACCGAGTGGTTAGGTCATCTCCGTGAATGGTAATATCAATAATTTTTTCAAATCTTATTTATGTATTATATCATTGGCTTGGACACTAAAATGACTATAAACTCACTTGCCACTTTGTCCCGATTAAGCTCCGAAGAAATGTGAGACTATAGGACTCAATTGTTTAGACATCTGGCTACCCCTGTTATGCGTGGAGATTAAATAAAAAAATATTTTACTAAACCAGATACGTTTAATATAATCATCGTCAAATTTCGTAATAATCGTTATATGTTGAAGTACAAAACAACTTATAAAAAGAACAATACAAAATACTACTTGCATAATTCATTTACATATTTTTTATACTCGTTTGAACAATATTTTGTACAGCAAATAAAAGCAGTAGTGCGTGCATTTTATACGGCTTCATGTACGAAGGTAACTGGTACGTTCATCTTAAGGATTAAGTGCATTTATTAAGTTATTTAAGTAAGTCTTATGTTCTCCTGGGCTTACAACATGCACACGCTACATTACCACTGAATAATTTGTAACAATTTTCTTCAGGAACTACGAGATACTTTAAATTGTGGTTGTAAAAAATTTCGATAAAAATACAAAACACTCGTAGTTACGCTTGTATTCAGTGTAAAGATTTCGCTAGCTGGGCAGTTGCAAAATAACAAATAACCTGGTATTCTTTTTTAAAAAAGTTTACGCTTTCCACACCTACACTTTTATACTTATTTTAAATAGTTGAAATTGGTTGCTTTGTAACTTTGTAGGTTTGTATGTACGTCGTTAATCTTTGCAATTATTTTTAATATTCTGTACATTACTTAACTTATACACTTACGAAGCTACATAAACTTTTAAGTACTATGCCACTTACGTTTTTATATTTTTTTGTTGATGACGTCGGGGGAAAAATTGCCACCCACTAAAGCTTAAAGGCTGCCGCTAAAGTCTTTCATCCGTAAGATATATTCCTATCTTTTCAACATCCAAATACCACATCTCACACCTTATTTTAGGCTGGTTGCTTTGCGTGATTGTTAAAAAAAAGAAAACTTGATGCTAAAATGTTATACAATTACATAATTTTATAAGGTATTTGTTAGTTATAAAGTTGAAATTCCTTTTATTAAGGTAAGAACTACCTAACCTACTGACCTAGGTCCCCGTCTGTGTCAATGGAACAACCTGAGAATAACATTGCGGTGCCAACGTCCACTAACGAGATGATACTCATCGGCCACTCTACATTTTCGCGTGCGAAACTATTTCTGCAATGCAGTTTAATTGACCCACTCTTTGTTTTCAGTATGCGGCGTCCAGTTCTTCCGGTCAACATTCGTCAAGGAGTGGAGGAGCTCAGGTTATTAAATAATTTTTAAATGCTGTACAATAAGTGTTAATTATGTTATAATTAAATAGATAGACACAAATATATACATACAATAAGTCACGATTGCCGAGTTGTTGGGTGGTCGGAATTTCGAGTCGAGAGACCCGAGTTCGATCCCCAGGTGGCAGTACCAATGAGTTTTTCAAAAATTTGTGTACGAATTTCATCGTTGGCTTGGACATAAAGGCGGCGACGGGCTCACCACCTGTTACGTTGTCCCGAAAATGACTCGTCAGGTTTTGTGAACCGCGTTGCAGCATTGCTTATAGTAATTGTGGTGTTTTAAAAAATTTTTTTTTTCCTATTACGGTATTTTCATTACGAATCCAAATATACAGCGACGGGCTCATCACCGGTCACGTTGTCCCGAAAATATCATCGGTGGAAGGTGGGTCAAAGGGACTTAATTGTCTAGACTTGACCTCTGTCTACCCCTGTATTGGGAATTGCGTGAAGATATTTTATATTTTTTTTAAATATATACATATATCGATAGGGACTATATAACTTACATTGCTCTGATCCCAAAGTAAGCAGCTTTAGCAGTTGTATTATGGAATCAGAAATAACCAAGGCACAACAAACACCCAGACCCGAGAAAATGTAGAAAAAGTGTTTTCTTGATTGACCCGACCGGGAATCGAACCCGGGACATTAGAGCTAGTGACACCATGTAAACCGGTGTGTGCGCGACTCTTTCACGGAGGTCGTTAAAAAGCAAAATATATCCCCGATCGACGTATTTATACTAGGGACGGTAATAGTGCACGGAACGAATATGGTAAACACAAAATAATTTTTGATATTTTAAATAATTTGTAAAAACAGTCTAGGCCTTAAAAATCGGTCGAAATCGTCCCGAAAATGACTTGTCAGGTTTTGTGAACCGCGTTGCAGCATTGCTTATAGAAATTGTGGTGTTTTAAAAAAATTTTTTTTTCCTATTACGGTATTTTCATTACGAATCCAAATATACAGCGACGGGCTCATCACCGGTCACGTTGTCCCGAAAATATCATCGGTGGAAGGTGGGTCAAAGGACTTAATTGTCTAGACTTGACCTCTGTCTACCTCTGTATTGGGAATTGCGTGAAGATATTTTATATTTTTTTTAAATATATACATATATCGATAGGGACTATATAACTTACATTGCTCTGATCCCAAAGTAAGCAGCTTTAGCAGTTGTATTATGGAATCAGAAATAACCAAGGCACAACAAACACCCAGACCCGAGAAAATGTAGAAAAGTGTTTTCTTGATTGACCCGACCGGGAATCGAACCCGGGACATTAGAGCTAGTGACACCATGTAAACCGGTGTGTGCGCGACTCTTTCACGGAGGTCGTTAAAAAGCAAAATATATCCCCGATCGACGTATTTATACTAGGGACGGTAATAGTGCACGGAACGAATATGGTAAACACAAAATAATTTTTGATATTTTAAATAATTTGTAAAAACAGTCTAGGCCTTAAAAATCGGTCGAAATCGTCCCGAAAATGACTTGTCAGGTTTTGTGAACCGCGTTGCAGCATTGCTTATAGAAATTGTGGTGTTTTAAAAATTTTTTTCCTATTACGGTATTTTCATTACGAATCAAATATACAGCGACGGGCTCATCACCGGTCACGTTGTCCCGAAAATATCATCAGTGGAAGGTGGGTCAAAGGACTTAATTGTCTAGACTTGACCTCTGTCTACCTCTGTATTGGGAATTGCGTGAAGATATTTTATATTTTTTAAATAATTTGTAAAAACAGTCTAGGCCTTAAAAATCGGTCGAAATCGTCCCGAAAATGACTTGTCAGGTTTTGTGAACCGCGTTGCAGCATTGCTTATAGAAATTGTGGTGTTTTAAAAAAATTTTTTTTTCCTATTACGGTATTTTCATTACGAATCCAAATATACAGCGACGGGCTCATCACCGGTCACGTTGTCCCGAAAATATCATCGGTGGAAGGTGGGTCAAAGGGACTTAATTGTCTAGACTTGACCTCTGTCTACCTCTGTATTGGGAATTGCGTGAAGATATTTTATATTTTTTTTAAATATATACATATATCGATAGGGACTATATAACTTACATTGCTCTGATCCCAAAGTAAGCAGCTTTAGCAGTTGTATTATGGAATCAGAAATAACCAAGGCACAACAAACACCCAGACCCGAGAAAATGTAGAAAAGTGTTTTCTTGATTGACCCGACCGGGAATCGAACCCGGGACATTAGAGCTAGTGACACCATGTAAACCGGTGTGTGCGCGACTCTTTCACGGAGGTCGTTAAAAGCAAAATATATCCCCGATCGACGTATTTATACTAGGACGGTAATAGTGCACGGAACGAATATGGTAAACACAAAATAATTTTTGATATTTTAAATAATTTGTAAAAACAGTCTAGGCCTTAAAAATCGGTCGAAATCGTCCCGAAAATGACTTGTCAGGTTTTGTGAACCGCGTTGCAGCATTGCTTATAGAAATTGTGGTGTTTTAAAAAAATTTTTTTTTCCTATTACGGTATTTTCATTACGAATCCAAATATACAGCGACGGGCTCATCACCGGTCACGTTGTCCCGAAAATATCATCGGTGGAAGGTGGGTCAAAGGGACTTAATTGTCTAGACTTGACCTCTGTCTACCTCTGTATTGGGAATTGCGTGAAGATATTTTATATTTTTTTTAAATATATACATATATCGATAGGGACTATATAACTTACATTGCTCTGATCCCAAAGTAAGCAGCTTTAGCAGTTGTATTATGGAATCAGAAATAACCAAGGCACAACAAACACCCAGACCCGAGAAAATGTAGAAAAGTGTTTTCTTGATTGACCCGACCGGGAATCGAACCCGGGACATTAGAGCTAGTGACACCATGTAAACCGGTGTGTGCGCGACTCTTTCACGGAGGTCGTTAAAAGCAAAATATATCCCCGATCGACGTATTTATACTAGGACGGTAATAGTGCACGGAACGAATATGGTAAACACAAAATAATTTTTGATATTTTAAATAATTTGTAAAAACAGTCTAGGCCTTAAAAATCGGTCGAAATCGTCCCGAAAATGACTTGTCAGGTTTTGTGAACCGCGTTGCAGCATTGCTTATAGAAATTGTGGTGTTTTAAAAAAATTTTTTTTTCCTATTACGGTATTTTCATTACGAATCCAAATATACAGCGACGGGCTCATCACCGGTCACGTTGTCCCGAAAATATCATCGGTGGAAGGTGGGTCAAAGGGACTTAATTGTCTAGACTTGACCTCTGTCTACCTCTGTATTGGGAATTGCGTGAAGATATTTTATATTTTTTTTAAATATATACATATATCGATAGGGACTATATAACTTACATTGCTCTGATCCCAAAGTAAGCAGCTTTAGCAGTTGTATTATGGAATCAGAAATAACCAAGGCACAACAAACACCCAGACCCGAGAAAATGTAGAAAAGTGTTTTCTTGATTGACCCGACCGGGAATCGAACCCGGACATTAGAGCTAGTGACACCATGTAAACCGGTGTGTGCGCGACTCTTTCACGGAGGTCGTTAAAAGCAAAATATATCCCCGATCGACGTATTTATACTAGGGACGGTAATAGTGCACGGAACGAATATGGTAAACACAAAATAATTTTTGATATTTTAAATAATTTGTAAAAACAGTCTAGGCCTTAAAAATCGGTCGAAATCGTCCCTGAAAATGACTTGTCAGGTTTTGTGGAATCATGTTGCAGATTGTTTATAGAAATTGTGGTGTTTTAAAAAAATTTTTTTTTCCTATTACGGTATTTTCATTACGAATCCAAATATACAGCGACGGGCTCATCACCGGTCACGTTGTCCCGAAAATATCATCGGTGGAAGGTGGGTCAAAGGGACTTAATTGTCTAGACTTGACCTCTGTCTACCTCTGTATTGGGAATTGCGTGAAGATATTTTATATTTTTTTTAAATATATACATATATCGATAGGGACTATATAACTTACATTGCTCTGATCCCAAAGTAAGCAGCTTTAGCAGTTGTATTATGGAATCAGAAATAACCAAGGCACAACAAACACCCAGACCCGAGAAAATGTAGAAAAAGTGTTTTCTTGATTGACCCGACCGGGAATCGAACCCGGGACATTAGAGCTAGTGACACCATGTAAACCGGTGTGTGCGCGACTCTTTCACGGAGGTCGTTAAAAAGCAAAATATATCCCCGATCGACGTATTTATACTAGGGACGGTAATAGTGCACGGAACGAATATGGTAAACACAAAATAATTTTTGATATTTTAAATAATTTGTAAAAACAGTCTAGGCCTTAAAAATCGGTCGAAATCGCCAACTTCACTTCTTCATTATCCAATCTTCCTTGCTTGATCGGTTATTGTAACTCATGGTTTTCTACGAGCAAGTGGCCCCGTAGGAAGATAACATCCTCGTAATTTGTTGACTTGGCAATATCTCGAACATAAGTTAGCAAATTTAACCAAAACTTAGTTTTAGAGTTTCTATCGAACTTGGGTCTCTCGGGTTTCATGAGTGATTTCTTTGATATAAGATTTTAGTATTTTCGAATAATAGAAAGGAATTTATTCTCTCCAAATCTTCAAGACAATCGATGTAAACAAACGAAAGCAGAATAAAGTAGTCGCTTTAAGGCAAGCTGGAATTTTTTTTTACTTTTGAAGATCAGAACTAAGTTTTCTACTTATAGATTACGACAAAACTAATATGCAATCCATGATCTTAAAAAAACTAATCAATATTGGGATACCATTGTACGTAATTCTCATCACGCTAGCTCTACGCGCCTTGTCACGTTTTTACAGTGAAATTGAACTATCAGTTAGCCTTCTATACGAAACATATACGAAAAAAATGCTGTCTCTTTCAAAAAGAAGGAGATTCTTTGTACCTTAAAGTTATATAACGTAATACCCTAAAGATATGCATCCTAAATAGTGGTCACTACACCCCCGGTCAGGTTAGTTGCACTTTCAAGTTACAATGAAAATTTTCCACGATCGTTATTAACTTTTTATACTATTAGACCTTACGAAATAAGGGTAATTTCAATGTTATAATCAAACAAGAGCTACGTTAATGAGCTTTGACCTGAGGCCTGAGAATATATGACCCGCATTTTTTAAGTACCATTTTAGTACTTTCGTCTCGGAATTTGTTTTACAAATATTTCAACGTCTCAATCAAAGTTCAATATTTAATTAAGGAATTTGATGATACCATGAGTATATAAATTTGTAAATCCTTTTTTTTTCAGATGCAATCTCCAAGTGGTGCATCGTCTCGTCCGTCGAGCGTATCTAGTGGTGGGAACGGAAGCAATTGCTCATCTAGTAAAGCCAAAGTGCCACAAAACTTTGGTTACGTGAAACGACAGAATGGTGCGCAGCCACCGCCTCCACCAGCGAATGGTCCTCCGCAACACGGACATGGTATATATTTTGTTATAAAATAATTCTTATTTTACTTCATCATCAACATAATCATCATAACGGCCACGATTTATTCCATAATCATTACCAGATCCCTTACACCTTTGACACTGCTGTTCAGCTCCGGTCTGCTGAATTTTGGTCTGGTATTTTTTTGTCGATAATAACCATATGGTTATTATAACGGGGTGGTATCTTCTGTCGCCGTAATTGTACGCCAATATTTCACTCGAGATAATATTTTTTTATAATATTAATAATATCTTCGCACAAGGACTATGTGTGAAGATATTCTATCGGGATGGCCAAGAGAACAGATCGACAATATTTTTCGCTTCTTTCAAATTCATCATTTTCTTCATGCACACAAGTCTATACGTGTAGTAACTATATATTCGAGTACTCTTGCCTCCCTTCTTCGAGCAATTTGCTCACATATTCGCTCAATATATTTTTTTCACACTTTCTATGAAATTAATAAGCACTCACTTATCCATTTTATTGATTAGATTTTCTTTCAAACCTACCATATTGCGAATCTCTTCGTTTCGCTTTAGATCGGCCAAGGTATTTTTAATCTTATAAAATTCAATATATTTATTTTATTTTTGATGATTTTAGGCGGAAGAACGGCTCAAGTTTCTGCTGTTCCGAGAACAAAAGTCAAAGTTTCAGGAGGAACACAAACGTGCACTCAAGATCTCCAAATACATAGTACGTTTTATTTCTATGATATAATTTGCGATCATTCTTACAATTTAAATGTTTTAAAGTATTATTTTTTTTTAATTGTAATATATCCAATAATAATTAAAAAGTCACGACAGCCGAGTGGTTGGGAGGTCGCAATTTCGAGTCAAGAGACCCGAGTTCGGTCCCCAGGTGGCAGGCACGTACCAACGGGTTTTTCAAAAACCTATGTATAATTCGTACATAGGCATCGTTGGCTTGGACATAAAGACGGCGATGAGCTCACCACCTGTCACGTTGTCCCGAAAATATCTTTGGTGGAAGGTGGGTCAAAGGGACTTAATTATCTAGACTAGACCTCTTTCTACTTCTGTATTGGGAATTGTGTAAAGATATTTTTTTTTCAAATGCTGCATAAATTTGATAATGTCATTGTGATCATATTGAGTTAAGAGAAATTTCTACATACAATAGTAATATTCAATAGCAAATCGAGTCGCATCATTTATACAAAATTTTGCTTTAATTCTATTCACAGAAAATGGCATTGGGCCCAAATCGTATTCACTGGGAGGCACAGCAGCTGCGCAGCTTTCTGCTTCCGTACGAGAACGACTGCTAGGTTCACAATCATTACCGAAACCAGGCACCCACGAGTTCGCTGCATTATTCCATCATCACAGGTAAATTTAAAATATTATGAGTTTTTGAAGTCACGATAGCCGAGTTGTTGGGTGGTCGGAATTTCGAGTCGAGAGACCCGAGTTCGATCCTCAGGTGGCAGTACCAATGAGTTTTTCAAAAACTTATGTACGAATTTCATCGTTGGCTTGGACATAACGGCGGCGACGGGCTCACCACCTGTCACGTTGTCCCGAAAAATATCTTCGGTGGAAGGTGGGTCAAAGGGACTTAATTGTCTAGACTTGACCTCTGTCTACCCCTGTATTGGGAATTGCGTGAAGATATTTAATTTATATTTATATTTAATATATGAGTTTTTGAAGAAGACAAAAATAAAACGAATGTGACATTAGCTAATAGAAAAAGAAACAGCAAGTTTTGTTAAAAATCTCGCTGTTACGAGAAATCGAAATACTTTTTTTTATGTTTTACGCACAAAAGGTACACATATTTAAATTGAATTTGATACACCATAGCTTATAGTGTAGATTAACCCATACTTTATTTCGAAAAAATGCACGGATTTTAATTACTTACAGTGGGGCCCAGGAACAAGGCTGTTCATTTTGTCGATAGCTTATTTAACATTGAGAATTTCGAGACGATACTTAATTTCTTATTGCTACATTAGCCGCATACATTTTATGATGAATAATATAATATTTGTATTTGAATCATGGATAGATGCTAATATGATTATAAGTTATAATTTATTCAATTACATAAATGTAACTTGGTGCGATGGTATATTATTTAAAATAAATTGTTACAATATTATAAACTTCATTATGCATTGCATAATGGCAATAAAGAAAAATTTATTTAACTACTTGGACGTAGTAGCCAAATATATGATTCCGAAACAATCAATTAAAACTAGCTCGCGCCTTACATCATCTCGCGTTTTACATCATCACGTCATCTGATCTTTTGTAGCATATGTTCTTAAAATTAGCCTAATAGTATAATTAACGACAATTATTCATGTAGTTGAAATAATTCACAACATTGGTTCTAACCTTCAAGGCCATATGAACAATGATTAAGATGAAATTTTAGCTTTTGTATTACCAGGTCATATTGTCGTGCTTTTTCCCAGTATTGGAATAGACAGAGGTCTAGACAATTAAGTCCTTTCGATCCACCTTTTACCGAAGCTTATTTGGGAAAAAGTGACTTCCGGTGAGCTCATCGCCGTGAGTAGAGTTCTGTAAACTGCAGGTTCACAGCGGCGAAAACTTACATATTGTAGTTTTAAAATAATATAGCATAATATTATATCGTAATATTATATGCTATCCTAGGCCTGCTGCACATATACTCAACATACTATTGTATCCACGCAACAAGCAATACAACTATTAATTTTTGTTAAAACACATTTACAATTAGTGTTGGTTAAGTTAGATCGAACACAGTCGAGTGTCCTTGACTTGTCAGGTTTTGTGAACCGCGTTGCAGCATTGCTTATAGAATATGTGGTGTTTTAAAAAAAATATTTTTTCCTATTACGGTATTTCCATTACGAATCCAAATATACGGCGACGGGCTCACCACCGGTCACGTTGTCCCGAAAATATCTTCGGTGGAAGTTGGGTCAAAGGTACTTAATTGTCTAGACTAGACCCCTGTATACTGTAGACTGTACCCCAATAATATTATGTATTACCCCTAATATTATGTATAAAATTGCTGAATTTCTGAACTAGTAATCTTTTGAACTATAATCGGCAATTTTCAATATGTAATAAAACATACGTAAATATTTTGTACGCTTTTGTCCAGGAAAATCAACTAAAGGCACGAACTAGTATCATATTCTACTAATTTTATTACAAAAAAAAAGAAAAATAAACTAACTTTATTAATGGGAAATTTTGTAATTTATTACTTGTTTACGGGTTTTACTTTGTTACATTTAAAACACGTTCAACATTTCGGAATTTAATACATGGTTAAAAAAAATGGAATGTAAATAAAAAATTTGATTACGGGAAAATTATGTGGAATTTCTTAACAAAATAACATTATTGCAAATTTGAATTGAAGTTTCTTTTATTTTCTATTGAACTGTATTCTATTGTAACTTTTCAACCGTGATCCAACGAAGATGGGCAGCAGCGTCTGTGGTGCGAGTGGTCTGGTACTGCGATCGATGTATGTATGTTGAAAGGTTTCCGTTCCTATAGTGAGAATGAATGGTGTCAGTATAAATAAAAGGATTTTATATTAGGTAGAATGTATTCATGTTACACACAGATTTATAATATTCTCGACAAAGGTAAAAAGGCTGTTTTAATATGTTAAACCTGCAATAATTTAGATATAATACGCAGTCTAACTCATGGGCAGCATCTAGTTATTTAAAAACAAACCTAAAAAAATCAATTGTTGTTGATATCTATCTATCGAGCAGCATGACATAAATGTAAATAACTTTATCAGTCATATTGTTGTTTGAACAGCTTTAGAGGTCTCTAATCTCATGGGAATCGTTCGATTTAGTTACGTCTCTATATCTGCAGACTACACAACTATTTGTGACACATAAAAAAGCTGTTTTTTTATTTCTATATTTATTAAATGGACCCGTTCAATTGCGCTAATTTTTAAAACAATATTGTGGCTGCGTCTCATTAGGATTCGAAGTACATCAAGAAATACTGCAAGACACATGCTTTATTCTTTCAGAATTCCTCCAAGAGGTGGCATGAAGATTAGTGATGGAAGTCTCTCTGATACTCAAACATATTCTGAAGTCAAGTCAGATTATGGAATACCTTATGCGCCTTGGCTACGACACAGGTTAGAAACATTTGTAAACATAAGTATGTATATACTCCTGTATGAATGTGAGTGGTGTGTAAAAAATAACAATATATAAGCAATATTTGTATATCAATAAATAGATGTGTATGTGTTCATTATATTTTCGAACATCACTTGTCATTCCCTGACCGTATCCTCCGCGCTTTTAATAACGTGTGTGCATTTTGTGTAATGACCTCGGTTTTTGTATTAACACAAAGTGTGACACACATATCTATACCATTTTACATGCTTTTGCAGTCCTCTCGTTGTGGCCAGTTGTAACTTAAAAAAATATTAAAAATTACGTTTCAGTTAATACAACTGGTCAGCATGTTACACCTTCATTTCTTTCCCCCATTTCAGCAACACATACTCCGCAAGTGGGCGCCTGTCCGAGGGTGAATCAATGGAGTCCCTCACCTCGCTGCACTCGGCGCAGGCGCACAACCACACCTCATCCCCTAACTCACACCACCGCAGCTCACTCACACACAATAAGCTCATCATGCATCGAGACGCTCAGGGTTCAAGGCTTAACAGGAGCAACAGCATTAGGTGGGTTACGATAGTTTCTCATTGCCGTGTTAACAACCGGATGTGTGGTTGTGATGAAAATTACTAAGTATCAGTAATAAAATTCCTCGTTTTCTGTACATTATAACGTAGTAAAATTATACTTATCATCAAAAACCGCTTTACTGCTAATGTATGTACTCATCACTGTCACTTGTATCGTAGATATATTTAAATTAATATATTATTTTATGACTTATATATCATATATTTTTATATTTACAAGTTTGGGAGTTACAATATTTGAAAATAATGCTAAGTCTTCATTGTTGATTACATTTTAGCTACCTCAGAGATAGGACATTTCCAAGGTACGCCACGCAAGGTTGGGAATTTATTA
Source organism: Sericinus montela (assembly GCA_029286605.1). Taxonomy (NCBI): domain Eukaryota; kingdom Metazoa; phylum Arthropoda; class Insecta; order Lepidoptera; family Papilionidae; genus Sericinus; species Sericinus montela. The sequence goes on from JAGSMR010000021.1 coordinate 7,317,219, forward strand.
ATGTTTTCGCTTCGAGGTGGCACGCTTTACACGACATTGATAATTTTATATGCATGTTTCTATCAAACATGGCACGGCTTTTGGTATATAATAACCGATTTTTATTTCCTCATTCAACGCTGTTCAAACGTTAAAATCGCTACGTCATGTTAATTTCACCACAGTCAGTTCAATTTTAATTCATTAAACATTGGACTTCTTAAATAGATTCCAACTACGTTGCACTCATTATTTTATTTTATTTACACAAAAATATTGCATACTACCAATATTATAAATGGGATAAATGGCTTTCTGTTGTCGATCCGCTGAAAGTAATATATTGTAATTAACTGGAAGCCATGAAGTCATGTATGTGCTACGCTAAAATTATTAGGCTATCACCGTATTTTATTTAATATAAGTGTTATTACAGATCGACTAAATCGGAAAAACTATACCCGTCAATGCTACAAAGATCTTCGGAGAGTGACTATGAACCGTATTACTGTTTACCAGTGCAATATGGACCAGGAGGACAAGGTAATATATTAGGTAATAATTAGGTAGGATAATTTAACTTTTTTTATTATTTTATTTTTATTTATTATCCAAATTACATTATTAATTCCTTAATATATTATTAATTTATAGAGAGAGTCTTTAGTTCATGTGAGAGTTTACTTAACGTATCATTAAAATTTGCTATAGTAATCAAATTAAATTAAAATATGTGTTAGTTTAAAATGGAATAAATAATAAAGTATAAATTTCATAAGCTATTCAAATTCTTAATGCGTTCTGGCCAAAATTCGCATGTCTTCTGAACATTGTTTTTGTGTAAGGATTCGATACGGCAGGCAAATTAGAAAATAGATAATCTACTTTCGAATTTAGTCAAAATAATGCAACATTTAAAATGCTTTAAACTTTAATCACGATAGCCAAGTAGGTTGCGTGGTCGGAATTTTGAGTCAAGAGACCCGAGTTCGATCCCCTGGTGGGAGGCTCGTACCAATGAGTTTTTCAAAAACTTATGTACGAATTAAACGAAATAGACTAGACCTCAGTCTACCCCGGAAAGGCGTGAAGATATTTATTATTATTATTTACTTAAACTTTAGTAATTTTTTTAACGTCATTCAATTAACTTACCAAATAGTATACTGCTCCTGTACCGCTTAAACATCTCATTCTCCTTCTTTACAACCTTTCAAGAGTCCATTGCTGAACATAGCCCTCCTTTGAAAGGTCGGTCACCTATATTAACCCACCCACTATAAGATGAAAATTTTTAAGGGAAGAACATACTGCATTTAGTAGTGCAAGGATATAAATCATACCAGGGGATGGAACTCGGTTCTGTTGACTCGAATTCTGATCAATTAACCACTCGGCTATCGTGACTTTTTAAAGAAGTTAATTTTTAAGTACTTGTTAGATAATCTCGCTACTTTTTTAGGTCTAAACTATGGTCTGTCAGAGCCACCGTCTCCATCTCCAAGATCAGCTTTGAGCCCCACACATCAACCCGGTAACGTCATGCATACACCCAGACATTCTCATCACTACCCAAAGAAGAATGATGAAGGTAAGAGTAATTAGTTCATTTATTGTGTTATATGTATTAATTTTAAACACAAATTCATAGCACATAATTCACAATCGTGAACTCATATTTTTTCATGTCTTATATGAAATGATGCTTAAAAACACTGAGACAGAATTTCAAAGATGCTTGTTATTTGAAACATAGTTATTAAAGTTATCTAAGGACGAAGATAAAGGTTTCGTTTTAAAAACCTATGGTTTTAAAATTTTGCCCTATTTGTCTCCAAATACTCACCAAATTTGATTCCGACGAACAACTAGACATTTGATTGATTGACGAAATTATTCTGAAATCATCAAAAAAAAAAGTCACGATAGCCGAGTGGTTGGGTGGTTGGAATTTCGAGTCAAGAGACCCGAGTTCGATCCTCAAGTGGCCGTACCAATGGGTTTTTCTAAAAACTGATGTACGAATTAATATCGTTGGCTTGGACATAAAAGGCGGCGACGGGCTCACCACCTGTCACGTTGTCCCGAAAATATCTTCGGTGGAAGGTGGGTCTAAGGGACTTAATTGTCTAGACTAGACCTCTGTCTACCCCTGTGTTGGGAATTGCGTGAAGATATTTATGTATATTTATTATTTATTTATTTCAGTTGACCTAACCAAAAATTTTACTCATTTATATTCATGATACGTGTTTACCGCTACCCGTAATTATAAAACGACTGGATTACGTGTGTGATTATTAAAAATATTACTATAATGTACACACTACATTGTGACTGAACTCCTCTTAAACAGCTGCTCCGACTATGACGAAATTTTTTATGTGTATCCTAAGGATTCGAGAATGGTTTAGATTCACAAATGGATTCGGTAAGTGGCGCTGCAAGCAGGTTTTAGGGCAGGACTACATCTGCCGGAAATTTATAAATTTTAAGTTGACGACCCGATAGCCGGATCGGTTCGAATCCTGCTAAATAAATTTTATTTTCGAAGTCGAATCATTTGGTGCTACCTTAAATTAAGAAGAGATAAATAAATATAAAAATATATATAAATAAATATCTTTACGCAATTCCCAATACGGGGGTTAGACAGAGGTATAGTCTAGACAATTAAGTCCCTTTGACCCACCTTCCACCGAAGATGTTTTCGGGACAACGTGACAGGTGATGAGCCCGTCGCCGTGTTTATGTCCAAGCCAAAGATATAATTCGTACATAAGTTTTTGAAAAACCCATTGGTACGAGCCTGCCACCAGGGGATCGAACTCGGGTCTCTCGACTCGAAATTTCGACTACCCAACCACTCGGCTATCGTGACTTTTAAGAAAAAAGATAAAGTATTTATTAATTGTGTTTTCTCCACTATAGTTCATGGTTCAACGGCATCGCTGGTGTCGACTGCTTCTTCACTAGCCGCTGGTGCGGGCTCTGAAGAAAGGCAAGCGCATGAGGTACGATCTAGCTTTGCGAGAAAAACTTGACGCAATGCTGAGGAGTAATCTATTATCATTATAGTTACATTCTTTATTACATTATTTCTCTTAATTGATAATCGATTGATCGAACATATATAGTGCAAGAGAGGCGGGGAATTCTTGCAAACGCGATGACTAAATTGCCCGTTCAAGTGGAATTTAAGGCCAGGTTTAATTTACGCCGACTAGTGATTCATACTGTCGCGGAATCAACGAATTAAAGATAACGATCCTTTTAGTATTTACTGGAGAATGAAAACGAAATTCACTAAACTCCTTGACAACCTCCGTGGACATACACACGGTTTTCGACGTTTTGATACCTCTGAGATCTCGGGTTCGGTTTGTAACGACTAACGAAAAACCACATTTTCTACATTTACTCGAGTCTGGGTGTTTGCGGTGCCTTCGATGTTTCCAATTCCATAACTCAAGCACATTAGCTGCTTTGTTTGGAATTATAGCAATTATTTTTTATTATTATTGATTACAAATGTATATTTATTTATTATTTGTTTAATACACTGCCATAAGCTGGAGATGCTCTCTTTTTGAGCTCTTTTGGGGGAGAGCTTTATACCATGGCACTGACAACTATACCGTCTTTACCATTCTGTTCATAGTAGACATGTTAGATATCTGATATTTTTGGAAAAACCTCCAGAGTTTCGATCTTCAAATAGTTGTTTTATATATCTATTTTGTTAGCGTTGGTACATCTTTTTATCTTTACTAGTTTCATTAAAAACTTTAATGTACCTATTAAAATATTAAGACTATATATTTTTAACCGTGAAGGTACGCAAATTAAGGAGGGAGCTGGCTGACGCTAAGGAAAAGGTCCACACACTGACAACGCAGCTGACAACAAATGTAAGTAAAATGTTTTTTCGTAAATGTCTTACATCTTTCCATTCTTCTATTTGCTTCCAACAAAATACGGTGTGGTAGCTTCTTCGTTTTCATAAAAGTTTTTTATCATGTACATATAAGACCATTTAAAGATATCAACAATATTTTACTGTTTTATATTTTTAGTGAAGTAAAGACGAATGAGTTTCTAAGAATCGATGAATATTTTTGTCTCCTTCACAAGATATGCTTTTACTCAGTTAACTTTTAAAAGAATTAAAATAAAAGGTTCCATCAGAAAGGTTGTATATATGAGTATAATAAATGAGTCGAAATCATGGTTTATTGTTACTAAATCTCGGCATTCAGCTAGATCGATAGGATATAGATATTTTGGAAACTGTGTACAAAAGCACCAAACTATGTGTTTTCTTATCAAGATACTCGAAGGAGTCTAAACCTGTGAATATACGTAAGTATAGCCATAGTTTTTTTGGACTACTTTCCGGCAATCTATGTACAATGAGAAATTTATATATTATATGTTATTTTATAAGAAAACAAATGGAAACCAGTGTCCGCATAAACACCCATAAAATTGAAATACATATTTTTATACCACTAACTGACTATACACATATATAACATGAATATAAAAGTAACACTATATAAAAGTATGGAGGATCATACTGTGTACATTCATGTTAAGTATAAATTATTTAAGTACAAGCGATGTCAAATGATAGATTTTTTCAAGTAGGTTCTTAAGAGGCTACTAAGATAAATACCATGAAAATCATAATGTGTAATCATAATTTAGGAATTGAAAAATTGAGAAATTGAAATTGAAGTCACGATAGCCGAGTGGTTCGGTGATCGCAATTTGAGTCGAGAGACCCGTCTTCGATCTCCAGGATGGCAGGCTCGTACCAATGGGTTTCTTCAAAACCTATTTACGATTCATAGCGTTGGCTAGGACATAATTACGACAATGGGCTCACCACCTGTCACGTTGTCCCAAAATATCTTCAGTGGAAGGTGGTTTAAAGGGATTTAATTTTCTTGACTAGACCTCTGTCTACCCCTGTATTGGGAATGGCGTGAAGATATTTTTTATCATAATGTGTGAAATTAGTATCTCTAAAAATTCAAAACATTCTAGAGCAGCCGCTTAAGGTGCTTCCCTAATTCTCTTATAATTAATATATTGTTATTATAGAAATTGTGTTATATAATGAATTGTTGTGTATATAAATAATTGTATAATCTGTTGCATATATAAATTTAACTTACGAAAATCCGAAGTTTAACTAATTACACCACGAGTATTAGCGCTCGTGGTTACGATTCTTTTTAGCCAAATTGGAATTTTCGAAACGTTTTGCACGCTTCCGAAAGAACTTTTTTAAATGGTTAAAAGCATTCATAATTTTCAAATACAAAAAATGTGATTATCTCATACAGGAAGGTGAACAGGCCATTGCTATAACCGCTTTGTTATACAGTTATGCTTATTTGACATTTCTTTTTCTTTGGCTATACCTATAAAATATAAATGAATGATTTTGTAAATAATTTATAATATTTTATAAATATCACATAGATGAACCTTCCCTCCTTTGTGATCGTTCAGATTGTGTTCATGGACAAACAAAGAGAAACAAATTTCCATAAAATGACTCTTCAATGATTTGGTTAAATACTAAAGGTAGGTGTATGAATTAATTGTAGTGCATATAATTTTACGATAGTCGAGTGGTTGGGTGATCAGAATTCGTGTCAGACCCGACTTTCAATGGGTTGCAAGGCTCGTACCAATGGGTTTTATCAAAAACTTATGTTTGACTTATATCGTTGGCTTGGACATAAATACTGCGAGAGACAGAGACAGAGACAGATGTCTAAACTTAATTGTCTAGACCTCTGTCTATCTGTATTGGGAATGACATGAAGATATTTATTTATTTATTTACATATAATTTTGCTACTGTTTGCTACTAAGCGTCTTCTACAAGGAGAGTTTGCCATAATTATCACTTTGGGCACCTGCACTGCTTAGACGCTGCTTGAAAGCAATACTCGGTTTTGTTTAGGACTGGAATTTTTAGAGAGGGTTGTTAAATCAATTTCAAGACTTTTCCCTTAGGTTTCCCTCTTATGAATCGTACAGAAGTTAAAGGAGTGTTATATAGAGATATTTTAATTCTGACAAATCAAATAAATAACGGCATCTAGTCAAATTCATACACCGTATGCAGTGCACTTTCTATACTTTGTATTAAACGTTTTATAATTTCATAACGAGTACGATACCAGCCGAAATTGCGGCCAATTATGAAATTGAATTAATCATCTATAAATCCAGTCGAATGCCCAGATTTCTAATAATATGGAGATTTCGTCATTGATCGTTTCATTGCCATCTATAGAAATTTAAAACGGTCGTAGTTTTTGAAAGACCTTTCTTGTATGTGCGTTGAACTATTTTTTGAACACTCTTAGATTGATTTTGTAACAGTGTAATAAACAGCTTTGAGTGTATAGTCGGAGTAGGCCTATGATGCATTTAGAAAACACCGCTAAAAAAATCTGTTGTTTCCAATAGATTGTAAAAATCTGCCTCAATCCATATCTTATTTTCAGACCACGATTATTTTTAATCTGCCTTAATTAGCTCAACTCAACCCGAGTGGCATTTGTACCCGTCACGTAGAAAACTCTGACCTTCAAGAATAAAAAGTGCTATTTCCAAATAGATACGTTTTGATTTAGCTAATATTATTATTTTTATGTACTAATTTAATAAATTTAATATTGTTTAAAATTCATCACTGCATTCCAAGAGACTTTTTAAAAAATACAAAGTCGTGGTTTTGTTTGTTTTAAAGTTAATTATTATACCTAGGTTATAGATTTGCTAATTAACAAGGTTTGATCCCTATAATAGGAACAAAGTAAATTTAGTAATAATAATAATTTATTATGACAGATTGAGAAACTTAAATAAATAGAGCAAATGCGGTACCGGAAGAGTCACGTCAGGAATACAGACGTCATGGCTGAGTGCACATAGGAATAGAAACTGATGTTGCTAAAATTGCATGCTAAGTAGGCGAGACAATGTCACTAGTAAGAGATCAGATAGCACGGCGTCGGGTCGGGCCAGTCGCACGGCCGTGAAACATGCTGTTGCCCGTTTCCCTGCCATATCGGGCACTAGGAATGTATGCCAAACGCCAGTCACCACAGTCACTATCTTCTGACAACCAAGCAGGGCTACTTGTATAACATGTACCGTAACGCAGTCTTGCGGTTGTTTTTGTCTTTAGAAGAAAAGTTACGTTTACTTATATATATTTACTATGCTATTAAATTTTAACGGATATTCTTAGGAGTACATTTCCTGTCGATGTGTTGCTTTAGGACTTAGGTAGAAGTGCGTGAAAAAGTAGATGAATTAAAAGGGGCGACAGAGGCATAATGTAATATTTTCATAAACAGCAAAAATAACTAATATAACAAATAAAGATTAAAATCACTTTAATTTTTTAAATCAATTCAAATTCATTTATTTTACAGTTTAATTGTTCTAGTTGTCTACATAATATCTGACCGGTTTCAATTCAATCAAATTTGATCGGATGTTTTTACAGATTCAGTATAGTATTCATTTAGAATTCGCAAAATAAGGGAAATCTAACAAGATTTTCATGTTATCGATACTACATTCTTTCACCTCATTAGCAAATGTAAATTAGCTAATACATTCAATACATTGTACAGTGTGGCTTCTGATTGACTAAGGTTATCTAAAGATCAAAACTGAAACTTTATGCAGCCAGCAGTATTCTTTATTTTGAAGCATTGATCGATCAGGACAAAAAAGGCAGCCGCAGTAGTAAAGACATTTCTGCTTTAGAACATTTACAAAGTTGTTCTTTCATGTAGACATTTTTGATAAATATCTAATGAAAATCAATTCCGCATACATAAACGGTCATGACACACCCTAAAGTGACGATAACGATAGAAAATCTTTTCCGCCAATGTACTTGTGACGTATATTTAAAAATACGTAAGATTACCTATCTTATTATCTGTGCTTAGCATTTATTATCTTAAAATCTTTGTGGGGCTTTCGTGGAATTAATTTTAAATAATAATAGAATAATATAGGCTAACTATTTATCTACTAATTTATTTGGTAATGTTTAGTTTTGCATTGTCTATGGTCTTCCCCAGTGTTAGGAAAATGCGTGAAAAAATAGATGAATTAAAAGGGGCGACAGAGGCATAATGTAATATTTTCATAAACAGCAAAAATAACTAATATAACAAATAAATATTAAAAATCACTTTAATTTTTTAAATCAATTCAAATTCATTTATTTTACAGTTTAATTGTTCTAGTTGTCTACATAATATCTGACCGGTTTCAATTCAATCAAATTTGATCGGATGATTTACAGATTCAGTATAGTATTCATTTAGAATTCGCAAAATAAGGAAATCTAACAAGATTTTCATGTTATCGATACTACATTCTTTCACCTCATTAGCAAATGTAAATTAGCTAATACATTCAATACATTGTACAGTGTGGCTTCTGATTGACTAAGGTTATCTAAAGATCAAAACTGAAACTTTATGCAGCCAGCAGTATTCTTTATTTTGAAGCATTGATCGATCAGGACAAAAAAGGCAGCCGCAGTAGTAAAGACATTTCTGCTTTAGAACATTTACAAAGTTGTTCTTTCATGTAGACATTTTTGATAAATATCTAATGAAAATCAATTCCGCATACATAAACGGTCATGACACACCCTAAAGTGACGATAACGATAGAAAATCTTTTCCGCCAATGTACTTGTGACGTATATTTAAAAATACGTAAGATTACCTATCTTATTATCTGTGCTTAGCATTTATTATCTTAAAATCTTTGTGGGGCTTTCGTGGAATTAATTTTAAATAATAATAGAATAATATAGGCTAACTATTTATCTACTAATTTATTTGGTAATGTTTAGTTTTGCATTGTCTATGGTCTTCCCCAGTGTTAGGAAAATGCGTGAAAAAAATATCTGTTTATTTATTAAGGAACATCAATAGCATTTCACATAAATAATGTTAATCATTTAAAATATGCTAAAATTATAAATATTTTGAATCTTAATCATAGTTTTGGCCGTGATTTGAGCTCATTACGAACATCAATAAATTTGTAAATAATTCATTAAAAGTGTAGCATAATGACTTTTAAATCAAGAGTTATACCCCATCTACATCTATCGACTCTCTGCATTACATTGTAGATTCTCATTTCATCTCTTGCGTATGCGTATGATAGTTTATAGGTAAGGTAAATATGTATTGACACATAGATGTTTCTATTGTACTTATAAGGCCATTATTAAGAACATGTTCGAAACATGATCGAATAAATGAGAAAGTGGATTAATCAATACTATTATATTTGCTTCACCACCAAGTAACGGACACTAACAAGACAATAATTTTTCCTCATCAGTATATTTCATGCGACGAGACAAAGAAAAAACCGAGATTTCAATATGTCAGTCGGGTGTCTGTTTTTGTTCTCTTAATTTACCACTCGATAAAGCACTGCCGCCATAAATTATTCAACACCACGGATATCCATCGTTGTTCTTACGACGCCATTGTGTTTTAGAACGACGGGTTGTTTTGTAAGTGTATAGGTAGGTCAGTACAATAAAGTTCTGTTATCCTTTACGAATTATATGTAAGTAACCATTGCGATGTATGTACCCAAAAATTTTTCATGACAAATTGATTACGAATTCTGGAAAATGCTGGACTTTAGTTTCGTCATGACTTTTTTATCAAAAGTATCTAAGTTAAAATATACAACTTTACGTTGGTCTCATAAAATAATCTTTTCTGTTATAAAATTGAATTAATCATCTATAAATCCAGTCGAATGCCCAGATTTCTAATAATATGGAGATTTCGTCATTGATCGTTTCATTGCCATCTATAGAAATTTAAAACGGTCGTAGTTTTTGAAAGACCTTTCTTGTATGTGCGTTGAACTATTTTTTGAACACTCTTAGATTGATTTTGTAACAGTGTAATAAACAGCTTTGAGTGTATAGTCGGAGTAGGCCTATGATGCATTTAGAAAACACCGCTAAAAAAATCTGTTGTTTCCAATAGATTGTAAAAATCTGCCTCAATCCATATCTTATTTTTCAGACCACGATTATTTTTAATCTGCCTTAATTAGCTCAACTCAACCCGAGTGGCATTTGTTCCCGTCACGTAGAAAACTCTGACCTTCAAGAATAAAAAGTGCTATTTCCAAATAGATACGTTTTTGATTTAGCTAATATTCTTATTTTTATAAGTATGTACTAATTTAATAAATTTAATATTGTTTAAAATTCATCACTGCATTCCAAGAGACTTTTTAAAAAATACAAAGTCGTGGTTTTGTTTGTTTTAAAGTTAATTATTATACCTAGGTTATAGATTTGCTAATTAACAAGGTTTGATCCCTATAATAGGAACAAAGTAAATTTAGTAATAATAATAATTTATTATGACAGATTGAGAAACTTAAATAAATAGAGCAAATGCGGTACCGGAAGAGTCACGTCAGGAATACAGACGTCATGGCTGAGTGCACATAGGAATAGAAACTGATGTTGCTAAAATTGCATGCTAAGTAGGCGAGACAATGTCACTAGTAAGAGATCAGATAGCACGGCGTCGGGTCGGGCCAGTCGCACGGCCGTGAAACATGCTGTTGCCCGTTTCCCTGCCATATCGGGCACTAGGAATGTATGCCAAACGCCAGTCACCACAGTCACTATCTTCTGACAACCAAGCAGGGCTACTTGTATAACATGTACCGTAACGCAGTCTTGCGGTTGTTTTTGTCTTTAGAAGAAAAGTTACGTTTACTTATATATATTTACTATGCTATTAAATTTTAACGGATATTCTTAGGAGTACATTTCCTGTCGATGTGTTGCTTTAGGACTTAGAGTAGAAGTGCGTGAAAAAGTAGATGAATTAAAAAGGGGCGACAGAGGCATAATGTAATATTTTCATAAACAGCAAAAAATAACTAATATAACAAATAAATATTAAAAATCACTTTAATTTTTTAAATCAATTCAAATTCATTTATTTTACAGTTTAATTGTTCTAGTTGTCTACATAATATCTGACCGGTTTCAATTCAATCAAATTTGATCGGATGTTTTTACAGATTCAGTATAGTATTCATTTAGAATTCGCAAAATAAGGGAAATCTAACAAGATTTTCATGTTATCGATACTACATTCTTTCACCTCATTAGCAAATGTAAATTAGCTAATACATTCAATACATTGTACAGTGTGGCTTCTGATTGACTAAGGTTATCTAAAGATAAAACTGAAACTTTATGCAGCCAGCAGTATTCTTTATTTTGAAGCATTGATCGATCAGGACAAAAAAGGCAGCCGCAGTAGTAAAGACATTTCTGCTTTAGAACATTTACAAAGTTGTTCTTTCATGTAGACATTTTTGATAAATATCTAATGAAAATCAATTCCGCATACATAAACGGTCATGACACACCCTAAAGTGACGATAACGATAGAAAATCTTTTCCGCCAATGTACTTGTGACGTATATTTAAAAATACGTAAGATTACCTATCTTATTATCTGTGCTTAGCATTTATTATCTTAAAATCTTTGTGGGGCTTTCGTGGAATTAATTTTAAATAATAATAGAATAATATAGGCTAACTATTTATCTACTAATTTATTTGGTAATGTTTAGTTTTGCATTGTCTATGGTCTTCCCCAGTGTTAGGAAAATGCGTGAAAAAAATATCTGTTTATTTATTAAGGAACATCAATAGCATTTCACATAAATAATGTTAATCATTTAAAATATGCTAAAATTATAAATATTTTGAATCTTAATCATAGTTTTGGCCGTGATTTGAGCTCATTACGAACATCAATAAATTTGTAAATCATTCATTAAAAGTGTCGCATAATAACTTTTAAATCAAGAGTTATACCCATCTACATCTATCGACTCTCTGCATTACATTGTAGATTCTCATTTCATCTCTTGCGTATGCGTATGATAGTTTATAGGTAAGGTAAATATGTATTGACACATAGATGTTTCTATTGTACTTATAAGGCCATTATTAAGAACATGTTCGAAACATGATCGAATAAATGAGAAAGTGGATTAATCAATACTATTATATTTGCTTCACCACCAAGTAACGGACACTAACAAGACAATAATTTTTCCTCATCAGTTTATTTCATGCGACGAGACAAAGAAAAACCGAGATTTCAATATGTCAGTCGGGTGTCTGTTTTTGTTCTCTTAATTTACCACTCGATAAAGCACTGCCGCCATAAATTATTCAACACCACGGATATCCATCGTTGTTCTTACGACGCCATTGTGTTTTAGAACGTCGGGTTGTTTTGTAAGTGTATAGGTAGGTCAGTACAATAAAGTTCTGTTATCCTTTACGAATTATATGTAAGTAACCATTGCGATGTATGTACCCAAAAATTTTTCATGACAAATTGATTACGAATTCTGGAAAATGCTGGACTTTAGTTTCGTCATGACTTTTTTATCAAAAGTATCTAAGTTAAAATATACAACTTTACGTTGGTCACATAAAATAATCTTTTTCTATTATAAAATTAATTAAGTCACGATAGCCGAGTGGTTAGGTGTTCGGAATTTCGAGTCAAGAGACCTGAGTTCGATCCCCAGGTGGCAGTACTAATGAGTTTTTCAAAAACTTATGTACGAATTACTTCGTTGGCTTGGACATAAAGACGGCGACGGACTCACCACCTGTCACGTTGTCCCGAAAATATCTTCAGTGAAAAGTGGGTCAAAGGGACTTAATTGTCTAGACTAGACCTCTGTCTACCCCTGTATTGGGAATTGCGTGAAGATATTTATTTTATTATAAAATTTATCATAAAAATCTCGTGACCTACGAAACATACCTGATATATGGATAACGTAGGTAACACGATATAAAGGTTGAGGTGTTTATTACTGTAAACTTCAAAATTGAGTTATGATTTGAAATTTTGTTTACAAGGTGATAATTTACGCTTATTAATTTTCGCGAATCCTCTTGATAGGAATAGACTTACCATTCGATATGATATAATCTTTGGTGGTTGCCTTTTCTACAACCAATGAATTTAAAATTATTTTTAGAATCTCTTTATGCTTTAGATCAAATTTACCAAAAATTATAACTTCTATATCTATTTACTAGATCCATTTAAAATTGTATTATGTATATTTTCTTTTCGCTACATTTTCTTTTTATATTAATAATTATTTATTTCAATTATTTTTAGTTTGAATAACTTTAATTTGCTTGAAACAAAATTACTTAAAATTAATTAATATAATTTGATTAATAACTAAAAAAGTAACAAAATCTGTGTACAGCATAGGTTGGTTCGAATCAAGAGACCGGACTTCAATCCCCGAGGCTCGTATAAATGTTTTTTTTTTTTTCAAAAACTTTGGTACGTCTAGTATAGGCTTAGACATTTAGACGGTGACGGGCTCACTACCGGTCACGTTGTCCCAATAATGTCTTCCGTGGAAGCTGGGTCGAAAGGACTCAATTGTCTAGACCTCTGTCTACCCCTGTATTAGAAATGGCGTGAACATATTTATTATTTTATTTATTAATAACTAGCTGTCTTCTGCAGCTTTGTTCATGGTTTAACACTTAACGCTAAATCCTAAATATTTTTCTAAAATTAAAAGTAGTACTAGTTACTCTTTAGAAGATCAGCTGTCTGCCTGTGAAAGTCTCGTTAAAATCGGACCAGCGGTTTCAGAGATTAGCCGGAACAGACATAGATAAATACATACATAGATATGAACATCATATCCATTGCTCTGATAACAAAAAAGCAGTTGTATTATGGAACTAGAAACAATGAAGGTATCAAAAACATCCAGATCAGAAAAAAATTTAGAAAAAGTGGCTACTACTTTTAACCGGGAATGGAAACCGGGACCTCAGAACTGGCGACACCAAGAAAAATCTGTGTGTGCGCCTCTCGTCCACGGAGGCTGTCAAAATATGTAATGTATACGTGTATAGATTATTGCAAAGTAAATATATAAAAATATGAAATGTAAATCGTGAAAATTTATAATCTTATGTAAAATATCATAATTTTTTTTATTCGTTAGAACTGTGTTGTATTAATATTAACAATCAGCATCTATTATCAAACATGATTAAAGCTATAGTTTACAAATAGCATTCGTATTGTTGTATCAATTGATCACAATGGAATCGATTGCTCTTGTGTCATCTTCGTAGATTAATATTTTTATTAGTGAAGTTGTTGTAACTTTTTATCGATATATCGATGGTAGTGATATGCGTACATTTACAGATATCCATTAAGATAAAAGTTTTACTATTATTCTGTTGTAAATCATCGATTATCATCAAATTTACGTCCTTGGGTTTTTTGGTCCTAATTTCATTAATTGGTTCTAATTTCTTAGTAATTATTCAATACCACAGTCACGTTCCACCTTCATCATCAAAGCCTACATGGTGGGTTCGTAATAATAGTGCACGATTAAAAAAAGATAACCAAAATTTTAAGGTCAGACATATAGGTAAATGAAGGATACAGTGTTTTGAAATTAAAATCTACAAGGCTTAAATTGCTATTGGTTATATATTATGTAATTTCTTCACATTTTTAATGATTGACTTGTTTTTCATATTTAGAGGCCTTTAATATTGTTTGCCAACTAATAGGTACCAACAGCAGGTGCGGCGTCAGTTGGCTTTATTCCAACGGCTAACAAAGAGACACTGTTCCATTACTGTCACTTAAGTTAGCTTCAAAAACTGCCTGTATTCTACCTTCATTTACTGCAAAGCTTAAACTCGTTGTAATTAATAATATTCAATTAATTATATGTAATTTATTATGAATGTTGAGTAATGTTATTTAATTTAAAGTAACTTGTCATTCCTTGGTCCTATTGTAATCACGTAATACACTTATTGAGCGACACAGAAAATAATTTTACGAAGTTTGTTTTGTTTAAATTTTTTTATACTAATTTAGGTTATTTTGTATTATAAATAAATTATCCAACGAATGTAATAGTTACAAAGTAACTGTAACAGTCGTGAATTTATTTTTTTTTGACCCATCCCGTGATCGTACCCAGCATCTTGAGCTGGAACATTTAAAAACCAGTGTGTATACTTTGTGTTAGTCATGTGTCTTTGAACTTAGGTATAAAAATGGCGAATCGAAGATTTTATACCCTACAGAATTAATTATCGCAGTAATGCAAAATATTAAGACCTAATTAAAGCGTTGTTGTTTAAACTGTTCTTTTGTTTGCAATGCTCAAACAAAACTGTATCGTCCTAATGTTTGAGTTGCCTACAAGTAGAGACGTTATCATTTGTAACTCGAGACGATGCCCCATAAACCCTCAAACGTTCTTGTCGCAGTTGCGTAACAAGGCCCCGACGTATGAAAGTATTAAATATTTTTTAATATACTTACCCAATATGTACCATTAGGACAGTTGTTCTTCATATCAGGCTAATAGCTTAGCAACAATTTTAATAGTGTTGCGACGGTGATCGTAAATCGAAATTAAAGCTAAGGTCCATAGAGTCCCAAGCTGTGACAGCATTTATCGTATAGGTATTACCACTGATCTAATTAAAAAACTGTGTAAATTATTTCTTATACTTTCTGTAACATGTTAGTTTGAGGCATATGCGTGTTTAAAAGCTAGAAGCGCGCACCCTTATTCACTTTTCTGACCCCATCCGCTATTAAACATTGCTTTCGATCTACAGCTCAGCGCGGGTTCCGTGACTTAGTTCAATTCATTGTACTAAACAAGGTACACCATCCACAAGTCCACAATACGGTATAATCACAAACCAAAAACCAGTATGAAATGAACGTTAACGGAGGGAGGACGCACGCGCGTCCTTTCTTTGCCGCTGTGCGCGTTTAGTCAACAAAATAAACTTATGAACTCTAGTGCCAATATTGTGATTTATGTGACCGATAAAGTGATTTACAGTGTATTTATTGCTTTTATAACGACATGCGGTACTTACTATATAAGAAGCTTTTTCACCGCTCCCTATGATCGAAACATGTTTTATTATGATTTGTTGTTTTGTTGCTAGGACATCCGGGTAAATCCCGGTTTTTGATTGTCATCCAATGTTTTCAGATTTTTATTGTTATAGACAAATTTATTATTTTATTGTTTTAGACAATATTAATTAAATATAATTCTATTAAAGATTTCGAAAACATTCAGCCTCTAAAATTTAATATTTTTAAATTTAAAATTTGTTTTTTTTTTTATATTTTAACAACGAGTTTTTCAGAAAATGCGTTCATGCGTTGTATGAAATGTTTATACTATAACAAATAAAGAGCAGGTAAACGCATCCCTTTCTACAATAATGCTAGTAGAACCCTCCGTTCCGCTGTTCGAGTCCAGATTTATTTCTACGACGTCTTCTATTGTCGTATAACTTATTGTCCAAAAGTACTACAATGGACAGCAACCTGTCACTATGACGATTATTTTTTATATAAATAAAACTTATGTCACGTTAGTTGCTAATTTAAGGAAATTGAAGCGACGACTCGTCTTAAAGAAACATCAAAGCGTTGAATCTGTTTATGAGCATCTGGTTTTATTTGGGGTCAAATGTTTAAGATATGCTCCATGTCGTTTGATGTGTTTTATGTTTATAGTTAGACTTGGCATGTTTTCCTTTTCTCTCGTATTTTTTTTATTTAGAACACTTTTTACACGCGGAATTTAAAAATTTTCAAGTCTCCATTAAAAAGAAAACGCTTTTTGAATGTTTAATTATTAGAGTCATAGTTTCCTAATTTCATATTCCATTCACTTACAGATAAAAACAATCATATTCAAATTCGAAAAACCAGACGATTTAATATTACGAAAACCCTTTGGCCTTAATTTTCAAGGTCAAACCTCCATATCATTTTAGCTTATGTATCTTGTTGAGTTTTGTGACCATGATACATTAGAGCCAATTTTAACTTTCTTGACGGTGCATAATGTGACGAAACTATCGTCAAGTGAACCGTGGAGTTTAAGTGTTCTATTTTGTAATTATTGCCTCTGAATATAATCACTTCTATAAAACTGCGTAATCATCCTAATTCCAGCCAAACATTTCCAGTACTGTTGTGTATTTCTTGCCATATTTAATATTTAATTTGTAAGAGATAAGTCTATCATGAGTTAAAAGAACTTTCAGATAAAACTTATAAATCATATAGTATAATATCATCACTTTATGTGACATTTCGTCATTAGATTATGTTACAAGTTAAACATAATGTTTAATTTTTGTTCTTGAGGTTTCAGATAATTCATCACCTTATATTAGTAAGTCAAAATATTTGTGTAATCTAGTTTCAACATATGATACCGATTATATTATTCAGTCTTATCTACTGTATCTATTGTAGATAAAAACATTCAATATCTATTAAACAGTTCTTTATCTTTTATCGGCACTATTGTCCCGGAACTCATGTAAAATCTCCTCAAAGAATATTATGTACATTTATATGATTTACAAATATATCCATTTTAGAGGATACGCAGGCAGAGAACAACTTTTATTTACTGGCAGTTACAATACACTGTCTTCAATCAGCGAAGCGCCTCCTCGGTACACTCAATTGAGGTTAATTCATATGGAGACGGGCCAGGGATCTCTAGCGTCCCTGCATTATTTATGTGTTCAATAAGCTAAATAGCCTAGCAAGTTTAGCTCGTAATCATAAATAAACGTTTCAACTCCTTATAAAATCGTCAACCTTTTTCACTCAAAATATCCTAGATATTTTGGTAGATACCTAGAAACTTCCAAATACTTTACTTTGTCTCTCGACATTAATGTAATTTTTTGGACTGGTCCCACTGGTATTTCTTATTTTTAGTGTCTTCTTTTTGCCCAAGTAGTTAATGACCCAATAAGTAAAATAGTTTTGGTTTCCACTTTAGTAATTAAGAATATTTACCTGTATTATTTTACCTCACGAGATATTAAGCCACCACTCGTAATCATAGTTGCAAATATTTTTTAAATAAATGCCCATTCATTACGAAACATCGAAAGATTTGAAAGTTTTATAAATTTAACATACCTACGTAGATATTTATAAACTATTTACTTTTCAGTTCGAATAGGTCCTGACTTTATGGGTAACCATCAACCGAAATGTTTACCCTTTCTTGTGCACAGATAAAAAAGGTGCATTTGTTTTTAGAACGAAGACAATGAACTCGTAAAAATCGCATAAATAATTTAATCTTGTGGCTAATGGTAAAATTCTTTTGTTTAGGAGTATACGCGTAAAGTAATGAACGTGGACAAGATAAAAAAAAATTAAATAGGTCCTGAACTAGTCAATAACATAACCAAATGTAACTTTATTACTTAAATAAATAAATAAAAAATAAATAAACTTGAATTTAAAAAGTAGCTCTACAGTTTTACCAAACAAGAATCGGAAATCTACTGAAAACAGGACGGCACCCGGATAGGAAATTAAATCAACTCAATTATTTCATCCTTTGCCATTAAACGTTTGCTTTTCCCAACTGTTGTGAAACCATCAGTTATAACTAATAATATCGTTACTTTTAGTAAACAGGCTTTATGTTAAGTCTTTTTCTTGTTTAGAATAATCCCAATGATATTTATGTTTCTCTATTATTTAGATTTATATATTTTAAAAAATACCATTGGAAAATATCTAAACTTATTGTCTTCATATATTAAGAAATGCGTGAAGATATTGCTAATAATTATTTGTAATAATTATATTTAAGCGGAGCTAATTTAGGGACGTGGCAGCTGGTGAGCCTCTTACAGTCTTATATTCCCATATAAATCCAATCTATATTATGTCCGATATAAGTCGTCATATGAAAAAATAGATCGTGACGTATCGCATCAGTATAAGTTCATAATCATCGCCGTAACGATATATATTACAGATTATTCATCTAAAAAACTACTGCAGGACATTGCCTCTCTTGTAAGGAAAGGTTTTCCAAAATCGTTTAGCTTAGCAAGCGGTGATCGTAGTAACTCATAATACTTGGTAATTTTGGTCTAGTATTATTCGCGATAATTATCCCGGTATGTCCACTAGCATTTTCAAGACTTCCCAGAATTTTTCATAGCCCTTAGTCGCCTCTTACGACTAACGGGAAGGAAGGAGATGGTGTAAACTTTTTCTTATAAAACACGGCAAATTTATATTTTAAGGTCACAGATGTAAAACAAGTAGGTGTGTATATACCCTTCTGGTAATGGACCGCTAACAGAGTGATAATGTTAATTGCACTTAATTACTTAAAGATTTTAAGTAGGTACACAAAAACATCGTATGTTATGTAATTAGTATTGCACGTATATTTTAACACTACTAATATAAAGTTGCCAAATTAAATCAATTTTAATATTGATTCTTAACCGATTTTCTCTTAAAACTCATTCATGTATATATTCTTTAGGTTCAAATGAAAGATGAATAAAATGCTATAAATATTTGAAAACTCAATAAACACATTGAATTTTGTTTTCCCTTTGTTAAACTTTTCGTTCCCGCAAACATCTTCGGCGCAAGGTGAGTCGAAGGGACTTAATTCTCTAGATTAGACCTCTGTGTACCCCTGTATTGGGAAATGCGTGAAGATATTAATTTATTTATATTTATTTAAACTTTACTGTAAATATGTTTCTGTTTTTAAAGCGTATTTGGAATTCAATGATATCAAATGAAACAACATAACATATAAAATTAGATTTTCTAGTGTATACGAAATTCGTTTATTGATTATAGTTGTTTATCATGTATCAAGTGACGGTATGTATACGTTAAATAGTATATCATATAGCGTGTCTGTCTTTCAATCAATCATATTATATAAACGAATTTAAGGAGCACAAAAATTTCTTATTCGATATATATTAGATATTAATTTTAATTAATGATTAACTTTTTAATTCTCTTTAGTTGAGGTAGTAAAATTGTAGTAACTTTAGACTATATAATGATCATAACTAAAAAACCTAAACTCCTAAAGTGACTCAACCGGGAATCGACCCGGAACTTCAGTGCTGGCGACACAATGAAAACCGGTGCGTACGCCACTCTTCCACGCAGGTCGTCAGATAATACAAGTAAACAATCTGCTTAACAAAGACAAGATAAAATATACTACTAAAGTTATATTATAAATAATCAATGAGTATATACGTCAGAGCAAGGAACCAGCCCAGCAGATGTTGCATCACTTAGTGCTCACTTTGACCTTCGTGAATGTGAATTATAAAAGGCACAACTTAACCTGTAACTGATATTTTTTTAATTTTTTAATGGTTTCTTTAAAAATAATAACGACACCTCGCGGACTTACTTGCAAAAACTTTGTTTATTCAACAAAAATTATAATACGTAATTAATATGAACACCTATCTTCGCTTTCATTATTAAATGTGATTTATTCATAATCAATCAATATGCTAGTTATTAATTGTATCGTGTTATTAAAGTATGAAATATATTATAAATTTGACAATTAAATGTAGGGTAATTAAGGTGAGTGGGAATAACAAGAAAGTAATATTTCGCTCAAAAATATCTATTAATTCCAAAATTTTCACGGACAAAATCAAAAACAACACTTGTTTAAAATTTAAAAGTGAGTTAGATGCTGAAACCGGTTCATACAATGACTTGCCGCGGTACAAAAATAAAATGTTCACAAAAACCTTTAAATATTTAGGTTCATTTTTTACTTTTTATTTGAAGTACATGTTTAATGTAAAATATAATTTTACTTACCGTAAAAATTTTAATTGAAAAATTAAGTTTTAACTTCATCGCAGTTATAAATATAGAGCGTAATTTATGAGCCATATCAACGATAAAAATTTTCAATAATACCTACGTACATGAGAAAACGGTGTTAGATACCTGCAAAGGAAATATACGTTTGCGTGTTAATAGTGAGCATTTATTGAAGTTTTCTATTGTATTTAAGAGTTCGTGTACATATACTTCCCCTCACTTAACTGGTACTGGAAGCGTGCTGCCGATGTAGGTAGCAACATCCGTAAGTGGTTTATCCATTATCCCATACAGTGGCGGCAGGGAAGGAAGCCCTACAAGGCGGGTTCACGTCATATCTATTCAGGAAGTGTCAGTGGCACATCCACTTAACTAACGCTAAGCGGGGATCAGAAACAAGTTGTAGTAAGCATTTATCGTCCACTTTTGCTTATTTTACATAAAGTACATGGTGGTCTCATCCGAGTCGACTACGTTCAAAGTGTTTGCGAATGCATCTCAACTGTTATTTTAATCGTATATGATGCGTCGTGCATTTTGAAGTCTTAATCACGTGACTTCGTTGGATCGAAGTAACAGGAACTTGAAATTCAATCTTAATTGATTACAACTTAATTTGAAATATTCACAATGGTAACAATCATATCATCTCAGTTTCATACGGTTTACAATGTATGCTTGATACAAAAATTACATTATAACAATTGTCAGAATATAGGTCGTTTCAGTGCTTCTATAAAAATATATATGTATCGTTTAGATCGTAGATACATTTAACAAGCAAACAATGCGCCAAGCCTACACGGCTCATTCGCTTGTTTACGGCTGTCGACGGCTAAATTTGCTCCTGTATCGTTCACTTAGGTAATTTGCAATAGGCATGGTAGCTGCACGAGCGCATATTTCATTCGAATTATGTTCTGGTTCACTAAGTTTTCTGTACGTCTGGCGCCACTTTAAAGCTTTAGGATAAAATGTTTATGTGCTTGGTAATGAGGTTCGTGAGGTTGTACGAACATTACTTATGTCATTCAATCGAATCATGTTTATTTTTAGAATCATTGCGAAGTATGTGATGTTCAATTAGTTGAAGATTTAATACGTACCATTATGTGAGAGACAAATGTTTTCACAGGTAGAAAGGACTGTTTCTGAAGACTTCTGAGTGCTGGTGGCTTATATGATTCTTTATAAAAAAATTATGACGTCGTAAATAATCATAAATCATGCCGTTTCCCAAATGTTATCATATTTATGTAAGTCAATATTTCTTCCCGTCTAAGAGTTGAATGTTTAAAAATATTTAACTGTTTATAATTGTTATATAATTATTACAGGGGACACCAACTCTAGTACCATTCATCTATTCATATAGATATGATTATGTAACTGGATAAGAATTAGTTCTAAAAATAACAAACACTAAAAATGCTTTTAAAAAATTATAAATACATCCGATGAAGCAGCTCTTGTTCATACAGTATATATAATATCTTCCCCATTGAGTGCGCTGGGCCGCGTTTATACTGAACCATGTGTACGGCAGATGCTCCGCCGAAGTTCTTCTACGTCGTTGATTTTGGACTCTTTTTAATTTTGCAATTTACGTCAAAAGTTTGGACATACGGTCTTATTAAAACAACGCTAATAAGATTTAGTTTACTTACTTTACTTACTTACATTCATTTTTCTAATGTAATAACTATATTACGTTTGTTTCTAGGAAACATATCTCAGTTCTTAATTACGTAAATGACATTGGCGTCCATATTGTTTTTTTTTTTAAATATTTATAATATAAGCTTTAGCAATTTTTCAACAAAGAGATTTTTCAAGGCTTTAAAAGTCAATATTTTAAAGCTAACAAGAAATATAAATAATGACAATATGACGACAATTGGATGTGTATTTTTGTCTTTACGTAAAGTAATAAAAAACTAAACAGAGAATGTAACAGATTATAGTGTGAATTTGCAAACTTTTATTTTAAAACTTCAATTATTTTTTTTTGACTATTTCAACTCTCATTTGTAGGCGATGAGCTAAGTACCACGAACGTTAGTCGTTTATTTCTGTTAAAATTCTTTTAAATATTGAAAATTAAAGTGTCTAGTCATTAAAAAATAATTCCACGTAAAATCAAATGCGGCAGTAATGCACTATGTCGGGGACACGTGTAATGCGGGGAGCATTAATAAAAAAACAATTCAATCGTATGCTACCGTAGTTGTCATTACTATGCTTTTGCGTATTAGTTCGATTTAAGATTAAACGCAATTATCAGAGGACTCATAGCATACTAATTGAGATATATTTAAATTTTTACGCGGAAGAATGTAAGAACGTAATAATAATAAATACTTAGTATACTCGTATGTCACAAATAAATAAATATCTTCACGCAATAAATATAGGGGTAGACAGTCTAGTCTAGACAATTAAGTCCCTTCGACCCACCTTCCACCGAAGATATTTTCGGGACAACGTGACACGTGGTGAGCCCGTCGCCGCCTTTATGTCCAAGCCAACGATGGAATTCGTAGATAAGTGTTTTTTTAAAAACCCATTGGTACGAGCCTGCCACTTGGAGATCGAACTCGGGTCTCTCAACTCGAAATTCCGATCACCCAACCATTCGGCTATCGTGACTTTATTATATATTATGTCGTATGTCGTATATGTCGTATATCTAATTGAACGTATAAACAAATCATAAATTAAAATATTACCAAAGTAATCTTTGCTCACAACCTTGACTTGATATTCTTGGTAAGGGTTATCAGATGTTCCATGATTTTTTTAATGTAACTATTAATTTTTTTAATGTGACTATTTAGTTAGTCATTTTGCGTTTTGCTTATATCAATCGTTTCACAAGTCTCAAGGGCAATAATATAAGTTTGTAATAGATTATCATTGAGTGAACTATCATATTTATAAGCATATCTCATAAAATTGTAATTGTTCATCTTGACGTGAAGAAAACCTGAGATCGAACAATGAATGAAAGTTTTTAGTTTCATTTAATTTTTATTAAAACTTGCTATCGTACGATCGCAATGATTCACATAATATTTCTTAAGCTATTTATATTTAATGAGATCTATAAGCAGCTTGTCTTTTTGAAAAATTTTAAGAATCAGTAATTATAAATCAAATTAAATCTGTTTTTTAGTATTTGTAGAGGCGCAAATGATGTTGTTGTAATGTTACGAAATGACCGTGAAATGGAAATATCGTTCAGTTCAGGGCACTGTTATTACGCCCTCAATAACTAAGGCTAACGCACGGGTCGTTGATGCGGGACAAAAAGCATGGTCCGTACACTAGTGGAAAAAAGATGGCAATACAAACATTTTCTTGGTCCTATAGGCCCCAATGATTCTCAAAGTGTATCAACAATATTAGATATTGAAAAAGCATAAACTATATGATAGTGTGCGATTGTTCTATTATAATGTGTTAAGTAAAAAGACCAACCACTACTACACTAATCAAAGTTGAATTTAATGCATGCAACACTTTGAGAATATTATGCGTCACTAGCAGGGTCGACAAAGGTTGGCTTCCGATCTCCCCTTCGTCTGAGATGCAGTTGTTAGTTCGGCGCTTGCTATCGTCTCTCTAATAATTTATGACTTTACCCGTTTATTGACAGGGTTTACTTTTATTTAAATTTCGTTACTACCGATGATTATCCGAATAAAAACTTTGTATTAGTCGTACTACGTTTACCGTGGTACAAATCAATTATAATTGATAGTAGTATATTATAATTTTTGGCATGTAAAATTAATAATAACGAGAGACCATTAAAGTATAAATATGATATTTTAAAAAGGTATTGTTAATAATTTTTATAACTTCATATACAAACATTTGGAATTTAGCAGTGACAAAAATGAAAAAATCAATTAAATTATTGAGTTTCTCTGCATAGACATTGGTAACTTGAATCACATTCTCTTTATAATTATTATGAACCTTGACGCCGGACTGGGTAGTAGAACTTATACGTACATATCAAGGAACTGATGCTAAATGAACGTAAGTGTATAACGCAGGCGCAATGAGTCACAGTGTCTGGAGTTCACGCTGGCAACGGAGTTCGATCGTTTACCTACTTACGTTATCACACTTTTCATGCCACTTACTGAGTTTGAAATTATTCAAAATTCTAGGTAGATTTTTTTCTTAAAAACTGTCTGCTTACGTCATTGTATATCGATGCAAACTAGTTGATAAATAGTATCTGTATTTTTTAAACTTCGATAAAAAGCATTGCGTTCTCTCTTTTTTATCTTGGTACTACTATCTTATCATAGAAACCAAAAGAAAAGAGTCAAAAAAATTTAATATTCAATATTTATAGATACACAGAAAAGCCCAAAATCCATGTCTACGTGTAGTAAGCATTTGATCTGGCAGAATCAAGTGCTTCTATTAATACTTTTCAATGAACGCCTGATGTAGATCAGATTCGTGTTTTGATCAATCACGACAGGTGGTTCATAAATAAAATAATTACTTATATTTTGCACACATGTATAGGCTATGAGTTGCGTGTTTTGTTTTGAATTAGAAAGTTGATATGTTCTCCCATGTTACATCTAACATCCGTTAAATTTCTGACACAGCTATGATAGAAAAGAATAAAAAGTCAACCTGCGCAACAGCTGCTAAGTATTAAGATATGGTATCTTAACTTATATTACCACTGCAACTGGACTGGTTCTTTGAGATTTAAAGTTTAATTGAACGGTTAGAATCCAGTAATTTCTACTTCGTGTTTTAAATGGGTTTGGTGATGATACTAGTTTTCCAAAGCATATTCTTAAATCTTTAGAAATAGTTTTACTCTGAAAATAAAATAATTTTAAAACATCGCAATAAAACTTAACATGTTTTAATGTTGTTACAGTCACAGTTTGTGTAGGATTTGGTAGAATCGTCATGAGCGATCACAGCATCATGCACTTTGCACCTATGTTACGTGCTATTGGTGATATATGGATATGTGCAGATATGTGATCAGTCTGTTTGATTATTATCTGATAATTTTGGAATAAGCACTACGATTTCGTCACTTTTTAATAAAAATTTTAAAGCTATGGATTATAAATATCATCCAAAATTCTTTGAATGGTATAAAACTGTAAATTCAGTAATAAAATATTAGGTGTAGTTAAAATTTTCTTTTTAATTATTCAGACATGCTAAAATTAAAAAGCGATATTATTTTCTTAACAAATTATAGGTATTCAATTCTATAGATATGTAACTTATTCGTCTTAAATATTGCTGCCTAAAAGTTGTCTGGATCATTACCACACTGTTATTCTTTTCTATTGCTTAATCGTAGAGTAGTTTCATTTCGTCAAAGTTATGCCATATATAAAGAGCCAGTGTAATTATAGATAATGAGGCATCCCTTCTAAGTTTTCGAGGGTAATATGGCATGATAGTCATCACCATACACGCCAGCGAACTATTAGCTCTTTTTCACCTTACTCAATTTATTTAAAAAAAGAACTAACAACGTTAACAGTGGCAGAGCCACGCATCAGCTTTTGTTGTTGCTTGAATGGGCCGGCTCGACCGGGTAAGTACTGGCGTGAAGTAGAAGTCTAACAAACTTCTGCGTATCGTCTGGTGAGTGCAGGTAACCGGAGGCCCACACACCCCCTTCCCCCAATTCTGGGGGGCACTCTAAGGCCGGCAACGCATCTGCTATGCCTCAGGTATTGCGATGTTCATGGGCGGCGGTAATCACTTACCATTACGTGAGCCACCTGCTCGTTTGCCACCCTTTCCTATAAAAAAAACTAGCAAATTAGTACACATAGTTATTACTGAAATATCAGTAGCATTTCAAAATGTTTTGTCTTTTCCAAACTTAGAGAATACAAAGCTCGTATTTGTTATCTTCGAAAGTTAGGTTTTATTTGTCAATTTTGTATAATAATACCATCTGCAATAAATTTAACAGCGATGTACTTACTATATGTTACTCATATGTCGTCATTACGGATACCAGTCCAATACCGTTAAATATTTGTAAGCAGATGTTGCCGCGGGCAAGTTAATAGCTGATCTAATGTCGTTCGATATAAATATTGATAAATATAAATAGGTAGTACAATGAATCTTTTGAAGAGGTATTTTTAATAAATTATCAATTAAAGAACTAGATGCCAAAACATCTGCCATTTCTATTAAATTATTTATCTTGTTAATTAAGGAAAGTCTATCTAGTAAGTGCCGCAATGTTGTTAAAAGCAAGGTGTAACTAAACTTTAATAATTAATGCAATGAATAGTGATTCGTTTATGTAAAATATTGTCATAAAACTAAAAGTAATGAACGTTATCAGTCATGGTGTAAAATGTTAACATTGTAATCGAAATGGCGGTCACTACTTCACCGTCGTATCACGGGTCGCCAATACATGATGGATTTGCAACAATTCGCGCCCCAAGAAGCCGAATTAAAATAAGGAATCTTGTCGAACCAAATAATATTTCCAATCTACCTCAGAGGCATTCGGAGTATTTCACTCTACAACGAAATACCACCAATAACTTTTTAGACAGCAGTGTAGTAGTACAATATTCAAACAATGAGCCGATAAATAATAATAACGAAACAGATAAGCCTTTACGTCTCAGCTTTACAGAGCCTATTTATGCCAAAGTAACATTGCCACATTCTAAAAGTACATCTGCAGTAAAATTCGTTAATGGCAGGCAAAGTGCTCATTACGACTCTGTAGATGCAATGCCACGTCGGCGTTTAAAAAGCTTAGAGTCTGCAACAGAAGCGGATCTTAAGGTGGATGGAAAAAATGTAGTTGCAGTGTTGAGTAACGGAGACCACCAGTCGTTTGAACCGCATGCGGTAAATCAGGACAGCTCCGAGCAGCATTCCGTGCGCACGGACACTACTGGATCATCGGTTGACTACAGAAAGAGACACATCGATCGTGATAATTGTTCGGAATCATCGTCATACCTCACCGATAACGACAGGCCTATTTCTAGTTACAGCGACAATTCCACGATACCATCCACAGACACGGAAGATGTTTTAAAAGAATTACCTAACAAATCTAGATTTCATAAATCACCCCAAAAATTTGCCACATTAAATTTAAGAAGACCAAAATTTATAGATCTTAAATCTCCAAATTTGAAGGAGAACCAATTCTATGGAAGTCTACAAAGAAATAGATTGGGTTACCACTCTGAACCAAATACTCCTCTATCTGAAGATCACAGAGATGTCGGCGACGAATCTAAATTATTGGATCAGGTGCAACAAATACCTAGAATGCCTTTGCAAAATAGCAGAAACAGTTTTAGACGGTCCGTTAGTGAAACAAATGGATATTCTAAAAGACTTAATTACAGACATTCATTTAGTGCTGACTACAAATCTAAAAATTTAATAAAAAGGCCACATAAATGCTGTGAATGCGTCACTGGAATAGCTGCAGAGGAAGATGTAACTCAAACTAATCGAACATTAGGAACATTGTATGAAGCACAAGATCCAAAAGTGGGCTGTCAGACAATCCTTCGGTCAAAACCGCCAATCCCATGGTGGGAGCTAGCTATTAAGAAATCGAGATACAAAAGTTGTCCCATTCTTGAAGAGGTAAGCAGTATTATTTTTTTAAGTTGACATTATATGATGATATTATAAATATTATTATATATGTATTATTATCTACGTATTATATGTATATATTTACATATATGATGATATTATAAATATTATTAAATATGTATTATTATCTATGTATATAGTTTCGGTACAAAATATTACATATTTTTTTTTGTTTCCACAACTTTAAAATTATGTGTTAAACAAGCATTAACTTTCATTAACTTTCGCCAGGAAGAAGCAATTGTTAATGGCTAATAGGAAAACTACTACAAAAACATACAAAAATCGTAACTGTTTTCGACTTAAATTTAATATTGTCATTGCATTTGTAAATATTTTTTGTGTCAATGTAAATACCGTTGTAAAGTAACATTTCGACCAACTAGCTTTTGCTTAGTAGCCATTAACATTATTTAGGTGTGGATTGTCCTTTCTGTGATCGTAATTAACGCGAGGGTGGAATGCACTGAAACTATGGAGGCTTGCCCTCTTAATATACACATACATTTACTTTGTTATAGGCGTGAATTGAATACAAGTTAGGGGAATAATAATTAATAGACTCCACACCTGCGGAAGTACAGGTACATAGTCATGATATTGTATATTAAAAAAACTCCGGCTACATTTAATGATAAAATTTTATAATTACAACTTATGCATACTTACACGGTTAATAAAAAATGGTTTTTATTTTATAGAAATCTTATAGTATTATCAGTGAGAATTATTTACAAATAATTTGAAACAAATACTCAAATTATATACAAATTAATACCGCTTAGCAGCTCGAAAACATAGTTGAGAGTGACGCTATTTCAAAGGTAAGGGCATTGAGTTCTAATCCCGATAAGGATAATATAAAACGAACGTTTTGTATCATAAATGCAATTGTTTGTACTCAGGTTATAGATGTCGTATATTTACAGGCAAATTAGATACATAATATTTAAAAAAAAAACTGAATATGACTACAAAGGCACTGCTTATTTCAAATTGAAATGTCTTCCAGCAGGCTTGTTGGGAAACTTCTAATATAAGTAGATGTAAGCTATGTATAATATAATATGATAGTATATATACGTATAATTTGAGTTATAAAATTAAGAGGACACAAGTTTGAGCCTAGATGAAGTGTGTGAATGTTCATGACGATGTGCATGTAATATTAGCTCTGTAACAATAGAAAAACGTTATAGTTACCTCAGTGATGCACTTTATAAGTTATAAAAGAGAAAACTCAATATAATAACGGTAATCATATTATCCAGGTAAGAGTGCAGTTATTACCTTATTAATATTATAATAATAATAAATTTTCCTGAATCCCGAATCGAACCCGAGACCTCGAGATGGCGACACCTTGAAAATCGGTGTTTACGCCACTCGTCCACGAATTTCGTCTAAATAATAATCATGAACCTATAATTTCTGTGTAAAAATTTAATATTTTTTTTTATTAAAACAGTGTATATTAAAAAACCGCGGTTGCAGTTAGTACTTATGCTATGATATACATTTGACTTTGTCATATGGTATTATGAGTGTCTGACTCTGATTTCTATTCACTAGCAGGTGCATTATTTAACCACAATCTCTTTCTCCTCAACGAAATACTGATATGTATAAAAAAAAGGTTTGCAACCTTTCTGACAAAAAAATCTACCTGACTACCAAAAATGGTGTTACACTTTAGTAGTGTTGGTCAGATGTGAACTTAATCGAGTTTTGAAAGCGTTCAATGATTTCACCGATGTTTTTATTATAGTTTCCCACGCTAGCAAAACATTAAATTTTAATTTTGTTTTAATAGTATCTGTTATCAGAAATATATTCAGAAGAAATGCTAAATGGGATGCCAAATAGGGGGTTAAATGTCTTACAACTTTAGGTATAATCAACGTACTATTTACAGTGTTATATCGTATGATACCAAATTTATGTACAATTGAAATAAGAGAGGAGAGAGGAATGTTAATGTTTCTGATATTGTGATATATATCTTAATGTTATAATGTTTACAAACAACTGCATAATTTTTAATGTAAGTTTGCTTTTCTGATATCCGATTCTGATTCCCTCCGAATCAGGGAAAAATAAAATTAAAATAGGCCTTTTTGAACGGCTTGTACTAACTAAAGTAAACGAGTAGCGGACTACCCGGCTTTTATGGTGTCACTAGCTCTATGGTCCCGAGTTCGATTCCTTGACTCGTCAATGTAGAAAACCACTTTATCTACATTGTCTAGTGTCTGTATGTTTGCAATGCATAGACTAGAAAATTGAAGACGTTATCTTTGTCCCTATAAAATGTCCAATTTTCTCTACATAAAATCTGGGCATTCTCGTCGAAGTAGCAGCAATCAACCGACACTAAAGTACTGATACACAAGGTGTACAACAACATTCACTTCCATGCATAGAAAATAACCTAATTTTCATCATCAAGTTGTCAATGCCTCCTTAACATTTCTTTTATTTTCGTAGTTTTCTTCTCTACAAAATTTTAGTTGAGAACCCCGGTTTATTTTGATCTAAAAACACTCGCTGGAACGAGCTCCTTTATAGCTTTCAATGTTATTTTCAATGTTTCAGGCTACATAGTAATATTGAATTGAATCTGCCTCACTTTCAATAAGTAACATCAATAAGTGAACCAGCTTGAATTAAAAACAGAAAAAATAGCAGTTTTTTGATAAGATGTCTTCCCCTAATAATAGCTTAGCATATGTTACCTTAATAATAATAGGATATTTTAACTTATAATTTCGAAATTAAAACCTACATGAATGTAGAATGGCAATGAAGAACAGGAGAAGCTTAAGACTTTCATTACGATAAGACGTTTAACTAAGTTGCCGTGAAATCGGTAAATAAAGAATAGTAGTCAGATTTTAACGTAAGCGTTTTATTGTCATTGCTGTGTGGGCGGCTAGACCTTTAAAGCAAAAGCATTCATACTCCATAAGGGACATCTGATCTTGCGCAAACTTGCCCCAAGCATACTTGTTTGCCATTGTTTATACAAATATACTCTATTGTTCATGCAGTTATCAAGAAGAATCAAGTTAAATGCAACAATTTGTTTTTCTTAATGCTAATAGTTTTGCCCGAAAATAGTTCTTTTTATAAATCACTGTTGGAAACATAATTCAGTCTTAACTAAAAAGAAAGTTTTATCATTACTAACTTAACATATTTTAAAGGGTAATTAAATTAAGCGCAAAGACTACTACTCATAGACCTGATAAATGAGTGATAAATAAGTTAACATGAAACACTACAGCTCGCATAAAAAACAAGTGCCGTATTCGTAATATGTAATATTAGAATGATGTCAAACAATATCCGCTTAATAGTATATTTTCTCCGTGGCCGTATGCGGGAAGTAGAGCCCAACTTGAAGTAACTATCACAACGAGCTTTGGTGATGAAGTAGTCTATCTCTAATATTGTCTACGGTGGCTGATGTCGTTCGAAACACGGCACACTTTCCTTTCGCAGCCGTATCTGCTTTCGATATATTTTCTCAAAGGGCATATTGTATGCGGATATTGTTTCACTAACCATTTGAGTTCTTTTACAAATCAAATAAACAGAATGAATATAATAATATGCTATGTAAGTAATTACTTTTTCATTTTATCAATGTTATAATATCAATGTCCATAACCACATAGAATATTCTAACTGTAGTCTTAAAAATCACCATTGTGAAACTAAATTCCTAGGTCATATCTGAAAAAAAAATATTTAAAAATACATTATTTATCGATAACTTTAAGCCATATTTTAAACCGTATTTGTACTTATATTATTTGTATATTATGGTTGTCGAAAACAAAAATTTACCGTCGTTTGTAACCAATATATGACACTGAAATTATTGTCATTCTACTAAAGTACTGATCGGTAATAAATTTTAATTTTAAGGGCTTTTAATGCCTTTTAAAGTTACTTCTTTACGTTTTAAGATGGTGTACTGAGAAGTAACTTTAAAAGCTTATATGTAATAACTTGTAGATTTAGTCCATAATAATCAATCACGATAGCCGAGTGGTTGGATGGTCGGCATTTCGAGTCAAGAGACCTGAAGTCGATGCTCAAGTGACAGGCTCGTACAAATTTTAACAGTGGTAGAGCCACGCATCAGCTTTCGTTGTTGCATGAATGGGCCGGCTCGACCGGGGAAGTACCACGACCTCGCAGAATACCGGCGTGAAGTAGAAGTGTAACAAACTTCTGCGTTTCGTCTGGTGAGTGCAGGTAACCGGCGGCCCACAAACCCCCCTCCCCCAAATCTGGGGGGGCACGCCGGCAACGCATCTGCTATGCCTCTTATATTGCGGGTGTTCATGGGCGGCGGTAATCACTTACCATCACGTGAGCCACCTGCTCGTTTGCCTCCATTTTCCATAAAAAATGGGTTTTGTGGCAATGGAAGGTGAGTCAAAGGGACTTAATTGTCTAAACTAGACCTCAGTCTACCCTCAGTTTACCTTATTGGGAATTGCGTGAAGTTATTTATTTATTTATTAACGTTGTGAGTCCGTCAGTACATTCTCTCTTATAATTTTATGTACTATTGCCATGTTTACAGAATGAACAGGAAGAGAAACACGACCAAACGTACAATCAATTATTTGTCCCGAAAATATCTTCGGTGGAAGGTGTGTCAAAGGGACTTAATTGTCTAGACTTGACCTCTATCTACCCCTGTATTGGGAATTGCGTGAAGACATTTTTTTAATTAATTTTAGTTACAATACTGCAATAAATCTGAATTAAAAGAATGGTCAAGTTCAAATTATAAGGCTCGGGCCATGTATGTAGTAAGTCGTAATTTAAATATTATTCCACAATGTGTAATGTAATCAAATAATTATTGTACAGTGTAATATATCTTTTAAAAACTTTTAAAATAAAATATATAAGACATTTTCTAAGTAATAAAAGCGCTATTTTCCTACCAAATTTTGCATACCACAATATCTATTAGGGTACAACACGCGTTGCGTGCCCCATAATAACTACGTGAGGGCATTGTACTCGGAATCAAACGTGAACTTAACGTACTCTTTCTTTGTCCACAACTACTCACGCTTTTACATAAAATTTTATTAACAAACAAACTAAGATGCAAATGCTCCAAATGGTATTCGCTGTCGTAAAATTTGTAAAAATGGCTGACTCTGTGTAATAGATGGTAATTAAAATTTTTAAAACTTGTCTGTTTGTACAGGTGTTGATTAATATAGCATAATGAGTGCACACCTGTCCGTCTGTGTATTTTTACGAGATGAAGCTTCTAAGTAATCTAGTATAAAAAGGTGCATTATTAAAATAGTTCTTTTTCACATACTTTACATTCACATTAAAACAAAAAAAAAAAACATTTGTATGTAAAGATCTCTTGGCCCGTTTCTTAAGTATAAAGATGCTCTTAGAGATCTAGAATCGATGTTGGAATTCCGCAGTAAAAAATATGTCATAGCTACGTGAATCCAAATGCAACGTGCAGGTGAATACAATGGAAAGAAAAACGTTTACCATAAAATTACATCTTCCTTCAATTCACTATAAAATAATAATTAAAGGAGTTTCATTGTTTTTTCGACCAGCCGAAGTTGAATTTCTTTGAATTTTTTTAATAATTACCTTATTGCGAGCAAGGTAATTTTGATAAATGTTAATCGTCGGACTGTTGGTCGAACATCCGTCATCTATCTATATGATGTTTGTAATATTCTTTGGAATTCATACATGCTTGCGTTGTGGTTATTTTATACACATTAGTATTTTTGTATTTTTTCTCTATTTAGTCATGTTTTTGAAATTAATCTAATTTCTTTTAATAAGTATATCTCATTGCATAGACGGGTGTTGTGTGAATGACAGATTTATAGAGTATATAATGTATATATATTGGAAGAGTTAGTTTCTAATAACAGTAAAGAAATTAAAGAGTTTTTAGCAATTTACAAATGAGAAAATGATGAAACTATTTAAGTTATGGTATTATTTAACAACTGTTATACCAAAGTAAGTAATTTTTAGTAAAATTATTAAATTATATAAAAATTAATAAGTTAATCAAATTGTATATTATTATTTCAATAAGGCAGTATCCAAGATTACGTACTTTAAACATATGTGGCTCAGGCGGTCGATACCCTTCTTTAATTTTGCTGAGTGCGTCCATGGGACGTCGCAAACAAAGGGTCCCGTGTCCAACGCGCCCATTT
Organism: Sericinus montela; assembly: GCA_029286605.1. Classification (NCBI taxonomy): domain Eukaryota; kingdom Metazoa; phylum Arthropoda; class Insecta; order Lepidoptera; family Papilionidae; genus Sericinus; species Sericinus montela. The sequence continues at coordinate 7,351,993 of JAGSMR010000021.1, forward strand.
TCAATATCGGTCTACAGCAATTTATTACGATGAGTCACCTTTACAACCCATAAATATTTATTTATTCATCATATTACAAAAACAATGAAAATGAAGTGACGTGTAACTATTATAGAGTTACTGTTTCTCGTGTCTGCGCGTTTAGTGTTTTACTATAAATGAAGAAGAAGAAATTATTTATCATATCTTCACGCTATTCCCAATACTGGGGTACTGAGATCCAGATAATTAATTTTCTTTTGATCCACCTATTGATTCTTTGATAAAAGTCACGATAGCCGTGTGGTTGGGTGGTCGGAATTTCGAGTCAAGAGACCCGAGTTCGATCCCCAAGTGGCTGGCTCGTACCAATGGGTTTTTAAAAAAAAACTTATGTACGAATATCGTTGGCTTGGACATAAAGGCGGAGACGGGCTTACCACCTGTCACGTTGTCCCGAAAATATCTTCGGTGGAAGGAGGGTCGAAGAGACATAATTGTCTAAACTAGACCTCTGTCTACCCCTGTATTGAGAATTGCGTGAAGATATTTATTTATTTTTATTTTTTTTATCCACCTTTTACCGAAGACATTTTTTGAGGTAATGTGATAGATGATTTGCGTGTCCCCCTCTTTATGTCTAAGAAAACAATACAAATCGTAGAAAAATTAAAAAAAAAATCATTGGTACGTTAAATATAATATAATTTACTACAAAAATACAATAAAATTGTTTTAACACAACATTGCAACAATGCAATTAAAACCAGGATAGAGTATTCCGTTACCTGGACCCAAATAATACGGAAAAAGGAGCGATAAGAATTTTTCAAGAATATGTAGGTACTGAAATACTATAACAACGCCAGGATCCAAGATGGCAGTGTCTCGGGTACATTGTGAACATGAATTGAAGAGAGAATGAAATACAAAGTCTGTGTGCCTAATCTCCAATCCCAGTCCTCCTCTGCTTATTTAATATTTTGTCAGATTTATTAAAACTTATTAATTTATTTTAAATATATATCATATTTTTTCTTAAATTCACCTTGACTAATTGATCGGATGTATTAAGTTGTTATATAACAAGGTTTATCTGTCTGTTAGTAAAATGAACATGTAAAAGCTACATACAGCATACTTAATGTTTATGATAGCCTAACTGAGATAGAATTTGATGTGAGTAATTATGTTGTCGTCACAGTTATTAAACCGGTCCGTTTGTCCTCTACGCGAGAGGGCTATTTGAATCATTATCATGGTAGTGAAGTCGACCTGGATATAAAACAAAGTAACCGGACAACAATAGCACGGCAGTTATCTTGTGGCTACTTATGTGTGGTCATCTCTAGTTACAAAACTTGATATAAATTACGTCACATTGAGTGACAGTTCACTCCCAGCGCACTCTCCCAAATGTTTTCCAGCCATTGAACATGTTTTCAAAACTTTTAGTATAATAATAGAAGGTACTGTATTAATATCATAGAATCTTTATGTGGAATTAAGATTTCCCACATCATAACACTTATTGTTGTCAACCTAGAAGTACTTTTTTTAGACTAAAAAAATCTCTTCGTTGTATAGAGGTTGTTTCCAGGCGATACGATATTGCATGGTTTGAAAGACGTTGATATTATAGCCATAAATTTTAAGATATTTAAAATGTTAACAATAGAAACAACTAATAATCAAATAGCCACAGTGAATAAAAAATTATTGAAATATACTTGTGATGTCCGACTTTCAAACAACGATACTCAAAATTGACATTTTGCTAAACTTTTTTTAATATATATTAAGTCTCAACTGTTTTAAAGAATTACAAAAACGCTGAATGAAATAAAACTGTTTGAATATTAAAAAAAATGTTGCAATTGCAAATCAGGATATAAAAGTTTTTCAATATTAGTAAAGTTTATAGAGCGATCGATGAAGAACAAAGCAGCAATACATTGTCAGGAGTTTTGTCAAAGGAATAAAGTCACCAATGGAAATATAATGATGATATGATATGATGGTAACTGATATTGATGGTCACTCAATTACGTTCGCACTGAACGTAATTGAGTGACCAATATAAAATAAATTAGCATAAATTATGTTTTGAAATATGACTATGCTCTGAAATTGGATACCAAATACCAGATTAGATATCTGAATCTGACATAAAGTTTTTCTCCTTTATTTTTTCTCCTCCTCAGGACAAGTAACTCTAGAGATTTTTAAATTATTAATAATATTATATATATATATATATATATATATATATATATATATATATATATATATATATATATATATATATATATATGTATATATATATATATGTATATATATATATATATATATATATATATATATATATATATATACATATATATATATATATATATATATATATATATATATATATATATATATATATATATATATATATATATATATATATATATATATATATATATATATATATATATATATATATATAGTACGTTCTTAATTGCAAAGGTATGTATGTTTGTTACTTCGCTGAAACTGTACCAGGGACCATGAAAGTGTGGTAATTTAACCCTGTAAGGTGATAACTCGTAAGTCGCAATTCGTCTCAATTATATGCTATGAGACTTTCTCAATTTGTAGTCATTAGCAAGTCGAGACCTTAACTCGCATAAATGAAGCGTAGAAGGCCTTGGACTGGTGTACTTTCTAAATCAATATTAAATTTGTAATATGTAATAGTTAATGTACTTTTTGTTACGATTTGTATATTTTTATTGGATTCGAATAACTGTCGAAAGTGAATTGACGATTTGAGTTATTTATGATAAGCGGTTACTGCAGTCCAGGGAGACTCATTATCTGTCTGGAAATTATCTGATATGGAACAACACAATTACTGTGCTTTTTAAATACTTAATTAGTCGGTCTAAATATCTTATCGCTGCGAATCCTTAAATTCAATAAAGTGTGGATGGACATTTCTAAGCATATCTTCACATTATGTTCTATCTTTTTAATTTATAGCTAATGTTTAGCTCTAGTCTCTATTTTAAAATCTCAAACTAATATCTAGGCCGAAGAAACCAATATAAAATAAAGAAATCAGTTTTAGTTTCACATATTATAATTACGAGAAATCCTCATTAAGCTTGATCGAAGTTTTGCAAATATTTTATTATACGACAGATTCATATGACACTAATTTATATATTTACATTAATAACAAGAATTGCGCTCCTGAAAAACTGCAAAATTTTTTGTCATCGGGTTTTTATGTCTATTTTAAATCACATATTTCTTTTCACGGCGATAACTACACAGACTTTTGTTATAAAAAATATCTGTGATAATTTTCAGTAACTTAATATTCAATACTTATTATTTAGTCATATTTTATCATCATGAACCATATTTACGTACGGCATTCTTTACAAGTACAATTTCATATAATTTTTTGAATATCGTAATTCTTATTTATTTTTTCCACGCAGAACTATCAAATCTTTTTAAAATAAGCCTAATGATATATTTATTAAATTTTTTTTTTGTTTCAGGCCCATGTGGTGTCCGCTTTCGAACAGAGTCTATCGAATATGACACAGCGTCTGCAGCAACTCACCGCGACCGCTGAGCGAAAGGTATGATACTAGGATAAGGTATGATAACTAAAGGATTTCATACCGAACTGTATAAAATTTCAAATCCTATTTTCAGTATCTAATTATCTCATCATTATTTTTTCCTACAATATGATCATAATGAATCTATTTGTAATCTGGCGTTTTAGTTTTATTTCAGTTTAATATCTGTCGGTTACCATTGCCGTTTTTAAAGCTGTTACCTGGGGTACGTTTTACAACTTATATGGGAAAAAAGGTGCTAATATTCGTTCACACATATCTCATGACATAACTATGAAATTTTAAGCAATGCAGGAGTAGACAGAGGTCTAGACAATTAAGTCGTTTCAACCCACCTTCCACCAAATACAGTTTTGGGACAACGTGACAGGTGGTAAGCCCGTCGCCGTCTCTATGTTCAAACCAACGATGTAAATCGTACATAAGTTTTAGAAAAAACCCATTGGTATGAGATTTGGGGATCGAACTCGGGTTCTTGACTCGAATTCCGATCAGCCAACCACTCGGCTATCGTGACTTATCCTAATGTTTAAATTACCAATAAAGTATTAAGATAATTAATTAATATAGGATTTAATATTATAACAACATTAGATTAGTATAAACTTTCTATTATTATTTCACCCATTTCACATGTCTACACATACATGTAACATAATATTTGTAAAGCTGACTATGAATCACCAGACAGAACTTAAGGCGTCTGAAACTCGTCGTCGGTCCGGTGACACTATTGAGAAAATCTCGAATTTATTTCCTGTCCAAAGACGCTCGTTAAAACGTCCACAAAAACATCTAGACTGGATGATGAACACGTGTCTTAACTAGATCTTGTTAGAACTAGTAAGAAACTGTAGTCCGGATCTAACAAGTTTCACATTCGCAAATATACAATTTATTTACTTTTTATTATAATTTATTCTACTCTCTATGGATATCGCAACTTTCTTTATCGGAACTTATTTTAAATCAAGATTAGAGTAACTTCTCTCAATCACTTTACAAAAGCAAAAATGGTAGCCGTGTGGTTCGGTGATCGGGATTCGAAATCAAGAGACCAGAGTGGTGGCAGGCGCGTAGCAATGAGTTTTTTTTTTTTTCAAAAAACTTAAGTACAAATTATATCGTTGGCTTGGACATTAAGACGGTGACGGGATCACACGGGGACCCCGTGTTCGATAGAAGGAGGAATACCAATAAGTTTTTCGAAACTTTTGTTGAAAACGATTTGTTTAGTTGGTTTGGACACTAAGTCGATTACCTCCTCACTACCTTAATACGTTGCCTAATAAGCTCCAGTGTTATTTTATTCATAAAGACTGAAATTGTCGAGACATCTTATAATTCCAGTATTGAGAATACGTGATGATGCACAGAGCACATGCCAATTGACTTTTTATTATTTAATTAATAACTTAATATTTCAATTACATTGAAGGTAAATGTGACAATTGATAAAGTTAAAATAAAACGATTTTCGGATTTTATCGCGTTTTTAATTAGTGGGACTGGGGGTCCCCCCGTGACCACGGTTGCTGTAAAGCATCCGAAACGTCGGGAAATAAAAATAGTTTGTAAAAACGCGTAATAATAAATCATTAATTGATAAAGTTATCAATTTATCAATCAAAGTAATCAAAGCGTTTATTCTACAGGTGTCATTGCTTATTATACTAAAGAATAAGTAAACAAAGTGATCAATGATTCGTCTGCAGGTTCTCATTAAACTTATGCGTACTCGACTATCACTGAGAGTGAAAAGGCAATAGGCTCATCGCTACAGTATGACAAACGTCGCGGGTTCGAATACCGCCCGTCTTTTTTATCTCTCATATGTTATTTGAAGGTTTGTTTTATATAACAAAAAAAAGTTAAATAAACAATTTATATCAGGGTTAGCTGAAGGTTTAGAATGTTCAACTAAAAAATAGAGACAATTGATATTATATAAGGAAAAGTTTGATGTAGCAGATGTAAACAAACAATCCTATCTAGTGCGAATGAAAAACATCCTTTAGATTAAACTTAAATTTAAGGAAACCCTTAAGTAATATCTAATTAAATTGTCTCTGCCCCATTTAAAACTTTTCTAATTCCTCGTTGTAACTGTTTACGTCAGGACTCGGAGCTAACGGAACTTCGTCAGACGATCGAGTTACTAAGAAAGCAGTCAATCCAGGCCGGACTCACGACGGCCCATATGCAGTCAATGGGAATCCGAGCCGATGGTGTCAATGTCACAGGACAGGTAAAATCTTGATCGCTATATTATAATAAATTATGAAAATATCCACTTTATATGTTACAATGAAAACAGCATTTTCTAACTAAACACTAATATACTTATATTCTGCTGAATATCCAATTCTCTGATGTTCGATACTGTACATAAAATTTATTTTTAATTGTTATGGCCTTATATTTCTTTCTTTTAAACCACCATTCTAAAGTTTAAGTTTATACAAATAGTTAGTAGTTGTTAAAAAATAATTGGGTCAATGAATAAATCAATGTTGTTTTTTGTATAAATTAACTCACTATGCATTATGTTCAATGACTTTCCCGAGTTTAATGTCTTAATACAGATAACATGGAGTTGTGTTAAATTGGACATCAATAGATCTGTTCTCGTTCTACGTACGATACGAGTGTTATTAATGGTCTATATTTGTGTCAATTAAAATCCATCATATTTCAAAACGTATGATTGTTGCTTTTGTTCATGAACATCGTGGAATTGATTAAGAACACATGTTTCTCTTGAACATCGGAGTTTAGAAGAACATTGTTTTTTATGTTTCATCTATTCTTATATCTTGTACTTTTTGTAGAATTTTAGTTTAAGGTTTATTATGTGCTATTGTCATATTCAGGTTTGAAAGATATAATAATTATAAAGAGAGCCCGTGTGGCATTCCATCTTAGGCATCGGAGATAATAAATTATGTTATTCTTTGATTAAAGTTGGTTGCAAATGTCTATACACTGCATTACTCATGTAATCTGCTTTTCATCCCCTCCGTTAAAAAAATGTGTTTAATAGATTCCTTTTTTAAAAAAAAAAATTATATTATGTAAATAAAACTATATTCCTTTTAGTGTAGCTTGCTGTTAATGTATTACTTAAAAATAATGTATTTCCGTATAATTTTTAGCAGCCGAGTGACACGCAAACACAACAATCTTCGCCACAGCGTAATGTACAAACCGGTAATGGAGCAATCACTCGACACCTCTCCACTGACAGCGTGTCCAGTATTAACAGCCTCAGTAGCGGCTCCTCTGTACCTCATGACAAGAAGCATAAAAAGAAAGGCTGGGTATGAATAAAATAAACATTAAAACCTTTTTCTTATTTACGTTCTTGCAAATATGCACATTTTTTTTGGTGCGAATCTGAAATTGAGCAATTATTGTGGTACTGGCACTGGGATTCGACACTCGGTCAATGACCTACCACCTCAACGACCTTTTTTTCATATTTATATTATATACTTTATCATAGTATTTAATCACTTTATGGTGCCTCTAAATATTAAATTTTATTAATATACATATAAAAAAAATACAATAAAAAAAAAAAAATTAATATACAATTTATGAATTGATGAATATCTTATTTTATTATATATAAGTGGTAATATTAGTGTGCAGAAATGCACGCGAATCAAAATGATTCTTTAAACTCTCGTGCAAAGCAAAACACCTTTTTCATCCTTTAATTTCCTATTTAAAATATTTAAGTTATAACTTTAAGATATAAGTTAAAAGATAAAAGTTAATGAAAACTAAATCACTAGTGCCATGGAATCAGAAACAACGAAGATACCACAAACACCCAGACCCGAGAAAATACAGAAAAAGTAGTTTTCTCTTTTGACACGTCCGGGAATCTCTTCTCTCTCTCTCTCTCTCTCTCTCTGGTCCTTTGTGTTCTGCACACACTCGACCACGGAGGTCAGGTCATTGTGATATTTGTCGTAATACATGTGATTTCTCAATTGTAAATTATTTATGTATTACAGCTACGCTCATCGTTCACAAAGGCCTTCTCAAGAAACGCAAAAATCTCGAAAACGGCGAAGCACTCCTCTCTCGGACAACTATCATCCCAAGACAGTTCCTCGGGCTCCCATCATTATGATGATCCGCATACTATACGCGAGGGAAGCAATGAAAACAGTCTAGAACATTCTCATGAAGCACTTCCTGACATAAAGGACAAAACGGTGTGTCCTGCAACAAAGACTGATGAACAAACCAAAGGTAATTTGTATATAATTTATTAGTCTTTGTATTCCCATTGTCTGTTGCACTTTTTATTGTTGCTATACGTGAGTTGTGTGAACAAAGTACCGAGGTACACTCAGTGGAATAAGATATCCGGAAGTACGCAAAACAATATTTTACCTATAATTAATAATAAATAAATAATAATACAAAAAAATTCATTTATTGATGCAAAGAAGTTTTTTTTAGAATTTGTGATGCATAAATATTACTTCCATAAAATACGACTGTCTTCCGAAATTTTTCTTTTTTTCTCAAAAGGTAATTTGTTACATTAGTACCTAGAGTTCATTGTTTGGGGAAGGTTTTATGAGTATTTGATCATCTTTTTATATACTCACTTAGTACTTCTTTATAAATGTGGGCATTCTTTACCTATTTCAAAGAGCTGTAGTGAAACTTATAGGAGTACGTCGTACTACGAAATGAAAAATACATTGTCGAAGTAATGTAAACATAAAAGCTTCTCGTATTCAAGGTATGTGCGTATATAAGCAAATACATTGAATTTCTGTTAATTAAAATAAGAAACTGCGTTTGAGATAACTGAATACGTGAAATACAATTTTCGATGAATATTCTTATTGCGTTTATTCTTCTAGTACAAACCGTACTTTAAACTATGATATCAATTATTATTTATAAATATTAATTTCAGAAAAACCAGACGATGCCGGATTAGTAGATGAGTTGAAAAGACAGTTAAGGGAAAAGGATTTGGTACTAACTGATATAAGACTTGAAGCACTCAGTTCAGCCCACCAATTAGAAAGTCTTAAAGATACAGTCATTAAAATGAGGGTAAGAATAATTTGTTTTTCAATTTGTTTTGTAACTAAATAGAAGTTATATCTGTAGTTAGTTAGTTAGTTATAATTTCCATCTTCAATCGGGAGATAACTTCTGCACTAAAACTCCTCCGTTCCGAATATCTCTTTCATCTCAGTATTCGAAACTCACAGTAACAAACCACTTAAAGCAATGCAAATTACTGATGTTTATTTTTTCTTACAGCCCTGGGTAACTGTGAGAGCGTCATCAGCTTATGTGATTGTTATTTTGCCAACAATCAGACACTTCTGCTAGATTTAAAAATAATCTTACATATTGAAGGCATTAACCACAACAGCTTGTAATAGTTTACTGTAAATGAATGGTCTATTGGATGCGCATGGAGGGATGATCTTTAGGATTTGTCATAATGATATTGACGATCGTAGTTCCTGAAACCTTAAAGACTGCTGCCCATCGTCTGTTTATTTAAAGTAGTATTTTTGAGATGATTATCCTGCCTATAGGTGGCCATTACGATTTCAGTCGATTCTTATTACAACACCCATGGGAAGGAAGCCAGTGCAATATTCTAACGTCACAATGTCACACTGTTTAAGTATCTTGTAGTCACACAGTGATTTTTATATAGAACGAGATGCTGAACCTGAAGCAGAACAACGAGCGGCTGCAGCGGCTGGTGACGTCACGCTCGCTGGCCGGCAGTCAGAGCTCTCTGCCGGCTTCTGATGACCCGCGACGTTTTAGTCTCGCTGACCAGCCTACAATGCACCAGGTACTTATTCCTTAAATATAAAACCTTTTTATTCATTAGTCGTTAATGTTATGCGATTTGCGTTCATAGTTATGAAACGTTTGGATGGGAACTATTTCGGATTTTATTCAATAAGCATGCTTTCCATTTCATTAATTATAGTTTACGATATAAATTGAAAAGCATATCTAAAATATCGAAGAAAGATATATTGAATATATATAAATGATATATTAAAATGAACAAATTTTTATTTTAATATGGCTTTTATTAATAATTTGATATTTTCAGCTATATTCGCGAATAAAAATGCATACTTCATTAAAAATGGAATCAGTCGAATAAAATCTTCAATTTACGCAAAATTATCTTAATTTTAGCAATCTCATATAGCTCTTAGGTTTCGAACTCCATTGCAACTATCGTATACTTAATAGTACTATACAATGCTTTATATTTCTTTACAGGACATGCACTCACAGCCTCTTGATCTAGACTTCACTCTCACGTCCACACAACCAATCGACTTTTCGAACAAAGGCTCGCCGAAGTCGAGCATGGTGGAGCCCATATATGGGAATAAGGCTGTATGTGAACTAAACGAAAATAGTGAGGCGATTTTAGGTGCTTTGAATGGATCTAGTGACATGTTTACGAACGGTCTCAACTCTGGTGAAAGGCTAAGTGGTGACTATGACATTAATACTGTTCTTCCGCCGCCGAAAAGCAGAGAGTTGGCTATAGGTGAAAGCTATTCTGATATTGGTAAGTTGAATATATCTGTGTAGAATTTTATTTGCTTAAATTTGATTTGTAAGTTGTAAGTAAATATAATGATAAAGTTTTAAATAACAGAAAAATTTGAAGTATTATAATTTTATTGTAGATAGACAACAATATAAGAATTTTTATGTAGATCTTAAATGACATTTAAATTTAAATTTTGTAATTAGTGTCATGGTATTCGAAAAACAAATGTTTGCGTATATGTCACGCGAACGGGATAAAGGTTACTGACACACTACATGCCAACGTTTGTTTTACCGTATAATTTCATTATGTGCTTTTAATATACATTTGATAAGAAAAGTGCCACTTTAATATATTTGAAAAAAAAAATATATCTTCACGCAATTCCCAATACAGGGGTAGACAGAGGTCTAGTTCTAGGTCATACATTTAAGTCCCTTCGACCCACCTTCCACCGGAGATATTTTCGGGACAACGTGATAGGCGGTGAGCCCGTCGTCATCTTTATGTCCAAGCCAACGATATAATTTGTAATAGGTTTTTAAAAAAAACCCATTGGTACGGCCATTTGAGGATCGAACTCGGGTCTCTTGACTCGAAATTCCGACCACCCAACCACTCGGCTATCGTGACATTTTCAATATATACTGAATATTTGTAGGCGTCGCCGACAGTCAAGGTGATACGACAGACGGAAAGAAAATAGCTATAGCAGTGTATTTGGGACAGCCAGAGACATTCCAAAGATACTTCGAGGAGGTTCAAGATACGTTAACGGAGTCCGAGTGTCGCTTTTACGCGAAACAGTCGGCGGCCGCCTTCAATCACTTCGAGAAACAACCGAGCTACGATTCGCCGAGAATGTCGCAGAATCACAGCCCGGAGACAGAGACACAAGACTACCCCCAATCCATTAATAAATCAAACACGAATAGCCTTAAGAGTAACAAATCTACGCACAGTAATTCGTATAAAAATGTGTATAATAGTGACTCGACAATAAATTGCAACGAATTCACAATAGCGTTTACGTATATATCGGGGAAGACGACGTGGCAGAACTTAGATTATATAGTTAGAAAGACATTTAAAGATTATTTGTCTAGAATAGACCCGGGCACGAATCTCGGCCTGAATACGGACTCTATAACGTCTTACCATTTGGGCGAAGCTACCAGAGGGCCAGAGATCGGTTTCCCCGAATTACTACCTTGCGGTTATATTATAGGCACTGTGAATACGTTATATATTTGCTTGCAAGGAGTAGGAAGCTTAGCTTTTGATAGTCTTATACCAAAAAATATTGTTTATAGGTAAGTTCTTACACATTCGATTGGTTTTATAATTTTAAATTGACATTATTATAACTTATCTGGATATTATTTTGTAGATATGTTTCCTTGTTGTCTGAACACCGGCGAGTGATTCTTTGCGGGCCCAGTGGTACGGGGAAATCTTATTTGGCGGCTAAACTTGCGGAATTCTACGTTCAGCGAACGCAACGAAGAGGAAATCCCGCTGAGGCTGTGGCTACGTTTAAGTAAGTGGATATAGGTTTCTACTAAATAAATATTTTTCTAATATTGAAATATCTTTAATAAAATAGCTATCCAAAACATGTTGCCATTTTATAGCAAACGAAGGTTAGTCGCTCGAAATTTACGAAGATGTATACAGTCCGCCTGATTTAGTATGTGCTAGTTTGTGTATTAGTGGTGCAGACTGCTCTACTTACCCTCTATAAACGAGTGTATCATCATCATACTTTTCCTTTAGTCGCTATTACGATATCCATGACAAGAAGGGGGACTTGTGAATTCTTAGCCTAGTTAGATACAACTGTTTGTGGCGACATCCACTATTTGTCCACATTAGAAACGCAATAGATGTGGACAATTCAGGAAACAGTAACTTCGATACGGACATCGGACTATGTAAGTTTTGCGACTCGAAGCATATACAGCACACAGACAAAAATCCGAACTGGGGGGTAGCTACCATTTTACTGCAGCAAATCAGGTTTACTTATGTGGTACGCGTTTCGTGCAGCGTGGACCGCAAGTCCGGCAACGAGCTGCGCGCATACCTCGGGAACATCGCGGAGCAGTGCGGCGCGGCGGCGGCTGGCGAGGAGGCGGCCCTTCCGTCCGTCGTCGTGCTCGACAACCTGCAGCACGCCTCCGCGCTCGGGGACGCCTTCGCTGGCCTGCTGCCGCCAGACAACCGCGCCATGCCCGTCATCATAGGTACCACATGCCTGCACACAATATACTATGCTAAACTACACTACATTACGCTACACTATAATATACTACGCTTCGCTGCATTATAGGCACGACATCACATACTTTGCCCCGATCCTCAAGTAATATGCAGAAGAACTTGAGGTATGGGAATCGGAAAACATTGAAGGCACCTCAAACACCCAGACCTGAGAAAATGTAGAAAAAGTGGTTTTTCTACATTGACCTGACCCGGAATCGAACCCGGGACCGCAAGATAACGACACCTTGAAAACCAGTGTTTAGTGAGGTCGTCATATTTATAAACACTTATTTGTTTATCTTCACGTGTTTTCCCAGTATTGGGAAGAGGGAATTACTGAAGAAACATTACAACTCATTCATATATATACTATTCACTATTACCATAACCTATGGATATCCGTGTACACACCAGTCTTCGAGGTGTAACCAACTTTGGAGTCTTGGGTTCAGCTCTCAGTATGGGCCAATGTCTGGTTGTACAATGGTTTTTACGTCTATAGATCTCGGTATTTATTGCACCTCTTCATTTCTGATTCTTTAACAGCTTTAAAACTTTTAGCTACTTACTGACTTCGGAATCAGAACAATATTATGTGATTTTAAAATCATGATCAAAATGGCCGACAAATTATTTTCAGAATTTCTTAATCCTTTTTGAAACCGGATTTTGGCTGTCAGACTTACCCTAATGGAAAAAAAGAAACGCATAAGCAAAGAATATTAAGTATTTATGTGTGCAAATTTATACACAGGAACAATGTCACAAGCTACTTGCAACACCACGAACCTTCAGCTGCACCACAACTTCCGGTGGCTTCTCACCGCCAATCATATGGAACCGGTGAAAGGATTTTTGGCACGGTATGACATTCCCTTATAACCCGTTACACATGATTTTGAAAGGAAATATTTACAAAATTAAAATAATTTGTTTTTATTTATCAAAGTTTATGAATAAAATTCGAAATTTGATAATAAACATTCAAGCTTAATTGATTTCGAGAGGTATTTGATAACTTTACGCAAAAAGTTGCGTATTATTTTATTTATTTAATCTTCATGGCACCAAAACATTGTAAAAAGGCGAGATTAATGCTATACTGCATTCTCTACCAGTTAACCCTAGGTAAACAGTAATTAGAAATAGTAATTAGAAATTTTATGTGCGAACAAATTTTCATAACTAGATAAACTTAAAAATTAACACACGAACATATGTTGAAATTTTTCAATTATTTTCCTTGACTATTTACATAGTTTTATAACAAATAATAAATAATTAGTAATCAATAAATGATAAATTAGTAACTCTTACCTCTAAACGGCCTGTAATATAAAGATCTCTTCAGTCGGTCAAATATTTCCTTTTTATACACAAATACAGAGTAGCTCACCCAGTAGTTGCACTGGTCGCAGGTACCTCCGCAGGAAGCTGTTCTCGCTGGAGCTGCGACTGGGGCGCCGCGAGCCGGCGCTGGCCGCGGTGCTGGAGTGGCTGCCGGGCGTGTGGTCCACGCTTAACGCATTCCTCGAGGCGCACTCCTCCAGCGACGTCACCGTCGGCCCGCGCCTCTTCCTCGCGTGCCCCATGGACTTGGAGGCTAGCCAGGTGAGTTATACTCTTGGTGATATTTTACACTACTGACTTCCGCCCGGGTAGGTGATTTTTTTTTATTTCTCGTTTATTTAATATTTAAAAGGCCTATTTGATTGTCATGTTTGACATGACAAATTTTAATCGGAACTATACATATTTTTTTTATTATAGAGCTATGATAGTTGACGGGGCGTGTGAGTTAGACAATAATTGTAAAAAAAAAACAATATTTAATTCCTGATGTAACAACAAGCTCAAAGTTAAAGAAACATTCGTGACAGCACTGATAACTAAAACAATTTCTTCTGTCAAATAGGCTTGGTTCGCGGACGTATGGAACTACAGCATAGTACCGTACGCGTCGGAAGCGGTGCGCGAGGGCGTGGCGTTGTATGGCCGCCGGCGACACGCGGCCGTTGACCCCTTGCAGCACGTCAAGTCTACCTACCCTTGGAGAGAACCAAATCATTCGCATGTAAGTCAACCTTTTTAACCAACTCCCTAGTTAACATACGCTATTAATTCTACAAGTGTTTGTTTTGGATCTGCAATATAATAATCTATTATTACAACTTCTAAATAGAAACACCACATTTTGGCGTTTGTAATACGTGGACAACCACGTATTTCTCCGAAACTATAAATCGGATTATAATCACTATTATTTTACTTACTTATATTCAAATATACATTACAGGTTTATAAAAAAATCTATGCAGTAGTTTGAAAGATATGGATCCAAATGTTATTTAAAGCTTGTCTATATGTTATGTAACTTTTTAATATCCACATGTTTTAATATGTTACGGAATCTATTGTGACGTTACAAACGTTGTGTACGCTTGCGCCAGCAGTTCAGGAAACTAACGTTTGGGATCTTTCTCCAGTACAATTTATTCGCTTTAAAAGTTTTTATAGTGATACCGTTCTATTAAGTTATTTATGAAGAGCCACTTTAATCCCCGTATCGTTAAAAAAAGAGTAAAAAAGAAATAAAATAAAAAAGGAACACAAAATTAACCTAGATAATTGCAATTAAATCTCTGAATTGTCCATGGAGCTTATCAATTTATATTAATTTATAACTTAATTTCAGACTCTCCGAGGAATAACAGTCGAAGAAATGAGCGTTGAAGAGGCTAATCAAGAAGCGAATAGAAACAATAATCAGGATCCCTTGGTAAGAAGAATTAAAAGGAATTTTTAACATTCCGTTTATCAAAGAATTCACTACTTGAGATGCATATTTATAAGAGGAGTTGTCAAATTTTACGTTTTGTCAGAGTATTGATTTGTTACAATTTCATTCGTGGGTGCTCCCTTACTTTTTTCTTTTATTTGTGGAAGTGAACAAATCTTTATGAAGCAATTTTGTATTGAATCTTTAACTGAAACGAGCAAGATACCCTCGACCGACGCTACGGTATGGCAGTGGTCGCATGTTTGAATCTCGCCCGTGTTATTTGATTTTTTTAACCAATCTTCTAAAGCTCTTCATTTTTATTTCAGCTAAACATGTTGATGCGATTGCAAGAGGCAGCTAACTACAGCGGAAACCAAAGCCAAGATTCTGATAACGCGAGCATGGACTCGAATCTCACACACGACAGCTCAATGGGCAACGAGCTTTAAAACTATATTTTTGTTGTTTGTTTTTAAATCAGCGTGACCAGCTGTAAAAATTATATGTAATTTTCTATCTATCTAGTTACTATTTCTCAGTGACAAAGTGTAATTTTTTTTATAATTGCTACCTATAACTGTAGATACTAAATTCGTTTTAGTTTGACAATTTGTATGAGACTAGGCAGCGAAAATACATTTATTGTCACTATTGAAGAGAAACTTTTAATGAGCCAAATATTTGCCATATTTACGTTATTTATATTTATTTTCTTTGAAATTTATTTAAGTTGAAAACTGAATTGCTTAAAACTTTACAGTAAAATATTCTACTCTCGAAAGGATTTTTCTCTGCATATTTGTGGTTATTGGCAAATATTATAAGCATGAGTTAGACCTTTCTCTTTATGTTCTCGTTAATAATTATTGTGATTTTTAGTCGATTTAAAATCTCCAATTAATACGACCGTTGAATAGTCACTATACTGCAGTGCCTCGAGCGACATTTTCCATTTTTATGAAATTATCCCGATAATATAAGGGCTGTTGATATTTGTATGAAGCATTGTGGCTTTTACTATTGTTATATATTTTCAGAGTTAGGATAATCGACCGCGTTTGTATTACTATGACAATGTATGTAAAATATTATTATGAAAGTGTAATTTTTATACCATTTTCATATTAAAACTCATGTACCTAATAAAAATATTAAGATGTAAATAGAAATGTTTAATATAATTTTTTCTATGTGATTACACTAACTGCTATTATGTCATAAACAATATAGCGTTACTTTTGTATAGAAATATGCGTAACAATAATTACAGTGTTCGGTATGGATTGACTTGTGTGCATAACTGAAACGTGATATCTACAATCTATGCTTTACAAATATGGTGAAATTAAACATTGATTACATTTAATTTGTGTATTAATTTAAGCAAACTTCCAAAAAGTTTCTATAAATTACTTTACCTTCTTTATCAGCATATATATTTCGGATACTGAGTATCGTTCCGTTATATATATATCTATTATCGTTATATATATATATATATATATATATATATATATATATATATATATATATATATATATATATATATATATATATATATATATATATATATATATATATATATATATATATATATATATATATATATATATATATATATATATATATATATATATATATATATATATTATAATTAGCACATGTGTGATATTTGATGAGCAACACGTACCTAAAAATACAAAAAAAATTTCATTTGAAACCTAACATTTCTACATATCAACTCTATTACCTTCTTTTGGATTGGATTTCCTTGTGGTGGATGCTGTGGCGGCTGCAGTGGACCCTGTTGTCCCTGCATTACGATCTACACGTGTTGTACGAAGATATATTAAATATAGCGGCCAAAACGTTTACAACACTACCGTGTGTCAGCGTCATGTATTCTATTATAATCGGTGCCGTTAAAGTGAAATAAATGTATATATGTATAAAGGCGGGTCGAAAGAAATCTTGATAGTATGTAGGTCTCTGAAACCCAAATAAAAATCTTCACGCTATTCCCAATACAGGGGTAGACAGAGGTCTAGTCTACACAATTAAGTCCCTTTGACCCACCTTCCACCGAATATATTTTCAGGACAACGTGACAGGTGGTAAGTAAAATAGTTGCTCTCTTTAAAGCGAATATGGGTGTTGTTGCGAAATAATGCGAATAATTCGCATGTACGAATGCGAACATACCCAACATCCCTGACCTTCTTCTTCAATACCATAAAGCTGTGCACCGTTTGATAGGAAACAATTTAAAGTAAAACGGAAATGGAATAACTATACCATATCATGAATCAAATCTTGGATTTTAGCAGATTATTCTTTGTGGTAGTACATACTAACTCCTTTCAAATAAAACCACAGTGGTTTTTGGCAGTGTCTTAATACAGTATTGAAAAACAAATTTATCGTAGAAAAGACACATTTTCCTATAACAATGAACAGTAAATGAAAATCCCATATCCATTGAGGATCCCATATCCATTGCAATACAGAATAGCAGCTGCATAAACATGCTTCAAAAGAAATCTGCCAGTGTTGCGCCTCACTAGAAGTGAGCATGGTTCATACAAAATGCACGCTGGTGATGTTAAAGTAGTTACGACTAAAAAATCACGATGTGGACCAGAAGCTGACATAATACTTTAACCATTATCCACCTGACAATGTATGTCATTCATTCATTAATTGAACTCGCAAATGTTCTCTATGTCAAATGACCATAAAACTACACCACAACTAAAATGAAACTTAGAATATCTCTAATACACAATAAAAAAAAACAATATTTATAATTATGTATTTATTGCTTACAGTTTCTATAAATTACATCAGAATTAGGCATGACAACAAAGTAATTTGGACGGCACCATTTATATAATAAAGACTAGAATCAACATTGACCAATATTTTAAAAGGAACCTAGGATTCTGTCTCACTTCAGCTAAATAAGGCACAATATTACACATTGAATTTTTTTATACATATTTCATGGTAGTTTATTAATAGTTTTTAAAATAACAGATACTTATTTCTGTTTAAATTTTTTATGTAACACATTATAAACAGTTTATAAAGCAAACAATGTGTTTAGTTTCACTATTATCAAAGATTAATATCTAGTATAACTTTTTGAATATTACCATCACAACAATTAAAGGAACTGAATTCACGGTTATCCTTATATGAAATTTTACAGGCCATTTCTGTAAATATATGATTTCCATAAAATAGAATTACCTAATAATAGCCCTTTGAGTTTATTTTACCAGTCTCAATAAAATGAGGTCATCCTTTAGATAAAATCGTAAAGAATAGAATATTCATTACCGATTTAGAAATAAATGCATCATCAGTACTAGTTCAAATGATAAAAAAATTACTATGCTTACAATTATAAAAAAAAGGATGACATTTTAGTAATAGTAGAAAAAAATGCATATCCATATGTTTATTATTACATTTGGTCTGGCCAATTAGGTAAGAGGAGTTCACATCTCTATACAGCTTGTTTAAATATACTCTTTAGTTTTCCCAATTCCTTGAAGGTAGGCAACATCTGCCCTCTAGTGTAGCTAATGTACATAGTAAAATGTAGTAAGTCAGTAGAAAGTTTGTTTGCCACTTACTTTACAAAATTCTGCCACTATAAAGAGCTTTCCTCAATTAATGACTGTTTCACATTCATAATAACTTAAAAGCATATTTAAAGAAAGTGATCATGCTTCAACACAAATTTAGAAATAAGATATGTCATAGTATTTCTACTGAAATAGTCTATCATTCTTTAAGTTGATGACATAATACCGTTGAAACAAATTGTCTAGCTTTATGATGTGAGTCATACTATAACTAATGACATTAAATGAGTACATATAAATGTTAATTTAATCACTGTGAATATCAAGACTAAGATTAGATAGAGATGGAATTGGACTTGACTCAGAAAAATCACCGGAATCATCATCAAACAATTTCATGTTCTCATTTAAACTATTCTTTGTCTGGCACAATAAAGGTTTAGTCATTTGTAAGTTTTTACTTTCTATGATTTTGTGTAAAGAATTGCTTTTGTCACTAATTATGTCTGCCGCTTCTGATGTAGAAATAGAAATTGAGGAACTTTTTGACTTCTGAATGGAGTTATCCCGCGAAGAGTTCTTGTGAGGACTTTCAAGAAATGGGTCATGAACAGAAACAGAAGACTGCATATCTCTATTATCTAATTTTTTTCCATTTGAAGCAGGTGAAGAAAAATCAAAACTATATTCTGTTAAATCATTTCCTGAATCTACGGATTTCTGTTTATCACCTCTGTTCAGTTCATAATAAGAATTTTGATTGTTTACAGAACCTTTGTATTTTGGTGAGGTTGATTCAGTTTTTGGATGTAAAACATGTAAAGAATCTGTAAGTTTTGTTTCTTCCAAGTAAGGAACACCTGTGGTATTTAATAAAATTTTGTCCAAAGAACTAAGAGCTTTAATTTCCGCATAAGAGGTGGATTCACTACGACTACTTGTTCTATTTTGTATTTCAGGTTCAGAAGCTGCAGCATTATGTACTACCTCACTTTTATCATGTCCATGTGTATATGTGTTACTTCTATTAGGACTTCCTTCATTACTTTGAACAAGGATGTGTTCACTAGGTATATATTCTGAACTGGTTTTTCCTCGTGTAGAATCACTAGAAGTATCTGTATCTGAATTATCCAGTTGTAATCTAAGATGCAATTTATTTTTTTCGTCAGAAGAGTTGTCAGAATTTGAATGACTTGTGCTAGTAACAGATTCTTCATGAACAATATACGTACTATTTTGTTCATCTTTTCTATTATCACTACTTTTTACATTGTGATTAAGAGTTTTCGTTTGACGTAAAATACTTTTTACTAGTGTTACTAATACAGGTTCTTTAGTTTGGTTTCGTTTTGAAAATTTTAATTTTTCGCTCAGTTTACTATACCCTTCATAGGAATATTCTTTTCCCTGTCGCGATTCAGACATATATACAAATAACGTGTTTTTAAGGTTACAAAATTCAAGAAATTCGTGAATAAGAGAAAGGCAAATAACACCTTCCGGAAGCTTTAAAATGTTGTCCAAGTTAACATTTTGTTTAATGCTATCACAATCATCTTCAAAAACTAAAAAAATATTAGCCCTCAATAATGCGCGAATCTTCGCAAGTGATCCGTTTTTTTCCAACGCTTCAAGCACTAAATCACGTAGTTCGGTATCTTCAGCTTGTGCCATGATAGAATATTTTTCTTTAAATTTGTATTACAATTTCCTTATTGTCTTTTTGATGTTTTATTATTTTATCAAATTATTCAATGATTACAAATTTACAAACAAATCATGTTCGTTCGGACAACGTCATAAATGACAAATGTCATAACAGTGAGAGAGACAAACATGACATGTTAGTATTCTCATATCACTTTTATAGTATATATAATTTACATTATTACATATTATATTATATTTATATATTTTTTATAATTTACATTATCACTTCAAAAATACAGGGTTACCAGATCGAAGAAAACTTGCCGTATTAGCAAAGAAATAAAAAGTTTTAATATTTATAAAAATAAAAATTGTTACTGTTGTAATAAGCACACTGGGTATAAAGAAAGGTTCATGTCATTAATTTCGGGCTAGCAACGATAAACATTTTACATTGTTTCCGTTTTGCCGCTACCTGCATGGGTAGAACCAGAGGAACACTTTTCCTCCTCCGCAGTCTTCAGGAGACATCGCATTATAGGGCGCATATTAGTGGGGCATAAAACATATTATTTCATGGTTTGATTTACTTCCTATCATATAGGAAGCTTTTGTTTTGTACTTTGCGATTTAATTTACGGAGGTAAGCGGAGGTGGCACACTTGATACGTTGCAAATAGGCGTCGGCGAAAGGGACACGCTGCTACCTGACACGTCCGAAATTGACGTCAGTGGAAGGTGATCTTAGGGTGGGCACTAGACCATTCTGAAGTGGACACA
Source organism: Sericinus montela (assembly GCA_029286605.1). Taxonomy (NCBI): domain Eukaryota; kingdom Metazoa; phylum Arthropoda; class Insecta; order Lepidoptera; family Papilionidae; genus Sericinus; species Sericinus montela. Next base: position 7,373,275 of record JAGSMR010000021.1, read on the forward strand.
GCCAACTTGTCCGGGGGCTGTGCCTCTATATACGCCTATGTCCCTGAGGAAGCATGGGTAAAGAGTGTTTTAATAGGAACTTTGGCTTTGTCGCTAAGCACATTACAGGAGGCATCACGGTGCATCGTAGTATACACTCCTCTCCCTTCCTTGTAATCTAAACACAAAATGCCATAGGCAGAGAATGGCAAAACATCTCCACCGTATTCGTGAAAATTAAGGAGAGTTTTGAAAAATAACTACGTAAAAACTCAATAATCTAATACGTATCCGATGTAGTCTAATCATTTTTAGGTCCACTTTTAGGTTCACGACTCGGCTTTCTCTTGGTTTACTGTGGATGTAAAGCCGCAACTTGAACCCATTTGTAAAAAATTTTGACATATTTTTACTGTTCTGCGAATAACTCAATTTTAATTTTATTTAAAAATTCGATTTTAATTCGCTGTATAATGGTTAGCAGAAGAAGTCGCATCCAGGAACTAGTCTATTATACGTTTTGAGTACCTCTGTCTAGTGGTTTAAGACACTACACGCTGCATAAATACTTGACAAATTGTTTATTTGATATAATATGATGTAATTGTATTTTATACAGTGTCTGGTGATATAGTTTAGAGATAGTTATCAGACAGCATAAGAAAGTCTAAATCTAAAAAAAGAGATTAGCTTGGATTTATGACTCTAATGAAATTATTTAGACATGCCTGCGCATGTGTATTAATATTTATACACACCTAACTGTACATATTAGTCTATAATTTTCGACGAAACTTTTAAGAGCACACAGCTTTTGCAGATACATAGCTTTTATGTATTGGTTAGCAGTCTTTTTGCCATAGTCTACTATCTATGAAAGAAAATTATATTACAAAATAACCCCTGTATTGGGGGTTTCTTAGTTTTTGATATACGTTTTAATCTAAGATAGATATGGATTACGATCACATATCAGTAAGAGTGAAAAAAAAACAAAATAAAAGAAAAAAAAACAAAATAACTGTCCTGTGCTTTGCCTTACTTTTTTGCGAACTACTTATAAGATCGTATTTTTATCTATTAATAATTTTTTTAAAAGTATTAGTATCAAAATGTATATACCTAAATTAACAAATATCACAATTTACTACTTAAAAATTTTCGGATGGACTTTTACAACATTGATTATAACTGTTTTTTAATAATAGAAGTTTAATATTTAAATACTGTCTGTCTGTTTTTAAAGTTTCTATCCACAGAATGAACAAATTAGATTAAATTTAAACTGGTAGGTTTATTATTTTTATTTAATGTAATGTTTAAAAATCGTAAAATACTCCTTACAATATTAATAATGTATCTTAGATCCAAAATAAGTAGCGTATATATATATTATAAGGTTATATCTGCGAACGTGCTCGATTACAAGGGGTGAAGGCTTGCGCCGGGAAAATGTAGGAAATTCAGTCAGTCGGGTCGAGCAATCGTGAGGGACGGATGTATGTAATTCGTCTCAAAATTTAAAAACATAATGGAATTTTAACCCGTTTTTCATCTAGTTAATGAGAGATACATCTAAAAAATAGTTTGTAAATCAGTTTTAATTGAGTACCTTTAATAAAAATTTTTAGGATTTTTTTCAGTAAGTGTTAATAGATATAAATACTAGTGGCGGGAAACCGTTTTGATATCTCGCTTGACGTGTTGTGTCCTATGTGTATATAGAGCGAGAAGAGCCGTCTGCCCTAGAGGGCGGCCGACATGCTGGATTCGTCGAGAATCGATATTTTTGGACCGCTGTAAAGCAGTCACCATGAGGTCTGAGACTTAATTAAAGGTACGGCAGGTGATAATAATTTTTCATTCGACCTAATTACTTACATATGCGTTAGTAATTCTATTGCTCAGCAAAACCTTCCCATACCAAACGTCAATGAAATAACATACCTTTATTTATTCAGTTTTTGATGAATAAAACCTATTTATTTTTTAATTAAGGTGAAACAAACAAAATCAAATAATCATCGGTTTTAAATTTATTCTGATAGCATAGTCCTTAAAATTAAATAATTTCTACGCAGTTATTTTTAAGCATTACCTTTTGTCATATTTTGGTGTAAAGGCGAGATTGTTCTTCTTTATAATAAAAAACAAACAGGTAGCATACTAAAAAGTGCAAGTAATTTTATCAAAATTCTTTAGTTTATTTTAATTTGTGATGATTGATAGAGCAATAAATCTAAACTTAATTTTTTTTATTAGGTCTGTATAGTTGCATAGGTTTTGTAAGTATAAGTAAGAACTATCTTAAATATTTTTGTACGTAAATTGATTTTGTGTTTCAACAAGCAACGAAATACTAATTAACGGTGGTAATAACTTAAATTGATTTTTCAACCAAAGTTGATTTAATCTAGATCAATAAACATCTGTCTACCCCTGTATTGAGTGTGGTGTGAAGATATTTTTTTAGATTAAAATAATTTTAATAATCCAATTTAATTTAGACTTAGGTACCCTACTATAGACTACCTAGGGACTACTTATGGATAGTAATTATGAAAATTTTACGCCAAAATGTTACATCAATTACAAATATCTAGTATATAGAGATCAAGATGATTAAGTCTTTTTGACCCACCTTTCACCGAAAGCATCTTTTGGGAGAACGTGACAGGTGGTGAGTCTGTCGCCGTCGAAGCCAAGTACGATATAAATCGTACATACGTTTAGTAAAAACTCATTGTTACCTGCCTACCAACTGGGGATCGAACTCGGATGTCTTGACTCGAATTCCGGTCACCTAACCACTCGGCTATCGTTATTATTAGATAATACATAGGTTTATTTAAAACCGCATGTGCCGGGTTGTCCAGGGAATATCATGGAAATGACCAGAACGCCATTATTATGCAAAAAGGATTTGAAGCGTTGGTAACCAAAAAAAAAACTTTATGAATCGATACTCAAAATAGTCACGGTTACTTTTAAAAAGCTTTTGAGCGATAAGAGATTGATGGTAAAAGGTATTATAAAGTTAAAATAAAAAAAATAAATAAACAAATGTCTTCACGCAACTCCCAATACAGGGGTTGACAGAGGTCTAGTCTAGATAATTAAGTTCCTTTGACACCACCGAAGATATTTTCGAGACAACGTGACAGGTGGTGAGCCTGTTGCAGTCTGTAAGTCCAAGCCAACGATGTAATTCGTACATAAATTTTTGAAAAACCCATTGGTACGAACCTGCCACCTGGGGATCAAACTTGGGTCTCTTGACTCGAAATTCCGACCATCCGACCACTCGGCTATCGTGACTTTTATATTACAAAGAGGTATTGTAATCACTGATCTTTAAATCTTTTCATCATTTTTACACGCTGCTACTTTCAGAGTAAAAATATCTAGGTAAAGAAGCCATCAGTTAATTCTAGGTAAAAATTTTAATTTTAAATATCTTTTGTACGCGATTTCATGTTTAACGCAAATATGAAATTGTGTACAAAAGATATTTCAAATGGTTATGCTTATTAGTTATTTAAGAAAAAAAATTATAATAATTTTTTTGTTACTAATTCTTATAGGGTATTTGTTATATTTTCTCGTCTGGTTGGGTTTTTATATACATAAAAATAAAAATACATAAAATAAAACAAATAAAGTACTTTAAAATATATACGTTATAAACCCATAAAAATACATAAAAATAATAAATAAATATTAAGACCTAACCAGACGGGAGCCCTCGACAGGGGAGACCAGACGGCCGAGGGTTAGGGCGACAGGGAGAGAAACCGACGGACGATGCGGGCTGTATCGAGGAGCACCGCCTTCTGCATTTGAGCTCGGAGCGGTCCGCCACGGAGTCCCAGTCGCCTCAGATGTTCAGCGAGGCTGACTGGGATTAACCCATTCGCAGAAACAACTATAGGAATAATTTCAGTGGGCACCCCACCCCACATGTCAGTCACCTCGTGAGCCAGGTCCAGATATTTCGTCTTTTGTCTGTTTCGGCTTTCACGAGCTTCTCGTCATACGGGATGGTAATGTCCACCAAAAATATCCTTGACTGCCCGGTCCATCAACACGATATCAGGCTTATTTGCCAGAATCGTCCTGTCCGTGATGATTGGCCGGTCCCAATAGAGTCTGGCGCGGTCATTTTCGAGCACGGCCTCCGGAGAGTACTTGTAGTAAGGCAATTTCCGTCCGACGAGATCGTATTTAAGAGCGAGCTCCTGATGTAAAATCCTGGCTACTAGGTTGTGCCTATGCAGATACTCAGAGTTAGAAAGCATGGAACAACCGGAGATGACATGCCGAAGCGACTCCCCAGGATGGTGACAAGCTCGACAGATGTCGATGGTACCATCCCTTAGGATGTATTTCCGATAGTTGTTCGTCTTAATAACCTGATCCTGTATCGCACAGACAAAACCTTCGGTTTCCCCAAAGAGGTCACCGAAACGTAGCCAGTTGAGGGAGGTGACAGTATCTACGAACGGCTCATGTAGAACCTTGTAGAACCTCCCATGGAGCTCTTTCTCCTTCCATACGGTCTCTCGGTCGGAAACGCTCTGTATTCCCGGGTCCTGCCATTGCTCGTCGGCCAAAGATAGAGCGGTAAGTCCTTTATCACTTATAACGACGTCTGCGTAGAACGAATCATCCGATTTCGCCAGAAAGTAATTACGGAGGCTGCACACCTCGCGATTGTGCATGGTGAGAGCGCTTAAAAAGCCCCTCCCGCCATGCTTCCGCGGTAAGTACAGCCTCATTACTGACGACCTTGGATGATGCATCCTGTGAGACGTCATAGTGGTACGGACTTTTCGGTCCAGGGCGTTAAGGTCAGTTTGAGTCCACCTGAGTATGCCGAAGGTATAAATCAGGACTGGCATGACCCAGCCGTTAAATGCGCGCGCCTTATTCACTCCCGACAAATAGCTGTTAAGCACTTTTGTCAGGCGTGCAAAAAAAACACTTCGCTAACCGACTGTTTCATGCCAGCCTCATCGACACCCAAGTTTTGTGACATACCCAGGTATCGGTATGTATCAGACTCGGAAAGGGTCCGTATGTTGACGGGCATAGCCAAGTCTATGCCTTCGGTGTTAGTGACCTTGCCCCTTTCAACATGGATAGCCGCACACTTATCCGTCCCGAGCTCCATTCTGATAGAATTGCTAAAATCACAGGTGATTCTAAGCAATTCCATCAAATGGGAGCGGCTGGAAGCGAACAGCTTGAGGTCATCCATGTAGAAAAGGTGGGTCACCCTAGTCCCTCCCTTCCGAAGCTGAAATCCTCCCCGATCCCTCCAGTAGCGTGCTGAGAGGATTCAGGGATAGGCAAAACCATATTGGACTCAAACAGTCGCCCTGGAAAATACCCCGTCGTATCCTAATCCGGTGTTCCGCAGCCGTCATTCGCTCACCTAGATGACAAAGGGTCGTACTCCATCGCCCCATACAGTACCCGAGGAAGTCTCTTACTGTATCGTCCACTTTGTACAGTTCAAGGACCCTCATAAGCCATGTATGGGGCACCGAGTCGAACGCCTTTCTGTTTACTAATTCTTATTATTATATTATAATTATTAATAATAATGTAGTAATAAAATGTATATTTGTATACAATGTCCGAGTATACACATATTTGAAGTATCATTATTTGTCGAAACTACATATAATTAAATATTAAAATACACGCATTAAAAATAAATGAACACTACCAGAACCTAAAGTAGAAATGTGATCATCGCCGAAAAGACAAATTGTATTCTTCCGTCTTCTGTACAATCTGGTTTAGAGTATGTATGTGACCTATGGGACTACAGTTTTTCGGATACCTCCGTGTTCACATAGAGTTATATACTAAAACGAATTTAAATGATTACGAATTGAAAAATTACTATTGTGAAATATAAATAAACTATAAATATAATATAAAGTAAAATTTTCAATATACATTACTTACCAAGCGTAGCTTAAACATCCTGAGTGTGCGGCGCAATTTCGCAAATATACAAGAACAAGTTGAGTCACGATAGCCGAGTTGTTGGGTGCTCGGAATTTCGAGTCGAGAGACCCGAGTTCGATCCCCAGGTGGCAGTACCAAAGAGTTTTTCAAAAAACTTATGTACGAATTTCATCGTTGGCTTGGACATAAAGGCGGCGACGGGCTCACCACCTGTCACGTTGTCCCGAAAATATCTTCAGTGGAAGGTGGGTCAAAGGGACTTAATTGTCTAGACTTGACCTCTGTCTACCCCTGTATTGGGAATTGCGTGAAGATATTTATATTTATTTATTTTATTTATTTACAAGAACACATTTAACTCTATTATTAAGAGTTTACTGTATTTGTGCAATTAGAAGTACAAAGCTTATTTTGAAAATCTGGAAAAAAGTATGACACCGATATGCCAAATCTAATAATTATGGCCTTATTAATATAAACATCAAGATAATTTTTGTCGCGATCATTTTAATAAGTAATATCGAACAATAAACTATTAGTCGATGATAATGTAAAGAACGAATTAAGTCGTATCTTTGGTTTGAACAGCATCAATGGTACACATGTATTACAAAAGGAACAAAGGACCAACGATCAACGAGCGTGTTGGAGTTGTGAATGTGGAAACAGAGTGACCGAAGCGATCATCCGTATTTAAAGTTAATGTGGTCAAGTCCCTTCTGTAGTAACAGTGAATTTGTTAAGTTAAGAATTTTCAACATAATATAGATTTATGCTACACTTACATAGATAAGCAGAATTTTCAGTACAGAGTTACATATATAATATAGAATTTGAATTGTAATGAAGTGTTTCGCCAATAATGGCAGCGGCAGACTCAATTCATGATTATCATTCCAAATAGAAGTGGAATGACAAACGATCTAACATATTATCTAAGGGTAATACAACCGAGGACAGCTGCAAACCACTTCAAAAGAATAATTATTATTAATGCGTTATCATTTCTGAGGACTAAGATATCTCATTGCCTGTGATTACCGTAGCCCTAAAAACCTTTCAAACCGGCACACACAAGTTTTTTCACTGTTTTCTATTAAAAAACTCATTATTAACTTCTTTGGTATTTTAGTGAGTGTGCATTCATCATAAATTGCCATTTGGCAGAATGTGCACTTGGTTATTATCTTTATATCTTTTTTCTAATTAATTACATTAAGTAACATACACTATAAAGTATAGGGATTTCTTGAAATATTACCGATACTTTGTAAAACCAAAAACGTTAATATTTCTTAAGTCAATCTGTATATTCTTTTTATATATAATTTCGCATTAACTTCTTATACAGTAATTCGATTTCCCTAATTCATTTAGTTCGATAGGGTATACTTCGAAGTTGATTTTTTTTTTGTAGAAAAGGGAGGCAAACGAGCAGGTGGCTCACGTGATGGTAAGTGATTATCGCCGCCCATGACCACCCGCAATACCAGAGGCATCGAGGACAAAAGATCAAGTGGCAGAGCGCCGTCACCTATCTTGGTTGCCGGATAGATAAATCGCTACGCCTCACCGCGCAGGTGGACTACGCTATAAGTAGCGCGAGAGCAGCGAGGGCGGTTCTCTATCCGGTACTTTCAACAAAAAAGCTACCTGTAAAAACCAAGATAGGTATATATAAAACATACATAAGATCCAGATTAACTTACGCGGCGCCTGCGTGGTACGCGTTCACCTCAACATACCAACGTCGGCGACTACAGGTCCAACAGAATATAGTACTACGTACTATAGTTGGAGCGGGTCGCTTTGTACGCAATGATGTCATCGCCAGGGACCTAAAAGTGGAAACTGTTGAAGAATTCGTGGTCCGGGTGTCGCGCGGAATGTACGACCGCGCTGACAACGGGCCACATGAACACCTACATCGCCTGGCGATCCAGGAACGACTACCGCTACACGCTCGACCACCGGAGTGGCGACCCCTCCCGAGAGATATTCTCTCATTGCAACCCGGCCCGGGGGGGACCGGGGAAGTGCAATAAAGTCCCGACATAAGACGTAAAGTGCGTAACACGCCTACACAACGCCGCTGAAAGGCGGTACCCAGGACCGGGGGAGCAGCAGCCCCCTGAGAAGACGCCCGAGTCATGAGGCAATGCCTCATGACTCGGGCGCAACTCGCAACCCATAAAGGGGGGCCTTTTACACCCCCCTGACATGGATGACCCAAACGCCGAACGCCAGAGGCATAGCAGATGCGTTGCCGGCCTTAGAGTGCCCCTCCCAAATTGGGGGAAGGGGGTGTGTGGGCCTCCGGTTACCTGCACTCACCAGACGAAACGCAGAAGTTTGTTAGACTTCTACTTCACGCCGGTATTTTGTGAGGTCGTGGTACTTCCCCGGTCCAGCCGGCCCATTCATGCAACAACAAAAGCTGATGCGTGGCTCTACCACTGTAAATTGTGATTACACATAAATTGAAACGAAAGAAAAGAAAAGCGATAAAGAAAAATTATTCTTTTAGTGTAATAGTTTTATAATTTTGAGGTGGTACCATTTTTTTAATATACGTGTGGAAATACCTAACGTCTACCCATTATCGCGGGGGGCTAAATCCCACGGTTTTCTGCGATCGCCGTATATTGCATAGCCACCGGGACGCTTTCACTCATATCCGCGAACCTACCTGCGCCGGCCGCCCCAAGCAGTGCCTCCTCAGGAGAAAATGTATCTTCTTCCTTTCCATCCAAGCTAGACGCACCGGAACACGGACGCATCTTCCACCACCACCATATATCTCCTTGACCTCCAAATCCACGCGATGAATCCCGAGAGTCCGTCATCTAGAAGCTGGCCTGCTTTACCAAGCCCCACCACCCTCGTCACCCCGCGGTAAATATGGACTTTGGCTAGGCTGCAGACCATGTTTCAGTTGCGAAGGGCGAGGAGAGCGGCGTATTGCAATATCCCTTGCAAATTCCCTCGCGGTCTCTTCTCAGCTCAGCCGTATTAACGATACGCCATACACTAGAGTCATGGAGGATAGGGAACATGATGAACCGCAATACAGGAGGTATTCCGTCGTGACTCCAGCTTAGCTGTGGAGGGACGAAGAGCGGCGAGTCGGAAACGACGTAAACACTCCTCCATAAACCACCAACGCGTATTGGCACAAACATTTTCTAATTTCTATAAAATATAAATAAATGTCTTAAAGCAATTCCCAAATGCACGGGTTGGCAAAGGTCTAGTATAGACAGTTTTCATAAGTCCCGTTGACCTACCTTCCACCGAAGGTATTTTCGGGACAACGTGATAAGTGGTGAGCCCGTCGCCGTTTTTATGTCCAAGCTTACGATATAATTCGTCCATAAGTTTTTGAAAAAAACATTGGTACGAGCCTGCCACCTGGGGATCGAACTCGGGTCTCTTGACTTGAAATTTCGACCACCCAACCACTCGGCTATTGTGACTTTTCTTTTCTTATTTCTACTAGGTGAAAGTAAATAATATTTGCAAATGTTAACATTGAAAGTGATCGATGCAGGTCGATACGAATTTTGGAATACCATGTGAGCGGATTGCTTGAAGAGGGTAGAGTAAAGAGTACTCGGATACCTAGACGTGCGTGTATGATGAACTTGAAACTGTGAAAGAGGTATGTAAGGATCGTGACACTTGGCGATATGTTGTCTCTGACTACCCCGTCACGGACTAAGCGTGAAAAAAATAATTTATCATTTATTTATTAAAATGTAGATAAAAATAAGAAATAATTAGAATATTTAAATAATACTTTTTTTTTAAATAATACTTTTTAAAATAATAATTTTTTTAAATAATAAGTAATAGTATTTATGAACATATACTATACAGGTAAATTACCAGCAACTTTTTGTCACGCAAGTATCAAATTCAGTCCTGTAAAATTAATAAATTTTTCGCCTGCCTGTTTTTGAATGACCCTGTGTAAAACTTTATCAATTGAAAAAAAAAAAAAAAAGAAAATGGATCTGGTAATTCAATTCAACAAAAAGAGAAACAGTCAACGGCAGGGATTTTCACCAAAAATTCGTTTTTCATCGAAGCATACCGTTTCAAATCAATTCGAAACAAAAAAAACTTTTGCGCAGTGAATTGTGATAGAATGAAGTGACAAAACCGTAATGAAATTAAACACTGAAATGTGTACATTTACGTATACACATGTGATATTGTTAAATGCTGTTATCATTATGAAGTCGCAAATTGTATAATTTTTAATATATGTCGCCAACGCCCGTAAGTGAAGTACGAAAGACTTAATTTTAACTCACGCTGGTGGTGCACTGTCTTGAATGTAATATCTTCACCATGGCATGGCGAGGGTCGTGCTATCAAAACCGTAATGAAATTAAACACTGAAATGTGTACATATTAAGTATACACATGTGATATTGTTAAATGCTGTTATCATTATGAAGTCGCAAATTGTATAATTTTTAATATATGTCGCCAACGCCCGTAAGTGAAGTACGAAAGACTTAATTTTAACTCACGCTGGTGGTGCACTGTCTTGAATGTAATATCTTCACCATGGCATGGCGAGGGTCGTGCTATCAAATGAAAGTCATGCCAGTTGTATAGTAATAAATCAAATCAAATCATATATTCTTCTTTTGTAATACATTTATTTGCTAATTGTTTTCACTCTCCGTAGAATAGGTGGCTAATAGTTACGTGCAGCACGTGAGGTTTTCTTGGCCCTGATCAATATCGGGTAGAAGACTGGGTTATTTTTGTTCTTCTTTAAAAAAATTTTTTTATTAAAGAAGCATTGTATCTTTTATTTAGAAGGTTACCATTACAAATAATAAATAAAGAAATATCTTCGGAGTAGACAGAGGTCTATACAATTAAGTCCTTTAAAATAAATCTGAATCTGATCACCTCATTGTAAAGACATCTGCTTACCCCTCTCTAAGAAATTGCGAGGAGAGTAAAAAATATATTTCTTACTTAAATGAACATCATCATGTCTAAAGTAAAAAAAGTGCTCGTCGGAGTTTTTTATTACACAGTAATAGACCCGGGCGAAGCCGCAGGTGGAAAGCTATATAGTTAATATTAACGTATGTCCTTTGAGATAATCACTAGTGCGATAGATATAGTTTAAGAACTATGTTAATAAACCACATTATCTCTTTCTTATTACAGCTTTTGATTGTTGGTACTATTTTTGTTATAGTATTGTCATATGTTTATAATAAGTATACAAATGTTCATATTTGAGTTTTCAGTTTATGTTTGGAGTTTAGTAAAAATTTAAGAGGTTGGCTGCTAATCATCCCATTATAATTTAAATAGCCTTGTTTTATAAATTATTATATAAGAGGTACGGCACCAGTCGTAGCTAAATGGCAGTGACTTCGTAATGAATAAAGCTCTTCACAAATAAATGCCAATATTGCAAACCGAAGCTTTATGCACATAATTGCTATTCACTTCTAAACTCCCTGGGCTTGTGAGAGCAGACATTATTGATCCCGCTTCAGTGACTAGGTAGTCCTTGTTATTGTTCATGTATCAAGTAAATTTATCCTTTACAATGCTACTACTATCCGTAAAATATTTACAGTATTAACTAATGCCTTGTTAGGAACTTCTATTAGTGTGTAATGTATATCTAAAATTTAGTTAGTACTGTATTACATACGCCGGAATTGTATTATTTCGGAGAGCTAAACTTACCTTCTTACGTATGCAAAACTTGTTACCTTCATTCCCTAGGATATTGTGAGATACTACGATCCTCGTCAAAGTCATTCATGTTAGGACATTTGATCAGTTATTAAACTCTTATACAAGCGAGTATAACAGGTTTTGTAACCAAACACGCTATAATTTTCAAATAGTTTTGCATTTCGTATTAGTTTGTTATTGATAATTTTTAACGTTTTTATTTATAGCAAAATTTACTTATCATTTATTTTGTAAGTAAAAATTTATTTACTCGCTGTATTAAAAACTCACAAACAACGGGAGGTTCAAGATTACGCAGATACCAAGTCGTGACTTTAAGAATAAATTGATGAATTTGAAAGAAGCGTTAGAGGTATGCAAGGATGTTTGTAAAAGTAAATTGGTTAAAGCGTTCTCAGTCCAATAATGATGTTTGAGACGCGCACACTGGCCCTTGCAGGAAAAAGTCAACAAAATTTTTGAAAAAATGTTGCCGAATCGGCATATATATTAGAATTTATAAAGTACGGACATACTTAATGCAGCTAAATTCGGCAAATCTCAAAATTTTTGAACCGTCCGATAATATATTATTAAAAAATTAATAATGTGGTATTTAAAATTTTCCATAGGAAACGAAAATTTTTAGTTCCTTTTTTTTTTGCGGGTGTGATAAAAGCGTATCACGTAAAACAATTGAGAATTTAAATGGCTACCGACAATTAGCGGAATAACGATCGTACGTGCGTGTATGCGTGCGTGTGTGTGCGTTCGTGCGTGTGTGTGTGAGTGTGTATGTATGGTGGGTCTTGAAGGGCCTTAAAGGGTCTTCAAGGGTCTTGAAGAAAGGGGTAATTTTAAAGATCAAAAGTCTAAAAATTGGGATTATGTCACCATCTACGAATCGGCAATAATAATGAAAAAAATGGCACATAAATCCATTTTTTTCATTATTATTTTTCCTTTTTTCCTTACATTTTTTATGAAATACGAAAAAACTTTTTGCTCGTACTGCTCCCTGTTATCCACATAAAGTGTACCCCAATAATGCAGCTAAATTCGGCAAATAAAAATACGTGACATCTTGGATATTATTTCGTTAACCTTTTTTAATAGGGTTTCTTCCCTACGCGTGAGTTAGGTACGTTGGGCCGTGAATTCGTTTAGGTATTTATAGATACTTCTTCCGTACCCGTTAAAGGGAATGAACGAAAAGGAAAGCATTCGGTGTAATCACCTTCACAGAAATTATGCCATGAACCGTAAAATGGAAATTCCCTGCAAAAACAGCTATGTTTTAAATAGACTTCAAAACATAGCTGTCTTTCAGGAATATGAAGAATTACTTTCTGCATGTTTTATAATGATACTATGCAAAGAACTTGCAAATAATTGAAGAATGCAAACAAAACGCAAGAGATCACAGCAAAGGTATAATGATCAGTACAGTTCAAATATTACTATTATTTATTGTAAAGCCACGATAGCCGAGTGGTCGGGTGGTCGGAATTCGAGGCATGAGACCCGAGTTCGATCTCCAGTTGGCACGCTCAAAAAAACCCATTGATTTCGATGGTTTTTTTTTTCAAACATTTATGTACGAACTATATCGTTGGCATGGACATTAAGTCGGCGCCGAATTCACCACCTATCACATTGTCCAAAAAATATCTTCGGAGACGGGTCGAAACGACTTACTTGTTTAGCCCCTGTCTACCCCTATATTGGGAATGGCGTGAAGACATTTTTTAATTTATTTGTTGTAATACAACAAATGTAATACAATAAATATTTTTATAAAATACTGTTCCTATTTGTGACCGAATATTGTAATTATATTTGTACAAACTATAAACTAGTGTTTTAAATACTACTCACGTAAAATATATACGTAGTGGCCTGTTATACTCCACTGCTAGACATAGGCCTCATCCGTAGTAGGGTTTTCCATAATCGGCCAACGGATTAGAGATACACATTTTGCACTTGAGATGGTGTCGCTCGTCACTAATCAGCTAATTTTGATCTCGTATTTTTCGAGATGGTTATGCTGCCATCTGTCGGTGGCCACAGATATTGTCGAAGCTTTTCACTTAATGGCTCCATGATAAGGAACAGTGTGAAATGCTACTCATCGCTACAAAGTAGTGAATAAATAATTACATTGCACAATTCCGTATTCAAAAATCGAGGAGAAACACGTGTCACGTTGTTGGTGGTGGTATATATTACCTGGTTTCGAGTGTAGTGTTGGTGCACCTGTGGCAGGGAGGGTGGTGCAATTTTTCTTTTAGAACCAGATAATATTTATGTCTTTTATTTTTTGCATGCGGAATAGTGCATTCTAAATATTTATTAATAATTTTATAATAATGTATTTTCGCAAAGTGACGCCTGTGTCTATTAACCGGCTTATTTTGCTTTTTTTCTCTCCTACTTAAATTTTCTATTGCCACTAATTATTTTGTTAGACATACAATTTTTTCAAGATTTTTTTAAATTTATTAACCAGAGGCATAAAATCTGTATTATTTTAAATGCCTGTTACGTGTTTACTCCTTAATTCGTTCTACATTTTACTATCATCGATAGGCGTCATTTGGAGAAATTTATGGAACGTAAAATTATCAGGGTCGGCGCTAATTAACTATAGACTTGTATTTTAAACGGTAAGGTGCATATTAAAACTAGAATATTTTAAGTCAACAATTGTTTATCAATAGACTCAGTTAGTATTTGCATACTAACTGAGTCTTATGATAAACAATTGTTGACTTAATCACCTTAGGCAGGTATAGCAAAGTCTGAAATTTAAGACAGTCTTACTTACTTAACGGCCCGTTCCACTCTGAGGGCCCTTGTTCGATTCCCAGTTGTGTCAATTCAGCTTTTTTAAATTTTCTTGGGTCTGTGTTTATGTGCCTTCATTGCTTCTGATTCCTTAACACCAGCAACCTTATTTGGAATCAGAGAAATCTATGTGATGTTGACCCTATAAATTTCAACGAATACGTAACGTATGTTGCCTACTTATAAGAAGGATTTATGAAAATCCCGTGCTTGATAAGTAGACGTCAATGTCAAACTTTAGTCTTGCATTTTTCCTGATGGATATTCCACCATCTGTCGGTTATTGGAATATTCAAGGCCTTATCTCAATTCGCCTCATACGACCCAGGGCAAAAAGAAGGCTATATTATTTTTAAGCCGATACCACACTACAAAACAAATCATAGAATTCATACATACATACATACATACATACATACATACATACATACATACATACATACATACATACATACATACATACATACATACATACATACATACATACATACATACATACATACATACATACATGCATGCATACATACATACATACATACATACATACATACATACATACATACATACATACATACATACATACATACAAACATACATACATGCATACATACATACATACATACGTACATACATACATACATACATACATATGTACATACATACATACATACATATGTACATACATACATACATACATATCAGCCAGTTAAAGACCACTGCAGGGCATAGGCCTCTTCCATAGGGAGATGCCTCTCCCATAGAGGATGGGGGAGAGAGGATTTGCCATAATCATCACTCTTGGCAGTACCCGACCACTCGCAACTTAGGCGCTGCTGCCCATCTTCGGTCTGATAATTTTGGTCTGATATCTTTAGAGATTGTTATTCCGCCGAAGATAGGGAGTGGTAATATTCTTACGTCCTTACCTCACGGAACATGGAAGCACAGAATAGGCAACTTATTATTAATACACAGGAATATTCAAACAGCTTCAAGCTAATGTCTTAAAATATAATTAATCTGTAAATCGACCATTGCAAGACTATGGCACCTATCGATGATTATTTTATTTTCCATTACTTCTTAGTTTAATTAGCTTATTGACGATTGCACAAACTATAGGGCTTCTATGTCCTGACACTGCGTCACCATTTGTCAATTGTTACGGTAGCCAAACGCGTTTCTCGTATTGAAGGAAACTCGTGGAAAGAATCTACTGTCAAGGTTTCTTTTACTGTCACCATTCTGATAAATAATTGAACTGTACAAGTTATTTAGCTAATTATCCTTTATTTTATACATTTGACGCTTTCAGTATTTAATGTAAACTAGCCTTAGCCCGTCTTGCCTAAGCCTGGGGAAGGATTCAAGCTGCTAAAAAATTCTAAAAGATATATAATAAGATAATAAGACGAAAACAAGTAACTTATTACTTCTTATAAAACTACATATACCAAAAACTAAACGTTATTCTGAAATTAACAAAATTGAAATGAAAACATAAATCTCATATAACTGTAATTAAAATTAAAAACGAATCTATGTTTTCACTTCAAATATTCTAGGTAAAACTAATAATAATGTCTATTGTACACAGTATAAATCGCATTAGTTATTTTCACAATGTAGTATTTTAGTATAGTTTAAAACCTTCCCCTTTAGAAAAAGATTAATATAGGATAATAGTGTAAACTAAGAAAAATGTTTTTATTATAAAGCGCCACTCTTTAGAGTGGCGCTTTATAATAAAAACAACTTATTTTAATAAGTATCTGACGAAAACTCATTAAAACACTCGTACATAAGCCTGTAGATAGGTTTGATAACATTTCAGGTCGAAGGAAATCGTGTCATTTTTTTCTTTAGAAAAAACTTGTCGGAAACATATTCGACTTGTACCGGAAATTTTTTAGTATGAAAGGAGGAGATGGACGCAGTGTAACAAAAACGGCTTGAGTAATGACAGGGAAGTAGTAATCGGCAAAAGTGTAAGTAACACAACACGGCCGTTAGTGATTGAAAAGAAAGATGTACTCAAATAGTTAGCAACTATGTATTTCTGATTATATGGAAATACTTTTAAAAAACACTTGGTGAAAGTTCTTACGATAACTACTTGATGTTATTAGTATTTTGTTTAAAGCTTCTTATGTTAGCTTCACATTTTATTATGTGAAATATGTTATTATTATAAGTTTAATAGTGCTCGTAATAATCATAATTACAAATTATTCTATACATTAAAAAATTAAGAAAGAATTTGTGAACTTTTCTTAACAATTCTTTTTTTAACGCCTGTTGGATTTACTATAGTTAAAATTTAGTTACAGTGCGCGAAACCAACAATACATATAATAAAATAAAAAAAAATATAAACCTTGTTTATGTTCATTCTGCCATATTAAAACATAACACTTTGTTCTCAAATGCATAGTATAATTATGTAATATATTATAAGGGTCGTACTTAGCAGAGATTTTTCATATCTTGACACTTACTAATAATACTAAAATTTAAATTTAAAAAATTATAGGTTCACCACCTGTCACGTTGTCCCAAAATATCGTCAGTGGAACTTTGGTCGAAGGGACTTAATTGTCTAGACTAGACCTCTGTTTATCTCTGTATTGGGAATGACGTGAAGATATTTTTTTATCCTTATGGCTATGTCGTTTACCCTAGTTCTACTGCAGATGTCTTCGTTATGGGTTTTATCACGGAGATAAATACCGAGCGTAGCTCTTTCCATAGCACGCTGAACAACTTTAAGCTTCCTCATACGGTATACAGTAAAGGACAGACCTCGTCTAAGATCCATAAGTCATCACTGGCATTACGCACTGTTTGTTTACTTTCATCTTGAGATGAACGGTGCTTTAGTTAAGGTATACTCGACGTGAAGACTACTTTGGGGTATACTGGACAAGAAGATGAGGCGCAGATTTCTTGATATTGGCGTGTTCCTCTAGCGATCTTGCCATCAGGACTGTATCGACGGCAAATCGAAGAGAGATTTTTCTGATAAGAAATGTACTATTTTACAGTCTACCAGATAATAAAAAATCGTATGCTGCCTTCTACGGTGTAATAATATATACCTTTATGCCTTAGTCCTTTTCTCACCTTGGGTGGCGTAAGAGGCGAGGAAGAGAGGAGAGAGAACCGAATAGCCGTGTCGAGTAATAGTGTTTTGGTGCGATATGTCTGCGTCTGCCGATTCGCTTGGCGAGTGGGTTGATTAAGGCAAAAACCATTGGGTATGGGTGAGGCGTATAACCTGCAATGGATTTTTTTCTTTTTTTGTGTAGAATGCCCCCGCACCCAGAATTGGGGGAGGGGGGTGTGTGGGCCTCTGGTTATTTGCACTCACCAGACGAAACGCAGAAGTTTGTTACACTTCTACTTCACGCCGGTATTCTGTGAGGTCGTGGTACTTCCCCAGTCGAGCTGGCCCATTCATGCTACAACATAAGCTGATGCGTGGCTTTACCACTGTTAAACACGCCGTTATGGTGATGATGATGATATATTGCTACTGCAGCCAATGAGACCTGCAAATCTATACCGATGTGATTTAGTAATACAGATGCGTTTTTGGCCTTTCTCTGTCCGTTTTTTTCTATTATTATATGACTCTTTATACCCTTCTAACAACGTTTAGTCGCAAGATCTTTTTGACTAAGTCTCAAAAATCTTGTAATGTTGTTTTAAGATATAAAATTATAAAGCAATGTAAAAAAAAATTTAAGTCACCAGTTGGATAGTCCACCCACAACATCACACAAATGTTCATTCCTTAAGTGATGTGGGCCCGCAATTATTAACTTCTAAGTTAAATATCTTCACGGCATTCCCAATACTGGGGTAGATAGAGGTCTAGAAAATTGAGTCCTTTCGACACCAACGGAAACATTTTATGGGCGACTAAACGACATTGAAGAAAAACATTACAAAAGAATCAATTTATAATTTTCAAGGAATAACTGTAACCATACAAAAGAGTAAAACTTTGGTAAGGCAAAATACAAAGGCCCGTAAAATACTCGAAGCAGTGAAGAAAGACAAAGTTAGTAAAGCTTCCACGTTAAATGGTAAACCATTTACTCGTATCGTCGTTCTCAATACCACGACGGGAAGACAAGGATTTAACAAAAGCTTAAATAAATAGGTTATAAGAATGTAAATATAAATTAAAATTATTACTGCATATAAATGAAAACGATTCCACACCAGAGTTATCTTTTTCTGAATTTCCTGCGTAGTCTATCGTAACAGAAAGTATTGGCTCTAATAGGCCCTGTAGGGGTAGGCTGAGGTCTAGAGAATTTAGTCTTTTCTATCCACATTTCACATATTATTTGGTACAACATGACAAAAGTTGAGCCAGTCGCTGTCTTATAGTCCAAGCCAGTGTAAAAAAATCAATAATACGTAGTTTCCGCATAGGGATCGACCTGTGTCTTGATTGGATTGTGATCTCCCAACTTAATTCAACTTTGAATTTGCCACACATTGCACGTACGAAGCTGATAACGTTACATTAAACCTACGTAGACGGTACAGTTGAAAATACATTAGGAAATGCATCCTTTTAAGTTTATAAAATGCTCTCTAAAATTTACTGGTATTGGTTTAAGTAATGCTTGATATGTTAACGTAATTACAAAGTCCTATGTACGTTAACATAATTCACAGTTAAGATTTATTTTGTGCATCGGAGACGTTTTGATAACTACCGCCAAAAAAATGTAACAACCGTCGTGTTATATGTTGTTAGAAGGGTATAAAGAGTCATATAATAATAGAAAAAAACGGACAGAGAAAGGCCAAAAACGCATCTGTATTACTAAATCACATCGGTATAGATTTGCAGGTCTCATTGGCTGCAGTAGCAATATATCATCATCATCACCATAACGGCGTGTTTAACAGTGGTAGAGCCACGCATCAGCTTATGTTGTAGCATGAATGGGCCGGCTCGACTGGGGAAGTACCACGACCTCACAGAATACCGGCGTGAAGTAGAAGTGTAACAAACTTCTGCGTTTCGTCTGGTGAGTGCAAATAACCAGAGGCCCACACACCCCCCTCCCCCAATTCTGGGTGCGGGGGCATTCTACACAAAAAAAGAAAAAAAATCCATTGCAGGTTATACGCCTCACCCATACCCAAGGGTTTTTGCCTTAATCAACCCACTCGCCAAGCGAATCGGCAGACGCAGACACATCGCACCAAAACACTATTACTCGACACGGCTATTCGGTTCTCTCTCCTCTCTTCCTCGCCTCTTACGCCACCCAAGGTGAGAAAAGGACTAAGGCAGAAAGGTATATATTATTACACCGTAGAAGGCAGCATACGATTTTTTATTATCTGGTAGACTGTAAAATAGTACATTTCTTTTCAGAAAAATCTCTTTTCGATTTGCCGTCGATACAGTCCTGATGGCAAGATCGCTAGAGGACACCAACGGAAACATTTTATGGGACGACGTGACTGGTGGTGAGCCCGTCGCCATCCTGAAAGTTTTGAAGAAATCTGTTAGTGCGTGCCACCTGGGGTTCGAACTCGGGTCTCTGGACTCGAATTTCGATCACCCAACTCCTCCGCTGTAGTGGCTTCAAAGTTGTTTTTATAATTTTTGATGCTAATTTTATTTAATCTACGTAAATGTAAGTACTTAAAGAGTACGATAAGAACCTAACTTAGGTTGGCCCATAACTGGAAGTATGTGAACTTTAAAAAAAAATGTGAGCCGTCATGGGACGCCTGGCAGATGTGAAACATCGTGTGAGTGTATATATATATATATATATATATATATATATATATATATATATATATATATATATATATATATATATATATATATATATATATATATATATATATATATAAAATATAAAATATAAAATTCATGACAAAGTAATGTTGTTATAACATATTATTATTGATATAATCCTCTAGATGTCGCTTATAAACAATTTGCTTTTTCAATACGCAGATTTCTGTTTAATTTATGGTGTTTTTTTTATTTTGCAGAAAAACAGTACCTTTCGTCGTAATGATATTTTATTATATACCTTTTGTTTTTATGTAAAACTAGACTCAATTAAGTATTAAATTTTTAACTTCAAAATCCATGGTTTTATAATCCCTTTACTATAAGTTTGCTATAATATTGTTCTATGTATAATCGTTCAGAGTTCGGAGCATTTTTTAAAACATCTGTCAATCTTAATAATATTTTATGATATTCTAACAAGAGTACAAGAGCGCTCCTGAGTATTTAGATTTTTTTTAAAAATTGCTAAATCTTAATATGATTAATCCAATGAACAATGGTACACTAATCATAAAAAAAGTGTCAATTATGTAGGTTTATGATGTCTTTTAAAAACTTTAGTGTCTACTAAATCATAAAACAAAATAAGGAAATGACCTTTCATGTAAAAATGAAATCTTAATATAATTTATGTAGTTACTAATATGAATAATATGAATATAGATATGTAGATGTTTCACATCAAAAATAACGCTATTTAAAGACAATATCGCAGAAGTGTAGTGACTGCCATCATTAGCTCAGCAGCTTTAAATGACAAAATTATTCCTATAACAAATATTACAGTTATAAATCCCGTTAACAAATCAAGACTTGGTTAATATCGGACCACGTTGGGCATACCATTTCGAATAAAAAGACCAGATCATATTGGATTGATATAACATAACACATAGACTAGTTCTTGATAAAGTCATAGATAACTACGAATTCGCTTTAAGATTTTGTTAATTTCATTTGTTTTTAATTTAAAAGTTGAAACTTTCTATAAAATTAATTTGACTATGATTTACTGCTTTTTCTTATTTCGAAATTGATGTCATGCTCCGATTTCAAAGAAATGAGTAAATTATTTTACTCTTGAAATATATTCGTAGCGTAGATTCTGACTGAATGTGATTCAGATAAAACTGTTCTTATATTATGAATTCCGCTTATCCCCTTACTTACTTCCCATACGAGTTTAATTAAATACTCCCGGTAGTCGATTGCTTTGTTATAGTCATAAACAACATAAACAAGTCCATGAACCAGACTTCTTGGAGTCCTGTGTCGACTGAAGATCTAAATGTTTTTCAGATCGCAAACTATGTACTAGTTCGCGGGCCAGTAATGTGGTCAGTACTGTCAGTAATAACAGCTACATTGATAATATGTTGCACTGCTTTCCGCCTACGGCTTGCTTGTTTGTCTTTTCCATACATCATTTGTGAATGTTTTATCTTCATTTAAATTTTAGAGAGAAAAAAAGAAGACACGAGAGCCGGGTTGGGTGATCGGAATTCGAGTCAAGAGACGCGAGTTTTAGCCCCAAGCCTTGGGTTTCACAAAGCTTATGTACCATTTATATCGTTGGCTTGGACAAAAACACGGTGACAGGCTCACCACCTGTCAAGTTGTCCCAAAAATGTCTTCGTTGAAAGAGTGGTCTTTGAACTCATCTTCCAACGAAGCTAATCAATTAGTTCCAAAAGGACTTCATTGTTTAGACATCTATTTACCCCTGTATTGGGAATGGCGTGAAGATGAATTTTAGAGACTTCGTCATTAGTCAGTGGATGATGCTTTTGAGTATATAGACTAGCTTGACGACGACGACGGTAACTTACTTATAGTATACTTAGCAACACGATTTTAGCTGTTGTGTGTTTTCAGTGGATGTTTAAGAAAATCCTTTCCTCACTAATGTCGGAAGTAACTTTCACGGAGGTAAAAGTTCATCCATCTTCATAGATTTCATGATTAATCTGTTACTAACTTTTCACTTTTATATATCATATAGACATATTCCATTGTACAGTAAATAAGTATATTAAACAAGGTCCGACATAAGAAAATTAAATAACAATATTAAAATAAATACTACAGCTTCCAAATTTTGTGAACACTTATCTGTATATCACATTCCATATCTGTATCAAGAATTGTTATTTTAAAAGTTTAAGTTAGTTAGTATAAGTTACTAAGTGGTTGGAATTCAAGTCAGAAGACCCGAGTTCGATCCCCGGGTGGCAGGCTCGTACCAATGGGGTTTTTCAAAAACTTATGTACCAATTATATCGTTGGCTTCAACGTTAAGACGGCGACGGGCTCACCGCCTGTCACGTTGTTCCGAAAAAAACTACGGTGGAAGGTGGATAGAAACAACTTAATTTTCCTGACCCTTGTAATGGGAATGGCGTGCAGATACTTTTTTAAGTTTCAAAATACTACAAGTTATATTCGCGCAATGTACACTTCAAGTGCTGTGAAAAAACGATTAGGGAATCGTACTAGATATAAATTAGCTCTTTAATACAGATTAATGAGTGAAAGAATTATTACCTTGAAGTATTTGAGTTGGAGAGGTCAATAATTAAGAGGTCTCAGGAGTGCGAGCTAATAATATTAGATATCGTTGCGAAATAATTTTCCCTTTTATCCTTAAGATATTTTAGAACAACTTTGTGCTCATTTGTGTATTTTTTGCGCGGTGAGTATTCGAAACTTACTAAACATTACTATTTTTAAATAAATTTAACCGTTATACCTATTCAGTCTGGATAGTTAAAATCTCAAGTCTATCTTCAGTAGAATATTTATTCTCTTGCGATGTTTTAGTTAAACTTTTTAAAACAACACAATAACAACAATCCCAAGCACTCTCATGGGCTTTGCCTCTAGACCTTTGTTCGGTTGAGTACTGAAGTTAGGAAACGAGTTTCGTCGCTATCCGTCCGTATGTAATTTAAAATTGAAATACCAGCCATATTTTAAGCAACGCTTTAAACAAAAATAGTTTAATTTTAATTTGTCTAGGAAAAAAATTTGATGCCATCAGGATCGTTATCTTTCTTGAGATATCTTTATTGAAAAAATAAATTTCAATACATACGTTTTGTAGACTATGGTGCATTTGTATTCCAAAAAAGTCAGCCGTTAAACTGATTTAGCCACAAAGTTATATTAGAATGTTTTGATAACTAGGATGAGGTTTGGTTAGGTTATGGAATAAGCGGAGTGGCGGATTGCCCTAGCAGAAGTAGAGGAGCAAGTCGCCGTCGAGGTTTTGTCTGACCCGGAAGAAGTTGCAAACTGGTTCCGGGGATCAATGAGACGTGGGGTACTGGTGGTCGGCAGAAATTGCTGGATTACACATATGCTTGCGAAGCAGACGCCAGTGCATCAAAGCCCAAAGGAGAAGAATGCGAGCTCCGACCGAAGAGGTAGCCTGACTGTACGAGGTATACCGAGCTACAAAGACGTTACAGATTGCAATAACTTGCCAAAACGGTTATCGACAAAAGCGTTCAAGCAGTTTCATGGATGCGATTTTATGCGTCCGCTCGTTGTCGAAGCATGCGTTGTCCCGGGTTGGCATGGCATTGGCAATTAGTTTACACATTGACAATGTCTTTAAGTCCCTGCCCTGGGAAGTAATCAGAAGGCGGTTCGCTTACCCACAAGTGCCCCCTTATCTGCAAGTCTTCGTCGCAGAGTACTTGTACGGCAGGTACATTTTGTGCATGGACAATGACGGCAGAAAGATCCGGAAGGAGATCCAGTGCGGTTGTCTGCAGGGTTCGGTGCTGGGCCCATTACTATGGAACATGGCCTTTGACGCGGTTCTGCGTATTGATCTTCCCACTAGCTTAAAATTTGTTTGCTATGCGGACGACACCCTGGTGGTCGCTAGCAAGGATTCCTTTGAGAGGACCAAGGAGCTCGCAGAGTTTCGGGTGGAAGTTGTCGGCGCCAGAATCTACGAGTTGGGATTAGAAATAGCGCCGCACTAGACCGTAGCGCTAGGATTCCATAAATTGCCTAAGGGCAGGGAACCACCGGACTGACGTCAGAGTGGAGTAGGTAGCCATTTCTTGTGCCTCCTAATGGACAATCACTTGAACTTCGAAGAGCATTTCGAGCGCCTAGTCCCCCGAATAGAGAGGGTAGCGGATGGAGGGTGCGGGTGCCCAATTTGTTGATATGACACAATGTAATAACAGCAAAGTAAATAAGTTAAATACTTTCTTAACCTCCACCAATCTAAGTAATTGTGTCTTTCAACCCACCCATTTTACTAATCATAGCGCAACTTTGATTGACCTAATCTGTGCTGTCTGTAATATCAACACTCTATCGGTTAATATTGGTCACATTCCTGAGTTTGGCGGGTATGCATTAATATCAGCAGAAATAAAAGTTAAAAAAGACAAATATAAACCACGAACATTATTATCGATAATTTTAATAAGGATCTTCTGTCATTGAATTGGGAATGTATTAATGCGGTACGGTCGGTACATGAGATTGCTGAAATGTTCAATATTTTAACACACAATCTTTGACTTGTATGCATCGATAATTAAAGATAAAGATAAATCAATGCCATGGCTTACCAGCAGTGTTCTTTTCATGATGGAACTGAGATATGATGCCCTCAAAGGCTATCACTCTAACAAAACATTGTTTAATACTGACAATTACAAGACACTAAAAAGTCTCTTGGCATCTACATTATTTTATGAAAAATAGGCTTTATTTAATCATAATATCAATAAAAATAAATCACTCCCAAACCACTTATCGAAAAATCTCATAAATACAGTTCTCCCAAATTTTAAGGACACAGGAGAGCTTTCTGTTCTTTTTAACAACCTAGATACCATCCTTGTTCACTTTTTGTACATTCCTGGAAGCAACACAGTTTCAATGCCCTAAATCAATTACTTTGAATTTCATAGATATCGCAATGCTATCTTTTCGCTTTCCCCAGTTAGTAGTGAGAGAGTTGCTAAGATACTTTTGGCACTAAAATCTAATGCTTTTGGTATATATTTAGTGGCTGACGGTTCTGTTGGGATAACAGAACCGGCCACAGTGACTTGGACCATTGCGAGCGTCGTTCGTGTGCAGTTGACTGATGTAACCGATTTAAGTGGTGAACGTGCGAGCACATTGAGCGCAAGTCAGCACCCCTCCGACATAATTGTAGGTGATGGCTGCAGGTAATCGAGCCTTGAGCGCATTTCGTTTGGCATGGAGCTCATTCAAGCGTACTTCCGCATACACTAACTTTACCTTAGTGCTCACGGTCCCATTCCATAGTAATCGGTCAGCAGCTATTGACTCCCATTGCGACGGCTCTAAGTCACATTTCTTCATGTGGCGCATAAGTACATCTTTGAACCATAGTAATTGGCCGCCTTGTTTTCGCTTGCCAATATGCAGTTCAGAGTAGAAGATGCACTTGGCCACAGCAATAACAGACATCCGGGAGACATGGTCGCACCACTTCAGTTGCCGTTTCGTTACATACGCCTCTATACCGCTGATATTAGCGCGTCGAAATATCTTTTTTTTTATAGAAGAAGGAGGCAAACGAGCAGGTGGCACACGTGATGGTAAGTGATTACCGCCGCCCACGAACATCTGCAATACCGGAAGAAAAGCGGATGCGTTGCCGACCTTACAGAAAGGTCCCTTAGTCGTATCGGTCCGGAAAAACCGCTGACGGTAGCTCATTCCACAAAGTGCAAGAGTGTGGCAGAAAATTCCCCGAAAAAAGCTCTGTGGTGGAATGCCAAGCATCAAGGTGGTGTTGATGAAATTTTTGGTTATGCCGTAAGGTACGATGGTGAAAGCGGCTGGGATTAATTCGAACAATTCCTCGGAGCACTCCCCGTAATAGATCTTATAGAAAATGCAAAGAGATAGAGAGAGAAAGAGACAACATCTCTTCGCAAAGTCGCGAAAGAAAGTTCATAATGTCGCGTAGGCATCTACGATGGAATCTGTCTAATGTGCGGATATGCTTGCGGTAAAGGACCCACGTTTCAGAGGCATAAAGGTGGTTGGGCAGAATGACTGCCATGTACACAGTTACTTTCGTACAAAGCGTTATGTCGTGTGAACGAAATATCTTGGGACGAAGTTTGTCAAAGGCTTCATCATCAAGGAGGCACTTTGATAATACAGTGCTGCCCAGATACTTGAACTTTCTACAAGCTAAAGCGTTGATGAAACGGTACGAGTATACCGCACGATATCCTGTGAGGCAGAAACTGCCCTTACTCGTTATCCACCCTTGGACAAACTGCCGAACATAGATGCATTGGTGTATAACAGAAAACGCATTCACCACCAGGGCGGTGATAGCCTGTTTTAATCGGTGGGAGTCCGACATAACCCGGCTCTCTTCCTAAAGGCTGGGTATCCATAGAGGATTGCCTCAAGTTATGTAAAAGTTATGGAATTAGGGAGAGCGTTTAACAAATTTTTCAAGTTCACTCCTTAAGAATCGAATTTGATATATACTCGTATGCAAGTCCGGTTATGAAAATTTTCGTGCGCAACTTATCTTGCGTAGCCCCCACTGAGTCCTCTCGTCTGTATGGAAAACTTTGGCCTTTCAGTAATATATTAAAAAACGTATATTTACCCTCAATATTCACTAATACATATATAATAACTGAAATATATATGTTATAATAGTTCGTAAGAAGTAACGCCGGTCGTGGGTAGAAGCAGACATTAAAAAAAAGTAAAAGGACTGTCCTTTTACGGTTGTGTGATTGGAATTTGAATCAATAGAGTTGAGTTCGATCACCAGGGTGAAGACTTGTACTAACTAATTTTTTAGAATCTTATGTACGATTTGTATCGTTGGTTTAGACACAAGAGCGTTGGTTTAGCGAGGCGGACCAAGTAAACGTTCCAAATAAAAGTAAAAATAATGGAGCTGATGCATAGACATTTTTACATCCACTAAACGAATCTTAATATTTTTTATGCCTTTATATCGGCATATCAAAATAATATATAGTAAGTAATATATAGTCACAATAGCCGAGTGGTTGGGTGGTCGGAATTTTGAGTCAAGAGACCCTAGTTCGATCCCTAGGTGGCAGAACCAATGAGTTTTTCAAAAACTTATGTACGAATTACATCGTTGGCTTGGACATAAAGACGGCGACGGGCTCACCACCTGTCACGTTGTCCCGAAAATATCTTCGGTGGAAGGTAGGTCAAAGGGACTTAATTGTCTAGACTAGACCTCTGACTTCCCTTGTATTGGGAATTACGTAGAGATATTTATTTATTTATTTTATATCAAAATAATAGGCAAATGTCGGTTGATGGTGGATTTCCATTTGAAAGGAGCATATTTATCGAGGAAATTTTATTGATAAGATTATCTTTTAAAACTGCCTTACTCGTTATCCACCCTTGGACAAACTGCCGAACATAGATGCATTGGTGTATAACAGAAAACGCATTCACCACCAGGGCGGTGATAGCCTGTTTTAATCGGTGGGAGTCCGACATAACCCGGCTCTCTTCCTAAAGGCTGGGTATCCATAGAGGATTGCCTCAAGTTATGTAAAAGTTATGGAATTAGGGAGAGCGTTTAACAAATTTTTCAAGTTCACTCCTTAAGAATCGAATTTGATATATACTCGTATGCAAGTCCGGTTATGAAAATTTTCGTGCGCAACTTATCTTGCGTAGCCCCCACTGAGTCCTCTCGTCTGTATGGAAAACTTTGGCCTTTCAGTAATATATTAAAAAACGTATATTTACCCTCAATATTCACTAATACATATATAATAACTGAAATATATATGTTATAATAGTTCGTAAGAAGTAACGCCGGTCGTGGGTAGAAGCAGACATTAAAAAAAAGTAAAAGGACTGTCCTTTTACGGTTGTGTGATTGGAATTTGAATCAATAGAGTTGAGTTCGATCACCAGGGTGAAGACTTGTACTAACTAATTTTTTAGAATCTTATGTACGATTTGTATCGTTGGTTTAGACACAAGAGCGTTGGTTTAGCGAGGCGGACCAAGTAAACGTTCCAAATAAAAGTAAAAATAATGGAGCTGATGCATAGACATTTTTACATCCACTAAACGAATCTTAATATTTTTTATGCCTTTATATCGGCATATCAAAATAATATATAGTAAGTAATATATAGTCACAATAGCCGAGTGGTTGGGTGGTCGGAATTTTGAGTCAAGAGACCCTAGTTCGATCCCTAGGTGGCAGAACCAATGAGTTTTTCAAAAACTTATGTACGAATTACATCGTTGGCTTGGACATAAAGACGGCGACGGGCTCACCACCTGTCACGTTGTCCCGAAAATATCTTCGGTGGAAGGTAGGTCAAAGGGACTTAATTGTCTAGACTAGACCTCTGACTTCCCTTGTATTGGGAATTACGTAGAGATATTTATTTATTTATTTTATATCAAAATAATAGGCAAATGTCGGTTGATGGTGGATTTCCATTTGAAAGGAGCATATTTATCGAGGAAATTTTATTGATAAGATTATCTTTTAAAACTGCCTTACTGCGAATCACTTCGTTTCGCTTTCTTTTCGTTTCTTTTACAAGGCGTGCACTTTTTACTACACACCGCCTTTTGACTAACGCAGTCAAGGCACCGTTGAATTTTTTGACAGTCACTCGCCTGTTCAACATTGCCGAATAAAAACACTCACACAGAACACAAACACTATAAAATCATAAAATACGAAATCTAAGAAGTCATTAAATATAATTTATTAGTAAAAAACATAATGGATAATTTATGGTATTGTTACTCAAAATCTTTTCGAATGTTGTTGCGAAAGGAAAAATGTTTTATTTCCTATAAAGTTCGATACATACCCTGTATAGCTACTCTGTATGGAATATTGTATGAATAAATCCAGATTTATTACAATCTAAAACGGAAGACGCATTTTCATATAGCTTTCTCTTAAAGTAAAATCATTATAAGCACACACAATTTTGTTACTTAAAATATATTCTATTGAATATAAAATAAAGCTAGGGGCCCCTTTTAGTATTTTACCTACGTATAATAAACAAATTTTGACATTAGGGGTGTTTGTCATGCAAAGGGTTGTTACAGGAGAACTAATTTTAGTAGAAAACTTTTATGGTTTTATAAAGGACACCTTTGCTACTACACTAGTCACTGATATTCGTTATTGACAAATTGTTATAACAGTGAAATAAAGATTTAATTATCATTATGAATAATCTAGTTATATTAATAATTAATAGTCACGATAGCCGAGTTGTTGGGTGGTCGGAATTTTGAGTCAAGAGACCCTAGTTCGATCCCTAGGTGGCAGAACCAATGAGTTTTTCAAAAACTTATGTACGAATTACATCGTTGGCTTGGACATAAAGACGGCGACGGGCTCACCACCTGTCACGTTGTCCCGAAAATATCTTCGGTGGAAGGTAGGTCAAAGGGACTTAATTGTCTAGACTAGACCTCTGACTTCCCTTGTATTGGGAATTACGTAGAGATATTTATTTATTTATTTTATATCAAAATAATAGGCAAATGTCGGTTGATGGTGGATTTCCATTTGAAAGGAGCATATTTATCGAGGAAATTTTATTGATAAGATTATCTTTTAAAACTGCCTTACTGCGAATCACTTCGTTTCGCTTTCTTTTCGTTTCTTTTACAAGGCGTGCACTTTTTACTACACACCGCCTTTTGACTAACGCAGTCAAGGCACCGTTGAATTTTTTTTGACAGTCACTCGCCTGTTCAACATTGCCGAATAAAAACACTCACACAGAACACAAACACTATAAAATCATAAAATACGAAATCTAAGAAGTCATTAAATATAATTTATTAGTAAAAAACATAATGGATAATTTATGGTATTGTTACTCAAAATCTTTTCGAATGTTGTTGCGAAAGGAAAAATGTTTTATTTCCTATAAAGTTCGATACATACCCTGTATAGCTACTCTGTATGGAATATTGTATGAATAAATCCAGATTTATTACAATCTAAAACGGAAGACGCATTTTCATATAGCTTTCTCTTAAAGTAAAATCATTATAAGCACACACAATTTTGTTACTTAAAATATATTCTATTGAATATAAAATAAAGCTAGGGGCCCCTTTTAGTATTTTACCTACGTATAATAAACAAATTTTGACATTAGGGGTGTTTGTCATGCAAAAGGGTTGTTACAGGAGAACTAATTTTAGTAGAAAACTTTTATGGTTTTATAAAGGACACCTTTGCTACTACACTAGTCACTGATATTCGTTATTGACAAATTGTTATAACAGTGAAATAAAGATTTAATTATCATTATGAATAATCTAGTTATATTAATAATTAATAGTCACGATAGCCGAGTTGTTGGGTGGTCGGAATTTTGAGTCAAGAGACCCTAGTTCGATCCCTAGGTGGCAGAACCAATGAGTTTTCAAAACTTATGTACTAATTTCATCGTTGGCTTGGACATAAAGGCGGCGACGGGCTCACCACCTGTCACGTTGTCCCGAAAATATCTTCGGTGGAAGGTGGGTCAAAGGGACTTAATTGTCTTGACTTGACCTCTGTCTACCCCTGTATTGTGAATTGCGTGAAGATATTTATTTAGATATTTTATTTTTTTATTTTATAAATAATCTTGCCCATAAATATCTAGTTAGGAGTTTTAAGGTGTATGATGCAGAATTTGAGATCACAGAACGGCTTGTCTAATTTGTCGATTCTGAAATAACGCTTCCCCCTAAAGATATTTTATTCTGATTTATCTTGATTCATTGTCCATTCAATAAAGCTATTGTTTAACCAAGGTAAACTCATTTAGTGTACCCTCATTGTAATTTACATTTATTTTGTTTTGTTTTAAACAGCATTACCGAAAATAGTTTCTTTTACATTAGTCCAAATGACAGAAGCAATAAAGGCGATCATTAAACTAAGGAATAATTTAACAGCATAAATTGTTCGGTTTTACGCACCATCTCTAATTATGCTAATGATCATAGCCGCTATGAACCTTGAGGAGTGAAAAGTAGATTTTAATACCAAAATTATTCACAAAATTGGATAGATAGAATAGAACCTACTTCTAGTGGGATAAAAATACTAATGATGTTTTCAGTATATTTATTAGTGTACAAATATACTGAAAACATCTTTATGTCGACGTTGTAAGTAATCTCATAGCAACATGCTTTTATTACAATCTAAAACGGAAGACGCATTTTCATATAGCTTTCTCTTAAAGTAAAATCATTATAAGCACACACAATTTTGTTACTTAAAATATATTCTATTGAATATAAAATAAAGCTAGGGGCCCCTTTTAGTATTTTACCTACGTATAATAAACAAATTTTGACATTAGGGGTGTTTGTCATGCAAAAGGGTTGTTACAGGAGAACTAATTTTAGTAGAAAACTTTTATGGTTTTATAAAGGACACCTTTGCTACTACACTAGTCACTGATATTCGTTATTGACAAATTGTTATAACAGTGAAATAAAGATTTAATTATCATTATGAATAATCTAGTTATATTAATAATTAATAGTCACGATAGCCGAGTTGTTGGGTGGTCGGAATTTCGAGTCGAGAGACCCGAGTTCGATCCCCAGGTGGCAGTACCAATGAGTTTTTCAAAAACTTATGTACTAATTTCATCGTTGGCTTGGACATAAAGGCGGCGACGGGCTCACCACCTGTCACGTTGTCCCGAAAATATCTTCGGTGGAAGGTGGGTCAAAGGGACTTAATTGTCTTGACTTGACCTCTGTCTACCCCTGTATTGTGAATTGCGTGAAGATATTTATTTAGATATTTTATTTTTTTATTTTATTTTATAAATAATCTTGCCCATAAATATCTAGTTAGGAGTTTTTAAGGTGTATGATGCAGAATTTGAGATCACAGAACGGCTTGTCTAATTTGTCGATTCTGAAATAACGCTTCCCCCTAAAGATATTTTATTCTGATTTATCTTGATTTATTGTCCATTCAATAAAGCTATTGTTTAACCAAGGTAAAATCATTTAGTGTACCCTCATTGTAATTTACATTTATTTTGTTTTGTTTTTAAACAGCATTACCGAAAATAGTTTCTTTTACATTAGTCCAAATGACAGAAGCAATAAAGGCGATCATTAAACTAAGGAATAATTTAACAGCATAAATTGTTCGGTTTTACGCACCATCTCTAATTATGCTAATGATCATAGCCGCTATGAACCTTGAGGAGTGAAAAGTAGATTTTAATACCAAAATTATTCACAAAATTGGATAGATAGAATAGAACCTACTTCTAGTGGGATAAAAATACTAATGATGTTTTCAGTATATTTATTAGTGTACAAATATACTGAAAACATCTTTATGTCGACGTTGTAAGTAATCTCATAGCAACATGCTTTTATTACAATCTAAAACGGAAGACGCATTTTCATATAGCTTTCTCTTAAAGTAAAATCATTATAAGCACACACAATTTTGTTACTTAAAATATATTCTATTGAATATAAAATAAAGCTAGGGGCCCCTTTTAGTATTTTACCTACGTATAATAAACAAATTTTGACATTAGGGGTGTTTGTCATGCAAAAGGGTTGTTACAGGAGAACTAATTTTAGTAGAAAACTTTTATGGTTTTATAAAGGACACCTTTGCTACTACACTAGTCACTGATATTCGTTATTGACAAATTGTTATAACAGTGAAATAAAGATTTAATTATCATTATGAATAATCTAGTTATATTAATAATTAATAGTCACGATAGCCGAGTTGTTGGGTGGTCGGAATTTCGAGTCGAGAGACCCGAGTTCGATCCCCAGGTGGCAGTACCAATGAGTTTTTCAAAAACTTATGTACTAATTTCATCGTTGGCTTGGACATAAAGGCGGCGACGGGCTCACCACCTGTCACGTTGTCCCGAAAATATCTTCGGTGGAAGGTGGGTCAAAGGGACTTAATTGTCTAGACTTGACCTCTGTCTACCCCTGTATTGTGAATTGCGTGAAGATATTTATTTAGATATTTTATTTTTTTGTTTTATTTTATAAATAATCTTGCCCATAAATATCTAGTTAGGAGTTTTTAAGGTGTATGATGCAGAATTTGAGATCACAGAACGGCTTGTCTAATTTGTCGATTCTGAAATAACGCTTCCCCCTAAAGATATTTTATTCTGATTTATCTTGATTCATTGTCCATTCAATAAAGCTATTGTTTAACCAAGGTAAAATCATTTAGTGTACCCTCATTGTAATTTACATTTATTTTGTTTTGTTTTTAAACAGCATTACCGAAAATAGTTTCTTTTACATTAGTCCAAATGACAGAAGCAATAAAGGCGATCATTAAACTAAGGAATAATTTAACAGCATAAATTGTTCGGTTTTACGCACCATCTCTAATTATGCTAATGATCATAGCCGCTATGAACCTTGAGGAGTGAAAAGTAGATTTTAATACCAAAAATTATTCACAAAATTGGATAGATAGAATAGAACCTACTTCTAGTGGGATAAAAAATACTAATGATGTTTTCAGTATATTTATTAGTGTACAAATATACTGAAAACATCTTTATGTCGACGTTGTAAGTAATCTCATAGCAACATGCTTTTATTACAATCTAAAACGGAAGACGCATTTTCATATAGCTTTCTCTTAAAGTAAAATCATTATAAGCACACACAATTTTGTTACTTAAAATATATTCTATTGAATATAAAATAAAGCTAGGGCCCCTTTTAGTATTTTACCTACGTATAATAAACAAATTTTGACATTAGGGGTGTTTGTCATGCAAAGGGTTGTTACAGGAGAACTAATTTTAGTAGAAAACTTTTATGGTTTTATAAAGGACACCTTTGCTACTACACTAGTCACTGATATTCGTTATTGACAAATTGTTATAACAGTGAAATAAATATTTAATTATCATTATGAATAATCTAGTTATATTAATAATTAATAGTCACGATAGCCGAGTTGTTGGGTGGTCGGAATTTCGAGTCGAGAGACCCGAGTTCGATCCCCAGGTGGCAGTACCAATGAGTTTTCAAAACTTATGTACTAATTTCATCGTTGGCTTGGACATAAAGGCGGCGACAGGCTCACCACCTGTCACGTTGTCCCGAAAATATCTTCGGTGGAAGGTGGGTCAAAGGGACTTAATTGTCTAGACTTGACCTCTGTCTACCCCTGTATTGTGGTGCGTGAAGATATTTATTTAGATATTTTTTTGTTTTATTTTATAAATAATCTTGCCCATAAATATCTAGTTAGGAGTTTTAAGGTGTATGATGCAGAATTTGAGATCACAGAACGGCTTGTCTAATTTGTCGATTCTGAAATAACGCTTCCCTAAAGATATTTTATTCTGATTTATCTTGATTCATTGTCCATTCAATAAAGCTATTGTTTAACCAAGGTAAACTCATTTAGTGTACCCTCATTGTAATTTACATTTATTTTGTTTTGTTTTTAAACAGCATTACCGAAAATAGTTTCTTTTACATTAGTCCAAATGACAGAAGCAATAAAGGCGATCATTAAACTAAGGAATAATTTAACAGCATAAATTGTTCGGTTTTACGCACCATCTCTAATTATGCTAATGATCATAGCCGCTATGAACCTTGAGGAGTGAAAAGTAGATTTTAATACCAAAAATTATTCACAAAATTGGATAGATAGAATAGAACCTACTTCTAGTGGGATAAAAAATACTAATGATGTTTTCAGTATATTTATTAGTGTACAAATATACTGAAAACATCTTTATGTCGACGTTGTAAGTAATCTCATAGCAACATGCTTTTACTTAATAAACCTGATTTAATTATCACTTTTAAAGTGAGATTTGTAAATGATCATAAAATAATTTCTGATTATATAAAAAAATATCTTCTTTCTGTTACCAATACTTGGGTAGATAGAGGTCCAGACAATGAAGACTTTCGACCCACCTTTCAACGAAGACAATTTTTTGAGACAATGTGACAGGTCGTGTGTCAGCCCGTCGCCGTCCATGCTAACGATATAAATCGAGTTTGCTTTGTTACTTTTTATATATATAAAAGGATTAAAAATGAAACGCTTTTATTTGGGTTGTATTCAACCGAACCACTGCTATGAAGCCAATTTTCTTGACTTCGTCAACTTGTAATTGTTTAAACTGTAACAGTATTATTTCGCAACGTTTAGCTTTCGAAACTGGAGAAAACAATTTTGCTGTTGTAAAGCGGAGTTGTGGTTTCAATTTTAAAGAGATTACGTCAAAGTTGTATCGTTATAAAACCCATTTTTTATATCTTCAGGGTTTTCTCTTACTAAAGTAGGCAGAAGTCTAGGAAATGGAGTCTTTTCAACCTACTTTACACCGAATCTTATTTAGGACAACGTGACAGATTTTGAGCTTGTCGCCGTCTTAACATGAAATTTAATGGTACTTACTTTTATATATTTACAAAGTAAATTATTTATATGTACATCATAATACATACATAATACATTCATACAAACAACCATAAATCGAGTACAAACATTCATATGCATCACATAGATGTATTCCTGGAGATTCGAACCCGCAAACCTAAGTTTCGAAAACAAGGTCAGTGCCAATTACACTACTAGTTCTTCAAAATAAAAACAAAATCTAATTTAATAAAATTTTACAAAAATAACAGTTTAGAGTAATTGACTTATGTCAAACAGCGATTCAATGCGAAACAGACTGAAGAAAAGAAGGTAAGCATTAATAAATCTTAATTATTAGCATTAACACGTGAAAATTGTAATAACGTTGCAAAAACAACAACATTGACTATTTTTTACAATGGAGATGAGTGGTTCAACACTTAATAAAAAAAAAAACAATTAATTCAACAATTAACGATTTAAATAAATTGTTAAGAACATAACTCTTCTATCTCAAGAAATGAGCGAATCATGGCTCATTACGCCAAAATCAGTTCGTTCACTCGGTAGAGTTGTCCGTACAAAAAGAGACATACAAGCCAGAGTTCTATTTTTGTAAATTTAACGAAGAACACATCCCTGTTAGACAACGATATGATGTTAGACTGCTGAGTATAAAATTCTGTTAAACATCACGAGCGAAGCCGTAGAAAATCGAAATGAAGAAAGAAAAATAATCTGTAATTTGAAGTAAAAAATATCTACTTTTGTAAATTATCCAATCATAATAAATTATAAAATCCTTTCGACTCACATAATACATATCCTTTCATAATTGATAACTGGTAAAACAAAATAAACCACGGTAAAAATAAATAAGTATGCAAGAAATCGTAAATATTCTCGCTACCTCATCGTATGTGTCAAACAAATCTGTTATACCTTCACGCCCCCTTAATAACGTAAAGTTATTTCGTTATGCCCTGGAATATACATGTCTAATTACTATAGTTAACCACAAGACAAGTGTCACAACAATGCAATTTACGAGATAATGCGCTGCTTAAAATGTTTCCGTATCACCTATTGCAGACGACATTACTTCGGCGGATACGTTTTTTTCCGGCAAACTACGTGCATGTTTCCGCTAAACGACACATATTAACCAAATCCAATCTACTTTTATGATCACTATATAATGGGAATTCAAACCAATGTTAAAAGAACAAAGTTACTGTTTCTTTTTGCAAAAAAGAAATTAATTAAAGTCACAAATGTATTTTATAAAATAACAATAAATTATGTATGCAACAGAATGACTGTTTTACAAACTTTACGTGTCCAAATTTTTTTTGATAATGATTCTTTTTTGGTCGACGTATTTATCAATATATTTGTCACAAGGCTTGTATTTAATTAATAATAAAATCTCCATTTGCAGGATGGTAATTGTAACATGAACATTGAAAACAAAATTAAAACTTAAAAAAGTTTTTCGGGCAATAATTTAAAGCCTCGTAATTAATAATACCGCTTATACAAGTGTGTGTACAATCTTAGTACAAATAGATGTATGTAACACACATATCTAGTGTATAAAAACATGGGATTGCGTAACATAATAACTGAAGTTGCGTTTGTTCTATATTACTTGCAAAATATATAATTAAATTCCGACTATCATTTGGTTTTACGCATCGCCTCAAAATTATCTTAATGGTAACAGCTGCCATCCAATTGAGACGAGAAAAGTCAACATCGATGATGAAAGTGCTTCGGAAGACAAATATTTACAAACCTAACAAGTTGTTAAAATATTCATGGGTAAATTTAGCATTTATTAGTGAGAGAATATATTATAATACACAATATTAGATATTCTGTTTTAAATACGAAAGTTTGCTTACTTCTCTATCTTTATTTTTAACTTTAATAAAAGAATGGATTTTACACGTTCTTCAATTGAGAAGGAGTTGTCCTTTGAACTTAGAGGAAGTGGAATGCAAACCATTTTGCCACATATTAGAAAATATTCTTAAAGAAATAAAAATATATAAAATATCTTCACGCAATTCCCAATACAGGGGTAGACAGAGGTCTAGTCTAGACATTTAAGTCCCTTCGACCCTCTTTCCACCGAAGATATTTTCGGGACAACGTGACAGGTGGTGAGCCCGTCGCCGTCTTTATGTCCAAGCCAAAGATGTAATTTGTACATAGGTTTTTTAGAAAAACCCATTGGTACGGCCACTTGAGGATCGAACTAGGGTCTCTTGACTCAAAATTCCGACCAACCAACCAGTCGGCTATCGTGAATTACAAAATATTCTTAAGTAAATTTTTTAAAATATCAATATCCTAGAGAAAATAATTCATTATTTATCCTATGATTGAAGCGAGTCATTTGAAATACTTTTATACGTATGACACAGCAACGATGAATATCTATCAGGCAAAATTTGTCAATATTACCGCTAAATGATATAACGCTTCAACATTTCGAGCCAATCCAATCTACTTTTATGACCACTATGCTATTTGACAAACAAATGTTAGTAAGGACAAGAGACAACGCCTTTTGTGAAAAAGTAATTAATTAGTATCCAAACGCATTTTGTTTAATAACAATAAATAACGTATGCAATATCATAACCGGAGAATAAAATAGCTTAACATATATCTCGTCGTTTCTCGTTTATAATAATTTTTTCTAAAATTTGTGTTTTTCATTGTTAACCATCTGAAAATAATACGTAATAGTTAACCTTTATTTTAGAATTTAGAATAAATTTGTCCGGTTAAAAATATTAAAAAGACGACCCGATAGCATAGTTTGCACCAGTTGGCCATTGAAGGATTGTGGGTTCTAATCCCGACAAAGGCAATCATTGTGTCATAAAAATGAATTTTTGTACTCGAGTCATGGGTGTTTATTTGTATGTATGAATATTTATAAATGTTAATAAATATCTATGTATTGTACATACAAATATCTATGGATTGGGCACTGAGACGGTAATGAACTCACTACCTGACTTCACTCCGTTGTCCCAAATAAGCCTCCGTGAAAGTTAGGAAGAAAGGTTTTAATTTACTTAGACTTCTGTCTACTCCATTTTTGGAAATATGCGTGATTATAAAAATTAAGGTAAACCGGAATATAATTTTTATTAGTAATGGTAAAAAGTCACAATAGCCGAGTGGTTGGGTCGTCGTAATTTCGAGTCGAGAGACCTGAGTTCAACCCCAGGTGGCAGGCTCGTACCAATGGGGTTTTCAAAAATTTATGTACGAATTACATCGTTGGCTTCGACATAAAGATGGCGACGGTCTCTCCACCAGTCACGTTGTCCCGAAAATATTTTCGGTGGAAGGTGGGTCGAAGGGACTTAATTGTCTAGACTAGATCTCTGTCTACCCCTGGGAATTGCGTGAAGATATTTTTAGCTGTGTAATAGAGTTCAAAAATTTGTAATCAATAGTGCATATTTTTCTGGGCCAACCTAACGACGGGCATACCACAGAGCTCGATTCGGGAAAAAACACGATATAGTATTGCCCCCTGATGATACCTCTTTAATTCTTAAAATCAAACGGAAACGTGTTACACTTGACGAGGTTTAATGCTTATATTTTATATTAAAGTAGCAATAAAATTAAATTTATAAGCTTATTCACAAGGATACGGATGTTTTTCATAGAATTACTCTCGATGAAAAAGTTCAATGAAGCCTCGTATATTTAAACTTTATTGCTTACCCTTAACAATAAAGGCAACAAAGGGTGTTTTCTCCTTCGATGAATAAATGAATTGATTTGAATCCTGATACCTATGCTGTAAATTTAGTGCTTTACACACCAATGAGTAGATTTTAAATTGGGTTTCCAACACAGATTATTTATTTTTTATTGATATTACTGATTTTCGGATAATTTGTTACCCTAATTTAGTATGTACAAATTTTCAAACTTATGATGACAAATCAAAATATTTATGTTAAGCATTTTCTCTACTTCCAAACAAACCGTAACCAATTTTGTGCCAGCCAAAACAAGAGCTGTGGAAGATTGGATTGGTATAAAATTCACTTTTAAAATTATTTTTATTCTTGTAAAATAGACATAATTGAAGTATGTTTCAAGATGATATTCATCACTGATAATTCACTACAGTGCCATATCATATAATAGTAGTAATATTAGACAGCCTTCGCCCTTCTTAAATTAAAAGATGCTAACTGACATAATTTGGTTCCTATGCCCGAAGTAAATTATTAATACTCTAAAATATAAAAGGACCCTCGTATTTTTCTTCAAAACTGTAATATTTTTGGTGAAATTAGTGATATATCTTCAGTTTCTTGATCTAAATTTATACTATAATAATGAAATCCCTCCGCTCTGGCTGAATGTGAGTCATTGTGACAAGTATGTGCATATGAAAATACAGACCGTACTCGTATTTCGAATTTGGAGCGTGACAGTTATATGACCTTTTTGTTTTCGCAGTCAGTCAGCTATTCTTTTTGTATTGGTAATACTTTCAATGTTTTTGTGTTGGGTCACATAAAGAATTAATTGTACAATCTCAAAACGTTAGCGCTGTTCATAATATTTAATAGACATAACTGTAATTAATTTCTCATCAAAGTCCTCTATGTAGTCTATGTAGTTTTGTACATAGTCCATTTAGTTTTCCATTAGTCAAAAGTTTATTCATCGCCGATACGGTTAGATCAATATGGCTGGTATACATATATTTTAGTTTTCTATGCTTGACGAGGTGGAAAAGGGATGTTAAACGCAATTCCAATATCTTCGATCTAGTAATGTAAAACAATCGTTTAAGACACTTTTATTCCACATATTTTACAATGCTGGGGGTAGTCACATGCTATGATATTCATTAAATGTATATTCATGTTCTTTCACGTAACTCTGTCACTCCAATCTAGGATATCGGGTAGTAATTGATACACATTTAGATCCTTCTTAGTTAGGTTAGTAAATACAAGCAACGGAGATATTAGAAAGCTGAATATCTAAACTTCCAATAATTCTCCTTTCACGTGAATAAAAAGAATATGCGAGGAAAAAAAATTATTGGTATTTCACAAATAACATAGATAAATATTATTTTTCATGCAAAATAAACAGAAAAGAAAACAATGTCTAAAACAACTTTCCGGTTCAGATAATTATGTTGAATATCAATATAAGGCAAAAGTATCCTCTTTCCAATTATAATGTTTACTGCATGATCAATAATACTTTTTATGGTGCTATTTTTTGTGTTTATTATTTTAAGTTACATATTTATTACCGAACCACTCGATTACCATAGGTAATCGAGTGGTTCGGTGTTCAGAATTTAAATTAAGAAGCTCGAATTCAATCTCGAGGAATAAGTTACATGTCGATGAGTTTTCGAAACTAATGAGTATGTACGACTGTGTACTTAAGTAACACATCGTAGACTTGAACATAAAGACGGCGATAGGCTCATCACCGGTCGTGTTGTCCCGTATACGGTAAGTTGTGTGTGAAAAACACTGAATTGTTTTAACTACTGACTACCCCAATATTAGGATACAAATGAAGAATATTATGTCGTTGAAAATATAAACATGTATAAATTTACGAAATTGCATTAAATATGTAGTCATTAATCGAAAAAGAAATTATATCTCTGTGAATCAGGGAATGATATATCATATTTCAAGAAATCTGACCTTAGATGGCGTGTTAAAATAATTTAGCTCGCTGTTGAGCAACTTTCATGATCTTTAATGAGTGGAGGCAAGTAAATTACTAATGACTAATGAATACAATCCGTTATTTGTAGTACCTTTAACTTATTGGACCTATGCGTATGTAGAGCTGCACTCTTAAAAAAGTTCTTGACATAATGAAATGATAGAGTAAAATTTTTATTTTTATTTTTCTCCAGAAATTATTTTCTCTCTCTCTCTCTTGGTGAGGTAATTAGTCAGTAGTGAAGTAAGGTAGTCGTCAGTATGTCCTAGTATGCCCATGTCGTATGTGTTGTCTTCTCCGTATGTCAACAGAACAGAGCCACAGGAACGTTTTCGCTATCATCAGTTTTCTTCACGTGAAAATACATATCTTCTTCCACTCTCTCTTGATTAAACACTCTGGTATACGAATTTTAGCATACTGAGAATAAATCGAGAGCTTTGTTTGTTGAGAAATAGGTGTCCTAAATTTAATTATAGCAAATACTTTGTTACGATAAAAAATACTTAGTCACTATAGCCGAGTGGTTGGGTGGTCGGGATTTCGAGCCGAGAGACCCGAGTTCGATCCCCAGATGGCAGAGTTGTTCCAATGGGGTTTTCAAAAACTTATGTAGGAATGAAATCGTTGGCTTGGACTTGAAGACGGCGACGGGCTCACCACCTGTCACGTTCTCCCGATAATATCTTCGGTGGGAGGTGGGTCAAAGGGA
The DNA here is from genome assembly GCA_029286605.1 of Sericinus montela. Lineage (NCBI taxonomy): Eukaryota > Metazoa > Arthropoda > Insecta > Lepidoptera > Papilionidae > Sericinus > Sericinus montela. Next base: position 7,415,575 of record JAGSMR010000021.1, read on the forward strand.
CTTCATTGTCTCGACTAGACCTTTGTCTACCCCTGTATTGGGAATTGCGTGAAGATATTTTTTTAATTTTAAATACATTGTTTCAGTTACAAATTACATAATTGATACCCATCTCCATAACTTATGTATTTATTACTACGGCAGTCATCTATGCTTCACAACGACGTCGTTTACCGTCGAAACTTTCCTCTGGTGTCTCATTTTTGTGTCGATAATTTACGTTTATATCACATCCAGTGGGATACATCTTTGATAATGCCTGTGCAAAACGAGAACGAGTAGTGATAACTAATGCTATATAAGCTTTGAGTTATTAATATATAAATAAAACCAGAACCATTGTCTTAGAAGTCCGAAATTATTTCGCTATACCTCAAGGGGACAGTCTCAATGATATGTGATACAATTTTTGTTAAAATAATAGTATTAAAATTTTATTATCTCCCAAGAGATACATTTCAAAAACAAGGGTATAATTGGCTTTTCGTCTGACATTGCAAAACAAAAGAATTCTACACTTTTAATTAACACACAATTGTTCAGCCCCCGTAGACTACTTATTTTGGACAGATCTACTTTAGTATGCCAGCTAAGTCTACTTGTTACAAACATATTGAATAAATGAATATTAACATTCTAATAAGGATTTTATTAATAAGGCTTCTAAGCCGTGTCTATGCACTGTTTTCGACTTCCAGCCTCCCGTACAAGCAGGTTTCCAAAAAGGTTCTAGTACCATAGTGTGTCGGTCGGTTTTGTTCGGTTGAAATTTGGGCGGAGCTACAGTCGAAGTGCTGAGATGCTCAAATGATAAAGCTACGATGTATATCCGAGTACAGAACCAGAGTACGAAACCTATCCAATTGCAGAAAGGTGTGAGGCAGGGTGACGTTATATTCCCGAAATTCTTCACCGCTCCATTGGAAGACGTCTTCAAGCTACAGAACTGGAAACGATACGCTATTATCATTAATGGTGACCTTCGGTTTGTCGTCAACATAGTCCTTACGGCAAGATTGCTAGAGGAGCTCAGCACTATGCTCAATGATCACAATAGTGTCTCTAAACAGGTTGGTCTCAAGATGAATTTGGACAAGATGAAAATCATGTCTAACGTCCATGTCAGACCAATGTCGGTTGTGGTTGTGAACACTACGCTCGAAGTTGACGATGAATGTGTATAACTGGGACAAATTCTCAGGCTATGTTAGTCCAACTTTAACCCAGAAGTCAATCGACGATTCAACTCGGCAGGGCAGCGTTCGGGAAACAATCAAAATATAAACTAACTCAAAATACCTCAGAATCTTAAGACAAAAGTTTAAAACCGTGCTGCCACTGATGGATTTGAGACGTGGTTCTTCACAGCAGGCCGTATGAAGAAGCTCAAAGTTCTTCAGCATGCTGTTATCGGTGTTTCTCTGCATGATAGAATCCGTAACGAAGACATCCGCATAAGAACCAAGGTAACCGACATAGACTTATGGCCACATAACCCGTAGAATTGCCAACCATTAGGAAAAAAGGTTCTCGAGTGCCAACCTTGTACAGGCAAAAGCAGTGTAGGACGATCTCCCACGAGGTGAAGTGACAATTTACAAAAAGTCGATGGATGCGGAAGGCTGAAAACCGTTCACTGTGGAAGTTTTTGGGGATGCCTATGTTCAGCAGTGGACTCTTGACAGGCTGTAAAGAATAAGAAAAAGTAGGATTCTGTTGCTCTATCATTAAAATAATAAATATCTTCACGCAATTCCCAATACAGGGGTAGACAAAGATCTAGTCGAGACAATGAAGTCCCTTCGACCCACCTTCCACCGAAGATATTTTCGGGACAACGTGACAGGTGGTGAGCCTGTCGCCGTCTTTACGTCCAAGCCACGTCGTAATTCGTAAATAAGTTTTTGAAAAACCCATTCGTACGAGCCACCTGGGGATCGAACTCGGGTCTATTTACTCGAAATTCCAACCACCCAACCACTCGGCTATCGTGACTTTTTTTGTGGTTTATCATTGTGCTCTATCATTGATTAATAATAAAAATATGTACTAGCTTGAATAGTGCTTTCTTGAAACGATCAAGAATGTAAATATCATGATAGCTGTTCAGCTTCCTAGTTATAACTAGGAAACTGAATGTTAAGGAAAAATACTTCTACTTACTAATTTAATTTTACACAAAATAAGATGCAGTTTCATAAATTCTTGAATATGTATTTGAAGGTAAATACGGATTCACGAATGCGGTATACTGAAATGAATCTTCATTTGCGTTTTGCATAGATAATACAATTTCCTGAAATATTCTGAATAATTTGAATCTAACTTAGATATTTTCCTCGCTGAACGTAAATTTAAAACCAAACTAGGTAAATGAAGCTTTTTGAAAACTCAAAATAAACTCGAGCAGGCCTTAAACCTGCTTTATGAGTATATTTTTTTACTAGTATGCTACTCCCCTAATTAATATATTACTTAACTCTTTAAATATTCGTATATAACATAAGCTGCTAGAGGAGTAAGCAAAGATAACTCTATTTTTATACATCGCTGTGTTAATGAAAATTCCGTTTCTTGCCAAATAAATAGTAATATAGTGTTAATTTGTTAGTGAGAAGAGTTACGGTAGCCGACTGATTGGGTGGTCAGAATTTCGAGTCGAGAGACCCGAGTTCGATCCCCAGGTAGCAGGCTCGTACCAATGGGGTTTTCAAAAACTTATGTACGAATTATATCGTTGGCTTGGACATAAAGACGGCGACGGGCTCACCACCTGTCACGTTGTCCCGAAAATATCTTCGGTAGAAGGTGGGTCGAAGGAACTTAATTGTCTAGACTAGACCTCTGTCTACCCCTGTATTTGGAATTGCGTTTATGTTAATTAGGAAGAAGTTCCAAATTAACATAAACCTTATTCTAGATACCTGGTTTTCCAAGAATCTTAAATTATTTATAGTGCATCGCGCGTCACCGTATTTGCCCCGAAGTTGAACATAAACGTAGACTGACACGGGATTTGCATTTTCTATAATTTACTTTTTGTAATTCTGTATATTGCATAAATATTGCATATTTGATATTCATTTTATATTGCATAAATCTTCGTCGGTCATAGTTATAGAATGTATTTATTATAAACTCGAAATCGCCGCCAAATGTGGGTAAACTCTTATTATTTTAATATTGCAAATAAATTAGTCAGTCTTTTATTATTAACAGTTTATTTTAAAATATTGTAGCCATTCAATTCATTTAAGTTAGGCTATTGTTGTGTTTCGATCTTGGTATCGTCTTGACATATTTCACAACAGTGGACGAGTGGCGTACACATCGGTTTTCAAGGTGTCGCCATCTGTGAGGTTTGATTACCCGTTGTACTCTTACACGACTAACTAATAATATCGTAGTTTTCTTATGTTCAAGGTACATTGGGAAAGGCGTAAAGTTATTTTTTATCCAAATTAAAAAATATTAATAAATAAGAAATTTCTTACCTAAACTTGTTACTTTTTGTGTTCTTTGTTCAATGTTTTTCAAAAAAAAATATTTTTCCACAAATACAAACATATAAATGAAATCGGTGTAAATTAAATGCCAGATTCGTCTCATCATTCAATGCCATATAATAGGTCGGGGAAAAAGTTTCTACGCATTTTTTAAGAATATTCACAATATTTTTTAATATAGTTTATTTACATTTAACTAAAGTGTAGGTACTATTTTGTTCTATAATTTTTTGCCATCTTGCTGAAATGATCCCATTACTATAGAAAGTTTGGGGCTTTTGATCAAAATGACGAGATGGTTTTGGCAGTCGTGATGCCAACCTGACACTACCTAAGGAATTCTGAAAAGACCGAAACAGGTGAAAATCTGAAGGTTCAAGATCAGGACTATACGGCTGATGAATTAACACTTCCCAGCTAAGCTTTTTTAATTTTTGCTGAATGGCTAAAGATGTGTGAGGTCCAGCTGTATCATGATAAAAACCATACCCATTCTGTTGATTAATTCCGGCCGCTTTCTCTCAACTTCTTGCTTTAATCTCTTCAGTTGTTCGCAGCGCATAATGAATAATGCCCTTCCAATCCCATCACACACACATCATCACCTTGTTGAGAGTTAACCCGTTTTTCGTTTCTTCTTATCGTACGTGATCCACTTTTCATCACCAGTTATCAGCTTCTTCAAAAATTGTTCGGTTTCATAACGTCGTAATAAAGAATCACAAATGAGTACACGGTTCATTAGGTTTTTTCAGTGAGCTCGTGAGGTACCCAAATATAGAGCTTTTTTCTATACCCAGTTTTTTCAAATTCACCAAAACTGTTTTGTGGTCAATTCCCAATTCTTCAGCTACATCCTAACTACTGATATGCCGCACTTGCTCCAATTTTTTCAAAAATAGCATCAATTTTATTCTTAATAGGGCGACCAGAGCGACATGCATTTTGGTATCAAAATTTCCGGCTTGAAAACGCATACACAAAAATTGTACTTACACACCAAAATTTTTTTTTGCGGCTTGCGTTGCATTTTTACCTTTTTTGTAGTAAAATTTTAAAATGTATCGAATTTCTTTATTAGATTCACTGATATTGACAGTCCGAAAAATTTATAAAAATTACACGTTTTCCTAATTTGAATTTGGAATTATCTTCTTTAAAATTTAAACTTTAATGATGCCACAACCAGCCTGATTCAAATAGTATCGCCTTAGAGATTTTATTACAAGTTAAAGAAAAGACTTTTTCCTATCCTGTTATTTACGTTTACCGACGTTTTTTGTCGACAAAGCGTATTGTAACTCATCATCGTTACAATATGTACTCCACAGACTTTCATCATCGGCTCATCAGCCATGCCTACACATAACCTAGTGAATTACACCAGAAAAGAGTTTAAAACTTCAAAGTATCTATAAAATTTGGAGACAAGTTCTTGATATAAAGGACATGCAGTCCTGTCTTCAGAGGGGGACCAACTTTGTGTTGTTAGAAAAAAAATCCCATAAAACGTAAAACCGAATTGAGAACCTCATTTTTGGAAGAAAAAAGCTGTTTAAAATGGTTTACAGGTACTACATACGTAAGAATGTACATATTGAGTTATAAGAACGTGCACAGGTAATGTTTACCCATATCAAAAAACTGTCGTCTCATCTAATTGAATAAATATTTGAACCTGCTTCTAGCGGGATATTGGCAAAAGGCTATGTCATTTTGTAAGAGAAAAACTGTGCAAATATTATTAAAACAACGAATAATCTTAAACTAGCTAAATCTGCTAAAATAAAAGATAACAAAAGTGTTATTAATGTTGTTTTCTTTTGAAATTGTTTGTTCCAACTGAAATTCATAACTTTTTGACATGTTGAGATACGTATAAGGTCAATAGGGAGAGAGAGAGATAAGTATATGTATGTAATATGTAGAGAGAACATGAGTGAGAAAAATAGGGAATACCAGTAGTTTATACCACTGCTACATATCGAAATATTTATGAACCGGGTTATAATTTTGACTTTTGTATTCCTAATAATAATTCACCTTACTAAATAAAACAACAAATTTTTTCAACAATAAATCTTATAATTATGAACGTAGTGTTAGTTAATTACAATATTTTATAGGTACGCTATTTCATTTAATATGCTTTAACAATGTTTCAATATCAGAATAAAATAAAAAATAAAACGATTCATAAAAGATCATTCAGAAGTGTAATAATCGCTTTAGTACCGGCTTACCATTTGAAACAATCAGGGTTGAAGAGAAATGAGTTTAATAGAGGGAAAATCAACGCATTTCTGTTTAATTCCAATTGAAATAATTTTAGTCTACTGAAATTCAGGAAAAATATATTTTTTTTCTATTTTATAACATGATGTTACTGAAGTTCTAAAGTCTTGCATGGATAAATAACCATAACACTTCAAGGCTTCCAATATATTCCCAAACTGAAACGAATAAAATTGATAAAATGAAAAGAGGAGGAGGAAATGGAAGGAAATGTTCATAAATATTAATAATAACAAGTTCATAGTCGACTCTATATTCGGCGGACAATTTTAAGTATTCTTAAAGGTAGACAGAGGTCTAGTCTAGGCAATAAGTCCATCTTCCATCGAAGATAGTTTCGAAGCTATTTAATAATTATTAAGTACAAAGATATTTAATAATAAAAGTCTTAATATAAAAGATTATATTAATTTAATGTAAAAGTTTTCTTAATGTTTTATAGCTAAACACTGAAACATTTTTTAGAATGAACTTTGTAAATGTATCTAAGAAAATAAAGTAAAATTGATTGTACGAAGTTAATGCAGCGTGATAATAAATGATTTGGGGGCACAACCTTAATTTAGATACCGGCTTCAGCTCCGTTAATGCTTGAATTACGTAACATTTTAAGTAACAAATTATTGACTTTTCAGAGAATTCGAATTAAGTTTACTTATAGGGTTTTCTTAAGGAATATTCAAGTAATTTTTAAGTTCATTGTTTACAAAATGAATTCAAAATTTAACTTTTAAATGGTTTAATTTCCCTACGTGGTTTTTTGGAACTTCATGGATAAACCAATTCTAATAAATTTTTATTTCTTCCACATTTATTGAACATTTTTTTATATAATTGACTGGATTTGCCCTTATCGCCTTATCGATGGTTTTATAAAGCTAAGGCAAAATCCTTAATAAGGAGTAAATTAAGAATAAAGTAGTCATTTAACTTGAGACTTTTTTAAATAATTTTATATATATACATTATATTTACCAATATTTTGGCTTGTATTAAGAAATATTAAAACTAGTAATTGAAAATGTTTTAGTTAAAATGCATACTTATGTAACTTGATATTTACTTTCATAGTTGTGATATTATATGGCTGATTTTGTTTTTGTTTAATTATGATAGTACTGAAAGTGTTATAATTACACCCATTAATTCGCTAATGTTTTCATAGCATGAACTACGTCGTACACATTAAAAGTTTAGAAGTAATATTAGTTGAAAACTGTGTCGCTGGCACCAACGCTACGTGATACAACGTGCCAAAATTATTACAGTGTTACCTACTTAAGGAAGTTGACAAAGAGTATTCAGATTCTTATTGTCATTTCAACCTGTCCGGAATTCACTACTAAACATAGATTTCTTAGAAAGATTACTGCAGAACCTTTCTGTGCCTACAACAATCGATCTTACACAACATTGTGTAGTTCCTTGGTCATAACATCTTATACGGCTCATCCTATGAATAAATTTTGTTAGCTAGTACGATGTTGATAATGGAGAAATTTTCTTACTCTACGGCAACTTCACCTTTCTGATCCTTTTAACTGTACCTTAGTTCACTTTCCATAGCTTGCCGATCAGTTTTGAACATTTTTATACGACTTCTAGTGTAGCATTGATGTTAGGCACGACATTTGTGTCCATATCTTAATTGTCACTTTTGTGTTTGTAAGTTGGAGCCCATAATTTGACTATTGTCGTAAACCACTTCAAATACAAGCATTGCAACACAAGTTGCGTTGTTAATGGGAATACTAGTAATTAGGACTGTTGGAAAAATGTTAAAAGTATCCGTTTTTTCCTGAAAAGAAATAAATAAAAAATAAATAAATAAATAAATATCTTCACGCAATTCCCAATACAGGGGTTGAAGGAGGTCAAGTCTAGAAAATTAAATCCCTTTGACCCACCTTCCACCGGAGATATTTTCGGGACAACGTGACAGGTGGTGAGCCCGTCGCCGCCTTTATGTCCAAGCCAACGATGAAATTCGTACATAAGTTTTTTTGAAAAACTCATTGGTACTGCCACCTGGGGATCGAACTCGGGTCACTCGACTCGAAATTCCGACCACCCAACAAATCGGCTATCGTGACTTATGAAAAGAAAAAGGAGAAAATAAGATTCTTGAGAGAAATAATAATAATGAAGTTTTAGATGATCAACTTAAAAATAATACGACAGGTTAAAGTTATTTTGTTAGAAATCAGACCAGAAATTAGATTTCTAGATACATTTTTTATAACTTCTATTTTTCAATGAAAAAATCACTATTTAAAATAGGAGTTTAAGTAAAACTTACTATTTTTATCTAATGTTAATGAATTTTAATAATAAGTGCGTCGAAGGGCACGAACTTAGACCTACTACGAGTATAATACTTGTACGAGTATCTTGCTCCCTTAAGACACCTAGAGGTCACAGTAGTTGTTTTAATTGGTTTAATTAATGCTTTCATTTTAGTTAATAATGATAACAGAACATCGCTAGTAAGATCCTATATCCAATTTTCCGTTATATCCAATTTTCTTTTTCCCTATTAATAGATTTCCTTCTTAACTTTGTAACCAGCAATAAGGTTTTCGTAGTAGTCGAATTGTAGTTTAGTCCTCAATTTTTATTAATTTAATTTAATTTCAATGAATTAAAAATTTATATTGGAACCGGAGTTTTACTTATTAACAAAGCAGTAGGTAAATTGAAAATTCACTTAGCAAAACTAATCGGTTGGTCACAGCAATTTCATTTAGCATTCACGTTATATCAAGCTACAATAATTGGAAGTGCTCAACAGCTGTCTAAACTAAGCGATAGCTATATTTCGCCTATTGGTCTTGATAACTCTAATATACTTTGTTCGGATAACGTCAAAAATTTAAATGTATGCTTTGACTTATTTTTTGGTACGATATTATTAGTTAGTCGTGTTGGGTATTGAAAACTGATTCAAAATTAGTAATTTGTCCAGCCTTCTGTCTATCTCATTATTGGGGTATGCGTTAGAGATAAAAAGATATTTATTTAATGCACACCACACAAAATAAAAAAATGATTTAAATGATTACTGCTGTATGTATGTGTGTATAAACAATAACCAGTATATGTGAGCAAAATCACAAAGATATATTCTTTTGAAATGTCACCCTGTTACCGAGCTCGATCGCCGCGATGACGTATACTCGGTTTCATGGTTTACTGTGAAGGTACGTTATTGTTGGAAACAATCGATAGCGTATGCATATTATAATTAATGACAAGGTTGGTAACGTTTTACCAAGACAGTGAACAGAAATTTAATTTTCAAAAATTATAATTTAAAGTAAATATATCATAATTACATATACGTAAACATATAAATATAGGTAATTAACATACGTTACGTATACTTATATTGATATTGAAAAGCCACGAAAATTTCAATGACTATCAATATTTGGGTTTGGTCTGGTATTTTTTGGGACCGACGACACGGTGAATATCACACAAATAGTAAGTGTTGATCCGCTGTGTCCAAGGTGTGCGAGTTTGGTATGTGAGCACCAAATTACTTTCTAATGGCGATTATTGAGTCATATGGGGAGTGGTTACTCCCGATTTGACTTAATAATCTCATGGTGTTCTCTCCAGTCGTGTTTTACACGTATGTATCTATTTTTTAAAAGTTACAATAGTCGAGTGATAGGTGGAAATTTCGAGTAGGAGACCCGAGTTTGATCCTCAGGTGGTAGGGCAGACTCGTTCCAGTGGGTTTTTTTTATCAAAAACTTATGTACGAATTATATCGTTGGCTTGGGCATTGAGACGGCGATGACTGTTCTGTTGTCCCAAAAATATCTTCGGTGGAAGGTGGGTCGAAGTGACTTAATTGTCTAGACCTCTGTCTAATTTTGAAGAGAATAGTTTAAATTCACATTTGAACCCAGTTGTTGCCGCAAACAGGATCTAGAGGAGAATAATAATAGACGGGCGATTGGGAATGGCGTGAACATATTTATTTTTTATCTATTTTTTATATAATAACTAGCTCTGTGGCAGACGCAGTTCTATAGATACTGCTTGCGGCATCAACTAGGTCCAAATTTGAATTTAAGCTATTCTTTTCAAAAAGTAAATAAAATCCACGTGCAAAAAATTACAAAATAGGTCCAGCCGTTTAGTAGGAGTTCAGACATGTACACACGTACAAAAGATTTGTACACATAAAGACATGTTATCAAAACAGACTACTGATATAAATATTCTTATTGTATGTATCTTTAATCATAACATTAAACCAGAATTGCATCAGAAAATTTTCTCTCTACTCCAGGAAATGACTCTTTTCCGATAGCAAGATTTCCTTTAACTGCTACTAGACGCTTCGCCTACTGGAAACTGTCGCCCGTTTGTGTATTTTTCCCAGAATCGTATTATCTAGATATTTGAAACGGAACCCTATTAAGTACTCTAAGTTACATAATTGATTACTAAAATTTTGATTACCACGATTTCATATTTTTTACGTCTAATATCTCGTTTTTTATTAAATATTGTGTACATAATTGATAAAACTATTCTCTTAGTTTCGAATTTTCTAGTAGTGTAATTGCAATAGTATATCATATTCTATTAAATTATCAATGCTACGGAAGTAGAATAGATTTGACACATTGTACCATGTAGAAGAAGAATTTATATTGAAATTGTGAATATCAAGAAATCCAAATTTAAATATAGAAACAATCGACTCATCTTTGTAAATAAAAATGTTGAGAGCCGTTACTTTTTATTACCCTCAAGTCACGAAACCTCGAGTTGGAAAACATCGTCTCGAACGTCGCATTCGCAGGAATACGCGGATTCTAGTCACGTATAAACTGAAAAATGTTTCCGGCTTATTTTCTCTTTAGGTATTGAATACTAACTATTACTAGACGGATTGTAAAATTATTCCTATGCTAAAATATATCAAGTTATATATCGTATATTTTTTCCTATCACCCAACCACTCGGCTATCGTTGCTTCAGCAAGTTATACATATATTTTTCAATTCTTTACCTAGATTTAAGTGATCAATAAAATAAAATAAACAGCAAATATTTAAATTAAAATATAAAGGAAATTGTTACTTAATTACTTACGAATAGCTTATTCAATGGTCGTTATCTTTTTGCAATTTAATTAATTACTAAGAAGAAATATTTTGAAATAATTTGCCGAAATTTACCTGTTGATTAATGGTTTAACGACCGTTTGACATCGTAAACATGTCGTTTATATACTTAAAGGCTATGCATATCTAACGGCCTATTAAATTTCACTGTTGTATGTAGGCCTCTGGCGAGAAAGGGTTTGCAATAACCAATCTGCTGACCGGCATATTCTGCAGCCGATACTACCACGGCTATTGTTTGTATAGTAATTGAATATATCCTAAAATTATAAAGTACAAAATGGATTCAATTAAATGTTTTATGGGAGACAAACGAGCTAATAGTCCACCAGTTGTTAACTTATCATTTTTAAAGTTGAATTGAACAATTGTGTTATCACCACCAAAGAGAAAAATTGCCCAGTATCTGTGATTACACAAATAGGTAGTATGTTACTGACTCTGTCGACTTTTAGGCAGAAAAGGAGTACCAATGTTGCCGTCTAATTAATTAAGATGTTAAAAGCCGTGATAGAAATCTCACAGTTGCTGTATTACATAATAATAAAAGAACTAGACAACTTTGTAATATTATATTACACAATGCCTCAAAAATTCGTTTTCGGTAGATACATTGTCAAGAAAACAATGAAAGTTACCTTCTTAATTAGTCTCGCCTTTAGTTGAACTGGCGTTAGCTTGAAGGCAAATTCTCCTGAGGTTGCTTAAATTGTTTCGATTTTACTTCCATTATTTTCTTAATATAGTTGCTTCTAATTATAACTGCTTTAAGTATTATATGAGACTAAATTGATAGAATTATTTTATCCTTCAACTAGCGCCAATTTTAATACGAATTAAAGTAGAAGTCACAAGGAAGCAGGCAGGATATGCCAGCTTTTGCCGTAAGAGAGGACTAATTGTAATCGCTACGCTTGGCAAGCGGATTGGCGAGAACAGTGACATATATCTTTAATCTTAGATGCTATTGCTCTATTTTGGTCTAGTATTCAAGATAGTCATACCGTTATTAGTCGGTAGCCAATTGCGTTTCCAAAACTTTTTCCACAGACGACACGGGAAGCAAGGGGTGGTATATTGTTACGGCGATACCACAAGGCAAGGAATTTGGTATATTCCCTACCAAAATTTACACCATATTCTATGACAGGACTATTAATTTTGAGTATATTTGCCAATTTAATAAATGAGCGTAGCACCGGAACGTTGTTTTCGCCATTACATAATTAATGTTTCTATTTTCTATGACATCGACGCCTCTATATTTGGTGAAGTTGTCTAAGATTTTTAGTACATGTATATATACAGTGTTATAATCATCGAGGTCACTCGACTTGATCGCATCGACACAGACAGGCAACCTATTTAGATCGCCTCATGTCGCCCATGGGATAATACCGCGCGTATAAATGATATGAAGCCGACGATCAAAGTTAGATTCTCGATTTTTAATACGTATCAATACTTTCGTCGAACAGTGTAGTAAAGAAATGAGAATTATAATTATGAATCTTCGATTTAATGAAACTGAACATTATTTTCAGACAATCATGTTCAGACATTAATACGGTTCAGTTAAACGATATTAAATGCAGCTTTTAAACGTCTTCTACTGAGGATACTTGCGTAATGTATTTATGCGAGATGATTTCCAACTTCGGAAGTTTGAAGCTCGAGAGAATCCGCCTGTCTGTCTGTCTTTCGAATGTCTTTCAATTTAGAGTTGAATTTTTTAATTTTTATTTATTTATTTAATTTATTAATGTATTCGCTATTGGAAAATTTATAATACAACTATCCCAACGAAATATTTTTATATTCATATTCATTATCATCATAATAACCTGAAAAAGTCCATTGCCCTCTCGTACGGGAGAGGCATGAGGCTTCAGGCTGGTCACAATCGCGGTAAGTGGATATCCACTTACCAAAATCTTTGGTAAGTGGATTGGCGATCACAGTACCAGATACTTAGCACCATCGCGGGTCTGCTTAATTTAAGTTCGGTGAACTATATTTAATAAAATAATAGAACAAATGATTGATGACATTTGATTATCGCCATTTGTTTTTGCAATCAACCAACTGCATTTTCAAGACTACTGAAGTAACCTTCAACATGTCTTTGGCTACCAACAGATGGCTATAATATAACCATATCGAAAGATATAAGGCAAAAATTTAAAAGACCAACGACGGAACCAGCATGTGTGGTGCGACTTTTCTGGTACTGCGATCGCCAATCCGCCTGCCATGCGTGGCTTTATAAGCCCACTCGTACAGGCTAGGCCAATGTGCTAAAGTAGACTTCTATACATCATTATGTATGTAATGTCGCTTATTTTCAAATTATAGTTTGTGGACAACGTTTTTGATTCATATATTCGGGATTCATGTTCTTTTTGATAAATTTTTATGACCAGCTAGGTTCGTAGTATATGTTATACATTTATATATCTATACACAAGAACTTTACCTTAAAATTATTATAGTTTTATCCCTAGCAAGAACGGATGGGTCCTTAGTAAATAATTGGTTCTCAAACTGTTTACCCACGTTAAATATACTCAAGGTTCTTCGTGGAAGATTAGATTTTATTGTTAGAGACAATCAATACAAACTAGTATGCATATTACATAAAGATCGGCCAAGCGAGTTCAGTTTTAGTACAGATAAATTTGATATGTACAGATAAATTTGAAGAGTTTAATTTATTTTAAGTTTAAATCTACACAAATAAATAAAATTGGAGTGTCTGCTTGTAACTCCAAATTAACAGCTTTGCACTAAATGCATATGAAAGTATGTACGGTACTTAAATAAAAAATAATATGTGTGTGTTTGGGTCGTATTTAACCATTAAATCTAAATATTAGTAACATTTTAAATTATTAAGCGAGCTCACGATAACCTTGTGATTGGGTGGTGGGAACTTCGAGTCGAGAGACCCGAGTTCAATCCCCAGGTGACAGGCTCGTACCAATGGGTTTTTTCAAAAACTTATGTACCAATTAAATCGTTGGCTTGGACATAAAGACGGCGACTGGCTCACCACCTGTCACGTTGTCTCGAAAATATCTTTGGTGGAAGGTGGTGGGTCGAAGGGACATAATTGTCTAGACCAGACCTCTGTCTACCCCTGTATTGGGAATTGCGTGAAGATTAAGTATTACCTGGGCCCCACAATTCAGGCCTGGCCTACCGAATTATGCACATTTGTGGTATTATGCTAAATTATGAAACTACGGTCCATAGGTCATCGGTCCAATCTAAGGGAAAACAGTTATAAGGTAACTGAATGAATATAGTGAAAGGAATTTAAGGAACATAATTCGTTCAATGAGAAAACCAGCAAAACGTATTATTGACCTAGCGTAACCGTATAAAATGACTTCCGTTCTTCTGAGACTTCACTTTGGCCCTAAACTTGAACAGCACCGAGACTTCGCCACAGTATTGTGGGGGCCACACTAACAAGGGGCTCGCTCTCTTCTATGATCCTTCTATGGGGCTACCAAAAGACTATTCGGGGTCCTCTCAAGTTTCTTTACAAAGTTAGGTTGTCGCACATGTTTCTCCTCGCAGCATCTTACGTAGCTTAACTTTGCAGCTCATTAGAGTTTACAAATTGTTTACTAACATTTACAAGTTTTTGAGTTGATCTGGCTTTGATCCTCTGAAAATTACAAAGAAATTAATTTTATTGAGAAGTTTGTTGTTGAAAATTAGCCTAAAGCACTTAAAACTTCAGCATCTTAGACGCTAATGCTCAATATATGAATTTTGTTAATTACAATCTGATTTAAAATTTATCATTACTTTTTTGTTAAGAAATTTTATTTATCCAGGCATTCAGTCTCTTTTTATTTACTGTTTAATAAAGCTTTCTTGAAACTACACAATATGTTTATCATCAATACAATTATTAAAAATACAATATGTTATTTGTAATCATAGAATTATTTTGAACGAGGTCAAAAGGACATAGTCTAGACCTCTGACTATTCCGATATGGGCAAGATTGCAAGAGGTGACTAAAAATAATGTACTAAGAACTGATAATAGTCCTCTTTTAATTATTTTCGTAAAAAAGAAAAAAAATTGTAAAAATTTGGCGCAAGCTAACGTGAGAGACTGCTTCAAATAGATGTGGGTCATCTTTTTCCTACTTCTTTTCTTATCGCTAAATAATTCACATTCAGCATTTTGGCGTTGCGAATCTACAATCACTTACCATCAGGAAAACCGATCACCTGTTTACCACTCTCCTCTTCCTTCCATTTCACTAAAAAATGTGGTGCTTTAATTCAAATAATTGGAGGAAAAAAATTTTGTTAATTATTATTTCAGCGATGACCTTCAAAATCAGTGCGAATTTATTAATTACAAATTATTGCTAAGAAGTTTTTTAAAAAAAATTGTTTCGCGACTATTAAATTACTTTCTGGAACATTAAATATTCTATGTAATTACGGTGCTTGGAAATTGTGTACACTGAATATCGTAATTCACTTTGGCTTAACGAAGCTTAAAGCTTCATTAAATCTTCACTAAGTCAATTCATAATCAAGTTGATAAATTTTATTTACTTATATTTATTTTAAATGGGAATAAGCTACAGTATATTTTTCTTCTATTTAATGTGAAATCTATACATAGAAAAAGCTGACTTATTCATATGCTGACTAATCACGACATGAATAAAACTACAAAACATATGAGAATGAAATTTGGCACAAGATTGAATTAAGTATGAGTAGACGACGTCAAGTTAGGTTTTTGGTATATTCTCTATGTAAGCGACGGGGTCACCACCTGTGACGTTGTCCCGAAATATCTTCGGTGGAAGGTGGGTCGAAGGGACTTAATTGTCTAGACTAGACCTCTGTCTACCCCTGTATTGGGAATGGCGTAAAGATATTTTCATTTTTTCTCTATGTAGAGAGGTAAAAAAGGAGGTAAAAATGTTGTATGAATGTGTGTTATTACTAAACTTAGAAGTATTAAAATGTGTTTGAGGTCATTTTTTTTAGTCACAAGGATCAGGGTAAACTAAGTTTCTTTTTTGGCATAACATATTACTTGGAAGGTTTAAAATGGGAATGCAATCCCGTATATTAAATTGAAAATTAGACTCACAAACGCCGATTATAGTTGGTCGGTCGCATCGAATGAAGCCGGCAGGTGGAAAGCTAATATGTGTATGAATACAACTGTTAACACATGCCACGTGAATTAAAAACCTACTTATGTGGATAATTTCCAATAATTTAGAATTAAACAAATCCCTTTAACTCTTTTGGAAGATATCAAAAAACAAAAGCGCCGAA
The DNA here is from genome assembly GCA_029286605.1 of Sericinus montela. Taxonomy (NCBI): domain Eukaryota; kingdom Metazoa; phylum Arthropoda; class Insecta; order Lepidoptera; family Papilionidae; genus Sericinus; species Sericinus montela. The sequence continues at coordinate 7,431,856 of JAGSMR010000021.1, forward strand.
CCATATTGATGTGTGACAAACACAATTCTCCGAATAATTTTTAGGAAGTTTCCTATAGACCTTTTATGACACTAACATAATTCAAAAAAAGATTTTAACTGACGAATACCTATGTCATTACGAGTAACGATCCCCTTAATGAGTCGAGTTGGTAGTGAGCCGGCCTTCAAAGCTAAGGGTTTGTGGGTTAGAGTCCCGATAGAGCCAAATATTTGTATGACGAATATGAATTTTTGTACTCAGGATCAGGATTTCTTATAGATACTTACATTGCAGTGATCCCAAAGTAAATAGCCAAAGGACTTGTATTATGGAATCACAAACAACAAAAGTACCATATGCATTGTATGCATATGTGAACGTTTATCTATCTTAATGTGTATCTAATTTTAGGACATAAGATACGTATTATAATATTATAAACATTATTAAATATGGTTTAAAATGAATATTAGATAGTATTACGCTGTTGGCGTGAGCACTAAGACGCCGATACGCTCACCACCGCTCACGTTGTCCCAAATAAACTTGGAAATTGGGTCGAAATGTTTACTGTCTAGATGGTTACTGTGTTCTACCCAATATCCCATACCTCTACTGAATGGGAAATTGAGTGGAGATATAATATAAATGGTTCAATCTCTTCAGATGTCACTAAAAACTAATAATTGACATTTAAAACAAATACGTTGTCCCGAACATATCTTCGGTGGAAGGTGGGTCGAAGGGACTCAATTGTCTAGACTCGACCTCTGTCTACCCCTGTATTGGGAATTGCGTGAAGATATTTTTTAAAACTAATAAGTTGCACTACTACATGTTTTAGATGCTTTTTCATAATTAATTCATAATCCATATGTTTCTAATAACATAAAATGTTTTAATTTTTTTTTCCTAAGATATAATTTTAGAAAGGTTCCGAAGATAGGCTCACAAAAAATATAAGATATATATGTAAAATAATATATGAAACCACTCCCTCCGTTCCCGTGCTGTCATAAGATCCGTAAAATATAGGAAGCCTTGAAATATAATTGGGTACCGTTTGATAGCAGAATAACAATATTCTGCAGGCCAACGCCCTACAGTGTGGAATCCAATGGATAGTTACGGATTATAGTTAGATGTTAAGACCATAGCAATAAAAAATAAAATAAAATAAATAAACAAATAAATATCTTCACGCTATTCCCAATACAGGGGTAGACAGAGATCTAGTCTAGACAATTAAGTCCCTTCGACCCACCTTCCACCGAAGATATTTTCTTGATAGCATTCGGCATAGTAATAACATGATTAAAGAAAAATTTTAAAAGTGTGCTAAGCTGTTATAAATTAATTGATGTCTAAATCATGTCACAGATGTTTTGTTACTAACGCTAATGGATGTTATTAATAAATAATTCAGAGTGTATCTTCCGAGATCCAACTTTGGCAATTACGTTTCGAACTTTCTGCTCTTATTTCATATAAACTTCGACATATTCTAAGAAAAATCTTCAGTCAATATATAAATTTTTGTAATATTTTTAATTTAAAGATGTAATAAAACATGCAAAATTCTATAAGACGCATCAGATATTACTTTTGTTTCATATAATATATAGAATAGTGTTAAGAACGATATTTAAAATACAATCATTTCTTATCCGAGTACTCGTAGCGGCACATTGCTCACATGGTCGTCTAGAGTAAATATATTTTCTTCTTCATTCGGTCTTCACTCATTCGCTCAACGTGCCAAAACCATCGAAACATAACCTTAGCGATTATATAGACAAGATCATCTTTTAAACGTGCTATACTGCTAATCTTCTTTCGTTCGGCCGAGGGAACTCCGCACATTTAACGCTTCTTCTGACCTAGGTTTCGCTGCCATATAACAAATTCGGTACCCGCACTGCTTTATGCATTTGCACACTTTTTACACGGACACTTTTTACATCACCTGCCTTTTGACTAACGCAGACAGGGCATCATTGACTTTGTTCCCGGTAGACACATTCCTGTCTACATCTAATTTGCATCCTCCATCACAGTTAAAAGCTATTTCCAAGTATAAAATTACATTCACGTGTTTTCGAAATCCTGATTTACCTATATTTTTTTTCGCCCCTTTTAAATATCAGAACCTTTGTTTTAATAGTATTCAAATAGACACTTAATATTCAAATTCCATTATCATACACGCGATTAGTTCCTCCAGTTCTGATGGTGCAATAAGCAATGTATCATCAGGCAGTTTACTTTCATGTCACCCAATTTCACACCCAAGCAACTTTTCTTTTTCTGCTTCTGTAAACAGTTGCCGAGATACAATATGAATAACTAGGCAGATACAACGCAATGTCTACGCCATTTTGGACGCAAAACATGGGTGACAGATCATGCTCTACCACGCAGTTAGGCTTTACTGTTACAATAGCAGTGGGCCATCCGCAACATAACCCGCCAACAGTCCCCACATTTTCGTCCTTAATAACTTATTAAATGTTATCTCAAGATCCACAAAAGTAGAGAAAATCTTTTGGTGAACAGCCAAAAACTTTTTCGTGATCATGAAAACACTTGATCCGTATATCCTCTTCCAGGTCTAAATCCACATTGTGCATCTCTTTCAGATTTTTCATGCATCCTACTCGTCAAAGCCTATTAAATATAAAGTCTATTAAAATAGAAAAATTAGTATAGAATTATTTTACAGTTGTATAATATAAGTAATAAAAAATGTATGATAAGTAACATATAAGGAATAAAAAATGTATGACTATTATCAGTTGCGCACACTCGTATAACCTCTGAATATGTGTACAGTAGAGAAGTTACCAAATATTAAAATGCAATAAAATTATGAATAGGGTCTGTTTTATCTCTGGTCGGTAATTAAGAAATATTTATTATTAAATTCTAAATATTCTATGAAAGTTAATTAAACTAGTACACGATTTCCACGAATGTCTATAATTTTATCCGTAACATCATCCAGCGAATTGCTGGATGATTCATAGAAATACAATCAATACCCTTCTAAAGGCTAAAGTTTAAGAAAAGATTATACCAATATTAAAAAAAGGAAATCCTATATGCGGGTGTTCCTTTTAAAGTCCTTCGCAACTATGTATATCTAAAAAATACCACGTGAAGAAAAAGGAGATGTGCGAAATTTTGGTGTCAATTAAAAATTGTGTTACTTGTTTAATTAAGATTTTCTACCTTTGAAAATATATACAAATACCGGCATTGGCGTAACAATTTACACTTCTCTCTCCCTGTGCGTACCTACCTTACTAAAAGGCTTAAGCTTTTGTTATTTATTTATTTAATAAGGCTTACCAACTAAACACATAAGAACATTACAAATTAATGCAAACGCTAAAAATTTATGTTTAACTTTATATGTGTTTAAACTAAAGGTGAAGTAAGCATTATGCATACAAACGTTAAAAATATATTTTAGGTTAACAGTCTCAAAAAAAAAATTAAATATATGTAAATATGCTTATTCGGTAAATAATGAAGTGGGCTTTTCCAAAGAAACAACAACATTTTGAGATAATAATTGGAAAACAATAATTTACAAAATATTTCTTTTTATAACAGAGAGTTAACTATATTATTTCCCTTTAATGTTCTACTAATATTATTGCCTGTTGTAATAATAATTATCAATTTAACTTTTAAAAATAAAGTAGCTATCGGCGAATATATCAGCATTAACTTTTGAGACAATTGGTTTTTATTGTTATTATTTTGTAGTTTAACAGTGGTAGAGCCACGCATCAACTTTTGTTGTTGCATGAATGGGCCGGCTCGACCGTAAAGTAGAAGTCTAACAAACTTCTGCGTTTCGTCTGATGAGTGCAGGTAACCGGTGGCCCACACACCCTCCTCCCCCAATTATGTGGGAGGGGGGCACTCTAAGGGATGCAACGCATCTGCTAAGCCTCTGGTATTGCGGGTGTTCATGGGCGGCGGAAATCACTTACCATCACGTGAGCCACCTGCTCGTTTGCCTCCTTTTTCCTATAAAAAAAAATATTGTATTGTTAAGCTTAAATTTATGTAAAGTAAAGGATCAAACCATGATAAATTCTACCTATAATACCCATAAACAGAATTTACGCTTATATAGAGGGAATATTTAGAGGACGTTATAATGAGCTTAGATGTCCGACTCGGTAATTGTTTCATTTGCTAGATAGCACACGTAGTGCCCCTAATAATGCTAAAGTGCGAACGAGTAAAAACTCATCGTCATTTTTATTGACGATCCCATATTTTGTGCAGATGACTATAAGAGAGAGCATACGTAATAGTTGATTTTGTTTGAACAAAGCAAACGATGCAACTTTTGTATTTGTCAATTTTAAAACACTGGTTACGATACACATAATGAATATTGTGCATTTTTATTGAATGATCACACCCGTTTCAGTTGATTTTTTTTTAATTTCTCTTCAATTTAATGACTATACTTTTAAATAAAATTTAAATAAAAACTGAACATTAGTTCAAACTATCACTGCTGATCTCAAATAGAAATTTCTTCTAGCACTGCCACGTGCTTGCGATTGATATTAATTAATAATTTGTACATGATTAGTATAGTTAGTAAGTTATTAAAAACAATTACAATTTCTTCCTGTATATTTTATACAGAAATTTAACGCATACATTTACTACGCATAGTATTCTTTGAAAAGGAAAGTTTTCCATTACTCTATAAATAAATATCTTCATGCGATTCCCAATACAGGGGTAGACAGAGGTCTAGTCTAAACAATTAAGTCCCTTTGACCCACCTTCAACCGAAGATATTTCCATTACGCTATACAAAAAGAAAACCACGATCATAAATGTTGGGCTGACTCACAAACTGACTGTTTTATTTAATTATTTACAAGGACCACAAACAGTTTAACTATACAATTATAAATGACACGAAAGACACAAAGAAAATGAGAATATCACTGTGAAACCAATGTTACAATTACTAAATACATTTTAATTATTTTCACTAATTTGATTGGCACAGTTATTATCCACTAAATTTTAAAAGCTTAAAACATACCTGACGAAAAGACAAGTATAATGACAGAAGAAATAAGACTTTTTAGTTAAAAAAATATGGCCTTGTGATATACGTCAAATTTTCTAAGTATGTTTGCAAAGGACCAAAAATTTTAATGTGATAAACAAATTAACAATTGTAGGACTTTTTGATTGACGAGTGCTGAGAGAGCCTGATTCTTTGCAAATTACGTGATTATTTTTTTTATATAGAAGAGGGAGGCAAACGAGCAGGTGGCTCACGTGATGGTAAGTGATTACCGCTGCCCATGAACATCTGCTATACCAGAGGCATAGCAAATTCGTTTCCGGCCTTGGAGCCCCTCCAGAATTTGGGGAGGCGAGTGTGTGGGCCTCCGGTTACCTGCACACAACAACAAAAGCCGATGCGTGGCTCTACCACTGTTAAAAATTCTAAGTCAGTTATTTGTTATTACTACTATACCTTATTTGTTTTTAAATTTTATGTTTATCATAGTATCGAAATAGGCCCCATATGTAGTTGAATTGTTTATTGGATTAGATAGATAAACTGGACTTGGAAATATAATACTTTTAGAATTCAAAAGGCCAAATAGCTAACTCAACTTTAATATCTTCCGCGTGTTCCTCAGAAAAAGGTACTTGTCTGTCAGACAGGCCGACTTTAATATTAGAAAGAGCCCTTAAATAATTGTGAGCGTTGTTACCAAAACAGTATCAGGGCAGAAAAAAAATATTTTAGTATTTTTTTTATCCTGTTTAAACAAAAAGAAGGAAAACAACAACTGTTGCCATCATAAGACTTCAAAAGACGAGTTCGTATTAAGCTCCGGGCATCATTTTATATTACTTTATTTGATATTTTTCTTTCGGTGCTATTTAATTTTTAAAATGTTAAGTAAAAATCTACTTTCGGTTAGTATGTACAAGTGCTTTTTTCAGTGGTGCTAATGAATTAATATAATTTGTATGTCATGTATGTAGACTCATTTTTATAATCCTACTCCGAGCTGTACCAAATGTTGTATTTATGCAAAAAATTTGATGAAAATGGGTACAAGTACAGATTAATTAGACATATTGGTGATCGAGATCCGAATTAGAAGACCAGATTTCGAACATCAAAAGGAACAGTCCGATGTACGATTTGTGTCGTTGGCTTGGACACTATGGTGATAGTCTCACCACCAATATCGCGTCCACCTATGTTCTAAGTGAGCATAGTTGAACGTGGTATACGTGACAAAGCAGTTAACTATTTAGACTTCTAACTACCTTCGTAGTGTAAAATGCGTAATGATAAAATAACGTATGTATGAATGTTGTCAAGCTGACACAAAATTTACCTTAATCCAATAATAGACAAGTTTTATCCGAAGGCGTTTGTTTAAAAGTAGTGTGACTGGCTACTTAATAGCTTTACTCTTTTTTCTAATACTAGGGTGGATAGAGGTTGTGACATTTAAGGCCTTTTAATCCAGTTTCCTCCATTTTTTTTTGGGAAAACGTGGCTGGTTGTGATCATTTTAGTATCTAAGGTAAAGATTTATCTTACATATGAAATTCTTGTGTACACTATGCACGGGGACATATTTTCAACCCCTAAATGACCCATCCCTAAATTTTTATTTTTTTTTCCACAAAATTTTTATTTTTAAATGATTTGACATTAAAAAAAGACTTACAAACCTAAATTTAAACTCTTCTATCACTAACCCCTATTTTTTAAAGCCATGTTAATCATTTATATTGCAAAACAAAGTTTGCCCGGTCAGCTAGGATATACATATATAAACATAAAAACATCCATAAATCGACTACAAACATTCATATTTATCACACAAAGTTACATCAACTAGGCTATAATCTCGATCTTAACCTTTTGTTACGTTAAAATTCACCCAAAGTTATTAAAATGTATCACATTACATCTCACACATTTCAGTAATTTTACAAAATCAACTCGATTACCAGGGTACGTACAAAGCAGATGTGTTACAACGCCGATAACTATAATTTATGTGTCTTCTTAAACGTTGGGTTTACCTTGTTATACCGGGCTTGTATGAGATAACGCATATCGATTATTGAGGTAGCAGATTAAGATATTTTACATGCTATTATAACAGAAGCCGGCGTTAAATTTTCTGATCCTTTTTTAGCGATATCCTTATCTGCAGCCGCTTTGTGAAGTTCCTTGAATAATTAATATTATACCGTATCAAAGTGTTATGTTTATATAAGAACATGTAAGGCCCTAAATTATATAACTTTAAAGAAATGTGTATGTAATAAAGTCGGGTTTTAGACCTCAATGTACGTTTCTGACATTTGCGCGCTGTGTAAGTGGGGGCTAGCAGCTTTGGTGCTGCAGAAGGACATTATAATATATTTAATCACTGTTCTGAATGAGAGCATAGGATTTAGATTCAATTCAAATTCAATTCAATGTTGAACGATCAACAATAACTTGTAGTGACCTTTGATGCGGGCTCTGAATGTTTAGGATTATACTTAATACTATTTCTAAATATTTTATCTAAGGCTTCCACTCAATGACTGAAGATGATTATGCCAATCATCTTCAGTGGCGAAGTTTGATTAGTGGTCGATACGATTTAAAGAATTCTAAAACTATACTTCTCATATCTTTTTAAAACGTTTAACAGGTTTAGGATAGTCAGCAATATGTCGCATTGATGCCCCCCTTTTGTTTCAGGATGACGTTGTCTGAAATTTAATATAATTATTGTAGTGTAGTTTATAGTGCAAATCGTCTGATACATAGCGGCTGTAAAAGTCTGCTATGGCATTCGGGCCTATCCCATCTTCTATCCTTGACAAGGACGTCGATTCGTGCAAATGCTCCCTTTGGCACTATTCCTTTCTTGACAAGCGGATTAGTTATCACACTACCGTCACCGATTGGCGGTCCTATGATTTATCTAGATACTGGTACTGGTATCTGTTGGCAGTGTGTAATAGTGCATTTTTCCTTACTGATACGTATAATTTATTCAAACATAAATAATTTTAACGAAACACAACGTTCTTTATTTTAAATCAAATGAAGGCCAAAATAATTTTAAATGTTATTGATATATTTCTTTTATCAGATATTATTTTAATTGAGTAGCGACATGTTGAAAACTTAGTCGTAACTTTAATTTTACTTTAGAGTCTTTCCAAATTAATGATGCTCTAAAGTATAAAACTCCAGAAAGGAACGGAAATGGAAATGTCAAATGTTTGCCCCATTTAATGAAAGTGAATTTAAGAGGAGAGAAGTTTTTTTAAATGTGGTAATATTTTATTACAATTACTTTAATTAAGGTTCTTTATTCCTTTACATCAAAATCATGTACTTTTTTTACTTCTATTTTATAAAGGTATATGTTTAAAATGATATTCTATATTTTGACGGCAATATAAGTTAGTAAAAATATAGCAAAAACCGAACAAGCAGGATTCTCAGTCTTGTGTCACAATGTAGCAATTTTATAGCAACGCAATATATTCTCACCAAAATAACTAACACTGCTGGAATTCATAAACTATTAAAGCATGAAACCACTATATATAAAAATAAATACGATTCTTCAATCTTATTTATTTTTGTAAAAGTAACATACATACATAACGACATGTTAAAGTCCACTGCAGGACATAGGCCTCCCCCAAGGAGATGATATTCGATAATCGCCACGCTTAGTAGGCCTATTGGCGATCGCAGTACCAGACCACTCGCACTTCGGACGCTGCTGTCCATCTTAGGACTGATTCATCATCTGGCTCTTTCCCTTAGTCGCCTCTTACGACACCCACGAGAAGAAAGGGAATGGCAACATTCTTACACCGTTTTGTACTCTCATGTAACGATAGCAGGCCCTACCTACAGGCTCTATTCTCCAACTTACGTCATAAGTTCGTCATCGCAAAGAGTATTTTTTAATTATTTTTTTATAGCTAAGGGAGGCAAACGTGCAGGTGGCTCACTCGATGGTAAGTGATTACCGCAGCCCATGAACACCCGCAATACCAGAGGCATAGCAGACGTGTTGCCGGCCTTAATGTGCCCCCTAGAATTGGAGGAGGTGTGTGTGGGCCTCCGGTTACCTGCACTCACCAGACGAAACGCAGAAGTTTGTTAGACTTCTACTTCACGCCGGTATTCTGTGAGGTCGTGGTACTTCCCCGGTCGAGCCGGCCCATTCATGCAACAACAAAAGCTGATGCGTGGCTCTACCACTGTTAGTAGATGGTAATAGACTACAAAGTGATCCTAAAAGGATAATGGTTTTTCCTTTTGAGGGTTTTTATGCTCGGTATCATATTAAGATAGATATAGATAAATCTAACAGTGCTATTTTTTATAAAAATGATAATAAAGTATCCTAAATGTATATACCTTGGATTTATTTTTAGTACTGAATGTGTAGGAACATCGTGCGGTTAAGTCACTTCTCTTAATAAAACTTGGACATTACTTTAACAACACACAATAAAATAGCTATTGAATGTGCGAAATAAGTATAGTTAAGTTGTTGCTCATTAAATTTTGTAATTCTTTTTTGTCTCTTAGGTGTCGTAGATTTCGATTCCATTAAGTTGTCGTATTCGCCGAATGAATTTTGTTTCGACTGATACCTAGCGTTCCTTTCGAAATCTTACATTAAAAATCAACAGGAAATTAAATTTAAAAAGCAAACAAATTTTATGTCCTTTTCCTATGGTCGGTTTCTTCGCTCCGCTGTCAATCTTTCCCTCCGAACTCCTCTACACTCCTCTTCCTTTTATAATATTTTTTTTACTGTTACCGCTGTCCGCATGTGGAACGCTTTGCCCTTACATATTCGACGTGCTCCATCTCTTCCTTTATTCAAAAAATTTCTTAATTCCTATCATCTAGAAACATAACGCCAATTCCCACTCTTTTAGTTTTATTCCCTTTATATTCACCTTATTTCTCCTCTCTCTCCCTCTCTCTCTCTCTCTCTCTCTCTCTCCATCTCCTTATTTCTTTGTTCATAAAAAATGCTTAATATTACGGCTACCATCATTTAGTAATCTATTTTTAATAATAGCGGTACACCACCCTCCTTTTCTTCGTTATTTCTTCATCCGCTTCTATAGCAAGGTTGTCTGGAATAATAATAATAATAAATAAATATCTTCACGCAATTCTTAATACTGGGGTAGACAGAAGTCAAGTCTAGACTATTAATTCCTTTTGACCCACCTCCCACCGAAGATATTTTTCGTGAAAACTTGACAGGTGGTGAGCCCGTCACCGTCTTTATGTCTAAGCCAACGATATAAATCGTACATAAGTTTTTGAAAAACCCATTGGTACGAGCCTGCCACCTGCGGATCGAACTCGGTTCTCTTGACTTATTTTCATCTTATTTTGTAGTGTACAATAAAGAATATAGAAATAAATAAATAAAATTGTTAGTTTTCTGGTATATGCAGATAGTTATGAATATTTATTAAAACGAGTATTTTTATTATACTGAGTCATTGAACAATATTATAAATATTAATTCACACTAGTTACGTAGTTATTAATTAAATTTTAAAAATGTATATTACACACACCCTTCTTTTTAATAATGTGTAACATAATCAGACATTTTTTGCCGCCACTTCAAGTTAAATTGATATATGAACATCGATCGAAGGGATTTTATTAATAACTTCTACGGAGTTTGTAATTTTCCAGCTTATGGAGTGCTACGCCAACTTTTCAGCATAATTTACCAGGCACCATATTAATAGGCATAATACGATGGGGAATTGGGAAAGAAAATTTGAATACATATAATGTTATTGAGTTTTTACAATTCTTATATATAAAAACATATTTCCTTGATTTTGATGATTAAAGTTTATTCATTGTGCATAATCGTTTTTCGCATTAATTGTTTATGTTATTAGATGTTACTCATACTTGCTACAGCTTGTAATACTAATGTTTTTTTTGATAACCGTGGAGGAAATGTTTTATGCACGAACGTTCCCTGGCCGGGAGGCCACTAAAACGAACAGAGTCGGGCTCGAATCTCAGAACGAGAAGCATAACGACTAAAACCACCCACGGGATGCTGTTGGCCCGGAGGCCTTTACAGCTTCATCCAAAGAGATTTGTGAGGACAGAGGATCGCAAGTTAAAAGTTTAGTTTCGATGATGGCTGCTGCTGCGAAGCGCTGCGTCTCCTATAAAGAAAGAAAAAATTTCCGACATGGGGGAGGGGCCATGGGATCCGAGGGCTCCAGTTGCTTGGAGGAAAATCTCTTCTCGGATCGCCTTAATAATACTAGTGCTCTAACGCATGGAATATACCACATTTCTACAATTTAGATTAATATTTCACCGTCATATGAATGGGGTTATATTAGTGTAGTTAATCTATAGTAGTAGTTTTAGTAGTAAATCTAAGAAGTATACGTATTTATGGATATCGAGTCGATATCTCTCAGTGTAGAGTATCGAACTACACAATGTTCCGGGTGATTTAATATCTCCCCGCAATGCATTTTCGAATAGATTAAAAACTAAACTACGTTTGTTAAACTTTTAGCCTTTCAGAATAATAAAAGCAAATAAACAAAATAACGTGTATAAAATTATAAATTGTTTTTCTTAGTATTACTATTATTTGACTTTACGAATACTTATGTCAAGGGAAATCCGCTTGCTAACAAATGGATCTTTTGTCCCGGCAAAAGTTTACGTGGTATTAAATAAATCCCTTCCGCTTTTTCTCAACGTGAGTTATGATTACCCGCAGCGTGCTTATGAGAGGGTCGTATTTCTTTCGTATGTGGAATGCGTTAAAGTTTTATAGTTCCATCAGTTTTTATAAACATATTTTTTAGTAGTTTTATCCCATAATTTCTCGGACAATAAGGTAGCGTAAGTCAAATCCTACACTAAAATATAAGCAAAATAAGTTTAGGAACCGCGCAATTTATAATATTTTATTTTTTGCATAATAATATGTTTATACGAATATTATAATTATTTGTTTTTTCTTTCTTTTCGGTAACCAGAGTTATTTACTTTGGACACAAATTAAATGACTCAAAAACTTCAGCCAACTTGAGCATAATCTGGTATGATGAATGAAAGGAAAATAGGATATTTGGATCGCCAGTAATCTCACTACCCAGACAATATGCGGAAGTAAAAGATGCTTTTATTCCACAATGTTATTCAAAAGCCGCATTTTGGCTTTATCTAGTAAACATTATCATATTTCTATACTTTTAAGTTTTATTTTATTTATTGGACTGAAACAAGAGCTAACAAATATATATTCCGTATTCATATTTCTCGAAGATTTTTAAACTGGAACACAACAGTTGTTACACTGTTATTTGGCAGAAGAAGATGATAAGTAACTCAACCGACTCCTCGATAAAAAAGGTATACCTACCTTTGCAACAGATTTTCTATTTTATTTTATACGTATGTTACCTATTACGTAGACCCCTAAAAAGAATTCTTCGTATAAAGCGACACAGCGGAAGCGTTCTAGAACACAATAGCGTTGAGTGATGATAGTGGAATCAACAAAAGCGAAAATAACAAAAGATACCATTTTAGGCTTAAACGATAAGCAAATGTTTGTACGTTACTACAATTAATATGCCAATAGTTCCTGCTATGCACACAGTTCCTATATTTATGTTAATATATGTAACATATATATAGGTTATGTTAAATGAAATATAAATTATTACTATTATTGCAATGGTTATTGCACTACGTTACGGTTACTTATACGTTAAATAGGCTTATAAATAGGAATATTTATTTATATTAATAAATATATTAATTATAATTACATATTATTTTTTTAATTTAAAATGTTATGTGTTTATTTATTTAGTATTTCAATTATAAAAGCAATTGTTTAAAGTTAATTGTCGCTATTGTATTGACCTAAGAATTTATTTGCCACCCTTTTATATTTTATCGTTTTAAGTCACGATAGCCGAGTGGTTGGGTGGTCGGAATTTCAAGTCAATAGACCCGAGTTCGATCCCCAGTTGGTAGGCTCGTACCAATGGGTTTTTCAAAAACTTATGTACGAATATCGTTGGCTTGGACATAAAGACGGCGACGGGCTCACCACCTGTCACGATGTCCCGAAAATATCTTCGGTGGAAGGTGGGTCGAAGGGACTTAATAGTCTAGACTCGACCTCTGTCTACCCCTGTATTGGGAATTGCGTGAAGATATTTTTTTTTTTATATATTTTATATTTATTTTTTTATGGTGATTTTTAAGGTGAATAAATATTTAAAAGATCTGAAGAGAGTAAGTGTGAAATATATGTAAATCTGGAATGTCTAGAACAGGTGAATGAAATTATATACTTAGGTAGCGCTTTAAGGCGGGATGGAAGATGTGATTTAGATGTGTACAGGCGTATGCCTGCTGGAAACAAATTCTCAACGGTGCCCTGTCTTCGATTGTCTGAAGGCAGTGTGTAAATTTGAAAGAAGCAAAGAAGGTGCGTAAGGATCGTTACACTTGGCGATCTGTTTTCTCTAGCTAACCCGTCATGGGCGCGCGTCAAGCGCCAAGATTTAGTGTAAAAAATATGTTTTTTAAATAAAATAAAATAACAACATGTAGATAGATAAAACTGGTAGATAAAATAAAATAACTAAAAAACATGTAGAACTTGAATATTCTATTCTGATGAATAATTATCATTTCTTGCCGTGTATTATGGAGGTTGAGGTTTATTACAACTTAAAACCTTGTGAATTATTAAGGTCAAGAAGATTATAATGGTGGCAAAATCTTAACACAAAGTGAAGAGAGCTCTTGCACGCGCTTTGGAAGCTTATCATTTTTCTGGGATTTCTAGCGCTCCCGGATCAATTATTAATAACGTCCATTAGCTTTGTTGCTACGATATTACGAAGTCAAAGTTATATGCTATAACTTTTGTAACTTTTGTTCCTCAGAGCTTACATGAATCTCCAGGCTCCTTTTAATTGTTTTATAAAAATAATATTTATTTCACAAAGATAAAGTACTGTTAAGAAATATTTTAAATATTTTATAAAGTATATAAATATATTACTGATACTGTACGAAGAAAGTTAACTTTATTTTTACATATTGTAAATATCTCCAAATTTTTGTATTCTCTTAACAACAAAAAGTCTATTACTTTAGACATGAGTATAAGTACACGATTATCTTACGCGATAAATTGTGTACCAAAACTAAATTATCCTATCGTTGACCAAAAACATTTAAACTATTATAATCACACATGGTGTTGTATTTGTAGAATGAAAAGTGAGTGTGTAACAAGTAGTGATATTTGCATATCCCAGAGATAGGGTATACTCGACTCAATAAATGAATATTCAGAGTAGTAACTTGGTTACGTATATTAAATTAATCACGATTCAAAATCAGGACTCTTGTTTTTCTATTCAGATTTAAATTCAATATGTTAATTAAATGAGCATGTGATATTTTAAGTTTATAAATTCAAAAAAATTAAGTCTACGTTTCCAAGAAAGCTTCTTGATATACTAACAACTACTTACAGTTACCAAAGGCTTTTTCAAACGAGTATGCATCATAAGATCGAATATTAAGATGTTAAAAAGCTCGCATCACAATGGTTGTTATAGCCTAATTTTATAAACCTTGACCCCTAGAGCTGTAATAGTATTTTATAATTGGTGCAGTTAGCAATGGCATTTGATGCGGTAAGAATGGATTAGAATATTATTTAAAATCGAATTCGAAAATTAGAATATTATTCTATAGAATATTATATATAGAAGTATATTCTTAGGGTTTAGCGTTTCTTCTGATAGTGTGACCAACGTTATCCCACTCACTCTCCTATATTACTATTTTTTCCATTACAAATTTAATACCTTTCTCAAACTCATTTAACCTTCCCGTTATTAAATAATAAATGAATAAATAGCTTCACGCAATTCTATATACAGGGTTAGACAGAGGTCTAGTCTAGACAATTAAGTCTCTTTAACCCACCTTCCACCGAAGATATTTTCGGGACAACGTGACAGGTGGTAAGCCCGTCGCCGTCTTTATATCCAAGCCAACGATATAATTCGTACATATTATTTTTTTTTTCAAAATACGCATTGGTACGAGCCTGCCACCTGGGGATCGAACTAGGGTCTCTTGACTCGAAATTCTGATTACCCAACCATTCGGCTACCGTGACTTTTCCCGTTATTAGATCCCGTTATTACGAATATCGTACTAAGGTAATATAAGTTAAGGACAGCTCACAGCTCTTAAAGATATTGTCAAAAAAATTCTTCGGAATCCGATAGTAATTTACATTCGTATGAGAAATATCCTTAAAATATTGGAAAAATATATATTCACGCCATTCCCAATACAGCAAATAGGTCCTTTTGATCCACCTTCCACATAAGCTATTTTTGGGACAAAGTTTTATTGTAAAAAATAATTAGACATAACTTTAACTTTGTTTGACAAAAAAATAATTAGACATAACTTGGGCATATATATTTTATATAAAGCTTGCAGCAATTTAATTCATTTTCAAGTTACGTTAAAAGAGTAATTTTTCTGGTTCGTTAACGGTTAGTAAAGCCTGTTACAAATAGCGGTCGCAGTAGAGCTTTCACGAAGTGCGATGAAAAGTAGCCTTGTTAAAATGTTTAACCACAGCAAAAAAGTAAATTAAACCAGGTTAAAGTATGAAATTTGATTGAAATAAATAAAAATAGATTGAGATTTAAATAAACATTTTGATGTCTTCTATTGAAAGTGTACCTAAAAAAACCTGCATGTACCTAAATATTAAAAAAAAAATTCATAACTATTATATCGAGTAATGAATGAAGGACCAGCGAAGCAAAACATATTGTACATAACATACATTTATGTATATTTTGTTTTAGTACTTTAAATCTGGTGTCAATAGTATAAACGTTTTGTTAAAAAAAGAGACGATTTTATTATATTATTGCAATTCGAATCAGTATGGGATGAAGACTTGTACTATTTTTTTACTCTTATGCATGATTTGTGTACTAGGCAAACATCAGGCTCAATACCTCTTAGTCCCAAACAAAAGTGTGAACTGAATTGAAGGCCAAAGTATAATTGGTAAATCTCTAACGATAACAGGATTAGGAAAGTGCGAAAAAAAAAAACAACCATAAAATCTTCGTACTATAAAATATCCATTCTATTGTCTATTATTTATCTAAAAGTCACGGATAGAAGTAATAAAAATTTATCCACATTTTCGCTCACTTTCGCCTAAAAGACTGGATAAGTCTAAATCAATTTAGGTAGAAAGACATTAATTATATCAATGAACGAGATAGACTTTTATATCTTGTTCAAAGGTAAAGGTTCCCAACATTTTAATTACCATGCTCTTCAAAGGTTGCTTATGGGTGTTGGTCATCTCCGGTTTTTTTTAACACTTGACTTTTAAATATGCTTTGACCTCCAAAGATGTTTAAAAATGAGGACAAGTAATTGAGTGGAACCACGTAACAAAAATTGTAATTTTATTTTCAATGTCATGAAGTTATAATAGTAAAAAGTAAGTAAAGAACTAAAAAAAATAATTGATTTGATCCAATCCCATTTTTGTCACGGTCGCTTGTAATTACAAACTAACAAAAAGTCAAGATAGCCGTGTGGTTGCGTTATCAAAACTCGAATCTGGAGACTGTAGTTTTATTCCCAGGACGAGCTTTATGACTTTGAAGAATTTTTATCCTTGTATTGAAGACTGAGGCGGCAGGCCTCTTATGTTCCCTACGATCTCTAAGATCGATCTCGCTAAGATCGAAAGAGCTAAATTACCTACTTATAAATCGATTGTTTTATTTTTTGTAGTCAGACACAAGAAATAAAACAATCGATTTATGAGCCATCAATGTATGTAAGCTGTAATAAAAAGTGCATCCTTGCACTACTTAGAAAATAACTTTCGCTTTTCAGTTTGCTTCGTTCATAAAACATTGACGTGACTACATGAGAATTGGGTCAAGAATAACCACAGTTGGTTTTATGTTGGCTTTTAATTTGGTATAAAGTAATATCTACTAAAGCTATTAATCTAGTTCATATATTATAATTATAACTTAAAAACAATAGTGTAATTAATGATAATAATATTTTAGTGTTTCAAGGAAAATCTAGCAGATTTAAAATGCATTTTTGTCAAAATTAAAAAAAAACTATGTAGTGCTTTTTCTTATTAAATAAATAAGGAATTTAAAAGTTCAACTGACAGACTTATTCTTAAATAAATGATTGAGTTCTGATAACCAGGAATAGAAAATATTTATCTTAAAGACTGCTCGTTTACCCCGTGGAACTTTACACGATTGCAATCACTGACAATCGAGAGAAAAAGTTTTTCCAATAAATAAGATAAAGGTATTTAAATTTTATCAGTGTTTTATGTTAAAACTTATAAAGCATTCAAAGTAGTAAACTGTTAATCTTACTGTAATTGTTACTCTATGGAATAGCTTTGTAATGTTAGCTATAAACTCATAGTGATTATTAAAAGTAGTTATTAGAAATTTATTGTAGCCTTTAGCAGTAAAGTCGGTTGCAGCTTGAATATCTTTGGCGTATATTAAAGACGTAAGTTCCATTATTGATGAAGTAGTGCTATTGTTTTCATATTATAAAAACTTCATATTACTATGTGTAATACTTCTATATACTTCTTCTAGATATGGTTACTTATAAATAAATTGAAGTTATAGAGAGATTATGTGCTAAAGTGATCCCATTTTTTGTGACTTTGTTGATGACTTTTGTATGAAAGAAAACATGCTCATAACCCTGGCCCCCTACGACGGCCACAAGGGATTATTAATTACGATCTGTTGCACCAGTATAAACAGTATACAGTGCGCCTGAGCACTTACTAGTAGTTTCAGTTAACTGGTTCTTAAGACTCAATTCACTTCGAAAACGCAGGAACTTTTTTGGCACGGTACATGATTTGCTTCGGTTGGTTGCTCTCACAAGACAACGTTAATTTTATGGAAAAGCATTCTTATTGTAAATACAATACAATAATAGATCAGTCGCAATTAATATAGTTGCAACAAAGTGTGATTTCTCGCCCCTTAGCCCCTCCGAATTTTTATAAGAGCGTTATCGTGCCGAGCTTGCTTCTTCACAATAAATGTGTTCACTTGATGTTTGATTTGACCACGCCCGCGCCTGTTTTCGTGACCGCATCCGCTCTTTCTTTGTGATTAAACTATAAGGCTGTCATTTGTCTCAGTTCTTGTAAACTTATTATTTTCACAAATATTAATTCGTAATTATACCAAGCTACTGGCTAAAGTAGTTTCTGTTCAACATTTATAAAATAAATGAACAGATAACCAAGTTGGTGAGTGATACTTTTTTCGAAGCTAAGGGCTGCGGCTTCGAATCCTGTTAGGGGGAAACATTTGTGTGAGTAATATGAATGTTTGTACTCGGTTGATGGACGTTTATATGTATTTATAAAATATTTATCTATATAGATATAAATGTAAGTAAAAATTTATTGTATCCTTAGCGGAAAGTAAGATGGCGATGGCCTCGCCACCTTTCTCATTGTCCCAAATAAGCTTCGGTGAAGAGTGGGACAAAAGGACTACTTTGTCTACACATCTACCTAGCTATTGTATGGAAAACTGCATGAAGATATAAAAAATAATTGATTAAGAAATAAATGTGGACAAAACCATTTACATTGCACTGAACTAAATACTTGTGGTACAAAATAACGAATACTGAAGGTACAACAGACACTCATACCCAGGACAACACAGAAAAAGTGTATTTCTCGACTACGGAAGACGTCAAAAAAGTAGCGACTGGCTCTGGTTTTGCATATGTCACAGACTATACACGCCCATTTTACCTACCAACCTATTGCGTGTGGATTTGAAAGTAACACAAGTACCATGCGTCGGTATACTTTATTCAATTTACACAAAACCTCTCTTCATCTTGAATTTCTTCCTCTTGAACCATTCCGTCCATGGGAGGAAACTGCACAAAAATCAGATAAGAACTTTTAAATTTATCGTATTACCGTAGTGATTATATACTCTTTGGTCTATTGTATTTAAACAGACAGACAATAGTGACGGAAGGACATTGTTTTAAATAATAGAAAATGAGACAAACCTAAGAAAACTGTATTGTGCAACTTATTTTTCTTTTCGTCGGAATATCTTCAGTAGGCGATCAATACAATAGTCTGTATATTGATTAGAGGCTTCTGTATGAAGGGCACAGGTCAAGAACAAAAGACATTATTTAGACACATGCAACAGACATTCCTAGAAATAAGTAAAATTTTGTTAGGTATATACAATATAAATTAGGCATTAATTCCGCCATATGTACTAAATTTGTTATGCTATATCGGGCTTGGCAGTATTATTACGTAGCTTTTCAATTTGTTTTACTACTTGAAACGAGCTAATCTTTTACATCTCTAAATTGTTTAATTTATTATACATATTTATTCTTTTTTTATTTTTTGTATGGATAAAGTTTTCCATGTTAAGTTTTTTCTAGAGAAGTAGAAGTTTATTCAAAAAAATTAATTTACATATCAGATTTTTTTTTAAATTTATTATAGCTTATAATGTTAGTTAAAGTTACAATGATATCCATTGACGCTTATGTTTAGTGCAGTGCGCTTACTTTGGTGTTATTCCAACGCATGTGATGTGATGTTGCGTGAATTCATAATTTTATTTAAAAATATCCAAAAAATGTAGTATATATTTTGTAACTTGCAATTAAAATTGTATATGATATTTGTAAATTTCTTGAATTAAATATTCTAACATCGTTTATATGTGGATGTTCTTCTAAAAATATACGACTTAAACTGTACTGTTACTGGGTTTAAGATTTCTCATTGGAGATAGATATTGATCTATTTCCTGCTGGGCTTTTAAACGAAGAATCTACAAATAAAATTAATATTATAGAATCTACAAATCTATATGATTTTGGTTTGGAGCCACTGTTAGTTTAAGGGATTTTGAACACGATTTTGGTTTAGGTAATGAATACAAATGGAATATGTCTTAATCAGCTTATAGGATTAAAGCTCTCAGTTCTTGAGACTAAATCGAATGGTATTTGTTGGAAAAGACTTCTTAAAATAATACGTAACACGTTTCTTAATTTATGATATTCGTCAAGTTGCAAAATTTTTATTAACAGCCCATTCACTAACCTTATTACATTATTCGAGCAGTTTTCTGAATTTTAATGTTAATTAAGCGCTGTTAAATTTCTGTGTCATTTATTTATCACAAAATCTAATTAATTTATTTCCTTTTGTCTAAATAACAAATGTTGTGATTAAAATTTATGATGAAAATAATTCTTTACGTAACCAAAATAACATTAAAAATCTTTCCGTTTTCAGTCAGTTAAAATTAAATTTTTTCAAAGGGATGAAACAAAAATAAAGTGTAATCATTTTTTCGACATACTATAACATACAGTTGTTATATAGTTACAGTTGTTAGTATAGGTTCCTGTAATGAAGTATGTGTGACGACCAGTAAGATGTCCCGGCGAGTTGACCGATGCTGGTCTCCCTTGAAGTTTGCCACCAAAAAGGGTCCAACGTTTATGTTTAGCAACTGAATCTTGTTAGAAAAAATAAAAAAATATCTTCACAAAATTCCCAATACAGGGGTAGACAGAGGTCTAGTCTAAACAATTAAGTCCCTTCGTTCCACCTTCCACCGAAGATATTTTGGGGACAGGTTGTGTGCCCGTCGCCGCCTTTATGTTCAAGCCAACGATGTAATTCGTACATAAGTTTTTGAAAAACCCATTGGTACGAGCCTGCCACCTGGGGATCGACTCGTAATTCCGACCACCAAACCACTCGGCTATCGTGACTTATTAGAAATGAAAGACGATTTTTTCCAAGTTATATTTAAAAAACAATATAAAACTTTCTTGGTTAAAATATCAAAGAATGTTGAAAATGCTACCACCATGGTAACTGCTTTGATTAAATTTCAACCACGTGGAAGAGTCGTTCGGTATTTTAGTTCGTTAACCGTTAACTAAGGCTGTTACAGCGCTTTTACGGTGCACAAAGCGAAGAAATCTTATTATAACAGCATATAAATTTACAAAGTTATTAAAAGTGATGACAAATATCTAGTATAATAATGTAAGATATTGTAGAGTTAAAAGTTTACGTTCTGTTTATACGAAAAAATAATTTTTTTACACAATTTACCTAAAGTTTTTGAAATTCACAAACATTTTAACGAAATTTCTTTCCTATTATTTCAAATATTTTAATCTTAGTGATGACGAAATAAACACAGATGATGTGTGAAATGCTCGTTTGACTGTATTTCCATATTTATTTGGAAATAATGCATTTAAAAAAATTCTTTGAATGGCTAAATAGCACTGAACACCTGAGTGATTAAACTTCACTTTGCATCATTATGAAGCAATTGAAAGCGCTTTATAAAAATACATTTTTTATGTTACTGACTAAATACAAAGTATGCTTGAAATCGTTAGAATATTTTTGTGAATTGAAGGCAATAGTCAATGCTTCTCGAAGCTCTTTAGCTTTTAGTTTAGGTACGAGTTCGAATCTCGTTAGTGACTCAGTCAAAACTTGAAAATTATGGGTAAAATAGAATTAATCAAACGAATCAAAACCGTCTATTTTGTATGAATGCACTTAATGTGACGAATTATGTCCATTGTTTTTGCTTCAACAGCGAGTAAAACCCCGGGGCACAGCTGGTGGTTAAAGTATTCAGAAGTTTATATTTTAGGCGTACAATTCTTAGATGATGGTTCAATTTTCTTGAGTTGGGTTACTATATTTGATTTAAGAATATGGAAACGAGCCAAATATAGCCTTCCTATATGTAAGTAAACGTTGGGCAGGAAATATAAATGTATAATCCAAAGCATTCCGAATAGAGTTATTTCTACAAATATTATTTTAGTTTTAAAACATGATAACTTAGTAATTTTGATATTAGAAGCCGTTATCCGAGAAATTACCAATATCAATCTAATACACTACATTCACTAAGTGTTAGAATGTGGATATTTACTGCGAAGGAGAATTAAAGTCAAAAATATTGTTACAAACAAATGTTAATTATACATTAAAACACAGAATACCGGCGTGAAGTAGAAGTCTAACAAACTTCTGCGTTTCGTCTGGTGAGTGCAGGTAACTGGAGGCCCACACACCCCCCTCCCCCAATCTTTGGGAGGAGGGGGGCACTCTAAGGCCGGCAACGCATCTGCTATGCCTTCGGTATTGCGGGTGTTCATGGGCGGCGGTAATCACTTACCATCACGTGAGCCGCCTGCTCATTTGCCGGCCTTTTCTATATAAAAAAAACTGGAATATAAGGTTTTAAACTTTAAATTATTGAATATTAATTGTTTACCCTCACTCGGCTCCAATTAGAAGGCATTAAAAATTTAATTCATTTATATCAAAAGTATTTGATTATTTACAAGTACATCTCACTCTGAAATAGCCTATAAAATGCTCACTGCAGGAAAAAGCCATCCCTTAAATATTTTAGAGAGATGGAGCAAAGTAACTCGAAATATTTTTTTTATTATTCGTCAGACGGACAGGGTTCCTCACGATTTTTCATTCACCAATGAGCTCATGGTAAATTCACCACTAAAATTAATTGAACAATTTTTGTGGTGCCAGTCTGAATTTGACCACTAGATTGTCACATCTTTGATCCCTCTGAACTGTGCTGGTATAGTTTATGACAATAGTTGATATAACGCACGCTAAAAATCTGATCATCAAAAACTTTTTGGTCAAATAATTCTCTTAATTAACGTTTAAGTTCAAAGGTAGGGGTGGAGAGAATTTTATCCATTAATATAAAAAAATTATTGAAAATTATAATGTATGTATCTAATAGGAACGTCAATTTTCGTCAAAAAAACTTAATTAAATAAAACATTCAAGTAATAAATGTTGAAAGTAGTTAAGATTTGTAGTTCTTTTTAAATTTCTACTCCATTTATTTCTCTGTAATTATTATAATATATATACAGTCAGGTCATAAGTATTGTCACACAGTAAAAACTTTTCTTTTAGAATGCTGGCCAAAGAAGTTTATTTAATTTGAATTTCGATTTGTCCATGAAAATAAAACTACATAGTTTTTAGAATTTTACTCATTTTTAAATATGGAGTGGACGCTTAAAGAATACCGTGTTGCAGTTATTGCGTTGCATCGTTGCGGTTACGCGCCAATTCAAGTTTTAGACATACTGAAAAATTTGAATATAACGAAAAGATTCGTTTATCGTACCATCTAACGATACAATGAAGACTCTAGTGTAGATGACAGGTCAAGAAGTGGTCGCCCTCGGTCTGTTAGGACTCCAGCAGTGATAAAAGCTGTGAAGGCTCGAATTCAAAGAAATCCCAAACGTAAGCAGAAACTGTTGGCCCTTCAGATGGGGTTAAGCAGAACCATGGTGAAAATGGTGTTAAATGAAGACTTAGGACTTCGGGCATATCGAAGAAAAACAAGACATTGTTTGAATGCTCGTCTAATGCACCTGAGACTGAAGAGATGCCGCGCTTTGTTTAAGCGGTACGCGGGAAAAAATATCGGGAAATTCTTTTTTCGGATGAAAAATTTTTTACCGTAGAAGAGAGCTACAACAAAAAAAATGATAAGGTGTGTAGAACAGTAGTACAGTAGTAACACAGTAGTGAAAAAGCGAGCAACCGTATTCCTCGTTTCTCATACCATGTTCAATAACAGGCACTGGGTATTCCAACAAGATTCGGCGCCAGCTCATAGAGCGAAGAGCAGACAAGACTGGCTGGCGGCGCGTGAAATCGACTTCATCGGGCACGAAGACTACCTCTCCTCCAGTCTATATTTGAATCCGTTAGATTACAAGATATGTCAACACTTAGAGGAAAAGGCATGCTGAAAGCTTCATGCCAATTTGGAGTCACTCAAGACATCCTTGATTAAGGCAGCAGCCGATATTGACATGAACCTCGTTCGTGCTGCGATAGACAACTGGCCGCACAGATTGAAGGCCTGTATTCAAAATCACAGAGGTCATTTTGAATAAACTTTAGTGTCATAAGAATCTATGTTATGTTAAGTTCATTTTGGTATATAAATAGTTACATAATGAATAAACTTGTTTTAATTATTTTAGGTTAAACATGTGACAGAATTTATGACCTGACTAGGTATATTGGAATCTAAGAATTCGGATGTGTTGCGATCGAGGTTTGTTGTGGTTAACATAAAAGTTCGTACAACATTGTAATATTGAGCTTCGTGAGCGGCTTCACACGGGAAATTACGTTTGCTTTCCGCGTAGTGGGGTCATTTTAGTCATAAAACTTTACTGTTATTGTTAGTATAATAAGTTAAGCTTGACCAATAAAGTATCACATGAACTTTTCCTATAAAAGAAAGACAACGGTTTTCGGCACAGACTTGATCCAGCTTTGTGAGCTTGTCCGAGATGTTTGAACTCTTTTGTGAACTAAGTCAACTTAATTAAGATTATACTTTATGGTTATTTCTGGTTTTATAATGAATAATCGGACGAATAATGTTTAAATAACAAATAAGAAGGTTATAGAATCGGTTTTCCGTTAAACCGGCTTGGTTGCACATATTTTTTTTCACTGAATTTCACCATTGTACCTTACGGCATAGTCAAAAATTCCATCAAAACCATCTAGATGCTTGGCATTCCACCACAGTGCGTTTTTCGCGGAATTTTCTGCCACGCACTTGCACTTTATGGAATGTGCTACGGTCAATGGTTTTTCCGGACCGATACGACTTAGAGACCTTCAAGAAAAGAGCCTATACCTTTCTTAAAGGCCGGCAACGCATCTGCTCTGCCTCTGGTATTGCGGATGTTCATAGGCGGCGGTAATCACTTACCATCACGTGAGCCACTTGCTCGTTTGGATCCCTTCTCTATAAAAAAAGATACTTTGTCACCTCTGAGACCCTTAAAATAGGAATACGATAGTTATCACACTGCTGTTTGAAAAAAAAAATATGTAAAAGTGTGGTTTAGGCCCAGGCTATTCCTAGGCAGAGAAGAGAAGTGTATACGTTTATTTCGAATTTTCCAACTTTTCTATTAACATTTTCAAGTAATAATATTTGTCAATAAAATAATTTTTAATACATTCGTATTAGAATATGTTACATACATAATAAGTAGTATATATATAAGGAATTGTTGTTTGCCTCTCTTTTCTATAAAATATAGCCTGTGCTCGACTATCTTTAGAAATTCTTGTGTAGTAAATACACTTTGGCTGAAGAAGTAAAGGGTAATTGTCAAAGATCCCAACAAATCACTGTGAGTTAATTATGGAGTAAGTGAGCGTTTACTAAGAAGTTAGCTAGAGACATAGGTCAAGGGCTACTCAAACTTCAATATGTTTTTATCAATGAGTATTTTATTTACATTTTACAAGTAATTTTCTTATTGCCCACATTACACTGTCCGATTTCTATTGATACTCCAAAAACAAATAATCGGTTTAAATATAAAATATAATACGTTTTCATTACCGGAATATGCACTAGCTGTATTCAAGCAAGCTGTTGAACGTGTGGCAGACTGTAAGAAATACTTCAAAATTTCGCGTCTAGACACAGGAAACTCCGTTGATATTTCTTTAAAAATACCTACGTAGCATTTATTATTGTCATAGCTTGATATTTTATGCGCTCCATTAAGCAATCATTTCTTGAAATATATACCACTGTAAATTTATAGACAAATATAAACAAATTTTACGTATTTATCACTGAAAGTCGCAGAGGAGAGCGAAATCAATATTCAATGCCTCGTTCTTGTTTAAAAGCACTTAAGACTTAAGTAAAAACTTCTTAGTGAAGAGATTTGGATTCCGTTTATTTGTATTATTACTTATGACTTAAGAAGAAGTATATTGTGAGTATATTTCCAGGTACTGTCATTACCGATTCCAGGAATTGCTAATTACATATATGCGTGAAGATATATAATATTCACGTATCATTTCTGTTATGGTTTCCAAAAATGGACAGTGGCAAATCGATCCTTACGGTATTTAGGCTTCGTTTTTCGCCTCTAATAGATTCATCATTAAATGAAATAAATAAATAAATATCTTCACGCAATTCCCAATACAGGGGTTGGCAGAGGTCTAGTCTAGACAACGTTACAACGTGACTGGTGCTGAGCCCGTTGCCGTCTTTATGTCCAAGCTAACGATATAATTCGTACATAAGTTTTTTTTTTTGAAAAACCCATTGGTACGAGTCTGCCACCTGGCGATCGAACTCGGGTCTCTCAACTCGAAATTCCAACGATATTTCTTAATGTAATAATTATAATAAGCAAATAATTATAATAAGTCACGATAGCCGAGTTGTTGGGTGGTCGGAATTTCGAGTCGAGAGACCCGAGTTCGATCCCCAGGTGGCAGTACCAATGAGTTTTTCAAAAAACTTATGTACGAATGGCTCACCACCTGTCACGTTGTCCCGAAAATATCTTCGGTGGAAGGTGGGTCAAAGGGACTTAATTGTCTAGACTTGACCTCTGTCTACCCCTGTATTGGGAATTGCGTGAAGATATTTATTATTTATTTATTTATAATAAGCAAAAATAAAATAAGTAAGAATCAACAGCAAAACAAAATAAAATTTTGTTTTATTGCTATCTTTTGATACGTAAATCAAGAGAGCAACCATCATAAACTTGCAGCGTATAACTGATATGCGTGAAAAATAATTTGATAACAGGTTTGAACTGGTGTTATCAATACTATACGTCACCTTTTATGTTGAAAATGCAATTCCTTATATATATACTACTTATTATAGATGTATCATATTCTAATACGAATGTATTAAAAATTATTCTATTAATAAATATTATTATTTGAAAATGTTACTAAAAAGTAGAAAAAGTCGTTATTACCGTATACTCTTCTCTTCTCTGCCTAGGAATAGGCTGGGCCTAAACCAAACTTTTACATTTTTTATTTTCAAACAGCAGTGTGATAACTATCGTGTACCTATTTTAAGGATCTCAGAGGTGAGAAAGCATCTTATTTTTTATAGAGAAGGGATACAAACGAGCAAGTGGCTCACGTGATGGTAAGTGATTACCGCCGCCCATGAACATCCGCAATACCAGTGTCATAGCAGAAGCGTTGCCGGCCTTTGAGAAAGGTATAGGCTCTTTTCTTGAAGGTCCCAAAGTCGTATCGGTCCGGAAAAACCGCTGACAGCAGCACATTTCATAAAGTGCAAGTGCGTGGCAGAAAATTCCGCGACATTCCAAAAACACACTGTGGTGGAATGCCAAGCATCAAGATGGTTTTGATGGAATTTTGGACTATGCCGTAAGGTACGATGTGATGAATTCAGCGGCAGGGATTAATCCAAACAATTCCTCGGAGTACTCCCCGTAGTAAATGTTGTAAAATATGCAAAGAGATGTAACGTCTCTTCACAATGCCCGGGGATCATGGTCGTTGACGATTCGAGCCGCTCTCCGTTGGATACGGTCAAATGGAAGGACTGGGATGCCCCGCCCAGAGATACGAACAGTACTCCATGTGCTTTTTTTTGATGACCGTGGAGGAAAATGCTTTAAGCACGAACGTTTCCTGACCAGAAAGCCACAGAAACGAACAGTGTCGGACTCGGATCTCAGAAGGAGAAACATACCGACTAAAAACCATCCACGGGATGCTGTTGGCCCGGAGGCCTTTACAGCGTCATCTGAGGAGACCTGCGAGAACGAAGG
Source organism: Sericinus montela (assembly GCA_029286605.1). NCBI lineage: Eukaryota > Metazoa > Arthropoda > Insecta > Lepidoptera > Papilionidae > Sericinus > Sericinus montela. The sequence continues at coordinate 7,459,808 of JAGSMR010000021.1, forward strand.
CCCGCAGGTAAAAAGAAGAAAAGAGACAACGTCGTGACGCACTCGAACCCTTTAACGAAGCGAAGACCTTCGACATACGGGAGAGGGGGAGGGTGAGAGGCCCCGGGGGCCACTCGTGTTGGGAGAGGGTCGTATTTCGGACGGTTACCCGAGACAATCTCGTGTGAACCGTGAAACATGGGACCGCGATTCTTCCGCGATTGGGACTACGAACTGTGTGTAGTGTACCTACTGCGTTCGTGTGTTATTGAGATTACGGGGACGCGGCCCCGAATCTTTTGTTTGATTTTATGATGACGTCGTCGTCATCAATCAAGACGTGCTTTGGCCGTCTTTCAGAACGGGTGATAATTGAGGATGGGGTGTAGTTTCCTAGACCCGCCACTAACGGATTTGGGTGATCCTTAATTTTTTCGAAATATCTTGACGATATTTCTTTAAAAAAGGCCGCCACCGTGGGGATCTCGAGATCTCTATGGAGATCTGCGCTCCTCATATATTGGGGTGCGTTTGTAGCACGCCTCATGAACTTATTTTGGATGGCTTGGAGTGTTCTCAGATATGACCTAGGTGCGTGCGCGAACGCGACACACGCATAGGACATTATCGGCCGAACACAGGTCTTATATAGTAACAATTTATGTCTTAGCGATATTTTGCTACGATGGCTTGTGAGATTGTAAAGTCGACCGGAAACGAAGGCCGCTTTGTCTCTGACATATTTAATATGCTGTTCGAAGGATAACTTACGGTCTAGAACGACCCCTAGGTATTTCACCTTCTTAACCCATGGGATGGGTTTATTGAACATCGATATTTGGTTTTGGAATTTTGATTAGTCCAATCGAAATTCCACTCGGCTGTCGTGGTTTTTTTTTTTTAAATATTTAACGAGTAGGTATTTATAACTTCTCTTGCACTAATAATAAACAAAACAATTCTTTTATCTTTTAATTTAATGTTAATTTTATGGTGATAACCTTCATGTTTAGTATAATACTAAGAAGCTTTACTTTAACCGGCTTTAATATAAAATTGGGTCAAGCATAAGTCATACATTACATCAGCTTTTATCACGAAATCATGCTCACTGACATTGGCATGGTAAAATGCTTTCGATTTGACCTCGATACATTTTATATCAAAGTGTAGCGTTATAAATTCAGGAATAAACTATGATGGAAATGAAGGAACATTGATCATGTCACAACATGTCGCTTTCGATACTGTGTTGAAAAGTCAGATAAATTCTATACTTGTTTTTTGTACTTGCATTTTGTATGAAACTATATAATTTTATTAACTATTTATACCTTATATATTGGTTTGAAAGGTTTAACACAAATGTTTACTAAGAAGTTCTCATTTAAATTGTAAACATTTGTTTTAAATGCTTGGACACATATTATATGTCAAATATTTTGTATTCCGTGTGCTACCCGTATAAATGTAATGTGCCCACCTCCTTGCCATCTCTTAGTTGTCGCAAGAGGTGACTAAGAGAGAAGCCTTAAAATTTAATTGACTGCAAATAGAGGGCGGTATACCATCTCGAAAATACCAAATTTCAACAAACTGATGACAGGCTTCTTTCAACCAGGAGGAACGAACATTCGTTTGCTAGTTTCTCCCCTTAAAGTTTTTTAATTATACACATACGATTTATCATGAGGCAATTTATGCCTCTTACTCGTTTCAGTTGCCTCTGATGCTGTCCCGGCCCTTATTGCGGACCCTTGTTGTTAAAGATCGCTAATATATCGCCGCAAGTAGCCCCCCACACAAAAATTTGGTCCATCTCCCAAGAGACTAACGTCAAGTCGTCGGGAGCCTTGCCATCCTCCTTAAATATTCCACAAGGCTCTATAACCGATGGCATATTTATGGAAACAAGAGCCCTTCGGATTATTTTATTTAAGGAGCCGTGACAGGCACTTCTTTTAGAATAAAAGCCCGTGGAGCCCCAACACGTCGACGTTGCAGCCACAAAGACATCTGTTTATCGATTTGATTGCCAAATCGGTGCTCCCAATCGAATTCCTATAGCTATCTATGCATAAACTTTCGCTATCCAGTAATGTACCAAAGTTGCTTGATGGTACCATCCAAAAATCTTAACGAATTAGACGTTTACACCTTGCTCATAAATCACTTCATTTATTATCAATAATCGTAAGAAAACCCCTCGGTATGGCGGTCATATAGGATTCTGTTGGAACTACGTGAGTATCGAAACCACAGATACTAAATCCCGTCGCCACCACAAAGCTAGTAACCTTTTTAATAAGAATATAACTTACAGGAATTTCAGGTTTAAATCATTTACAGAAAATTAGAATGCATTTCACGGTAATTAAGAAAAATTTATAATTCGCATAAATAACCACACCCTGCACACGAATTGTATTTTCAGCTGTGTGTTAATGCAAGAATTTGTAATAATTAAACTATGTTTGTATCATTTTAATTTGTTAAAAATAAACTTCCAACGTTAATTAATTACTATTTGACAGGCACAAGTTCATGCAACTTAATAGTATTGACCTTGATGGTTTATGCTATTTGGAAAATTACTCGTACTTTCCGCGGCATGGCTTTATACTGCTCATAAAAACGTTGGCGTGATTGCATGGAAATTGGGCCAAGAACAAGCTAAACTTGTATTACATCGATTTGTATCACGTTTACCATAGGTTGGGTTGGGTACCTATAAGATAGTTCTGTCCTGTTTGACACAAAATTTGAAAATATAATGCTAAATGCATTTGAAAGTATAGGAGTCGACTAACTATAACTTATTCTCTGACTTTATGTCTTCCGCCAGTTCAAAAATGGTAGATCGTTTATACTTGTATGCATAAGCATAAAAATAAAAAGCTAATTGTTATACATTCATAGTCTTAATAATCAGGAAATCTCCAAAAATACTTGATCTATATCTAAAGTCACGATAGCCGAGTTGTTGGGTGGTCGGAATTTCGAGTCGAGAGACCCGAGTTCGATCCCCAGGTGGCAGTACCAATGAGTTTTTCAAAAACTTATGTACGAATTTCATCGTTGGCTTGGACATAAAAGGCGGCGACGGGCTCACCACCTGTCACGTTGTCCCTAAAATATCTTCGGTGGAAGGTGGGTCAAAGGGTAAGTCCCTTTGACCCACCTTATCTAGACTTGACCTCTGTCTACCCTGTATTGGGAATTGCGTGAAGATATTTATTATATTTATTATTATTTTATACTTGATCTATGAAGATTCTATTAGACGGCACTGACATAGATTGTATATGAGTAGTAGAAGTTACCTAAGAAGTATGTCTGTCTGTTTGTTCCAGTAAAATCTGTACAAATAGGGGCAGGATGGAGATAGAAAGTTCGTATGAAACTGTGTCTTTTCTGAACTTAGAAGTATGAAAATAATTTCGTAGGTAATTGGCCATCGTCGTCTAGTCTAGTTTGAACGCTTGCTTTATTAGCAAGTGCTCCAGATACCCAATTCAGCGCTACAAATAAAAAAAAATATTAAAATCGTGCGTTACTAAGAACACCCCACCCCCACCCACTACATGAGTAGTAGAAGTTACCTAAGAAGTATGTCTGTTTGTTCCAGTAAAATCTCTACAAATAAGGGCAGGATGGAGATTTAAAGTTCGTATGAAACTGTGTCTTTTCTGAACTTAGAAGTATGAAAATAACTTTGTAGGTAATTGGCCATCGTCGTCTAGTCTAGTTTGAACGCTTGATTTATTCGCGAGTGCTCCAGATACCCACATCAGCGCTATAAATTAAAAAAAAATTAAAATCGTGCGTTATTAAGAACACCCCCACCCCACTATAACAGTGTGGCAGACGTTCATCTCTCTCTAATCTCTCTACATACTACAAAGAAGAGTAAAGCAGCAGTTTGTAGTATAAGTGTACCCTGCTGGACAAAGACTTTAAAAGCTGGTTACAATTAAAAATTATCTGTTTTTGGAAATACAACCTTAGCCAGTAAAGAAAGGGATGAAAATTTGTATATGCTAATCGAGCCAGAAGAGTTGAACTCAGTTTTCAATCGCTAGAAAAAGGGAATTTGTATGATTTGTGAATGGCGCAAACGGCACAAAGCTGACACTTTGTCCAAATTAGCCACCTTATAATTGAAAAATGCGTGATGATGTAAATAATATTTAAATAGGAAAATTATTACTTTTGAAGTTTAGTTAAGTGCAATTAATAACAATTCTTGCTTTTTGTGATTACATCACTAATAAACGCCTTGTATGTATGTATGAAGTCTACTCCGGTGAAGTCTGTGCTAATTAATTATATAAAGCTTTTTGTTTAGACATGAGATACTAGGCTTGTTTAAAACTCAGGGGAAAGTAAACGAAGAGTAAACGTAAGGGCTCTGAATAAATAATATAACAGAGTACCGAAACTTTTACAGATATTGGCCCTATTTTAAGCGGACAAATGTTAACGCGAGTGCCAGCTGCGCCAATTCACTATGCCTTGTATTATTTTACACAACCCCAGGCAGTATGAGCAATCTATGTATTAAGAGTAAACAATTTTCTCAAACGGCTTGCGTGGCCGGCTTTGTTCATAGAAAATTAATACGACATTCAGCTTTATTAACAAAAAAAGCATTGCGTATTAATGTAAATGAGAGTTATGCTCATTATTTTTATAACTTTTACTAATAGAGTATATTAATTGAAGGCAATAGAGTATATTTATAAGGATTTCTGTCTATTGAATATACAGTGTTTGACTACCAACTTTTTGTGTTAGATATTTGGCACGTTCTCGTGACGCTGTGTGTATGTATACCTAGAGCCTAGCAGCCACCCGTTGTATGTTGAATAGTTTTGAGTTTTGATAACACATCCAGCAATGATCATCCTTTAAAACTTGTCTTTATAATGAATTATTGTTTCGTGTTCACTACTCGATCTCGAATCCATCTATTTTACGATTACGATTTGTATTAAAAATATTTTTAAATACATTTATTGATTTAATAATATAATTGTATTACATATTTAGTTTAAAGAATAAAGTGCTTCGTGGTAGTAATGGGTACATTATTTTTCTATTTCGTTGGATTTGGGTTTTAGGAAATGCGGGATCGCTTAAATTGCTCTGATCAAAAAGTGACTAAATTATTTGTGTTATGAAATGTCCAGTCACGAGAAAATGTAGAAATAGTGATTTCTTCACACACCCTAAGCGCGCGCTAAGGTCCCGAAATCGAACTCGAGACCTTAGCACTGAAAACAACATGAAAACCGGTGTGTATGCCTCTCGTCCACGGAGGACGTCAATTACAGGAAAGAGAAAAATTAACATGCTTTTAAGAAATATTGTTTAATTTATTTGTTATTATAAAATATGGAATGTTATATAATATGTACGTATATTATACGCTATATAATTATAGGCTACGTTATATGGTATAAATTTATCTACAAAGCCATTTTTAATAATTTCACAATTCTCCCATAAGTTACAAAATAAAGTCACCTTACCGTCCTCAGACCGAATTAGGGTCTCCTGCTGCGAATTCCGATCTCTTGGTCTAGATTCCGAATGCGGTTTAATTAATATAAAACGGTGACTATTTTACCACATGATAAAAATACTGTAATTTACATGATCATCATATATAACTCATTTATATGTTCTGAAGAGATAAAATATTTTGGTAAAGCATTTTAGAACTACCCAAATAAAGAATTGACAAACGAAAAAGAAGTTTCGGCTTACAGCTATAACAATGATACTTTTTATATACTTCTGTTACAAACTTCCTCAAAATTATGTTTCTTTGTTGTCTTGGAGCTTTTTTCAACTAAATTGCGACAGAAGTTTAACTTGGTATTAACTTAGACATTCTGAATACCTTGGATTATATTACAAGGTACTGTGACAAAATTTCTTATCATCTAATATTTATTACTTTATTTTTAAGCACATTTACACAACCCATTAGCCAAGTTGGTGGTGACCGTGTCTTCGAAGCTAAATTTTGCGTTCGAATCCCGCTGGAGGCTTGGGAAGTTGGGTGAAGATTTAAGCTTAGGGTCCGGAAGGTTTTAAAAAAAATAACGAATGAACTGCCTTTGTATGGCTACTGTAGCTTTTTGTACTGTAGACTTTTATGGTATATATGTAGAATATTTGGTAGTAGCCACGGTTATGTACCAAAACAAAACATAAAAGTTCAATAACGACTTTTTACATAAAATGCATTGCTTATGAAAACCGTTATTCCTAATATTGTGCTAAAATTGTTCTGTCATTTGCATTTCTCTGTATACACTCGACATTTCATTACCATAACTATTAGCGATATAATTACCTAACTGTACATTTCATGGTTATTAAACTTTATTAAAAGGTAACTTGTGTCGTGGTTAATTTTAACTTCGGTAATAATTACTAGTTAATATAGTCCGGTGACAAATGTAAAAAGTTAAAACTTTGAAATGTGGCAAACAAGCAATGGTACTAGAATATGACAATTTTTGTATGCTAACGCAGAGATGTTCACGGGTTACAGATGAGGTCATTTCTAGCCATGCGATATTTACATAAGTTATATTACCCTAATGTGTTGTTCAAAAATGGTCGTCTTACATTATGCATCCAATGGATATCAAGTCAGGTTCGTACGCCTTGTTTTCAGTTAGAAAAACATGCCATACAAAATATGAAGTTATTGCCTTTTAGTAGAGAATTTATTTATAAGCTACGTTTAAAGCTGACCTTGCTCTAAGGTAATGCGTACAGCAGCTGAATAAGTCAGGAATTTAGTTGTGGGATTTGTTCTGCTACATCAGTAAATTAGCACTACTGTTTAATACCACCGCAATAGTCTATGATTTTTAATGTAAGATATTTATGTTTGAAGATACGGGAAGCAGGAAGGCATATACTCGCAGAAACAAATCCACAACTAAGTTGCTACGTGATGTATTATATACTACACTTTTGGCCGCAACGGGCAATGATAGAGACACATTGCTTCAGTAGCAACATCAGCGGTAAATCTTTCACCAGAGTAACAGTGTAGATAGGAAGAAACTTTTCGTAATAACCGGCATGTCTACGTGTATAACTTGGCCTGAGAAAAAGTGTAAACAACTGTACCTTAGTTTAGTACGCTGCCGTTTTTACTTTTATGGTCACAACTTACTTGAACGAAGTGGGATATCGATATAACAATAACACCGCCCCTACTCTTCATGTCACTGTCATAAGAAGCGACTGACGGTAAAGCTTTGTAAATAGCAAATGCTATCAATATTGGATAGCTATCAATAAAAATACCAGACCATAATTATTAATCACACAAAAAACTGCAGGCAATAGTTACGTGTATGAAAGAGGAATGTGAAAATAAAGGTCTCCGTTAGAATGCTAATAAAACTAAGGTTCTGGTATTTGAAAGGGACGAACTTAGAACGAAGTGTAAAATATGGGTAAATCAGGAACGTCTAGAACAGGTGAATGTGATTGTATACTTAGGGAGCGCCTTTAGCCGGGATGGAAGGTGAGGTAGATATAGATGTAGACAGGCGTGTCGCTGCAGAGGACTTTTATATGCCATTATATAAGCAAGTAAGTAGTTTAATTTACGGACAACATTTAGATTTATAAAATAAATTTAATTTCGTGACAGTATTAGGTATTTATTTTACTACAGAAAAACAGTCTTTCTAGAATACATTACGTCGAAATTCGATTATAAGGCAAGCGACTGTGGACTTATCGCGCCATTTATGTACTCGATGTCAATAAAACTCCAGATTGTTCGATTTAAATTTGGTATTGGAAATGCCAGTATTATAATTTGAATATCAGGCAATGTTGCGAGAGTTTCTTGTTTTAGTTTTGTGCTTGGACAAATATGTAGTTCAATCATTAGACGTTGATTTATCTGAAAGTGACAAAGATTTTGGAACTAATCTTGTATCAGGATTGCGTGATGATGCCAACTTGGACTTACCAGTAGACGAGGAGTATGAAGATTTACGTGCGGAGCTACTTGCCTACCACACTGCTCTTGCTTCTCTAGCTTCTTCACGAAGTAGGTTTAATTAAAAAAAACTCAAAAAATTTATATGATTAACCTTTTAGCCCGAAGTAGATGAAAACGATATATACTGGCTTTTAATGCAGAAACATGAAGTTAAGGTACTAATTATCCACATCAATCTTAAGATGAAATTGCTTCATTTGGCAGTTTACCAGAACTCAACTTATTCCAAGTAATTAAATGCCTTTTCCACGGTTTATTCCAAGAAATTTAACGTTTACGCTTCAGTCTGAAATTAATTGATAACTTTGTGATAAGTCACCGAAGATCTTTATAGTTGTATTGATTAGCTTCAGAACATTGACGATAGTTCACCAATAATAAACTCCATACCAATCTATGAATTACTAAGTTATGACCTGATGGCAGATACATTCAAGTTGTACGTTAGAGTTAGTTAAAGTCCAGCTACTCTTTTTGCTTCATGAATCGGCTAGTTTTGTCAAATCAAATCAAATCAGTTATTATCCAAATAAGAATGTACATTCGCTTATCGATAGTCATTTTTTTATCTACCACCATTTCGTAAGGAGGTTCCTCTAACGAAGAAGAAACAAACGAAAGAAACTCCGTAGGTGTCCTCGTTTTTTGTCAACCTTTTTTTATAACATTACAATACAAAAAGTAATGTGATATTCTCCAAATAGTTTGGGAGCCATCACCTCATTCCCAGGGGTTACAGTAATTATGACGTTATAATAACCCTTCTTATAAAATTTTTCTTTAATACATTTGTTATACCTGTTAAGAGGCAGGCTTTTTATATTTACTGGGATTTTATTGTAGAAGCAGCGCCCTATGAACGAGTTACTTACTCTATGAGTCTAGTAATCGGGGTTGTGTTCTATATGAATAGTGATCGGGGTAGTGATATATATTGATCATAGAATATTGGCATGAAGTTAAGACAGCGTGTGCTTTTTTCAATAATTGTGCGGTTTGTTCAAAACTTGAGGTAACCAGAAGGCTAAATTTCCTCTTTATTTTTTCCATCACATGGGTAATGCAATATTGGCACGTTTACAGTCCTTCGTTATTAAATACCTGATCTCCTGTAACGTTTTAATAACATTATTTATTTACTTCAGGATCTTTAGGAAGTACACCGTGCTGGAATCTTGGTGGCATTTGTATTGATCGTGATTTATGCATTGGGTTTCGGTCTCTAACTGAAGTACCTGGCTGCAAAGATAAACTGAGAGTATGTTGTTTTGCATGGAATCATTTTAATGTACGGGATATGCGAGAACATGGAATTCAAACACTGGCTATGCCCTGGAGTCTGCAACAAGAATTTGGTGGTAAAGGCATAAGTGTAATTGACAAAGGCAAGAAGAGGAAACCTAGGAAAAAGAAACATAAAAAAATTAAAGATAATGATTCGAAAAAAGCCACGAGATCACAGGTCCTCGCCGTTTTTTTAAATGCAAAAAAATAAAATAACTTTTAAAAACATAACATAAGAGAGTTTTTTTATCTTGGTTGAAATCCGCACTGTACTTCCAATAAAATATTTTCCGATTTCTCTTGCATCCGACACATCATAATCTTCGTGTAAACTTTACTTGCTAAACTAGTCAAGCCCGATACCACGCGAAATCCAAGTGTGAACCTTTACCTTTATATAAAGATGCACTGACCACGGATCGCCAATCATCAAGGACTTTAGCCGTCCACCAACATAAATTGCATGGCAGATGAAAGCTGTCCCAGACGCCAGGCCCACCATACTTGATCATTTCTGCATAGAGTCACTGTATCTAGTACCACTCTACGCCTTACCACATTTCAAGTTTCGAATCGCACATTCATATTGATGACATGTGTCATCAATGTCTGAGTCTGGTGAGTACTGATTACAGCGTCACCCACGAATACTTCACTAAGATCATGACACGCATACATTATTCTATTAAACTTACTCCATCGCTCCATGACATCTGATTTTTTCGACAGGACATTATTGGTTCCCGAAAGCACTTTTTCATTTTTAATAAAATTGTTGATAAAATTATATAAAGCATTCAATACAAATCTTGTATGGAGTATCTTATTAACCTAATGTCCTTAAGTGCACAGATTTTCATCCGAAGTTTTCTGCTTGGACTTGTGCCAATCGGATTAACTTCAGATTTCGTTTTACTTTAAACTTACTTAACCAATGAAACCTTTTTTTTCTCCATTTGCTTTTCCTCATTATATTAATGGCAATTGTTTTGCGTTTTTTTATAATTCATTGACAAAAGTTGGCATGTGGTTTTTAACGTTTCTTCGAAGAAAATTATAGTAGTCAAAAAGTATAGTAGTAGAGTATACCACTGTTTAATATAGGCCACCCCCTAGCCCTCCAAAAACAACGGTCCTCAGTCACCTACTCAGTCATACAGTTTTTGTATTTAAGAGATTACATAACATAATACCTCAGATCCATTACATTCAAATGTGTTAGTGGGGATTTTTTTGAAGAATTTTATCCATATTCCTACTACCTAAAACCTGAAGTTTATTGCTTGTACCTTTTTTTCGGTGAATTGTGAATGTAGTGGCGTGGTGTATGTAAATGTACTAGCCATAAAAGTTGAAACTATGAAATTATTTACTCGTAGCAGCTGTAATTACTCGTAGTAGATCATCACAACTCGTTCGATAAACAAATACATCATGTACAATAGAAGGTATTTTTTTATAGAAAAGGGAGGCTAACGAGTAGGTGGCTCACGTGATGGTAAGTGATTAGAGTATAGTACATAGAGTGCCCCCCCGGAATTGGGGGAGAGGGGGGGGGGCTCCGGTTACATCCACTCACCACACGAAACGCAAAAATTTGTTAGACTTCTACTTCACGCCGGAATTCTGTGAGGTCGTGGTACTTCCCCGGTCGAGCCGGCCCATTCAACAACAAAAGCTGTGGCTCTACCACTGAATAATAGATATAAGGTATATTTTAAAGCGAGTTAAGGTCATAAACGAGGAAGCAGCTCAACTATTGGTAAAAGAGATTGGTAAGAGAGAAGGAAAATATTAGTAGATACTGCAAATGTGTTGCATCGCATACCTTTAAGAAAGTAATCGATGAGAAAAAAAGCAAGAAAGACGCAAAAGAACATTTTTTAGATCTTTAAATCTATCCCAGTATAAGACCGAAGAAAGATGTTTGATCTACATTCTAAAATACTTAGTCTAAATAGTAAATAGCCGCAATTGTCGTGTGCTGACGACGTAGAAATATATTACCACCTCTTTTCTTTATGTCATTGTCGTAAGAGGATACTCGATATTCTGGCGGGTCACAATAACGGGGTATACAAAACCAGTTACACTGTAGAAAAAAATGTTAGGGGTTTAGGTGTTTATGGAATTTGTTGTTTCTGATTCCATAACACAAGGAAGCACTTGCTAATTACTTTGGGATCATAGCAATTTACATGATGTTTCCCCGAAATGATTATTTTGTTTCAGTATGCCGAGAGGGCTATTTCCAGAAATAACTTTTCACCGGCTGTTAAGTAATCCAGATCCTTAATTTCTGTGTATGAAAGTAACAAACATAAATATAATTTACTATATAATTAACTTTACTTTAAATTAATTACGTATAATAACATAATTTACATACATTATAAAAGTTACACTCATATAAACATTTTACAATCTACATACATCACGATAAAACCTGTTATTACTATTGATTTTTACACAAAAAAAGAAATAAAACTCTTTAAAAAAACAATTTGAAATAGCTAAGCAACATACAAATTACGGAATTACATCGTACCATTTGGTCCTTCACAACGGTGTTAAGTATTTAAGCTTCACAGATTAAAACTTCGATTGAAACCCAGATTTGAGTTTTCTGAAAAGAGAGATTTGTTAGAAGTATAGATTTAATCTCCACCTTATGTAAAATTGTTTTGTTATTTATCTGGCCTGGTTGCCAATCTAGCTGTGAAGTTTCAGAAGCTGCAGTTTCATGAATGCAAAAGTCCATCCCACATCTAATGTTGAGTACCTATTTTTATAGTACTGTTGTTATAGTACTTGTTTATAGTACTGTTTTTATGATGAGTACCTATTTTTATACTCGAATATTAGTTAAGAAGCTCTATTAACTATTATAATATTAGTTACATTTAAATGAGTTTGTTTTTATGTAGAATAGGGGGGCAAACGAGCAGGTGGCTCACGTTATGGTAAGTGATTACCGCTGCCCATGAACACCTGCAATACCGGAGGAATAGAAGATGCGTTGCCGGCCTTTGAAAAAGGTATAGGCCCTAAGTCGTATCGGTCCGGAAAAACCACTGACGGCAGCACATTTCATAAAGTGCATGTGCAAAATTCCGCGAAAGACGCACTGTAGTGGATGGAATGCCAAGCATCAAGGTGGTGTTAATGGAATGGTGGTGGATGGTGAATCCGAACAAATCCTCGGAGCACTCCCCGTGGTACATTTTGTACAAATGCAAAGAGACTTTTTGAAAGCCAGGGGATCTAGCCGATCAAATAAAATAATTTCGTCTACGATTTATACATTATGTAGGTTAACTTATCACCTACTAAAAAGTAAAAAAAAATCTTACTTAGGGACTATATGACGTGTGTTGTTTATACTTTTAAAATATTTAGTTTAAAATTGACTTATACAGATATTATTACGGTAAATATGTAAAAAATATTAAAATAAATGTGGCAAAAAATATTAGGATGAATTTAAGGTATGTTAGTCAACTGTAGAGTCGAGTCGCATTTGCCTGGTCGAGAGCACACATCAAATTCATATTAAACGCATTATCTAGTTATAATCTAGGACATTCACATTTAAAAGTTTTGAAGTGATTTAAAATTGTGAAAATTGCAATATTATGCAATATAATTGTCTGTGTTTTAAAGTCAATTTAATTTATAATTATTTTGGCGAAAAATCGATTAAGAGAATTATTGATCTGATTTTCACTTGATTTCTCGTGTGTGTTGTCTGTTGTCTTACTGTATGACTCAATATTTGAGAGAGGATAGAGCAAGTAATACTCGGTGTTTCTCTGCGTGATAGGATCCGTAACGAAGACATCCGTAGCAGAACCAGGGTAACTGAAAACTGTTGGAGAAAAAAGGTTCCCGAGTGGCAACCTCGTACAGGCAAACGCAGTGTTGGACGCCCACGAAATGGTGTGACGACTTGCAAAATGTTGCGGCAAGTCGATAGATGGTGTAGAGGTGGTTAAGGACCGTTCACTGTGGAAAGTTTTGGGGGTGGCCTATGTTCAGCAATGGACTCTTGAATGGCTGTAAAGAAGAAGAAGAAAAATAGCAATGTCGATCAAATATTTAAGCTACTTTACTTTACACTTTTCTCGTGTGAAGAAAGGCTAACTTGGACATGGGGTACTGAGTAACCTTTATAATTGTGGCTGTTTGTTTCTTACGTGAATGTGGCTACAAATTATAATAATACTATACTTATCAAACGAATTAACTGACACATTTCCGTGTATGTCCTTTAACTCTAGCATTAGATTTCCCTACAGAAAGACGAACTAATATGCCTACATCATGAACATGAATTTAGTTAAATTTGTCATTTACATACATAACGAAGCTGTCTCAAGCGCTCTGTCGAATCAAAGTTGTATAATACACGTAGCTGATGATTTCACATGTTACATAGAAAGTCTATGCAAACAGCATTTGATATTCATGTTGCGAACAATGTGACTAGCGGTGTGTACACATACCAGGGGTGCAGCGCCGCGTCGCCTTCTAGGTACTTACTCATTACAACCTGTCGGGAAACAAGCGCCTCCTACGTAGAACATAAGCTCCTTGTATCTGCTATTGTCATGAACGCCGCGAAATATTTTGAAGAAAATGTAAAGTTACAAGGAAATGTATGTTTTTAATAGTACGTAGGTAGAGAAGTTTTAAGTAAACACTTTTAGAACTATCTTCATTTGATGAAACGAAACGACAAAAACCCATTTAAAATAATAATTAAAACAGCTAAAAGGAGTGACTGGTGGGTCGAAATGAATTCATTGTCTATACCTCCACCTATCCCAATATAGGAAATTTATATAGATAAGAAAAGCTGACAAAACCGTGAAAATGGCAATATTAATGAAGGTATATTTAAAGAAGGGGCTTTCGTGTAGAAACATCAGTGATTTCTAAATTTTGAACTACTTAAAATAATGAATTTTTGCATACTATATTGAAATACAATAAATAAATATAAATAAATATCTTCACGCAATTCCCAATACAGTGGTAGACAGAGGTCTAGTCTATGTCCAAACCAACGATATAATTCGTACATAAGTTTTAGAAATGGCCACTTGAGGATCGAACTCGGGTTTCTTGACTCGAAATTCCGACCACCCAACCACTAGGCTATCGTGACTTCAGAAGAAGAAAATGTGGAATTTAATTTAAGGTGATGGAACTACATAGTTCTCTCCTACTCCATAAAAGTTGCACGAATCGAATCCAATTGGCTATAAATTTTATTTATTTTTTCATAATTTTTATCCAATACATACATTTCGATTTATGTCCTAGTTCATATTTACTTAAGTTTTTTTTCACGCATTTTCCAATATAGGGGTAGTTAAACTTCTAGACAATTTAGTCCTTTCGAACCACATTCGAGCTTATTTATGGACAACGTGACAGTAAGCCTGATACCTTTTTCTACGTTGCACGTAAAGACGATTACGTCGACATAAATCGTACATAATACTATATTTGAAAATTTATTTTTGTATCAATTAACATAAAACTATACAACATATAATAATGAAACTTTATACAGATAATAGATTTTAAAATATGTGTCTAGCAAAATATGTTGCTGTAATATGAAAAATTAATATGATGTAACAATATTATTACTTGTTACAGGACGGAGAATGGAAAATGGGAGAGGTGAACAATGACAGAATATCCCCGCCGCGAGCGATGACCCGTCAAGGCACAGGGGGTCGCGCGGCGGAGACACGCCACGACGCGCCCTCCAAACAATCCTCCAAGCCATATAACATAAAAAATTTAACGCTTATTAGGCTATGTCTACATTTACTGCGGATGATTTCACACATCTACCGAAATGTGAACTCATTTTTTCCGAGAGTGCCCGTAAACTTTTATTTTTCAAAGCGTCCCCTAGTCAAATTAAAAGCATTTGTAAATAATTACTTTAGTTTACGAACTAGTGCAGTGTATTGCGATTTTAAATCGTCATTAGTGAATGCTATAGTGCAATTAATCGTTGTTGCCAAGTTTATTATCTTTAAGAAGAATATAAAATGGATTTTCGGAAAGAGGGGAAGTGGAATAAAACAAGCACGAATGCTCCTCCTACTGTATATGGGTGGGTTGAGCCGGTTTAGCGAAGGAAGACCAGACAATGATTTGCATATCGGTGGTATATTTCCTATGGAGGGTGAAGGGGGCTGGCAAGGTGGGCAAGCCTGTATGCCTGCAGCTGAATTGGCGTTAGCAGACGTGAATGCTAGGTCCGATTTACTATCTGGATTCAAGTTATTATTACACAGTAATGACAGTAAGGTACGTATAACGTTAGTGCAAAATATGTGGTGATAAGTCAAATGTAAAATAAAAATATAAATAAAACATGAAATAGTAAACAAATTTGCAATAAATTAAATAAGTAAATTTTCTTAGTATAATTCATTCATTTTTAAGGCGTGTTGCGTGGCATAAATGTTTTATATATACATATATATATATATATATATATATATATATATATATATATATATATATATATATATATATATATATATATATATATATATATATATATATATATATATATATATATATATATATATATATATATATATATATATATATATATATGTATATATATATATGTATATATATATATATATATATATATATATATATATATATATATATATATATACCATTATCGTATTTTCACCAACTAGTTGAAAGTACCGTTTCATCTACTTTCTTAAATCGTAATAGTAGTAGTAAAATTGTATAAAATCTATTTGTCGACAGTGTGAACCGGGTCTCGGAGCAAGCGTAATGTACAACCTATTGTACAATTCTCCGCAAAAGTTGTTATTGTTGGCTGGATGTTCTACAGTTTGCACCACAGTTGCGGAAGCTGCTAAGATGTGGAATCTAATGGTGGTACGTATGAATAACTTCAACAGCAAAATTATGAGTCTAAGTCAACGAAGACTTACCTGGAGCAAATATTACCACACAAATTCATTGTGACACAGAGCAAACGATCACACTAATATAATGAAATTATAATTTAATTTTCCAAACAAAAATCTTTTTTCATTCTGACTTGTAAATTAAATCACATCATGAGTTATATTAAAGCTAGGTTTCAAGCAATTACCAAGTCTGATTATTAGATATTTTTGTACATACGAAAAATATTATTATTGACAAAAGATATAAGGCAATAAGTCACGATAGCCGAGTTGTTGGGTGGTCAGAATTTCGAGTCGAGAGACCCAAGTTCGATCCCCAGGTGGCAGTACCAATGAGTTTTTCAAAAACTTATGTACGAATTTCATCGTTGGCTTGGACATAAAGACGGCGACGGGCTCACCACCTGTCACGTTGTCACGAAAATAAATAAATAATATCTTCGGTGGAAGGTGGGTCAAAGGGACTTAATTGTCTAGACTTGACCTCTGTCTACCCCTGTATTGGGAATTGCGTGAAGGGAAAAGGTATAATGTTAGGCAGCTGTGGTGGTATCAGCTTAAGAATATGCCTCCCCCTTTCTTATCGTAGGTGTAGTAAGAGACAGCTATGAGAAAAGCCTTGACAGTATCAATGCATACCGTTAAATGGGGGGAAACCATCCAAACCAAACTAAACACAGCTGTGAGCCAAGAAGTCTGGTATTGCGATCGCCAAATCGCTTACGGAGCGTGCCGATTATAGTGAATCCTCCCACGGGAGAGGCATATGTTCAGCAGAAGACTATTACAGGCCGTTATGTATGTATCTGGAAAAAATATTTTAAGTGTTTCGACAATATTTTCTTAATAGTATATACACAAAAAAAAGACATTAAAGGATATTTTTTATACATATGATAAGAATAAATGTGGAAATACATTTCATGTTTATCAGTGCGTGTATAAGTTTACTGTTTCGTGTAACTATACCAGTTTAAAACGTTTTGTTTAGCTATGTTACGGAGCATCATCGCCGGCACTATCAGATCGTGCCCGTTTTCCTACACTGTTTCGCACGCACCCATCTGCTACAGTTCACAATCCTACAAGGATCAAACTTATGCAGAAATTTGGGTGGTCACGTATAGCGATATTACAACAGGCAGAAGAAGTGTTTATTTCGGTAAGTTATAATGTTTACGTTTATTTTTAATGTGTATTTTGTTGCTCGTATTCTAGTTATGAACGTATTAACTTTATAGTTATAGGAAAAATCAAATATATGAAATATAGACATATGCAAATATAAAAATTATATATATATATATATATATATATATATATATATATATATATATATATATATATATATATATATATATATATATATATATATATATATATATATATATATATATATATATATATATATATATATATATATATATATATATATATACACATTAATTTTAATAAAATTTAATAGATAGCCGAGTGTTGGGATGATCGGAATCCGAATTAAGAGATTGTATTGTTGGCTCGGAAACTAAAATGGCGACAGGATTATCACCTGTCACATTGTCCGAAATAAGCTTCGATGAAGTGTGGATTGTAAAAAGGTTTCTAGTTCTTTGACTAATCTGGTAGTGGAAAATGAGTGAAATTATAACTTTAAATCAGTACGTACGATTAACGTAAATAAAAAAAATAGGAAGAACCAAATTTTCGGCTTCTGTCATATTATTTATAAAAGCGGCATAGATAGAAGCTTTCGATTGTATATTATATACACGTGTGTCAATATGTGTACATGTATAAAATATATTTATAAATATATAATTTCTGTATGTAAAGTAAGACAATGAACCTATCAATCCAGTAATAAAGACACACTTTATTAATCGTTCATCTCGTTTATGCTACGTTAGTGCTTGATTTTTCAAATATAAAAACATAATGCGATTACATTGTTTTTTTTCAAAGAGAAAGAAACAATGTGATCGTATTATGTCATTTTTATTATTTTGTTCGCATTTTTTGAGAACTTGAAATTGACCGTGATGGATGGTTAAATATTGGAAATTGCTAAATATTGTGTTCCAATTATTTTATGAGGAAAATTTAAATGGTAACTGAATAAATAACAAACACATGGTTTGTTATTTACATTTATTGGTATTGGTCATTTTATAAAATTGTTGTTTTAGACCGTTGAAGACTTGGAAGCTCACTGTAAGAAATCAGGAATTGAGATTGTGACTCGACAGTCATTCCTCTCAGATCCAAACGATGCTGTACGCAATCTTCGTAGACAAGATGCCCGTGTAATAGTTGGACTGTTTTATGTAGTCGCTGCTCGTCGTGTTCTTTGTGAAGTCTATAAACATAAACTTTATGGAAAATCTCACGTTTGGTTTTTTATTGGTAAGTATGAATCATGAAATAAAATCCAAAACCTACATCGGACTGAATTGTAAAAGACTAACTGCGAATTGTGTGCTATACCTTTACATCATATCAAGCTAATTGGGAGCGATTAAGATGAATATTAACAATGAATTCAATAAATTTGTAGCGTATGATGTGATGCAGGAAAAGGGTAGCTACCGGCCAGGTCGGGTAATCGTCAGTTGGGGAAGACGTCTCCTCCACAAGTGTGCGCTATCTGTAATCGTACATATGCATGTCATCGTGCGAACTTCGATAGCGCGATGTAGAACGTCGATGTGTTTTCCTGAATCCGCCATTTGCGAGCTTCTTATGTGGAGACATAGATGTCGCCACATCACTCCCCCGCTGAGACTGGAGGTCGGAAGTGCGGAGAGCTTGACGTTGAGCAATCTGGCGTTGCGGTGAGAGGCTGTGACCAGATCTACGGTGAGTCGAGATGTATGGTCACAATGCCGATGCCGCAGTGTCAGCCTGAGGAGAAGGGGGCCCGCCGTTGATAATCACAGTAGTCCGGAGCTGTGACTGCGCTGATGACGTCGATGTTGTTGGAGAAGCTCGCTGCGTTGTTCTTCAGTGGTCACCGTCGGCAGGCGGTGAGATCACGTCGGGGTCACCAGTGTAGCGGATGATGTGCTACAGGAAAAAGGTAGCTACCGGCCCGGTCGGGTGATCGTGACCTGGGGAGGAGTCTCCACCATAGTGCGCGCTATCGGTAATCGTATATATGCTTGTAATTGTGCGAACTTCGATAGCGCGATGTAGGCCGTCGAAGTGTTTCCTGAATCCGCCACTAGCGAGCTTCTAATGTGGAGACACAGATGTCGCCACATCACTCCCCTGCTGAGACTGGAGGTCAGAAGTGCGGAGAGCTTGACGTTGAGCAATCTGGCGTTGCGGTGAGAGGCTGTGACCAGATCTACAGTGAGTCGAGATGTATGGTCACAATGCCGATGCCGCAGTGTCAGCCTGAGGAGAAGGGGGCCCGCCGTTGATAATCCTCAGTGGCTTACAGGACTAGGAAGCACGCGTTGTGCCGACAGTAGTCCGGAGCTGTGACTGCGCTGATGACGTCGATGTTGTTGGAGAAGCTCGCTGCGTTGTTCTTCAGTGGTCACCGTCGGCAGGCGGTGAGATCACGTCGGGGTCACCAGTGTAGCGGATGATGTGCTACAGGAAAAGGTAGCTACCGGCCCGGTCGGGTGATCGTGACCTGGGAGGAGTCTCCACCATAGTGCGCGCTATCGGTAATCGTATATATGCTTGTAATTGTGCGAACTTCGATAGCGCGATGTAGGCCGTCGAAGTGTTTCCTGAATCCGCCACTAGCGAGCTTCTAATGTGGAGACACAGATGTCGCCACATCACTCCCCTGCTGAGACTGGAGGTCAGAAGTGCGGAGAGCTTGACGTTGAGCAATCTGGCGTTGCGGTGAGAGGCTGTGACCAGATCTACAGTGAGTCGAGATGTATGGTCACAATGCCGATGCCGCAGTGTCAGCCTGAGGAGAAGGGGGCCCGCCGTTGATAATCCTCAGTGGCTTACAGGACTAGGAAGCACGCGTTGTGCCGACAGTAGTCCGGAGCTGTGACTGCGCTGATGACGTCGATGTTGTTGGAGAAGCTCGCTGCGTTGTTCTTCAGTGGTCACCGTCGGCAGGCGGTGACATCACGTCGGGGTCACCAGTGTAGCGGATGATGTGCTACAGGAAAAAGGTAGCTACCGGCCCGGTCGGGTGATCGTGACCTGGGGAGGCGCCTCCACCATAGTGGGCGCTATCGGTAATCGTATATATGCATGTCATCGTGCGAACTTCGATAGCGCGATGTAGAACTTCGATGTGTTTTCCTGAACCCGCCACTTGCGAGCTTCTTATGAGACATAGATGTCGCTACAAATTTATACTTTAATTAACTTTAATATTAATTATCTAATCAATTTGTATGTTCAACCACATTAAATTACACTAAACAAAATTTTTAAAATTTCACATGTTTTTAACTGCACGTTTGTACCGCCACCGAGTATCGCCACCATACGGCGAAGGTCACGGGAAATTCTGAGAATTCACATTTATTTATTTTTAATTATATAATATACTTTTCACAGTCTTAAAGGATTAAGGATGGTTTTTTCACCTGTAATTTATTTACATACAAGTGAATAAAGATTGTAAATTTAATTTAAGCTGTTAAAAACTTACCACCTATCACTTTGTCCCAAAATGACCCATGACCCACCTTTAACCCATTTTTAGCCAGAAAGGTATCAAAAGGACTTAATTGTCTGGACCTTTGTCTACTCCAGTATTGGGAATAGCGAGTTTTTTTTTAAATAATATCAAATAATGATCACAACATTCCTAATAAAAGGAGAAAAGATACAGTAATAAAGAAATACGTTGTTAAAACAAAACGCGCATGTCATCAATATATATCACAGATAACTCATCTATGTAACACTATTAATAAAACAATTATATCTATGAAAGAAATTGATATGCATGTAAATAAATTCCATTCGGCTGACGGAAAACCTTGACATATGACAAAAGTATTAAGCCAATTAAAACACACACACACACAAACACACACACACACACACTCACACACGCAGACACACACACACACACACACACACACACACACATTTATAATATAATAATCGCCACGACGACCTCCGTGGACGAGTGACATAAACACCGGTTTTCTAGGTGTCGCCATCTCGAGGTCCCAAGTTCGATTCCCGGTCAGGTCAATGTAGAAAACCACTTTATCTACATTTTCTCTGGTCTGGGTGTTTGTGGTGCCTTCGTTGTTTCCGATTCCCATACCACAAGTGCTTTAGATCTTACATTGGGTTAGAACAATGTATATGATGTTGTCGCTATCTATATATGTATTTATATTTAAAAAACAATAATTTATACTTGCGATTGTTGTCACTTGGTAAAATTGCATTGCATTAAAATTCATTGCTGAACACTTGTAAACAATTCACAATGTGAATTGTTTACGAGTGTTCAACAATGCATTTAAAAAATAACACACAACAATAACAAAATTTTAATAAATTATTTTTCATAATCAATAATTCCGTACTTTATAATTTATACTGCTGTGTATTTTTACCTTACTTGTACAGATTTCGGTAAGAAACAAAATAATCCTAGAATATGGCTATTGAAGAATGAGATCTATAGTATACATAGATATCACATGTATACTTAAAAGAAGATCTAAATAATATTTTTTGCTAATACTCGTTTAATAAAAACTTTAATAAAAAAATTTTGTATTTGTATTGTATATATTCTACATTTTGCGAGATGTGTGTTAAAAAATCTACAACAAAATTTTTTATTCAGGTTGGTATGAAGATAATTGGTTTGAGACGAATTTAGAAAGAGAAGGTATTGAATGTACTGTGGAACAGATGAGAGAAGCTGCCGAGGGCCATCTTACCACTGAGGCGCTAATGTGGAACCAAAATGCTAACCAGACAACCATTTCGGGAATGACTTCTGAAGATTTTAGGTTTGTTAATTTGTAATAAAAATACCTACACGAAACAATTTTTTTTATAATAAGGCGCGCCGCATCCGCGCTACTACGAGTCCGCGTTATTCTTGGGTACCACGTGAGTAAGTGGTACCCTTATCCACGTGGTATATATAGCAAAACTTAATACGCAGGTATTCCACTGGGATTATGATTGAACTTAACGCACGGGACAAATTCACTGCAGGTCCGATGTAGAAGGGTTAGCTTTAATTGCCAAGATTGGCAAACAGATGGGCGTTCACAATGCCGACCACATCGTACACTGCCGCCCATCACTTATCGATAGCCTATAAAATTTCCAAGGCCTTTCCCTTAATCGCCTTTTACAATACCTTTGGGAAGGAAGGAGGTGATATATTCCATTCCGATACCATACAACAAATAAATTTATAATCAAGATTATATTTTCGTACAGATCAAGATTAAATGACGCTCTCAGAGAAGCTGGATATGATATTGATGGAGAAAGATTTCCAGAGGGTTATCAAGAAGCACCTTTAGCTTACGATGCTGTGTGGGCAGTAGCACTAGGTAATACGTTTTTTTCTAATATAGCCATAAACAACGTAAAATCTGCAAATAAAATGTAACCTCTCCAAATTTCTTTCAGCTTTTAACAAAACCATGGAGAAATTGGAAAAAAGTGGATTGAGTTTAAAAAACTTTACGTATACTAATAAGAAGATTGCCGATGATATTTATGAGGCAATAAACTCGACATCATTTTTAGGAGTTTCGGTATGATATCAAGGAAAAATGAATTTGAACAAAATATTAATTCTGTGATAGATATAGATCGAATTTTATATTTGTGATAATACTTGGCTTGCAGGGTTTGGTCGCTTTCTCATCACAAGGTGATCGCATAGCACTTACTCAGATAGAACAGTTGTCAAACAACCACTATGTAAAGCTTGGCTATTATGATACGCAGGCAGATAATCTCACTTGGTTAGATCGGGAACAGTGGGTCGGTAAGTACACATCGTATACGCATGTTAAATACGTTATTACTGAAAATGAAATAAAATGTATTTTATACAAATTTCATTTAAGAAGATTAATATTTTTTTAGTAAAGTGACAGGCAATTAAATTTGGTTGAATATAAATTTTAGAATAACTTTCTAAAAATATCATACGGATCTATTATGTATTGTTCAATGTACAGATAGATTAAATTTTTTAATGTTATGTAGCACTTTGTCAGTCGCCAACTATATATTTATATTTGTTATTATTAATAAATAATAAATAAATAAATATCTCCACGAAATTCCCAATACAGGGGTAGGTAGAGGTCTATTCTAGACAATTAAGTCCCTTTGACCCACCTTCCACCGAAGATATTATCGGGACAACGTGACAGGTGGTGAGCCCGTCGCCGTCTTTATGTCCAAGCCAACGATATAATTCGTAAATAAGTTTTTGAAAAACCCATTGGTACGAGCCTGCCACCTGGGGATCGAACTTGGGTCTCTTGACTCGAAATTTCGACCACCCAACCACTCGGCTATCGTGATTTTAATTTATTATTAGTAATATTAATAGTAAAAATTCAGATTAAGTGTAAACTCATGTTGATGTCCCATCTGTTTTAGGCGGAAAAGTGCCTCCAGACCGTACAGTAGTTGTGAACGAACTACGCACAGTTTCTTTACCGTTGTTTGCCTGTATGACTGCTCTTTGCATCGCTGGCATCTTGGCAGCCATCGGTTTGATTGTTTTTAATATAATGCATCGCCATAGAAGGTAATTTTGAGCTGAAACTTCGTTATAATAACATTAAACTAACTTCTTGACTGGGAGAAAATATCAATTCACTAAACTTAGAGTTAAACATATTTGAATTTTGCATACAAACAAAATGCGTTAGTCTGATAATTACTTAATCTTAAAAAAAGATGAGATTTGAATTATGACATTTAAATATGTAATTCAAAATGTTTTTGTAATTAAATTTATTCAGAATCCAAATTTTAATCAAAAACGAAAGAATAATGTCATATTTTTTCAAATACGTTTATTTGTATTTAGTTCAAATATGATTAAAATAAATTAGGTATTTAAATACTTATTACTATTATCTCTTCTCAGAGTGATACAGTGGTCACATCCTGCGTGTAATACAGTAATGCTATGTGGTTGCTGTATCTGTTTGGGTGCAGCTGTTGCCCTTGGTATCGACGGCAGATGGGTGACACCTGAGCATTATACAGGACTTTGTGCTGCCCGTGCTTGGCTCCTAGCTATCGGATTTTCTATGGCTTATGGGGCGATGTTCACTAAAGTGTGGCGTGTACATAGACATACAACTAAACCTAAAGTGGAAACGAAGGTAATAAATATTTATCTACCAAGAAATGTGTAAATTGGTGTAAAAAATCGATAATAGTAGACCCAAATTCATCAAAATGGTGATCGATATCAGCGTCTTAGGAGCAAGATATCTGATAAAGCTGATCACCCATACGCTGTCAAGCGTGGTGATTATGGTAAAACCTGAAATCCCTCTGAAGAATACAGTGCAGTGACTTATGCAGGCGTTTATGTACAACTTTTCTCCTTGGTGGGACAGCTGCGAAGCAAGCATTGCAATTTGTACCCTACAGCACATGGTAACCAAGTAGGAATGACGCTGGCCAGCGTTCGATATCTGGCCACCACCACTAAAAAGTTTATAGAAAATAGTTATTTTTGGTGCACTTATTTTTTTTATTTTGTGGTGCTCCATAAGCCCCATGCTTAGTTAAAAAGAAAATCATAATTTATTGTTGCTATTTAATGGGAAAAGAATTTTAGAAATATAGCATGAACTAATGTAACTGTAATAATTTTAATTGCTATTGTAATGGCATGTCATTGAATACAATAATGTACCCACATAATATATACAATTTCATGCCCTTGTTTCGTGCTGCGGTTTTTGTAAACTACACGGGTATTTAATCGATAATTTTACATTCAATCTACTCTAATATTAGCAGCAATCACGACTTCACGAATATATTTTTAATACTGAATTGGATTATTTTATAAGGTCTTTTTGCAAGCGTTTTGTACCAAATACCAAGAAATAATGTTGTAGGTTGGAATATATGCGATATTTATTTACTCCTACTTACTTAACGGCCTGTTATAGTCCACATACTTATTCACCAGGGAATAGGTTGGTATGCTACGTATGGTTGATTTACATTCATATTTTTTTCATGTAATAGAAACGAATGCACGGTTGGAAGCTGTATACGATGGTCGGTGGCTTATTAATTGTGGACGTGGCATTGTTAACGGCATGGCAACTTCGCGATCCTCTACAAAGACGCGTGGAGACGTTTTCGTTAGAAGCACCGAGGCACCATGACGACGACGTTCACATCAGACCAGAATTAGAGCATTGCGAGAGTGAACATAATACTGTTTGGCTGGGTAAGCACATTATTCATAATAGTGGTACGTACGAATAAATGTCACGATAGCCGAGTGGTTGGGTGTTCGGAATTTCGAGTCAAGATACCCGAGTTCGGTCCCAGGTGACAGGCTCATACCAATGGGTTAAACAACAACTTATGTACGATTTATATCGTAGACGTGGACATAAAGACGGCGACGAGATGATGATGGTATATAGAATATGATGTTTTATTCAGTGTTATTATTCTCTTTGGCGGTAGGCTAGATTCAAATAAAGGCCAGATAAAAAAAAGTTTATAACTAACACCCGACACTCAGGTGTAGTCAAACCACAAATTTAACCTGATTCAAGTGAAGCTACTAGTGTACAAACCAAAGATACAAATTTTATTTAAATTTTGTAAATACTCATAGATCTTTGTTTTAAGGGATTTCTCATTAGAATCCCAATCAAGTCACCAGATTCGAATTCACTTTATCCAACCACTTGCCTTTCCTAATATGATTGTAATAAAAAATACTATCTGATTAATAAAATACGTAAATACAAGGTTGTGAACTCGGGTCTCTTGAATCGAATTCCGACCTCCCAACCACTCGGCTATCACGACTATTTACAACAAATACATTTATGATCATATGTTTTTAATCAATGCGTGATTTAAATTTTATAAAAACTTCACATTGGCCCAAAAGATATAGAATAAATTTTTTTTAGGTGTTATGTATGGCTACAAGGGTTTAGTGCTGGTGTTTGGACTATTCCTCGCTTACGAAACGCGATCCGTCAAAATACGACAAATAAACGACTCACGTTATGTGGGTATGAGTATTTACAATGTGGTGGTGCTATGTCTGATAACAGCGCCCGTTACGTTGGTGATAGCAAGTCAGCAGGACGCCGCATTTGCCTTCGTGTCTCTTGCGATAGTCTTCTGCTGTTTTCTTAGCATGGCTCTCATATTTATTCCTAAAGTACGTATATTCTTATGTTAATATTAGTTTCTTTTATATAGTGCAATATTTTTTTTTATAAATAATAAATCAATATCAGTTTATATATTTAACTTAATATATGTGATTGCTGTTATATATATTTGTATAATAAATATAAATTTTAGGTAATAGAAGTAATTCGCCATCCAACGGAGCGTGCTGAAAGCGGACGTGGGTCTGCTTCGGGTTCAACTCCCGCCGATGAAGAACGCTATCGTGAACTTGTAAAAGAAAATGAAGAACTACAAAAGTTAATAGCACAGGTAACTTACTTAATTAGGTACATAACAGCTTATCAAAGTTACTACTACTACACAGGCTTCACCCGTAGGAAGGAGTATCCATAATGATGGCACATCGGCGACCATTATGGATACTCTTTCCTACAGACAGTACCGGAAACCTTATACCATGGACCCTGTTGCCCGTCGGCATTGAGTTGGTTGCCCTATCATCTGTGGCATATGCGTTACACCATTTTAAAAACTAAACATTAAAGTATATATCTTAAAAAGAAACAATTTGACTCAAGACCAATATGGGGTCGTTTAATGTTAAAATTAGTAATTATTAGCCTGTCTGTTTAATTAATGGAACGTCAAGCACGTAAACAAAAGATAAATTTCCCTACATTTTCATTTATTTTCGATTGTTCAAAATTTGATAATAATTTGTCAAATTGGTATTAGAAACTATATCTAGAAGTATCATTGTATGTTATACTACCAATGTGAGCCTTTTCTATATCGGTCCAATAGTTTTAGAATTCAAAAAGATTAGATTGGATTATTTGAATTTCGAATTTGTTTGACAACCTTTATGAAGGTCAAAACCGATTAAATTTCAATATAGACACATCTCTACTCAAAAAATTTAATTGTGCTTCAAATAACAAAATTAACTGTCTTTAAATTAATATAAAATTTAAAAGTTACGATAGCCGAGTGGTTGGGTGGTCGGCATTTCGAGTCAAGAGACCCGAGTTCGATTCCCAGGTGGCAGGTTCGTACCGATGGGTTTTTCAAAAACTTATGTACGAATTCTATCGTAGGCTTGGACATAAAGACGGCGA
Organism: Sericinus montela; assembly: GCA_029286605.1. NCBI lineage: Eukaryota > Metazoa > Arthropoda > Insecta > Lepidoptera > Papilionidae > Sericinus > Sericinus montela. The sequence continues at coordinate 7,487,581 of JAGSMR010000021.1, forward strand.
CGGACTCACCACCTGTCACGTTGTCCTGAAAGTATCTTTCGGTGGAAGGACTCTTTGGAACAAAGGGACTTAGTTGTCTACTCTAGACCTCCGTCTACCCCTGTATTGGGAATTGCGTGAAGACAAATAAAATAGCAGTATTGAAAGTATAATCAATAAGTAATTTTACAGAAAGAGGATCGCATACGTGTGCTAAAGCAGAAACTGGCTGAGCGGGAGACGGCGGCGGCGGACGGTGTGACGCAAGGTACGGGCGGCGGCGTGCTGGCAGACCTCGCCACCGCCACCTCCGACTATGGCACATCCACAAACTACACGCGTTCCTCGCGTGCTTCTGTGTCTGACCTAGATTTTTCCGAAAGTTACCTCTAATTCCATTTTCGGATAAGTCTTGGCTGCACTGGACTGAGCCATGACCATTATAGCACCATTTTTATAATTGTTTTCCCGTCACGATAACTTTTTATTCATCATATTTCGTGTTGTACTTTGTAGATTAATATTTCTGTCATAATATTCCACGCGTATTTTATAATATGAATATACCATTTAACATTCAAATGCAACATGTGTGAATTCAAATCACTTTTAAATCATATTTCATATGTTGCTAAAGTGATTGCATTTCTCGCCCAAGCAAAATATTCTACTTATATCTCCGGGCCCTTTTACTTCTGGAAATGTTTAACTATTTTCCCTCTTTTACCGCTTCTTGTGTTAAGTGTACTTTAAAAAGTTGTTATTGTTCTTTGTTGACTTCATTACTTTTCTATTAGGAGATTGTTTAAAATCATCTTTAGTATTTAACTCAATTATAACATACAAACATCCTCCCCATATTAGCCCAACAGTTTAAATCCAGTTTCGATATACAGATTAGTGAATGATTTTTGGGTTGTGTAATATTTCTGTGGACTGCTTCTTCATCACTGTTTATCTCAGGCGCATTATTCAAAACAATCACAGATGATTTTGAATAAGTTAATTTTTTATTTTTATAGACGATAATTATGATATTTATTATTAGACGGTTGTGGCTCAATTCAGAACAAAATCACTTTTGATTTATCTAAAAATAATCTTTTGTTTTTGTGATGTATCCTTACTTTTCCAAGTGATTAGTGAACAATAATTTATGTTCAATTCATCTGTCTTGTTATTCATCTTTCTATAAAACACATAGTTATTTAATGATTTCTTTATTTAATGATATTTGCGATAGTTTCATGTTTATTAGATAATTAATTCTGTTTATGAGTTCACCAATAAGAGTTTTGTTAGAAAATATAACGAAAAAGATAACCTTGTACGACTGCACATCATCGTAATAACTATGCACTTTTACAAAATGTTGTTACATTAGTCACTGTAAAAAATTAATATTTAAATTATTTAATACGTTATATTTTAAACTCTATCATAAATGTTTCAAGGGAACCAATTTGTTGCTCAGTAAAAATGAATCGATTTGGTTTATTGTGATCCGGGTTTCCGATGTGGGTTTTCTGCATTTATTTCAACACTAAACTTTCGATATAAAAATTTAAACATCTACTGCAAAAGTTTAAAATAAGTTCGGCAGATTGTTGTTTATCAGAGAGTTATTAACTGTAATATTAACCTAATAGATTAAATATTTAGTAGATTTAAAACAGTAAGGAATATGATTATTTTAACCTTACTTAAAAAGTTACCGATGAATGTAAATAAATAAATAAATATCTTCACGCAATTCCCAATACAGGGGTAGACAGAGGTCAAGTCTAGACAATTAAGTCCCTTTGACCCACCTTCCACCGAAGATATTTTCGGGACAACGTGACAGGTGGTGAGCCCGTCGCCGCCTTTATGTCCAAGCCCACGATGAAATTCGTACATAAGTTTTTGAAAAACTCATTGGTACTGCCACCTGGGGATCGAACTCGGGTCTCTCGACTCGAAATTCCGACCACCCAACAACTCGGCTATCGTGACGTTACCGATGAATGGCAACTAATATTTGCCAAATAATATCTAAAATACTAGCTTTGATCTATTTTTTTTTGGTTTGTCTAAATTAAACTAGTCAATATAAAATGACTAATTATTTTAACTTTTTATTAACAGGAAATTAAATTTTTACCTATAGTTCTTTATGCACAAAAAATTTATTAAATGAAAAAAACCTAATAACAAATAATCAAATATGTTCTAATTATTTTGAAACTGCAAATAAAATAAAGACTAAAACATTTATCATAAAAAATCATGTACTTTATGATCCCAAAATAAAATTAATGCAGTTCCTCTGAAAGTTCGTCTAAATACTGAAAAGGAGGCTTCAATTGTTCAGGTTTAACCTAAAACAACCTTCAATAACACTAACCTTAAATTCTTAACAAATTCTCTCTTCAATTAAACTTTTTATTAAAAGATCTTAAACTTAAGAGAATTTCTTAGAACATTAGTAAATGATTGTCACTTATTATTATCTTATGAAAATAAAATATGTATTAAATTATAATTAAAATTATAACGAAACTCTATTAATATTATGTGGTTCAACTCTAAATTTAAATTATTCACACCCGAAAATATCTGTCTTCATTCTACCTCACACAATTTGCACGTGATGTTACATCCTGAATAACATCTGTAAATATCTTTACCTATAATTCCCACTAGACTGACTTAGAGATACTTCTAGTTATATGTATTCTATTTCTAAAAGATTCTATTTGATTGTAAACGTCATTATGGTCAAATTTATTCAACAAAAACTACTTTCTTGGTGTTTTAGTAACTAAATGTGTTGTTTTAATGAATATACCCTTTAGTTAAATATTATTGATAATATTAAAATACACTACAACGATTGATCTTAATGCTTTTTAACTATAGCATATATATATAAGAAATAAATTGAATTCAAGTTTATCACGTTTATATTTTATTGGCACACTTTATAAATTAGATAGATTTAGATTAAAATACCATTGCCAGGTGAAATTTTATGTACAACGTTTGTCTAGTTAACATAATAAAGAGAAGAAATAGTAATTTTATTTTAATTTCTTATATCTCAATTATTGAAAAGCTTTAAACTTTTATTTGTTAATTAATTCATGCAGTCAAATCTCGTTAAACGCATATTTTATCCTTGTTTTAGCTAAATAGTTGTTATTAATTTAAGAGAGACAAAATTGTATTGTTATAAATAAATATTTAAAAATATTTTAGTTGTTAATTGGCTTACTGTTTTTTTTTACTAAATCACATTTATTTTTCTTGAGAGGAGAAAAAGATCATTGACCTTCGTCAGATTATCAAATCTGAAATTATAAATAACTTTGCTAATAATTTAAACGTAAGTATTGGTTTATAGGTACTATTCCATTGCCTGTAGTTACACGTTCTGCTCTCTCCAGTGTTTTGCATGACCCCTCACACTGCACTCAGTCACTTCCAGCTGTATAGCGTCACAAACCCCTGTAATTAAAATTCGTCATTGCACCCATTTGACGCTTCTTGACAATGTGACAACGTATTTGATATTGAATAATTTTAATTAAAACGGTGGAAAACAATTAAAATAAGCTTTGTAAATACATGGCATTTGATTGGATATACCGATAAACAATATTCACAAAAAAGAAAAAGAATTTAAGTAATTGAGAATGTGTTTTCGAATATGCTGGGTAACGAGATTTCCTTGCATGAATGTTGTAAATATTGCAACTGTGCTTATTATTAAAATGTTTATTAATTCGTCATATAAAGTCTTTATTAGAACCACTTATTTTTAATAAGATTTTTAAAAGAAACGCACGTGATTTTCAAGAGATAAAAACGCTTGCTTTTTATGTTTTTATATTTAAAATTAAATATAAAAATCTAGTTAAAGAATTATTTCCTCTTTAGGGTAATTTCGTTGCTTGCTTATAAAATTTACATGTTTAGTTATTCTTTAGATAATGCTTACAATTGAAAATAACGAGGTGGTTTCCCTTAAATATTTAAATTCTAAGTTTCCAATGAAGGTTAAAAGTTAAACGAAGATTAATGTTCTTTTTCTCTCTCGACAGATGTACAGGACGAGCACGTCTAAACACTCACAAGAGTAGCATCGATAATTTGTGAGTTTATTTACTATAGTTTCTTCAGTATAGTTTGTTTTCAACCTTCTTAACGGTAAGAAAAAGTGTTCTTATAAAGTTAGACGACTATTTATAACGAAAATTCAGTGATGGTATAGTTTTAAAACTAATGAATAACTTTATTTAGTATTAATAAAAATGCATTGTAATATCTAAGGTAACGTTGGTTGTTGACTTAACTATAAACATTTTGATAAGAATAGAATACTTACACACGTTAGTTTGATAATTGGTGTTGCTATAAAGTAAAAAAAAATATTATATAATATTATTATAATATATAAAGAGTGTAACAAAAGTCTTTTCATTTTTTTTAAAGTTTTCCGTCAATTGGCGATTATAGCGTTTTTAATAACAGAAGTGTGTTTATTTTGTTAATCGGCAAATTCGCGCGTGTAAGGTTTCTATACTTATAGAAAATTAGTAGAACAATAGATACGAAACTAACGTAGAATATAAATAAAGCTATGTAATAAAGTTTGTGTAAAGATTAAAATTTGCTCATTACGGTTTAAAAACTATTAAAATATAAAACTGTAAAAGCCAAAATTGTTAAATATTGTTTATGATGAAAAGTTTAAAATGTTTAATGAAATATTAACAATAATTTGTTTACAATTAAATTTGAATAAAAGCATACTAGCTATTCATGTTATATTGAAAAATATATCAAATTAACAATATAGTGTTCATGTACTAGAAATATAATTCATCGATGCTTTATTTATCAACTTTGTAGATAGTGCAATCAACGCATTGTGTACATTACTAGAATACTACCAGTTAAAATTCAAGTGAGGAGGAATCGATGTAACCTTACATATCACACGTCAATATACAGGCCAGAAATAATCATAGCCCACTTTGTGCATGTACAACTATCGGTACTAGTCATGAACACCATTTGACAATAGTGGAATTAAAATCATGCATATTAAGAAAAGTATTCGGCCTCAAAATCTACTTTCATAAAAACCTTACCAATTTATAATAATAATTAATAAATAGATATCTTCACGCAATTTACAATACAGGGGTAGACAGAGGTCTAGTCTAGACAATTAATTAACCCACCTTCCACCGAAGATATTTTCGGGACAACGTAACAGATGGTGAGCCCGTCGCCCGTCTTTATGTCCAGCCAACGATATAATTCGTACATAGTTTTTGAAATGGTACGAGCCTACCACCTGGGGATCGAACTCTGGTCTTTTGACTCGAAATTCCGACCACCCGACCACTCGGCTATCGTGAATATGTTACCTTACCAAGCTACAACTCTAAATCTCTTCGCGAGTGTCATAAGAGGTGATTTAGAATAGTGTATTAAAAAGAACAATGCCTATATCATATAGTGATGTTAACAGGTGAGTGCAGCATTTGGGGTGAAGGTGATTTGCAGTCACGATAGTCAAGTGGTTGGGTGGTCGGAATTTCGAGTCAAGAGACGCGAATTCGATTCACAGGGGGCAGGCTCGTAGCAATGGGTTTTTCAAAAACTTATTTACGAATCATATCGTTGGCTTGGACATAAAGAGGCGACGGGCTCACTACCTGTCACGTTGTCCCGAAAATGTCTTTGGTGGATGGTGGATCGAAGGAACTTACTTATCTAGACTAGACCTCTGTCTACCCCTGTATATGGAATTGCGTGAAGTGATTTGCAGTATCGGTATAGCCAAACGTGCACGATTATGGCAAATCTTCCATATAACGCTACCTCCTGCAGTTATGATTACCAATCCATTAAGTAAATTACGAGGAGATGAACAGCCTTTAACTTAAGAATAAATCACAGTCTGATGAATAGAAAACAATTTTGTTAACCGCAATCATCTTGCCAGACATATACCTAATTATGAACTTTTGCGTAAGTACATGTTGTACATGACTCGTATCGTTAGCTACATTAGCCTTCTACCAAATTAAACGTAGTCCTTCAAGAAATGTTATTTGACTTTACTGCAGTGATATCAGATGCCAAACGATATTTGTAATTGTAAATAGTTATTACTTTTAAATACATATAAATGTATAATTTATTAGATGATTTATTATTATTCATGCTAAAGCTTTGATCTGTTGAACGATTTGTAATGTGACTTATTTTGCTAATGCATACTTTGGAAAAATAGAGAATATATCTAACAGGTAACCTGGCGGTGTTTGCTACTAGGTACTGAGACGATCGAGAGAGACGAGAGATCTTAGACGATGTTATTTGTTATAAGAGAAGAAATTGGATTCCTTAGAATCCATAATTATCATAACTCTATATGCTATTCCAAACGGAGCTCTATAAAAATTTAACTCCTGTGGAGCAGACAGAACTTTTACCGGTAAATTAAAACTTGAACAATTCAAAGATCTCCCTTTATTACCAAACGGCAGTATCAAGATTTCGATTAGCATACCACAAACTTAAATGTTTGATATTTGCAACTTTATCGTTCATTTATGAAGAACAGAGTCAGTTGAACTGTCATCGCAGCACTGCCACTACTAAATTTTATAGTTAAATAAATTGACAGATTTAGATCATACTGTTGTAAGTATAGATTGATAAGCTTTTACTTTACTTATAGCACTTTAGCTTAGTAATTTTAACTTGTAATACTTTATGTAAATTTTCAGAAGACTGTGTTTTTGTTATCGTGAAGATTGTCGTTCTAGACAATTTTATTTTATCAATTTTATGACAGCTGCACACCAAATTAATTGGATACCAGTTAATTTCGTTATCTTTTAAGTTATGTGCTTAAAAATATTTCCTCAAACTTCTTAATCAAACTTTGTTTAAATATAAATTACCGTTATTTATATTAATCGTATAGAACTCTAAACGTAAAGAACATGTTAAAAGACTATTAAGTTTTTGTTATTTGACGGTTAATAAATAATAAACTTTAACGATGTACCCCATGGCCTTAGTCAAGATTTGACTGCATAGAATATTAATTTTCATTCAGTATTGTTATTTCATTGTTAAATTGTATAGTTGTAAATGTTTAATTTTAATATAATTCTATATGTTATATTATAGCAGAAATTTAACAGTGATATAGATTTATGTATAATTTGTAGAGATTTTTTGTAACATATTACTTTTCTTTTTACAAATAAAAATTCTATTCACTATTAGAAACACCTGAAAACTGTCATCGTGTAAATAAAGAACCATTGAATGATCTAAGTGTGCAAGTGTAGTTTTATTAGAATCCTTCTATACAAATATATTTTATTACGTTCAAGTTTTGTTGATAGAAAACTACTTCCAAATTAGAGTCCATTGATTACCGCGTAATGTTAATGAGAAATGCTCGTAAAACATATTTTAAATGTTTCTTAATAAAATGATAGTAGAAACGATGTTAATTTAAATACCTTTCCTGTTTGTATTATGGCATTACCAAAGGTTTACGAAAAATATTTCAGTATTACGAAATTGAAAATACCATAAGAGTATTAGGTATTTGAAGAAAATAAATAAATTGTGATATTAGTAAAAGCAAATTCGAATTTATCTAACGATGAAGTTCCACCTATAAACGACACCCGTGAATATTCACTTTAAGCACGAGCAGTAGAGCCTAGCGGTAACATATCCTTCATGAATAAATATAAGATTATCCGAAACCACACAGAAAAGTCACGTTATATTGTGATTTGGAGAGTATGAGTGGGGTCCTCTTCTACTTCTTGCTCTCACTTTGCATCCTACTTTTATCCTTCCCTTAAAGGCTGACCACACATTATAACTTCATGTTATCACCATCATGTTAATATGTTACAGGATAACTTCCATACTTTTAAATAAAAGTATGGAAGTTATGTAACATAATTCAATATTACAGGATAACTTCCATACTTTTATTTAAATCATTGAAATATATTTTGAACGTAACTATAAACAACAGATTTATTCGGACGGAAATTTTATCATAAGACGAAACAAAATTCGTTTAAATTGCGATCATCTTTACAATACAAAAGATACTTATCTCCCCACTTTAGTCGATTGTTTAATACCACCGGTCTTTATTGCCACGTTTGACTTTCCCGTGGCTACCTGTTGCGATTTACTGATGTTAAATAATATCTCATGCTATTGGTTAAGCTGTCGTATGTAACATGCGATAATTATGCAAAATTTTAAGCATAAACGTAATGACGCATCTGTATAGAAATTATCTTTAAAAAAGTGTACGTGGCATCAAAGTATGAGTTTGATTCCCTATAAAATGAAAAATATGCCATTCATTTCTGCTTCCTAAATTATAATTAAGTAAATTAATTAAGTAATAAGAAAAGGAATACAAAAATTGTATATAACTACGGAACAAACATATGAAATAAGAAATTTAAATAAGTATGTACCTTGTGATGAGTTTGTAAGATACCCTGCCTTAAGATTAGCCTGCCAAATGCTAAGAAACGGAGTGATGGAACTAATATTTGCATTTTTACACGATGCAGAGCAGCCAAATTTGGAGCCTCTTTTATCTTATACATTGCTCTAGTCCTAAAATAAGTAGTTCTGTTCGTATGTTTTGAAATCGTTATTTCTGATTCCCAATCCACTGTCTACATTGATCCGTCCGAGAATATTTTTATACTGGTCACTGTTCATTTTAAGTATTAAGGTCCGAAGAGTTTACACATTTTAAATTTAAAATTAAATAAAAGGAAGTCGAACTATCAATTTCGTTACCTAAATAATGTTGCAGTAAGCACTATTTCATTAATCATATTGTGCCATTATGTTTTGTAAAAATACTGTCTGGTCTAATTTTGTTTTAAAAGTATTATGTTTAAAATAATTAGTCTGTAGAAAGGAAAATGTTAGATAAACACCGCTTATTAAAAGTTATTTTTACATTTTAATTGAATAACTGAAGCGTAAAAGTAATTACCGCCATCTTTTTCTGAAAATGTGCCCTTAGTGTAAAATAAATTCATAAGCATCCGATTAGCTTATTATTCTCGTAGATTATATTAAATATTGTAAAAATGACTAAAATATAACCGCTGCATATAAGGATATAATCTGAGTTTTGTTTTTAATCTAAAGATCTCTTATTTATTATACTTTCATAAAGTTCTCGCTTTATATTTGACCAAATAAAAAAAATTGGTATAAATTCATTTAAACCTTTATGAACAAAATATAGAGATGTATTTTCAGGTTTGATCCTTCCAGGAATGCGGACGTCACACTAGTTCAGTAATAAACAGTAATGTAATACAAGGTGGGCCATGAATTAGTTAACATTTGAAAAAATGGTATAAAAAAACCATTTAACATATTTTAGAAATCGTTTATTTACGAGAAAGCTAATTAGTTGTAATTTATTTTTTAAAAATTATTTTGTCTAAATGACCACCGTTTCGGTTTTTGCACTCATCTAAGCGAGTCCTGAAGTTTTCGAATACTCTTCTGCAAAGAGACCGCGAGATCGCTGACATCTCTTCGATGATTTTTTCTTTAAGTTGACGCAGTATATTCGGTTTATCAATGTAGACACGACTCTTTAAATAACCTCATAAAAAGAAGTCTGCTGGGGATAGATCTGGACTTCTGGGTGGCCATGGGATGTTACCCCGTCTGGATATCAGCTTTTCCGGAAACATGTCTGACCACCGGTAAGGACACGTTCGATGTGAGACACGTGGCTTCATCTTGTTGAAACCATGTGTTACGATTATAGCCAGCAAATTCCAGTAGCATCGGTGCTAAGAACTACCGTAACATTTTCACATACTCGGCAGAATTAACAGTAACTGAACGGCCTCGAGAATCTTCAAAAAAGTAAGGTCCGATGATTCCTTTTGCTGAATTTGCAGCCCATACAGTTACCTTAGGAGAGTGAAGTGGCCTCTCATGTTTAGCTTTAGGATTTTCGCTGCTCCAATACCTGCAATTCTGTTTGTTTACATGTCCATTTAGGCGGAAATGGGCTTCGTCAGAATATAAGATGTTGTGAAAATTACTGAAACGAGTTAACATTGTTTCGGCATATGACTTACGCAAATTAAAATCATTAGGGTTTAGTTCATTAGGGTTTAGTTAAATCATTAGCACTAGCTGGATCTTATATGGATGTAATTTCAAATCTAATTTCAAAATACGGCGTAATGATGTCCGGGATAATCCTAATTCAGCCGATCGTTTGCGTGTCGATAAATCTGGATTACGTCGAACAGAAGCGGAAACTTGCTGCACGTTGTCTTCGCTCCGAGAAGTCCGTGGGCCGCCGGTTTGTTAAACATTTAGTGTAGATCCCGTCTCTTTGAACTTCTTCACCCATTTCTTTATTAAAGGAGCAGCAGCAGCGTCTAGGGTGCGTATGGTCTGGTGCTGCGATCGCCAATCCACTTGCCAAGCGTGGCGATTATGGCAAATCCTCCATATGGGAAAGGGCTATGTCTGTACATTACAATCAGTATGTATGTATATTACAATCAGTGACAAAACAGTGGTAGAGCCACGCATCAGCTTTTGTTGTGCTATGCCTCTGGTAATGAGAGTGTTCATGGGCGGCGGTAATCACTTACCATCACGTGAGCCGCCTGCTCGTATTCCTTTTCGTACGCCTTTTCTATAAAAAAAATATTAAGTTACTCAAAAATCTTACTTTTGTTTGTCCATCTTGATCAACTATAAAGGGCAGATAATCTTTAAACAGTTGATTTTTTTCAGAGCTAAAACACACACAATCGTGTCGTCGTTCTGTATGTAGGAACTAAGATATCGACATTTTAAAGACACAGGTTTAACACCCCAAACTTTAATTTAACAACTCAGATTTCATGACAGCCTAGCGGATGAGAAAGAGGACTAGTTCGATCACATTTTGAGGTTCGTACAGGTCGTGTTAAATTAGTAAGAATTACCATTGTAATATAACGGAAATAACGAAATTCTTAGCTCAGCTAGTGTAACTGATCTCTGACGAATGACCTCCGATCATCTGTTTAAATAATTTATGGCCAAGACACAATCTTCATAATAATGAGTGCTGAAAAAAAAATCCACTGACATTGAATTCAGTGATGTGTTTCTTACAAAGCCTACCTAAAGAATACCAAGAACATAAAATTATACTAAATCAATACTAAGAATATTAAATTTGTACCTCGTTTTCTAAGAAAATTGTTCGAGAAGCTTGATTTATAATAGCTCCCTAAATTAACATTTCTGCTGAGATGGCTTTTAATGTGATTGTTTTTCTAATTAATTAAGGCATTTTATAACTTATGTTTTGAATGTTTACTATTTATGTTTTAAATTAGAAGGTCCAGTAATATTTTAAACACGTATTTTGAATATCAAAGCAGTATTTTTAATTGTAATGTACTCAAACTCATGCAAAAAGTGAAAGAAATATTGCTAATTACAAAAAGTTTTTAAGTTTACTTTAAGAGAAAAATGTGTGGACTGGAAAGAAAAATGTTTTGATTAAGGAAAAAAGGTTGTACATCGAAAGTTTACACTTAAAAGTGTACATTTACAAATTATTATTATCTTCTTATCACAAACAAACAGAAAAATAGTAGAGCATAACAAGTAGGTTATTAAGTTTTCAACAGTACAGGAACAGGAACTGGTCCGCCTTTTTGTGGCGTGTGTATATATATATATATATATATATATATATATATATATATATATATATATATATATATATATATATGTATATATATATATATATATATATATATATATATATATATATATATATATATATATATATTTATATATATATATATATATATATATATATATATATATATATATATATATATATATATATATATATATATATATATATGTATATTAACTTACGTAGAATAAAAGGTACAATTTATAATGGAAAGAACTCGTGTTAAAAATATACCATTTTGAATTCGAGGTACAAAAGGACTTGTTAAAAATTTTTAAGCTAGTAACTCAAATTCAATTTACGTAAAGAAAATTATTGTATTTAATTACATAAAAGTATTAAGTTTGATATTTTCTGTTAAAACCTTCAAGTAAGTTATTTTGAACTTTTATGCTTTAGTTTTTAAATGCCCATACTGTTACATAATAAATTATTATAATAAACCAATATATATATATATATATATATATATATATATATATATATATATATATATATATATATATATATATATATATATATATATATATATATATATATATATATATATATATATACATACATATATAAAAAAAAAAACTTCACGCAATTCCCAATACAGGGTAGACAGAGGTCAAGTCTAGACAATTAAGTCCCTTTGACCCACCTTCCATCGAAGATATTTTCGGGACAACGTGACAGGTGATGAACCCGTCGCCGCCTTTATGTCCAAGCCAACGATGAAATTCGTACTTAAGTTTTGAAAAACTCATTGGTACTGCCACCTGGGGATCGAACTGGGGTCTCACGACCACCCAACAACTCGGCTATCGTGACTTATTGCCTTATATCTTTTGTCAATAATATATATATATATATATATATATATATATATATATATATATATATATATATATATATATATATATATATATATATATATATATATATATATATATATATATATATATATATATATATATATATACATACGTATATACAATTTACGTAAAGAAAATTATTGTATTTAATTACATAAAAGTATTAAGTTTGATATTTTCTGTTAAAACCTTCAAGTAAGGGAACAAAACCGAATTGACAGTGAAGTGGAAAGAATGTATAAGATAAAATAAACAAATACGAGTACATACATAGACAGAGACAACATCACATATTTCGCTCTTTTTTGGTTGTTTTATCTTCACGTCATTCCCAATACAGGGTAGACAAAGATCTAGACAATTAAGTCCCTTTGACCCACCTTCCATCGAAGATATTTTCGGGACAACGTGACAGGTGATGAACCCGTCGCCGCCTTTATGTCCAAGCCAACGATGAAATTCGTACTTAAGTTTTTGAAAAACCTATTGGTACGAGCTTTGGAAATAGAACTTTGGTATCTTGTCTCGAATTCCGATCGCCCATCCACTCGGCTATCGTTACATACTTCGCTCTGATGATCCCAAAATAAGCAGCTAAAGCACTTGTGCTATGGAATCCATAACCCAGACCCGTGAGAATGTAGATAATTTGGTTTTTCTACATTGACCACCACTCATGCATGGAGGTCTCAAAAAAAAAAAACAAATAGTGTTAGAAAAATAAAAATCTTTTTAATTTTTAAGGTAGCGGCGACTTTCGGACATCAACTTACTTTCGACACAAAAAGTACTGCAAGTTATGCATGCTACTCTCATAACGCAGTTTGGCCAGCACTATATATGTCACACCATAGACGCCGCTATGTAAAAGGACTTGTTAAAAATTTTTAAGCTAGTAACTCAAATTCAATTTACGTAAAGAAAATTATTGTATTTAATTACATAAAAGTATTAAGTTTGATATTTTCTGTTAAAACCTTCAAGTAAGTTATTTTGAACTTTTATGCTTTAGTTTTTAAATGCCCATACTGTTACATAATAAATTATTATAATAAACCAATATATATATATATATATATATATATATATATATATATATATATATATATATACATACATACATATATAAAAAAAAACTTCACGCAATTCCCAATACAGGGGTAGACAGAGGTCAAGTCTAGACAATTGAGTCCCTTTGACCCACCTTCCATCGAAGATATTTTCGGGACAACGTGACAGGTGATGAACCCGTCGCCGCCTTTATGTCCAAGCCAACGATGAAATTCGTACTTAAGTTTTTGAAAAACTCATTGGTACTGCCACCTGGGGATCGAACTGGGGTCTCACGACCACCCAACAACTCGGCTATCGTGACTTATTGCCTTATATCTTTTGTCAATAATATATATATATATATATATATATATATATATATATATATATATATATATATATATATATATATATATATATATATATATATATATATATATATATATATATATATATATATATATATATATACATACGTATATACAATTTACGTAAAGAAAATTATTGTAATTAAAATAAAGTATTAACTTTTCTATTAAAACCTTCAAGTAAGGGAACAAAACCGAATTGACAGTGAAGTGGAAAGAATGTATAAGATAAAATAAACAAATACGAGTACATACATAGACAGAGACAACATCACATATTTCGCTCTTTTTTTGGTTGTTTTTGTCTTCACGTCATTCCCAATACAGGGTAGACAAAGATCTAGACAATTAAGTCCCTTTGACCCACCTTCCATCGAAGATATTTTCGGGACAACGTGACAGGTGATGAACCCGTCGCCGCCTTTATGTCCAAGCCAACGATGAAATTCGTACTTAAGTTTTTGAAAAAACCTATTGGTACGAGCTTTGGAAATAGAACTTTGGTATCTTGTCTCGAATTCCGATCGCCCATCCACTCGGCTATCGTTACATACTTCGCTCTGATGATCCCAAAATAAGCAGCTAAAGCACTTGTGCTATGGAATCCATAACCCAGACCCGTGAGAATGTAGATAATTTGGTTTTTCTACATTGACCACCACTCATGCATGGAGGTCTCCAAAAAAAAAAAACAAATAGTGTTAGAAAATATAAAAAAAAAAACTTTTTTAATTTTTTAAGGTAGCGGCGACTTTCGGACATCAACTTACTTTCGACACAAAAAAGTACTGCAAGTTATGCATGCTACTCTCATAACGCAGTTTGGCCAGCACTATATATGTCACACCATAGACGCCGCTATGTAAAAGGACTTGTTAAAAAATTTTTAAGCTAGTAACTCAAATTCAATTTACGTAAAGAAAATTATTGTATTTAATTACATAAAAGTATTAAGTTTGATCTTTTCTGTTAAAACCTTCAAGTAAGTTATTTTGAACTTTTATGCTTTAGTTTTTAAATGCCCATACTGTTACATAATAAATTATTATAATAAACCAATATATATATATATATATATATATATATATATATATATATATATATATATATATATATATATATATATACATACATACATATATAAAAAAAAAACTTCACGCAATTCCCAATACAGGGGTAGACAGAGGTCAAGTCTAGACAATTAAGTCCCTTTGACCCACCTTCCATCGAAGATATTTTCGGGACAACGTGACAGGTGATGAACCCGTCGTCGCCTTTATGTTCAAGCCAACGATGAAATTCGTACTTAAGTTTTTGAAAAACTCATTGGTACTGCCACCTGGGGATCGAACTGGGGTCTCACGACCACCCAACAACTCGGCTATTTCTGACTTATTGCCTTATATCTTTTGTCAATAATATATATATATATATATATATATATATATATATATATATATATATATATATATATATATATATATATATATATATATATATATATATATATATATATATATATATATATATATATACATACGTATATACAATTTACGTAAAGAAAATTATTGTAATTAAAATAAAGTATTAACTTTTCTATTAAAACCTTCAAGTGGAAAGAATGTATAAGATAAAATAAACAAATACGAGTACATACATAGACAGAGACAACATCACATATTTCGCTCTTTTTTTGGTTGTTTTTATCTTCACGTCATTCCCAATACAGGGTAGACAAAGATCTAGACAATTAAGTCCTTTCGACCCACTTTCCACCGAAGACATCTTTCGGGACGACGCGACAGGTGATAAGCCCGTCGCCGTCTTTATGTTCAAGCCATTGATACAAATCGTACATAACTTTTGAAAAAACCTATTGGTACGAGCTTTGGAAATAGAACTTTGGTATCTTGTCTCGAATTCCGATCGCCCATCCACTCGGCTATCGTTACATACTTCGCTCTGATGATCCCAAAATAAGCAGCTAAAGCACTTGTGCTATGGAATCCATAACCCAGACCCGTGAGAATGTAGATAATTTGGTTTTTCTACATTGACCACCACTCATGCATGGAGGTCTCCAAAAAAAAAAAACAAATAGTGTTAGAAAATATAAAAAAAAAACTTTTTTAATTTTTTAAGGTAGCGGCGACTTTCGGACATCAACTTACTTTCGACACAAAAAGTACTGCAAGTTATGCATGCTACTCTCATAACGCAGTTTGGCCAGCACTATATATGTCACACCATAGACGCCGCTATGTAAAAGGACTTGTTAAAAATTTTTAAGCTAGTAACTCAAATTCAATTTACGTAAAGAAAATTATTGTATTTAATTACATAAAAGTATTATATATATATATATATGTATATATATATATGTATATATATATATGTATATATATATATATATATATATATGTATATATATATATACATATATATATATACATACATATATAAAAAAAAAACTTCACGCAATTCCCAATACAGGGTAGACAAAGATCTGAACAATTAAGTCCCTTTGACCCACCTTCCATCGAAGATATTTTCAGGACAACGTGACAGGTGATGAACCCGTCGTCGCCTTTATGTCCAAGCCAACGATGAAATTCGTACTTAAGTTTTGAAAAACTCATTGGTACTGCCACCTGGGGATCGAACTGGGGTCTCACGACCACCCAACAACTCGGCTATCGTTACATACTTCGCTCTGATGATCCCAAAATAAGCAGCTAAAGCACTTGTGCTATGGAATCCATAACCCAGACCCGTGAGAATGTAGATAATTTGGTTTCTACATTGACCACCACTCATGCATGGAGGTCTCCAAAAAAAAAAAAACAAATAGTGTTAGAAAATATAAAAAAAAAAAACAAATAGTGTTAGAAAATATAAAAAAAAAACTTCACGCAATTCCCAATACAGGGTAGACAAAGATCTAGACAATTAAGTCCTTTCGACCCACTTTCCACCGAAGACATCTTTCGGGACGTCGCGACAGGTGATAAGCCCGTAGCCGTCTTTATGTTCAAGCCATTGATACAAATCGTACATAACTTTTGAAAAAACCTATTGGTACGAGCTTTGGAAATAGAACTTTGGTATCTTGTCTCGAATTCCGATCGCCCATCCACTCGGCTATCGTTACATACTTCGCTCTGATGATCCCAAAATAAGCAGCTAAAGCACTTGTGCTATGGAATCCATAACCCAGACCCGTGAGAATGTAGATAATTTGGTTTTTCTACATTGACCACCACTCATGCATGGAGGTCTCCAAAAAAAAAAAAACTTCACGCAATTCCCAATACAGGGTAGACAGAGGTCAAGTCTAGACAATTAAGTCCTTTCGACCCACTTTCCACCGAAGACATCTTTCGGGACGACGCGACAGGTGATAAGCCCGTCGCCGTCTTTATATTCAAGCCATTGATACAAATCGTACATAACTTTTGAAAAAACCTATTGGTACGAGCTTTGGAAATAGAACTTTGGTATCTTGTCTCGAATTCCGATCGCCCATCCACTCGGCTATCGTTACATACTTCGCTCTGATGATCCCAAAATAAGCAGCTAAAGCACTTGTGCTATGGAATCCATAACCCAGACCCGTGAGAATGTAGATAATTTGGTTTTTCTACATTGACCACCACTCATGCATGGAGGTCTCCAAAAAAAAAACAAATAGTGTTAGAAAATATAAAAAAAAAAACTTTTTTAATTTTTTAAGGTAGCGGCGACTTTCGGACATCAACTTACTTTCGACACAAAAAGTACTGCAAGTTATGCATGCTACTCTCATAACGCAGTTTGGCCAGCACTATATATGTCACACCATAGACGCCGCTATGTCACTGAACAGTTTATTTTAATGTGCGGTGGTGATTTTGCCCTTTTTTACCTGTTGCGACACCTATACAGTTATTTCTAAAAGTATATAACAAGTAAGTAATAAAAGCAATTAATTCGTTGAATAATAAGTGTAACAAATTCTCTCTTAAAGTATTGATCACGACACGAAAGCCTCATTTACTACGTACACAAAACAGAAGCAGCAATCTCAACGACCTATTCATATTTATCTTTACGATATATTTGAATCCCAGGGTTGTTTTCAATTTATCTTGTTCTGTTTTATTTTTGTTCCAATCAGCAATACACACATGCATGACGACGTGATCGCATAGTATGGGGATATATTGTGTGATGAATGTGAACGTATGATGTGTTTATGTGTACTGAAGATATGTCATTTTGTTAACTTTTCTTTAATAGTCTCGATAGCCGAATGGTCAGGTGATCGGAATTTCGAGTCAACAGACCTGAGTTTGATCCCCTGGTGGCAGGCTCGTACCAATGGGTTTTTCTAAAACTTATGTAAGAATTATCAACGATATAATTCGTTTACATAAAGACAAGACAATTACATAAAGACGGCGACGGGCTCACCACCTTTCACGTTGCCCCGAAAATTTCTTCGGTGGAAGGTGGGTCGAAGGGGCTTTATTGTCTAGACTAGACCTCTGTCTACCCCTGTATGGGGAATTGCGTGAAGATTATAATTTCTGTTAACATTTCGTCCGGAAAAAATCTACCGCAATACATACACGGTCTCTTATTAGTCTCACGGTCTAGTATTTTCTGAGCTTGTCATACCCACATCTCTTGGTAGCCAACGTCATGCGTAGCCCAACGCTCGTACAGCATATACAAAAAAATATCAAATTTATAAGATAGAAAAGTAATTCGTACATAAGTTTTTGAAAAACCCATTGGTACGAATGCCACCTGGGGATCGAACTCGGGTCTCTCGACTCGAAATTCCGACCACCCAACCACTCGGCAAATTTTAAAACATTATTCAAATAGTCATCAGAAGTTGTCTAACGAATATATGTCCTTTCATTTACTGATTATCTACCTGTGACTGATTTTCAACAAAAACAAAACTGTGATTGTGACATGTTTATCACAGAATCGCAATAAATCATATCACGAATGTTTACTGTGACATATAACTACTCATATCTCACAGAATATTAATGACGCGATTATGGAAGTAACGGAAATTGAATGAAACCTAGCGTAACATGAAAGGTAAGATTGCGGTTCACGCTGCAATTTCTCTCCGTCGCAATATTTTCCAAGCTTCTACTAATTTATAATATATTTAAAAATGTTAAAATTGTTAATAGAAAAATATGTTAGACAGCGCCTAAGTCCTTCGCTAATAAAAGTAAGATTGCGGTTCACGCTGCAATTTCTCTCCGTCGCAATATTTTCCAAGCTTCTACTAATTTATAATATATTTAAAAATGTTAAAATTGTTAATAGAAAAATATGTTAGACAGCGCCTAAGTCCTTCGCTAATAAAAGTAAGATTGCGGTTCACGCTGCAATTTCTCTCCGTCGCAATATTTTCCAAGCTTCTACTAATTTATAATATATTTAAAATTGTTAATAGAAAAATAAGTCCTTACTTTATTTATTTTAAGTCGGCTTCAATCAAATAAATATGCTTTAGTTAATATAAATCATATCTACTAATTTAATAATATCTACTAGTATGTTTTATTACTTATTCAAATCACAATTATGTATTATGCATAAGAACATATCAACGAGAACCTATCCGAGTTAAGAAAATACTTACGAAATATGTAAGCTATAAGTAGTGTTTAGTAGTATAAAATTCGGTTTATTATAATAATTTATTATGTAACAGTATGGGCATTTAAAAACTAAATCATAAAAGTTCAAAATAAGCTACGATATCCCTAGGAAACGGATAATTGGCTTAACATTTCATAGCAGTTAATTTTTTATTACCAAATTAAACAAGTTTAACGACAGACAACAAACTGTATGAAAATTTTTAGAGCATATTTTATATTCTTTGCATCTGCCTTGGCAAATTTCCAATTTACTATGATTTTTATCAAAAAAAGTTACATACGATTTATATCGTTGGCTTGGACATAAAGACGGCGAACGGTTCTCCACCTGTCACGTTATTCGAAAAATAATATACGCAGAATGATGTTCCTTTTTAAATTCTTGGTGTTTCGCTTTTTGCATAGAATATTGCTGAGATCTTTCTTTTTTTCACGTTGTTATAAATGGTTAAGTATGTAAGTACAACACACATTGCATATATCCTCTACCGCGTGGATTTAGTAATAAATTCCTCGTCCGAAAAATTCAAAATTACAGACATTGGTGTAGAAAGGAGTACTTGCTTTTCTTTTATAGGTTAAATATTTATTCAACCAACAATCTCAATTTCAGTCCGTTTAAAAACTAATTTCAACTTTGCGGAATTTCAATGATTTCAAAATTTTTCTGAATGAATGGGCGACACTTCCACTGATATGATGACTTTATAATGAAAGCAAATACTTTACAATGAAACAAAGAAATAAGCAATTAATACATACATAATATTTGATACCGCAGTCAAGTTATTGCAATAAAATATGAAAAGCCTTGACTAAAATTATGAAAAGTTGCTTAATTTATTTATATATTTTATTTTTTAAAAAGATTACAGTATTATGCATGTACATAGCTTGTTTATGAAAAATTGCACATGAATAAGTTTTATATCAGACACTTTTACTTCACGCAATTCCCAATACAGGGGTAGACAGAGGTCTAGTCTAGACAATTAAGTCCCATCGACTGACCTTCCACCGAAGATATTTTTCGGGACAACGTGACAGGTGGTGAGCCCTTCGCCGTCTTTAAGACACTTTTACTGTATAAACTAATCTTGAATTTTTATAGAGTATGTGTGACAATGTGAGTACGTATCTGTGTGCCAATAGCAGATTGCTTTTGTACTTTTTTGTTTTTTAAATAAAGTTTTCGATTGTCGACATATTGTATCAATATTAGAAATAAAAATTCAAATCAATATTCAAATTTATGGTTGCACTCTAAACTATAGCACAAATAACGTGTTTCACAAATTCGTGCGTAATAAGTACGCGTGACAGTGATAGGAAATGGGTGGCCGTCTAGTGCGCTTATGAGGAGCTATTAAAGATACATCGGATGAAACAAGACCGTGACAATCAATCATATTGTTTCACATCGACGAGTCAAGTAAATGACGTCATTTATCGAGATTTATTTACTTATGATACGAATTTGAACTCGTATAGTCGTATATACGTCTATTAGTTCGAAACTTTAGACGTTTTAAAAACAATCTTTTAGTTCTTTCAATGAAATTTATATACCTATACTGTAAATTCCATGCCTGACAGCCACATTTTCATATAAACAAACAAAAGACATTTAAGTAGACAATATTGAAACAGCCAATTATAAATAGCAATCCCTGTTTACATGCACTCCTTCGTTACTAAAATAGATTCATACAACACTGTGCATTTTGCTGTTATGATATATTGACAACGTGCCAAACTTTAAGTAATATAAGCGCTCTTGACAACGTGCCAAAAATCCATACTTTATTGTTTATCTGATATTAAGTTTTAATTTATTAAAACTTAATATCAAAAAACCAATAAATTATAATAATATTATAAATAACCAATTTCAGACTTATTACAAATATACTTTATAGTAATTAAAAATCGATCAAATAAAAAGTTAATTCTTATTAGATTATAAACTTCTTTCTCGTTGTTGTAATGTATTTACTACTTTGTGTTGTAATACACCAAAAAGTTACACTGAATGGAGAAATATTTATTTAAGTCATAATGACAGCCTTTCCAAGAGAGATGTCAACGTATGCAAAAATTTTGCCGATCCTAAATAATAAACCTCTGTATTGTTTTTCTGGAGGTTTTACTTCTACTACGGTAATGGTTTTGGTTTATATTCACGTGTATATTGAATAAATGTACTCAAGTCATGTTTTAACATTAGTTTAAGTATTAACTGCCTATCTATGTAAGTTTATTGTATCGTTGGGTTTTACACTAACAAGGCAACAAACTTACCACCTGTCAAGTTATTGAAAGTAAGCTTCGGTGAGATGTCTGGTGAACAACCTTGTTTGTAAACTGTGATTAAAAATGGTTAAAGAGTGTGATAGAACCAATATTATTAATTTGATTAATAATAAATAAATTTTATAATAATTCATATAAGTCACCAATTTTATTAGATAAAAAGTCACGATAGCTGAGTGTTTGGGTGGTCAGAACTTCGAGTCAAAAGACCCAAGTTCGATGGTGGCAGGATCGTACCAATGGGTTTAAAAAAAACTTATGTATTCGTACATAAGTTTATAATTCGGTATATCGTTGGCTTGAACATAAAGAGGGCGACGGCCGCACCACCCCGAAAATACATTCGGTTGAAGGTGGGTCAAAGGGACTTAATTGTCTAGACTAGATCTCTGTCTACCCCAGTATAGGGGAATTGCGTGAAGATATTTATTTATTTAATGTTTCAAAGTGTTATTGAATTGAGTATACCTTTGTTTTATATTTGAAATATGGAAAACTTTGTACATATAGGCAACCAAGAGGATCCTTGGAAACATAAATGATCTAATTTATGCTATATCACTTGATTGCGCTAAAAAGACCTAGAGTCTAGAAACTTATGAATCAAACGAAACTTTACCGATTTATGTACTGAAAACAATATCTGACATAACTTTATCTTATGTATAAAATTCTCTGTCACAATGTTAGTTACCTAACTCCTCCGAAACGGCTTTACTGATTTTTACCAAATGTTATATGCATATTTAGTAGATCTGAGAATCGGCTACTATCTACTTTTCAAACCGTAAGTGATAAGGGTTGTTCACCCTTAACATGTTTTTTAATTTTTGGACAAAAATGTGGCATTAAAAAGTACATACAAACCTAAATTTTTACCCTTCTTCGATCAATCCCTATTTTTATATGGCAAAACAACGTTTGCGGGGTAAGCTAGTATATTTATATATTTCCTACTACGATTTGTATTTATAGATTACTTCATTGATCACGTTGTCCCGGAAATATCTTCGGTGGAAGGTGGGTCACAGGGACTTAATTGTCTAGACTAGACCTCTGTCTACCCCTGTATTGGGAATTGCGTGAAGATATTGATATATTCATTCATTGATTATTTAAATAAATATACACGTAATGTAAAATGTTGCTACAGCTTCAGCAAAACTATATTGTATCGTGTTGTATATATAAACAAGTCTTACTATTACTGTGACTCTTGGTGTAGTCAAATCGCTCAGAGAAAGCTCTAGGGAATAGATTATTTTGAATTTTCATAGCTCAACAACTATGATTAGTGTATCTTTATCTACAAATCATAATTAAGTGTCGAGAATATAATAAAGGTTGAACAATATCGTATAAACTGCTCCAATGCGGAACGGGGACTTCAATTTTTTTTTTAATTTTTCACGAGCCAGTTTTCACGATACTTTTCATAACAAAGACGTTATAACTATTGTTAAAACGACTAAACTTTATTCTCAAGGATGCAACAGCGATCGATTGGTCGCTTCTTTTAAACAGCAACTCAGTTGATGAGAAGGTTACAATTTTTACTACTAACCTTACTCAACTTTATGACAAACATGCTCCTGTCCGCGCTATAAAAGTTAAACATCATCCGGCCCCGTGGCTGACTTCTGACATCCAATCTCTTATAAATCAAAAAGTTGTAGCTAAAACTAAGTACAAATGCAAGCCTAATCAAACAAATTGGGAAAAATATGTTTACATTCGTAATCGCTGCAATAAGATGTGTAGGAATGCACAACGCCGATACATCCATGAAAGGGTACAAAATGGAGATCAAACTAAGGTTTGGAATTTTCTCAGATCAATGGGCGTTGGAAAATCTCGAAATGACCCAGTTTCTAGAAATCTAAACATTGATTTACTTAATCAACACTTCTCTACTTGTTCTAACCTTGATTTGGAGTCCAAATCAAACACGTTACAATATCTTTCATCTCTTCCAACTCCCGATCATTCAACTTTTGTCTTAAATCAATTTTCTGTTTGTGATGTTAAGAAGAGCGTGCTGTCGATAACTTCCAATGCGGTGGGTTGTGACGGTATCAGCCGTAATATGCTACTTCCTATTCTGGATATTATCACTCCAATTCTTTGTCATGTTCTCAACTCCTCTGTATCCTGTGGTGTTTTCCCAACTTTATGGAAAAATGCTCAAATTATTCCCTTACCAAAAAAAATCAACCCTGCCACCTATTCCGACTACCGTCCCATTTCTATTTTACCATTCCTATCAAAAGTCCTAGAACGTTTAGTGTGTAACCAGCTCATATATTTTTTTCTAAAAAATTCTTGTTTAAATCCTTTACAATCTGGTTTTCGTCCGGGACATAGCACGACAACTGCCTTAGTCAATATTACGGATGATATCAGAGCATGTATGGAAGCAGGTAAATTAACTATTCTCACTTTACTTGATTTCAGCAACGCTTTTAACACTGTCGATTTCGACATATTATTAGGTATTCTCGGCTCTCTTAACATATCTCCAACAGCGATTGATTGGTTTCGAAGCTACCTGTATGAACGCCGGCAGCGTATAAAAATTGACGATTCATTTTCTGGTTGGTGTAATACTGCTGCTGGTGTACCACAGGGCGGCGTTTTATCTCCTTTACTCTTCGCAGTTTTTATAAACTCAATATCCAACGAATTAATTTCTTCTTACCATCTTTATGCAGATGATTTACAAATATATAGCCAAGCTTATCCCAGTGAATTATCTGTTGCCATTAATTCTATTAATGATGATCTAGAGCGTATATCAAAGTGGAGCAAAAATTATGGTTTAAAAGTGAATCCTTCAAAAACCCAAGTGATTGTTATAGGAAGTTCTAAGATGATCGCTAAATCATCTCTACAAGACAATCCACAGATAGTTTTTGAAGGACATGTAATCCCAATAAGTGATAAAGTTAAGAGCTTAGGGATTATTATTGACAAGACATTGTCGTGGGGACCTCAGTTACAGGAAGTTAGTCGCAAGCTGTTCGCTTCCGCAAATTGCTTGAGAAGATTACGCAATTTTCTTCCTACTGCCTCCAAGGTTGCTCTTGCACAATCTCTCTTACTTCCAATCCTCGACTATGCTGATGCCAGCTATCTAGATCTAACTGAGCAGCAATTTAATAAGCTTTAGCGACTTCAAAATTTTTTACATACGATTTATATTTGGATTACGTAAATATGATCATGTTTCAGTTTTTCGGACTAAGCTCAAGTGGCTGCCAATTCGGCTTCGCCGGAATCCTCACATTCTTTCGCTTCTATACAGTGTGTTGTTTCATCCTTCATATCCATCTTACCTTAAAAACGTTTTGAATTCCTTAACGACACACATACCCTACATTTGAGGTCTTCAGAGAACTTAAATTTAAATATGCCTGCCCACCGTACTAAATTTTTAGATAGATCGTTCGTGGTCCAAGCTGTCCCACTATGGAATGACTTACCCTTAACAGCAAGGCAAGCTCAATCCATTCCAGCTTTTAAAACTGCTGTTAAAAATTACTACCTATCTTTTGAGAGTTAATGATTAGTAACTCAACTTTGAACAATTATATCTGTATGTATTTTATTATATATTTGTGTATATTTGTGCCCATTGTGCTACCATTTTATGAATGTATGTATGTAAGTTTGTATTATATATTTATCTTTATCTTTAATTGACTACATATCTATTTTTTGCGTAATACTTGTATTGGTGTATATTTCTTTTCATTTGTTACTTACCTACACCAGATTTCTTTCTTCTAAATCCTGTCCATCCAAAGGTTGTCTGGAAGAAATCGCTTTGAGCGATAAGGCCGCCCATTGTGCTACCATTTATGTTTAGACTGTTTGTCATATTATATTTCTTTTTTATGGTGTGCAATAAAGTGTACTCTCTCTCTCGCTCTCTCAAGCGATCCATGTTCCATACCCGGGATGGTACTGCAATTTTTTTAACGATTTTGTTTTAAAACGGCAATTTTTAGTGCTGCATTATCAATTTATGTACTATTAATAATCTAAGCTTATATCCATTATTAAAAAACACAAGTAAGAGTACTTCACAACTGATACTGTGTCTTCAATGAAATCGTGTCCAATTTGCACTTTTGTAAATCTGAGTATGTTTCATTCATTTTAAGATTTAGATTGCTGTAATTACTACAGTAAAAATCATGAGGGCTTAAAAAAATATTGCATTTTTTGTAATCGCATGGGCGTCGGCGATCGATCACTTGTTTAGCCCGGGTAACAGTATCAGTAATCTTGTCGAATGTTTATTTTATCTTTGTTTCCTGATATTTCGAGCATTTCATCGTCTGTATCATCATTTTATAGTCATTTGGATTAAATATTACTATATATTTATTCGAAATAATAATTTATTAAAGTTAAAAAGTAACCGATAGATATACGCGGTCATTGTATCGGTGTTTGATTTAAGAGTTATATTAGTGGTTTCAATTTGTTTAAAATAAAAGTTATTTTCCTGTTTTTAGGAAATCAAATTAATCTATTAACTATACTTTTTAATTTGTCAGTAGTGAGTACCCCACATTTAGGGAGACATTTCGTTCTTTCGACCGACATTTCACCGGAGCTTATTTGTGACAGCGATACAGATGGGAGAGTGTCGCCGGCCTACTGTCCAAGATAACGACACACATAACAGGTAAATTTCAGAGACCATATTGGTGTTTGAATTCTCCAGATTCAAATTTCAATCAACCTTCCATATGGCTACTTTAGATTTGCATGGATTAAACTGTTTCTACTATTTGTCTTATAATATTCTAAATATATACAATGCATACATTATTTTCTACATATTATACAAAAATCGATAAACAAAATAAATGAAAGTGCAGAACGGCTCGATTCAGGTTACGTGAGTACAGTAGAGAGAGTACAGTATTATAATTTAATACAAACAAAAAAAAACATTACAAATTAGCAATCGGTACATGCAATAGTAAATTCTGCAGATCTGCGATTCTGCAATTCTGCGATACACACTTAATCAATGCATTTCTTATAGGTTTGGTATCACTGTCCTGTGTGTGAATGTCCAAACGTCTCGACAAGCTTGATATGTATAGATAGTACCTAGGCAGGTAGTATCTGGTAGGCTGGCAGGTAAGCTCTGTAATGATATGTGTTACTCTGGGCAAATTGGATCGTTTACCTGTTTTTTGCAAAATACCGAATCTATAGTTTAATCGTATGCCGCAGAAGTGTGAAAGTGTGTCATGTGTTGTGAAGCGAATTTTGTACAGAAGAATTGTGTACGCGATGAGGTTTTTAAATAAAGTAAATAAATAAAGTCAATACCATCGCCAGCGTACGCTTGTAAGCTTGAAAGGACTGCAAACGCGTTACCTACCTTTAAGATAGGAATTAAAGAAGGGACAAGAAGGAGGAAGGAAGACCAGATAAGATAGGAATTAAGGAAGGGACAAGAAGGAGGAAATAGATCGTTGGACCAAAGTTCATTATTTTCGGTTATACTTGTCAGATAAGCCACTGATGCATAAAACTTCATATCTAAAACTGCAAGGCTGTGAGGCAGACAGGACGCCTTTTATCATATCCTAGGTCAAGTGTCAGTAAAAAGTGCTGCTGGACTATGACAGGTACAAAATCTTATAATTTATACAATATTAGAAGTTCTGTATACCCTAAAAGCGACCTACCTCTGCATACACTAAAAGAATCTAAACTTAACATAGAGCCACCCCAAAACTTTGTTTATTCCAAAATAACTGTAAATCACTTCCATTTTTGCTGTGAATAAATCTAATAATAAAACAAATAAATGGCGACATAGCGCACAATTTCAAATTGAATTATTTAGTAATTCCAGAGAAACTATAAAATGATTTATATGAATTGTTAGGCGTAAAACAGGAAAATACCTGTTACAATTTTACAAACCGGATATTTTCCTTTTTATGTTGTTGGAAATGCTTTTACGAAAATTAAAGTAGCTTTTACAATTGATAGGAGCTATGCTCGATTGACTGCTCTCGCAAAAAGAACTTATTGGACTCAGATTTTTAAGATTTGATTACATATGTTTACATTCTGATTTTAATTGTATTCCAAACTTAAGTCATATGTGCCAAAATTATTTATAAAATATAAACCAAAACCCTCGCTATGTATAAAATTTCAGAAGTTGTTTGATCCTCACGTGTGTGTGAATGTAATGTGTGCTTAGAGAATTAAAAGGATGGAAACAAACCCTTTTTTTGCTTTTGTTATTTTTGTATTGTTTGTTTCATATTAATTCTATTTGTATTAAAATTATTCTTTTCCGAGTTACTTTTTCTTCTTGTTATAAATGAATGTTAATATAAATGCCTAAGTTCAATATTTTATTCTTTTCTTAATTCAAAAAGTGAAAGCCGGTTTGTTTTTATGTTGTTGTCATGCACATTACCTATTCGTTGAGGAAAACAAACGATACCTACTTTTTATCTCGTTCGATCAATTACTTCCCCCGAGATATGTTGCTTTGTTTGTTACTCTTTCGTGCTGCGATCATTCCTCCCCAATGATGCTTGATATAAATAAAAAACTTTTTGCACAAACCAATTATTGAGTTGTCTATTTATTGTGTACTGATCATATGACATGTTGGTTGCCTTTTAGCCGAAGAAACTCCACTGCAGGACATAGGTCTCTCCCGTAAGGAGAAATTACCTCATACGTGATTGAATTAATTATGACATACCATAACATAGAAACTCATTTTGGAAAACAAAAATACAATTTTCAAAACATCACAACTTGTTTTATTTTTAAATTTTTCAATTCGAAAAAAAATGTAATTGTGGAAAACAAAAGCCATACTAGTTTTCCTATATATAATAGATTCACCTCACACAATGCGATGAAAAGTAATAACTTCGAAATGAGTCGCAGCGTTTTTAAGAATAGCATTTTGTATTTGTATTATAAATGAGAAAATCTTTCTAGATATTAATATACACTCAGTGCCCTCCATAAAACTTCAAGCAAAAGTTAAAACAGTCAAATAAAGAGCTCTGTGCCTCTATGATTAACATTAGACGCTAGTAAAATTTTAATTATTAATAAATATAAGATTCCTACTAAAAATGTAAAGGTAAAGTAAAGTAAGAAAAGCAATTCTAATTTTAATATAGTACATTATATATTTCATCTGATCATATAAAAGTCACGATAGCCGAGTGGTCGGAAAATCGAGTCTATAGACCCGAGTTGGATCCCCAGGTGGCAGGCAGACATACCAATAGGTTTTTCAAAATCTTATGCACGAATTATACCGTTTGCTTGAACATAAGGACGGTGACGGGCTCACCACATAGGTTTTTCAAAAACTGATGTACGAATTATGTCGTAGGCTTAGAGATAAAGACGGCGACGGGCTCACCACCTGCCACGTTGTCCCCAAAATATCTTCGGTGGAAGGTGGGTCAAAGGGACTTAATTTTCTAGACTAGACCTCTGTCTACCCCTGTATTGGATATCGCGTGAATATATTTATTAATTTATTTTATTTTATTATTTATCTTATATATTCAGTCACGACAGCCAAGTACTAGGGTGATTGGTACTCGAGTGAAGAGACCAGAGTTCGATCCCCAAGGCTCGTACTAATGGGTTTTCTCAAAAACTTACGTACATAAAAACGGACTAGAGCCCGCCACCTGTCTCGTTGTCCCAAAAATGTCTTCTTTGGAAGGTGGGTCGAAAGGACTTCATTGTCTAGACCTCTGTCTACCCCTGTATTAGGAAATGCATGATATTTATTTATTTATTTACGTTGGTAGGTAGGTTAGTAAGGCGATGGTCATGTTACTCATCACTCTCCTCAAAATTGCTGAGCAGGACATGGAGTACCCGGTGCTCCTCTGTGTGACAAAATCCGCAACCTAGATGTCCGCAGAACCTGGGTAATCGACACAACCTTAAATCCTCGCGTTTGTGAAAGCTTATTTTTTTATTTTCTTACAATTTCCCATACCGAGGTAGACAGAGTTCCAGAAATTGAAGTCCTTTCGACTCATCTTTCATCGAAGCTTATTGGGAAAACGTGACAATCAGTGAACCTTTCGCCGTCTTAGCGTCCAAATTAACGATACACTATACAATATACAGCCGTAAGGATCAGGACGTTCTAGTGGCAATAGACCATCCATATAGCTCGCAGAACTTCTAACTGTTGGAGAAAATTTTCGCGTAGCGACCTCATAAAAGCAAACATTGTCTCCACCATAAAATTGGAGTAACGACCTGCACAATGTAGCGAAAGAAAGGTACATGCAATTGGCTCTGGACCGACTCTGTGGATGTCTTTAGAGGAGGCATATATACCCTTCCCATTAAGATCGATTAGTCGACGTGAGTATGACATGTTTGTGAACGGACATTGCTTGAGGGGTTGGTTATCTCCGATCTGCAATACTTCATATTTTTTCAACATATTTAAGATGCGTTAATCGTCTTTAGGGCTATAATTTGCATTCGAAAAGGTGTGTAAATCTAAAATATAAAATATGAGTAAAAGAGATGCTATGAAAGAGGGTGCGGAGATTCTTTCGCCGATTTCTTTTCGGTTAGAGGAACCTCATAATGAATGTTACAGATTTAAAATTTTGACAAGCGAAATTTACGTTCAATTGTCCAAAAATCTTAGTCTACATTTCACCGGAGCGTATTGGAAACTGACAAGTGGTACGCGAGTCGCCATCATAGTGCCGAGCTATTGTTATCAAGAATTTTATCAAAAAAACTTAACTCTAAATTCTTTAGAAGAGAGGTTGTAAGAGCCCGAAGCAGTGTGATAAGTTTCATAATGAACAAAATGTTTTAGGGAATCAATGAAGTTGTTTCGGCAAAATCGAAAGTCATGTATCGATGGAGTGAAAATGGTGTAAAATAACCCAAGACTGAACGTAGTCGAGAGTGGAATCAGATTTACTTGATGCTTCTTATTTTCATGTAAGAGATGTAATGTTAATTTTAAGTCTTCCTGGCATCGAGTACTTTATTCCCGTCCTCTTCAGGAATACGCCTTCGAGCTGGGATCGAGTTGTAGTTTCTCGGTCTACGACGTTTTGCTCACCTTTTTTCAGGGTACAATATCTTTTATATACAATAGAAAATATACAACAATATATTGTGTATTAAAAATCTACAAATATAATATATGTCGTTAACCTCAATGATGTCCTACTAATATTATAAGTACGCAAGTTATTGTGTATGGATAGATGTTCGTTACTCTTTTGTGCAAGAACTACTGAATGGATTTTGTTGAAACTTTACAGTAATAAATCAAATACATCAAAATAATCAATCAGCTACAATTTATTAAGATTTTCCGAATAATTCCAGCCCTCTGGGAGTCATGATAATGGTTATAGGTTGAGTTAGGGGAAGACATAGCGTTTTATTATTAAACCACGCGGGAAAATCCGCAGGCGGAAGGTAGTTTCGTATCAACGTTGTCAGATAAAACTATAGTTCCAAATTGGTGATTTGATTGACAATCATTCGGGAATCATTGCTCATTGTGCCTTTCTACACAGGTAAAGATAAAAATTATACCTGAGTGTGTTATTGGATAACCACCTTAATTAGATAAGTAAGGTATAAATAAAATGCAAGAGATTTCAATGGAAAGTACAATGCCAATGAAATATATGAAATTAATAATATATGATAATATAATAATATATGAAATTAGGTGACATGAAAGTAAATTGCTTGCTTATGTTGATGGTGCAATGTCTATTACAACATCAGAGGCAAAACTGCAGGCACTAGTTACCTAGTCACGTAAATTTAAGGGGATATGAGCAAATAAAGGTCTCCGTTTGAATGCCAAAAAACGTGGTTCTGATAATTGAAAGTGACGAAGACATTTTTACCCAAGGGTGAAAGAAATTTGCGGGAAAACGGGAAATATTTATTTTTTAAAATACAGCATAAATGGTTAAAATACAGACCTCCATGAAGTAATAATTAAGAGGTTACCTAGAATATTGTAAGGTAAATTTATTTATGGCAGCTATATAATTAACAAAATAAAACCGATTCAAATTAAGCGCGTCGTGTTGGAAAATTAAAGAGATAAGTGAACGCTGGCAATTTTGTTTGTTTTTTAATAATCTAAATATAAATACGTATGTAATTTGTCTCATTTCTTTCAGACTAGTTCTTTTCTAGTAGACTTAACTAAAATTTTTATTTTAACTCTATATTCTAAGTAAATATTGGAAACGTTTTTGAAAATATTATATTTTCGGTATATATGTATACGGGTTAAATGTATATGTGTGATATATTAGGTTGCCATCAAACCACAAAGAGTTTATACTCTTTATTTGACATAGTCGACAGTCGGCTGTTAGGATCGAGCATTTTAAAGAAATAAACTAATGCTTAAAAGTATTTTCAAAAAGACTGTACCTTGAATCTAAATCTCTCAATCTAATCAATCTGTCTCTCAGTAACTTATTTACCACTTTCCTTGAAATGTAAGTAAGTAAGTTGGAAACATTAATGAGGCTATTCTCCATTTAGCTCAAGTTCAACCAAATTTCACGTATTACAGTCGTAACTTTACCACGCATGTTATAGCCTTGATTTCGTACCTTGATGGAACAGGAACTAATTGCATTTTAGAAAATGTATGTAGCGTTAAATGGATAAATCTATGTAAATTTTATAAAGCCAAAAGTTAAAATATTCTGTACTGTATAGATACAAGTTATTTCTAAAATATCCGTGATCCCTTACATATACAATAGTCTCCAATAGAACCTTATACTTCAAACGTCACAAAAAATAGCCAGAAAAAATATCGATGTGGGTTACCATAACTCACATACTCACCACCTCACCTGTCAAGTGTTTCCAAATAGATTTAGCTGAAATGAGGATCAAAAGAACTTAATTATCTAGATCTCTATCTACGCCAGTATGGGATCAAGCCTGAAGATAAAAAAACTTCTTAAAGTGATACCAACACGGATTTAATCTCTAGTAAAGCCAAAGGATTAAAGGCTTATATTTTATATAAGCCTTTAATCTTACATATATGCATTGATGAGCAAAACTATTTAATACATTCCTAAGAGATACTAAAAGTGGTATAACCTATGAACACAATATATGAGAATACCGCAACGAAATTTGTGTTACTGCCTCTGACAGGTTCAATAATAAACTATCATCCTCGGTTGCTTGCGATAAAAATTCTTCACAGACTGCGCTTTTTCAAAAATATAACGACATTTTGATTACAAAGAGATTTCTTTGTGGTACTTCTACTATATTATATTGTTTAAAATCATGATACCAATAATTCTATCGATCTTTCAAATGAACTAATCCACAATACAAATAATTTATATATAAATTCCATAGCAAGTAAACAACCAACTTAGTTTTAGTCCGGAAACTAACACGAAACTATTAGACTTTTTTCTAAAGACCAGCAGACCCAAAGTTATAAACTTTCATTAAAAGTAAATCTATTATCCAGAAAAGAGGTGAAAAATAAAAGATTGATGAAAGTGATACGACACGTTGCAACACGTACTCGTAGGAACGTTCTCAGAGAATACAAAGTAGCATTAACCCAATATTTCTCATTGTTCCTATTACGGACGCTATAAATATATTGGCACTATATGCTTCTATTTTGTCAATAAATTTTCATGTAAAGGATGAAATCGGTTAAATGAGGGTCAAAGTAATAAGAAAAGAATTACCAGCAATGCATGAATTTTACCAGAAATTTAAATACGTATGTAATTTGTCTTAATTCTTCCAGACTAGTTCTTTTCTAGTAGACTTAACTACAATTTTTCTTTTAACTCAATATTCTAAGTAAATATTGGAAACGTTTTTGAAAATATTATATTTTCGGTATATATGTATACGGGTTAAATGTATATGTGTGATATATTAGGTTGCCATCAAACCACAAAGAGTTTATACTCTTTATTTGACATAGTCGACAGTCGGCTGTTAGGATCGAGCATTTTAAAGAAATAAACTAATGCTTAAAAAGTATTTTCAAAAAAGACTGTACCTTGAATCTAAATCTCTCAATCTAATCAATCTGTCTCTCAGTAACTTATTTACCACTTTCCTTGAAATGTAAGTAAGTAAGTTGGAAACATTAATGAGGCTATTCTCCATTTAGCTCAAGTTCAACCAAATTTCACGTATTACAGTCGTAACTTTACCACGCATGTTATAGCCTTGATTTCGTACCTTGATGGAACAGGAACTAATTGCATTTTAGAAAATGTATGTAGCGTTAAATGGATAAATCTATGTAAATTTTATAAAGCCAAAAGTTAAAATATTCTGTACTGTATAGATACAAGTTATTTCTAAAATATCCGTGATCCCTTACATATACAATAGTCTCCAATAGAACCTTATACTTCAAACGTCACAAAAAATAGCCAGAAAAAATATCGATGTGGGTTACCATAACTCACATACTCACCACCTCACCTGTCAAGTGTTTCCAAATAGATTTAGCTGAAATGAGGATCAAAAGAACTTAATTATCTAGATCTCTATCTACCGCCAGTATGGGATCAAGCCTGAAGATAAAAAACTTCTTAAAGTGATACCAACACGGATTTAATCTCTAGTAAAGCCAAAGGATTAAAGGCTTATATTTATATAAGCCTTTAATCTTCTATATACATTGATGAGCAAAACTATTCAGCATTCCTAAGAGATACTAAAAGTGGTATAACCTATGAACACAATATATGAGAATACCGCAACGAAATTTGTGTTACTGCCTCTGACAGGTTCAATAATAAACTATCATCCTCGGTTGCTTGCGATAAAAATTCTTCACAGACTGCTTTTCAAAAATATAACGACATTTTGATTACAAAGAGATTTCTTTGTGGTACTTCTACTATATTATATTGTTTAAAATCATGATACCAATAATTCTATCGATCTTTCAAATGAACTAATCCACAATACAAATAATTTATATATAAATTCCATAGCAAGTAAACAACC
The DNA here is from genome assembly GCA_029286605.1 of Sericinus montela. Lineage (NCBI taxonomy): Eukaryota > Metazoa > Arthropoda > Insecta > Lepidoptera > Papilionidae > Sericinus > Sericinus montela. Next base: position 7,522,733 of record JAGSMR010000021.1, read on the forward strand.
AACTTAGTTTGGTCCGAAACTAACACGAAACTATTAGACTTTTTCTAAAGACCAGCAGACCCAAAGTTATAAACTTTCATTAAAAGTAAATCTATTATCCAGAAAAGAGGTGAAAAATAAAAGATTGATGAAAGTGATACGACACGTTGCAACACGTACTCGTAGGAACGTTCTCAGAGAATACAAAGTAGCATTAACCCAATATTTCTCATTGTTCCTATTACGGACGCTATAAATATATTGGCACTATATGCTTCTATTTTGTCAATAAATTTTCATGTAAAGGATGAAATCGGTTAAATGAGGGTCAAAGTAATAAGAAAAGAATTACCAGCAATGCATGAATTTTACCAGAAATTTAAAATACTCCTAGTACTTAAAATTTAAGGTTTTTAAACATTGAAACTCCTCCGAAATAAAGCTCTGTTTTATTAAAAAGAACATTCATAAATATACACTGGCTTTAGTAAAATTATACTGCTTGTTGTTTTATTGTTTCAGTTTGTTTGATGTTAACAGAATTTTTGAACTCCACCAAAATACACCACTCTCAAAATAGGTACATAGATAAGGTCTACATCACATGTATTGCTCTGACCCCAAAGTAAGTAGCTAAAGCATTTGTGTTGCTTTAAATGGAATCGGAAACATGGTATGTACTATGAACACCCAGAGGTGAATTTGGAATCAAACACGGGACTTTACAGTGGGCGACACATTAAAAAAGAGTGTGTACACCACTCCACTACAGAGGTCTTTAAAAAAAATCCCTACATAAATCATCCCAGAATATCTAAATCCATATTTTTATGAATCCATAACGTAAAAGCAATGGTTTACGGCGTGGCTCTATCAAGCTGTATCTATACGTTGCCAATATACAGCGGATGTCACGGGTTAAAATTTTACACATGTCAGTTTACTTTTGAAAATTTTTCATTTTCCATACTAACAAAGCTTTGCAAGGCTTACATTCTTTAAAACATACCCACACATACAAATGGCTATATCGAATTGAAATTATAATTGTATCATATCAGAAAAGTTTTACATTGAACATTAAGCTAGTACTTGAATAATTTCAGATAAATGTCGCCAACGCGAGATAGATTTAAAAATAAAACATGGGATGCAGGTTGTATCCGATGACTTAGAGGAAAGAACTATTTGGTGGTGAGGCACGATAACTTAGCGGTAATTATTGCAAGCTAAAATAATTTACCTTTTGATTCGTATCTGTGTGTATAACAGTCCTATTTCACAATTCTTCACAATATGAAGAATTGTTATATATGAGTGAAATAAATAAATAAAGACTTCACGCAATTCCCAACACAGGGGTAGACAGAGGTCTAGTCTAGACAATTAAGCCCCTTCGACCCACCTTCCACCGAAGATATTTTCGGGACAACTTGACAGGTGGTGAGCCCGTCGCCGCCGTTATATATGAGTGCTATACATAATGTAGTAGTACCAACTTTGTTAAATGACAGCAAAATATGGATATGCCAAAGGAAGCCCAAAAGCTATAAGAATATATTACAAATGCGATCACTTCGATATATGTGGGGTTAAGACGGCACAAGGCAGCGTTAAGACGGCAGGTTTCAATCTTATACCTGAAATAAATAAGGATGAGGTTTCATAGTGTGGGAAAGATAATTGAGTAAGTGAAGAACGCATGGTGAAGGAAAAATACTGTCTAAAAGTGATCTATTAAAGGGATCAAGATAAGTCAATAAACAAATAATAATAATTTTAATAATAAAATCATTAATAATAAAGGCACTAGATCAAGTTGAAATCTCTTTAGATTATATAAGTCTTCTATCTAATTTATTTAGTTCGTAGTTTCCGAATAAATTAATATCAAGTTGCGAACAGATGCCATACTCTACGATGATGTACGTCAAGAGTTAATTAATGTTAGTCCCTATAATAACAAAGCGGTTCCGTTTGTTCTTTGTTAATAAAAAGCTGCATAATACTGGAAACATATATTTAATATTCTTACAAAAATAGACACTTGGTTCGAATATAAATGCAACAAGTATTTATTTAGAGTATTAATGGAAGTTATTTGACAGTACAAAGAAATATGAAACCGTGTATTGTTTTGTACGTGTAACTTTCAAACAGGGTACAACTTATTCTCTTTGTATTTAAGTTAGATTTCATGACAAACGTTTAAATCGTAGACAATGGAAGGACATTCTAGAAACAGAGCTTTTGCAACCCACAATGCTCATGTGATGAAAAGAGGAAGTTTTCGTATGATTTATAAAAGTAAAGTGTGTCTTGTAATTCAATACACCAACTCTCCAATTCATCTACTCATGTTGTAACATCGTAGGTATATTCTTCTATTCTTTCCATGAGTGCCGTAAGAGGCGACTAAGGGATAAGTCAGATGGCTACTCAGCGGATGGACGGTCAGTGGATGGATGGTCAGCAGATAATCCTCTCGAAAAATACCAGATAAAAATTAAGCAGTATAGTGACGGGTAGCAGCGTCTTAGCGGCGAGGTGTCCGGACTGTAATGATTAATCCGTTTACCAGGCCTAGCCTACCCTTGCAGGGGAGGTCCGAAATTGACATTTACAGATTTTTAAGTAAATAGCTAAAGGTTTCCAAAGTTAAATATCACTTGGAAAACGAGATGGACAACGCCTCAGCATTATATAATATTTTTCATGAAAACGTTTTATGAATTATTTAAATTTAATTTTAAACGTAATAAACTCAAAAATTCGTACTGATTTTTACCTTTTCATTACAGTTTTATCTATATATGGAGTGCTGAGTGAGTATTTATACCATAGCAGCATAGTAGCTTAGATAGATAACTCTTTAACCTTGATACATTACTGAATAGTTTAAGTACACGCATAGCTGTAGTAATCGGATTGGGAGCATCGATTTGGCAACTACATCGATGTCCTTGTGGCAGTGTCTTCACATCAAGGGTACTCCAACAAGGACCGGGGCGACATCAGAGGCAGCTGAATCGGAATAAGTGGCGCAAATATGAGTCTTTGACAGGAGACTATATATTTATTCCATTTGCCGTAAGGATGATTGGCCTTCGAGTTCCTCGCGCTATGTAGTTTCTATAGCAATTGTATCCGATATTGGTCTCTTGTCTAGCTCAACGGTTAAGTCTAGTCATTCATTCTAGCCAGCGTTCTTGGTAGCATGCCACTAGGATTAAGTTTTTAGTTAATAAATATTGTAAATGTAAACATATTTTTTTCTGTAAATAAAGCTTTATTGTAATTAATAACTCCTAATATGGATCTAGATTTTTTAAAATATACCCAGTATTATTTGGATGACTATCTTTTTTAAAACGCTATACTCAAGATATTAGATTTTGCTTATAAAGCTCCTGTGATCATAATCTGCATATAGAATATAGTATCTATATCTAAATATAGTTTTATTAACACCTTAATAGGTGTAGTCTTTATAGAGACGAGCCAAAGTCTTTACAGTTACTTTTATCACTACAATGCTTATTAACAAAGTTATGCGCGATAACTTTGCGGCAAAGTTATCTTTGTTTGTACAAGGAACTTAAGCTATAGTTGGTAGACTAGTTGTGCAACTGCATATTATGATATGTATTTTATTTATTTTCTAAAAGTTACGTATACATTTATAAGAACAGAAAAGAAATAATTAAGAATTATTTAGATTTAGCTTAATTATTATTAAAATCTTAAAGCTTTCAATAGGAAAAGCACCCAAAAGTACTAAGAATGCTGAGTAAAATATAAAAATTAAAACATTAACATTTCGCTTGCCTCCCTGCATGAGAGACACAAGGAAAAGTAAAGCAATGAAAATTCAATTGGCATACCCATAGATCATCGTTTCGAAAAATACCAAAATTCAACGAACCCATACAAAGAAGCAGTGCCTAAGAATCAAAGTGTATGGTATGTGTATGAAATCATTGAACATTTATGAAGATTATCTAAAATCCATTCTTTCGGAAGAAGCCTTTGTCATAGAATGTGAATTGACATATGTGTATTCTCCGCGGCAAGTTTTTTTTACCATTTTATTGATTTCATATAAAATAAAATTTAACACGAAACAAAAATATGTAATATCTGTAGAAAAATTAAATTCGTTATTGAAAAAATTGCTTCGCAACCCTCCGCATGAAAATATAAAAAGGTATATGTTACCTGGTCCGAAGAGAAGAAGAGCACCACCCTCCCTCCCACAGATGCGTGCACTAATTCCACAGATGTGTGCACTAATTCCACTGTGTGCACCACCACCACTACACTCAAACCATATACCACCACCGAAAACGCGATACGTGTTTCGCCTCAAAACAAGGCATCCTCAAGCGATTAGACTCTACGATGAGCGACCGCAGAGTGACAAATAAGTCACTCGAGCAGTCTTTTATAACCTAACGTGACGCAACCGGCCGCCACCCCTACCAATAACGGCCGATTGCGTCACGACCTACCCGAAAAAATATTTAAAAGAGGTGAGTCAGAGACGTTAGTTTGTTCATTCAGCAGTGCAAAACGTCCACCGCCACCACCTTTTATTATCTCCAACTGTTCAAGCACACACAGTCGGAGCCCTTTGTCACATATGTGTAAGACTTGAAAAGAATGGTCATTTGGTAAAATATGTCCAGTTTCCAAAAGATGTTTGGCAAAATGTGATCTATCGGGTTTATTGTTCCTGTACGCGGCCAAGTGCTCTTTATAGCGAGTATTAAAACTTCGACCCGTCTGACCCACATACACCGCACCGCAATCACTACAGGCAAGTCTATAAACACCCGATCTTTGTTGCTTATCTATCCTATCTTTAGTGTTGCACAAACTCACAAGTGAATTGCCCGTCTTACAGAAACCTTCTAATTATTTGTTTTTGTTTTTTATTAATTATACTATTAATGATGTTTTTGGAATATCCGTTAGAGACTGCTACTTGATAAATAGATTTTAGTTCTTTTAAATAGTTTTCTTCATTAAGAGGACTGTTAACAATCTATTTACATAACAATGAAAAGCAGCCATCTTGTGCTGCCATGGATGATATAAATATATATATATATATATATATATATATATATATATATATATATATATATATATATATATATATATATATATATATATATATATATATATATATATATATATATATATATATATATATATATATATATATATATATATAAGACCAAGCTTGGCTGTTATAACAAACCCTTCCATACGATGAAGGCCTATGTTCTGCAGTGGACTTTTACAAGCCATTATTTTTGTATTATTAAACAAAGTTGCCGTTTTGTATGTCTTTCAACCTTGACATGTACTGATACTCACTGCACTAAATTTGAGTATTTAGAAAGGCAATCTAAAACTAACTCAAAATTAAATATGTCAAACTATGTTACTACTTAAATACGTTAAACTCAAATTATTAAAGACATTTGACTACACAGATGTTAGAAATACCACACTAAGTGACGTCTGACTAGTAACAAAAAGGCAAAAGATTAAAGGAACATTTCGCCAAGTTAATCGGGCTATTAACTTAATTGTGGTTTCTATTAAGTGGCCAAAACATGCAACAGCTAAGCCTCAGCGCTTAGAGAAATTCAAGAATAGGATATTTTTAGCACAAATTCCTAATTTTATTATTAATTACATGCTAATTTGTGAATTGAATGGATAAAAGGATTATGTTTATTTAATTCATTTTGATTTATTATTTTCGAATCGAACTAAATAGATTAAGAGCATTAAAACTGTACTATTAACTCATTTTCAAGGTCCAAAAGTGTATATTGACTAATATTTATCACATTTGATTATAATATATTATTTTTTAAATTTATTTATTTAAGGTTATAAACAAATTTGACAAATATCCTTAAAATTTTTTAAAATAGATACTCGTCTCTATTGCCCTAATTTATATTACTCGTTTACCGTCGTTCGTTACATACACCTCTGTTTCCAGGTCAGGTTAGACGGTTTTGGGGTTCAATTGGGTCATGAGTTAGCTTACGACATGTGTAATTAGTACGAGTGACCGCAGATTATTAACTTAGTATCTAGATTTACAACATTACATTTCAAAACATTTTGTTTTGGTAAATAAAAGAACATTGACTTATATAATGGAACCACTAACACCTTAAAGATACTAAGGGGTATAATATCTTATTAATTAAAGTGGCATGAGAGTGAAAAAATATAGGAAAATATGAATTAATTACGAGCATTAATTGCAATGAACGAGTTTAGATTCCATCCGATAAAAGTTAAACGGAAAAATTATAACGTAACACATATTAAAATACATTATATGGTATGGGAAAGCTTATTTCCAATAAAATACTGAATATAATTATAAAATAACTATGTCTATATAAATATATGTACTTTGATAATGGAAATGAAAATTTTACACCTGTAGAACTCTCTTCAACCAAATTCAGTAAAATAGATAATTATTGTTCATTGATAAGTTACATTTATACTATAAAGTTGGTAATAATAATATATCTTCACGCAATTCCCAATACAGGGGTAGACAGAGGTCCAGTTTAGACAATTATGTCCTTTCGACCCACCTTTCACCGAAGATATTTTCGGGACAACGTGACAGGTGGTGAGCCCGTCGCCGCCTTTATGTCCAAGCCAACGATATTTGTAAGTTTTAGAAAAACCCATTGGTACGGCCACTTGAGGAACGAACTCGGGTCTCTTGACTCCCAATTCCAACCACCCAACCATTCGGCTATCGTGACTAATTAATATATATTACCAACTATAAAGTTGGTAATATATATAAATAAGTTATATACCTTACAGCCACGATAGCTGAGTTGTTGAATGGTCGGAATTTCGAGTCGAGAGACCCGAGTTCGATCCCCAGGTGGCAGTACCAATGAGTTTTTTAAAAACTTATGTACGAATTTCATCGTTGGCTTGGACATAAAGACGGCGACAGGCTCACCACCTGTCACGTTGTCCCGAAAATATCTTCGGTGGAAGATGGATCAAAGGGACTTAATTGTCTAGACTTGACCTCTGTCTACCCCTGTATTGGGTATTGCGTGAAGATATTATATTATATTATATACCTTACCGAAGAAGCTCAGTCAGTTCACTAACGTTTTGAAACAAATATTACTTTTGATACTGAGAACTCGCTCTTCGAGTCAACCTCTCAATTCAATTACGTGAACGTAGACTCAGGACAAAAGAGTATCACAATCATTGCAACATATATATACATCATAGTGATATTGAAACCAAATTTCTGAAAATACAAAAATAAGTTTCTAAAAGTAAAAACAATTCTGACATTAATTTATGTTACTAAAGATATTTTAAATGTAAACATTTGAAATGGAATTATTTGTAATGGACACAATCACATGTTTAATTTTGTTACTTATTTGTCTCTATATTATATATTAAGGTACTTTTAAAGAGAGATTTTAATACGTTTAAATTTAATACGTTTATTAACAAGGCTTTACCTTAGACACCCACGGAAAAAGAGGTTTTGTTGGCGCAACTTAGTACATATTTTACAGTGGTAGAGCCACGCACCAGCTTTTGTTGTTGCATGAATGGGCCGGCTCGACCGGGGAAGTACCACGGCCTCACAGAATACCGGCATGAAGAAGTTTAACAAACTTCTTCATGCCGGTAGGCATGAAGTAGGGCAGCGGTAATCATTTACCATCACGTGAGCCACCTGCTCGTTGGCCTCCCTTTTCTATAACACACACATATCTATATGTATATATATATATATATATATATATATATATATATATATATATATATATATATATATATATATATATATATATATATATATATATATATATATATATATATATATATATATATATACAACATACCCACCTAGCTGGAAGATCTTGGAAGCATATTAGGTAATCTTTCACTTACCTCAAAAATATCTTAGGCAAACAACACTGCTTGTCCGCGGAAACCGTACTGCCCGTATAGTCCAGTAAATTTTACGATTTTAACAAACGGGATAATTCTACACAGCAATCGCTGCTTTGCTTGCGTCAGCGCTTGAATCTCATCTGTTATTGAACCTGGATCCAGATTATTCCAGTACGCCTTTGATGGTGCTATTGTTTTATTACTGGTCACATGTGTTTGGCGGCGCGAACATAAAACTAATGTTTTTGAAGACAGTTCTGCAGGTAGATATGTAATCTAATGTAGCTGTGTTGTAACGTACAGTATGAATTTGGTTAGGATAACAATGCTTCGTGCAAATGTCACAAACGTGTATACACGATGTGTTAATAGCATTTTCAAACGCTTGTACATGATTTTTAGCTCTGCGTTGCTGTGCACGCTCACGTTGGTTATTTAACCTGTCGTGGCGTTGCTCAGATATTTCTGAAGCTTCAAACTCCTTTCGTCTCTCACGCCGTCCTGTTAACTTGGCCTCATGTTGCTCAGGTGTTTCTGACGCTAATAGCTTTATTTGTCTGTTACGTTGTAATCTTAGCCTGGACTCATGACGCTCGGGTGTTACTGACCCTATTAGCTCTCTTCGTCTGTCACGTTGTGATGCTAGCCTGCACTCATGACGCTCAGGTGTTTCTGACTCTACCAGCTGCCTTTGTCTCTCACGTTGTGCTATTAACCTGATATCATGTTGCTCAGGTGTTTCTGTGGCTAACCGTTCTCTTCGTTTCTGTAGTCGACTATGGGTTTCATTTTCACTTTCGTTTGCACGTTTCGTTCTATACATTTCTTTTGCCTTTTCAAGCCTTCTTTTTCGTTGTGTAGCAGTTTGTTTTTATTTTTGTTTGCTTTTTTATTAAATGTTACCATGTTTTTCCCACCTTAACTTGGGTGGTATAGCTACCGCTTACTAACGACGTATCCAATTACCTATTTCTTTTATCTGCCCCTCTAACGTAACACAATCTTGGACGCACACACGCTTGCACGCACACGACATGCTCCCACCTAATACGCCATTTTGTGACAGCGCCTATCTTGACTTTGAAATTTTGACATAATTACAGTATTCGACCGATAAGACGACCTCCGTGGTCGAGTGGCGTAAACTCTGGTTTTTAAGATGTCGCCATTTCGAGGTTCCGGGTTCGATTCCCGGTCGGGTCAATGTAGAAAAAAACACTTTTTCTACATTTTCTCGGGTCTGGGTGGTGGCTTCGTTGTTTCCGATTCCCATACCTCAAGTGCTTTAGCATCTTACATTGGGATCGGAGCAATGTATGTGATGTTGTCCCTATTCATATATGTATCTATATATTCTGCTAGTGTAGTCCTATTATTTGATACCCATATTAAGATGATTAAAGAATTATGTAATCCGCCATTTTATATCGGCGGCCATCTTAAATTTATAATGTTATTTCTTTTATTATATTGTAAAGTCATCTAAATGAAATGTGTGTACCAAATTTCAGATCAATCTGACAACGGGAAGGTGCATAAATTTCAATTTCTAATTTTGACCCAAATAAACAAATAAATTCCGTACGGGTCAGGCTAAATAAAACCGTTTAATAATAAAAAATATTTAATTTAAAGAATATACAATAAATAATAAATAAATAAATATCTTCAAGCAATTCCCAATACAGGGGTAGACAGAGGTCTAGTCTAGACAATTAAGTTCCTTCGACCCACCTAAGATATTTTCGGGACAACGTGACAGGTGGTGAGCCCGTCGCCGTCTTTATGTCCAAGCCACCGATATAATTTGTACATAAGTTTTTGAAAAACCTATTGGTACGAGCCTGGCACCTGGGGATCGAACGAAGACACCCGCTCTTGACTCGAAATTCCAACCACCCGACCACTCGACTTTAATTAAATTAAAAGAAAAACTTTATAAAAGTTTTAATATACTATAAATTAATACATTAATGATAGTAACAACAGGGAATGACTTGACTCGCTCTCATATTATTACTAATTATTTTATGTATAAATATTATATTTAGTTTATAAAAAAAACTCAACATTTTTACAGAGTGCCATCTTCCGTTACGATATGTTCTTTTCCGTTTGAGGAAACTCATTGGTGGTATATTTAAAAATTGACCATCGGTAGATAAATTGTAAAAAATGTGTGTTACATATATCGTCAAATAAGTGATGTGGATCAAAAAAAATGTATAATGAACGTCAATAAGTAAAGGAAAAGCGTGAAAGAAAAACACAGGATCATCATCAGGAGGAGAAAAACACACAGGATCTAATAATTGACGACACACGAAATACAGATAATCTTTATTTAGCAAACATAATACCAACAGATATAAATAAAACTGGAGGTTTACCATCAGTACTTGAAATATTTGTAGGTGCAAAAGTAATGTTGCGGTCCAACATTGACGTTACAAAAGGATTGGTAAATGGCGCTATAGGCCACATTACAGAAATTGTTTGGCCTCAGTTCCGTCGAACCCAAATGTACGAAACAGATATACCATCAGTTCAAATTGACTTTGGCAGAGACGGCATGCACGTTATTTACCCTAAAGTCATACAGTTTCCAGCAAAATTCAATTATGGTACGGCTGAAAGAAGGATGTTGCCCTTAGTATTGTCATGGGCATCCACCGTCCATAAAATGCAGGGCAGCACCGTCGACCATGCTGTAGTATATTTGGGCTCAAAATTGTTTAAGGATGGACAAGCATACGTGGCTCTAAGTCGAGTCAAGTCTCTGGAAGGGCTATGTATTGAGGAATTAGATTGTACTAAATTATCAGGCAAGAAACCATGTAATAATGATGCACTGAATGAATTAAATAGAATGAGGAATTTTCGGTAGACAATTTCGCTAAATACTAAAAACCAGAAAATAGAAATCGGTAAAAAAACTTTTAAGTTAAACGGCTTTATTTTATGTGCACTGAAAACTACAAAATAAATAAATAGTTACTTTACCTATCAACCTACGTAGGTGATCTCGGTCATTAATATCCCTGATGGGAGTGGTTGTCATAACATGAACCATGTCGGATACCTAGACGTGCATGAATGAACAAAGTGATCAATCTGAAAGAAGCGAAAGAGGTATGTAAGGATGGTGACACTTGGCGTTCTGTTCTCTCTGGCTACCCCGTCAGGGACTTTGCGTGAAGATAAATAATAACTATTATTATTTCATCAGATTTGACTAATATTTTGTATTTATCTAGCTAAATTGTTATCTCTGAGAAAAAATATCAACCTAAATGAAATTTTTAGTAAAATTGTGCTACAGTGCCCTTTATGTATCACATAGCTCTCAAATACAAATACTGATACTGAAGGAATTGCTGGATATAAGCGTTACTTTGTGATCCATGATTGAATTAATTAAATCACAGGATACAAAATTATGATACATGTGCGTAGTTCGTTTTTAATTGTATATTATAAACGTCTGCAGAATTATAATTTAATAATGTTTTGATTTTACAGCCTTCTGAACCATTTGTAAAACATCATATAAATATATACAACAGGTTCAAAATAAAGCTTGAATTTTTGTTATTTTTTTGTTATTTATTATAATTAATTATTGATATTATTATTACGATTACTACGATTCCCGTGTGAAAAGTTATTCCATAAAAATTCTTCGAAATTTTAAAGCAATTTGAATATTTAATATGAACACTAAGGCTGAGATTCTATTACATTGTTAAAGTTAAAGGCATACAGTTAATACTCCAGTTTAAACTACAATAACAATGCTACTAAATTTTGACGCCATACAAGGTAAATCCAAGTTGAGTTGAAAGGAGTTAACTGTCTAGACCTTTGGCTACCTCATTGTGGGTATAGTGATCGAAAGAGCTTAAAGTAGTTCAGTAGAAGTTCTATTCAGTAGTTATGCCACTACAATACGAGTATATAGTATAAATATTTGCTCAAACCATGTGTACCCGTGTACCTACTTGTACATATATTGATTATAAATTATAAATGTGAAGTGTATAAGTGAATAAAATTACAAATATTTCTATAAAATAAAAAGTAACCAATTAAATTACTGTTTTTTTTTTACCAACCAATTAAAGTTTTTTATGTGTCAATTTTACCGGAATTCATATATCAAAACAAAGTTTAGTTACATTCCCATATCCATTAGAGCAGCGTGCAACTGATCCCATATCCACTATTTATACGTACGGTTACATTACTTTGAATAGGTCTATTCATCTCGTAAACGTATGTAAAGTTGAACACATAACATGTTTTACTCTAAACTTAATAGGAATTTGACTACAAAGTACGCATTGAGGTCTAATGAATAATATTAAAAATTAAAATCGTTTCATGATATTTTAAAACTTGGAAATAATATTGGTACTATAAATATAAAATAATATTGCAAAATATTATTGAAACGTAGCGTACGGTTTTTTTATCGCACTTAAGTAAGTATACTTTACGGTACTTATATCGTGAGTTTTTAACTATTTAATTTATAATGTCTCACGAACGTTTTAATAATTTAAGAAAGCTGATGCCGTGTTTAAACCAACTGAAACATTAGCAGATCTCAGCCACTATGTTCTCGTTCTCTCTCTATCTACCTCGACACACAGATACACGAATAGAACTACCGTCGAAATACGAATAGAAATACTACGCTATTTCTTGTTCACCACAATAAAGGAAGCAATTCACAAATTAGGGATGTAATTAATAGACATATATTACCGTTTACTATCACTCACGTGAACAAAGAAGCACGCCACATCGCGTGACTAAAAAATGCTTTACTAACCATATTATGGTCGCCATCTTAACCTTACGAAACATTGAATATTTGACATTGAACTATTTTTAAAGTTAATTTGAAAATTAAATAACTTGAAAATGAAATATCTTAGAGTGCATTTTGAGTTCCTTGCTTTGAGACCGTTCACACGCTCTGTTCGTCTCTTAGTGTCGAAGACAGAATACGTATTAGCATGACGTTGATGAATGAAAATTGTTTGAGAATTTACAACTAAGATATACAGTATGGAAGCAAACGAAACCGCTTGCAAGGGTGCTTCACGTGGGTACTGTGCGAGCCTTGAGCCTACGTGAATTGTCCTGAAGAGGTGCGCCAGACAATTATAACAAATACACGTAAGCAGCGCAATAACAGCGCCTTCACTAACATTGAACGCATTCTATGATGTTTTAGATTATTTAAATACCTTATATATTTTATACAACATAAATTTGTAAATGAAATGAAAGAAGTTCTGATATCATCGCACTGAATTAGTAAAGCAAATGTGAAATATGTTAAAAAACTTTTCATACATATTTCACATTTGCATATTTCATATTCGCATTCAAATAATAAAATGTTATAAGATGCAACTAAGGTGCTTGTGAAGAATCTGGTACTGAGATGTACGTCAGTATTAGTAGTAGTTGGGTGGTTGGAATTTCGAGTGAGAGACCTGAGTTCTATCCCCAGGTGGCAGGCTCGTACCAATGGGTTTTTCTAAAAACTTATGTTCGAATTATGTCGTTAGCTTGGACATAAAGACGGCGACGGGCTCATCCTGTCATGTTGTCCCTAAAATATATTCGGTGGAAGTTGGGTTGAAGGTACTTAATCGTCTCGACTAGACCTCTGTTTGCCCCTGTATTGGGAATTGCGTGAAGATATTTATTTTATTTGTATTTTTTCAGTAATCAATTTAATTACAAATGAAACATTCAGATACTATCATAGATAACACATACTCTCAGTAATTGTGTTAAAAAAAATCTTTACGCCATTCCCAATACAATAAACAGAAGTCTAGACAATTAAGTCCTTTGTCTGACCTTTCGATAAAGACATTTTTGGGACAGATGGTGCGCCAGTGACCGTATTTACGTCCACGCCAAAGATATAAATCATTCCTAAATTTTCTGAAAAACCACTTGGTACAAGCTTACCACCTGGGGATCGAACGCGGGTCGTTTTACTCGAATTCCAATCACCAAACCACTCGAGTTACATTAAAAGAGATTGGAATGGGATCTTCAAAAGAAGTATAAACTCCTTTCATTACACTAAGTGTTCATATGTGACATATTTTATGTTAATGGTAAAAGTTTACTTTTGATCTCGTAACTTCAACAATACTTAGAACAAAAGTTTCATAATAATACATGTGGCTGTACAAAGAACACACACAGAAGTGATCTTGAGAACGTCATCAATCATCCTTTGCTCGGTAGCAAAAAGACAACACATTTTGTAATAATAACTCGCCAAACACTCTCTTGTCATCTTGATTGAAATTAGCGAGGAATTTATTAGTAATGACAAAATTAATTATATTATAGCCTTGTGGAATATTTAGGGAGGATGGTAAGAGACCCGACGGCTTGACTTTAGTCCCTTGGGAGAGAGGCAAAGCTCTTGTGTAGGACGCAACTTGCGTCGATACATTAGCGGCCTCTCATATCAAGGGTACTTCGGTAAGGGCCGGGGCGGCATCAGAGGCAGCTGAATTGGGTAAATGGCGTAATTATGAGTCTTTGAAAGGAGACTATATATTTGTTCCATTTGCCGTAGAGGCAATCGGTCCGTGGGGTCCCCGCGCGATGCAGTTTCTAAAGGAATTGTATCCGCGACTTATCGTTGCCGCTGGTGACAAGAGGGCTGGTTCTTTTCTCGCTCAACGGTTAAGTTGGTACCATGCCACGAAGAGTAGGGCTCTACGATTATAATAGTTTTTAGTTAATAAGTATTGTAAATATTAGCATAATTTTTTCTGTAAATAAATATTTATGTTAATTTTATTGTAACAGAATAATTATATCTTGAGTCAATTTCACATTGTTTAGGAACAAGAATATTTTTTTTTTCGATTAGATCGTTTAAATGTTCTAATTTTACGTCCAGCTTACAAAAACAAAAATGTCCAACGGAATACGAAATTTCTCTCAAGTCTATCGGAGATAAGCACTCGTTACAAAAATTTTATATCCGTCCGCGTCGCGCTAACATAATTCAAAAGCTCTAGTTCTCAATCTCATTTTTATTTGCCACCTTTATCGATTGATACTCGGTGTGTTCAAATAAATCTTTTACTTTTTTTTGTTACTGATATAACAAAATTATTAAAATTTTTCATCATGTTTTCAACAACAACAATGTCAGAATTTTACTATTTTTCAGCAATTTTATTTTATTTTAAAATAGTTTCTTACTATATATATTATTACAGAAGTTTTAACTATAAATATATGTCATATTTTGATGACACGATAGCCGAGTGGTTGGGTAGTCGGAATTTCGAGTCGAGAGACCCGAGTTCGATCCCCAGGTGGCAGGCTCGTACCATTGGGTTTTTCAAAAACTTATGTACGAATTACATCGTTGGCTTGGACATAAAGGCTGCGACGGGCTCATCACCTGTCACGTTGTCCCGAAAAATATCTTCAGTGGAAGGTGGGTCGAAGGGACTTAATTGTCTAAACTAGACCTCTGTCTACCCCTGTATTGGGAATTGCGTGAAGATATTTATTTATTTATTTATATTTTTATGTATTTGTAGAAATGTGTTCAAAATATTTAAGTCAAAATGAGAATGCCTAATGAACATTGTCATCAACGAAATCCTATTAAAAAGAGACGACCCGCGTTGGTAGAGACGGCGTCTGCGACGTTAAGGGGTGCGGGTTCGAATCCTGCCAGAGGCAAACATTTGTGTGAGAAATATAAATGTTTGTACTCCAGTGACGGAAGTTTATACTTATTTAAAAATATTTATATTCGTAAACATACACACATACATGTGTTTATAAGAGTGGTAGAGTCACGCATCAGCTTTTGTTGTCGCATGAATGGGCCGGCTCGACCGGGGAAGTACCAGGACCTCACAAAATACCGGCGTGAAGTAGAAGTCTAACAAACTTCTGCGTTTCGTCTGGTGAGTGCAGGTAACCGGAGGCCCACACACACCCCTAGCTTTTCACCTGCGGCTTACCCCCTCTTCACAAATTACATATAGCTACCAACTACCCCAAGGAAAACTTCAAAAATTACTATTTTCCTTCAAAAATGTCTCTTTCCTGCAGAACAGCATCTTTCATGTCATGCGCGTATGAACCCAAATATTACTATTAGTGAAGGAGTTTTTTTTTTTTAATTATAATATCTCCAAAGATGTTGATTGAAATCAAGTGATCTCAAGGAAAATTTTATTCACAATTAAATACTTGTGATAAATAACATATTTATTAGAATAAGCATATTAAACATATTAAAACTAATGTAGCAAATTTATTCTTGTATAGGATAAAAAAAATTATGGATAAGGGTGTTATATTTTCAAATTTCAATCTTAAATATCTTGAACAAATCCATGGGAACTAGAACAACAACGTCATTTTAAAACTTCAACCCCGTTTCCCATAATGGTTTACATAATTACATACCTAGGTTAGGTAGGTGCTTAAAAATAAACTTACTAATGTATGATACGTTTTAAATATCGATATATTCTACAATCATTTTTGGCTATTTAATCGATTTTTCTTGTATCACAAACTAAGTTGTTTGTTTTAACGAAAATGGATATCTGAACGATTAATATTTTTTATAATGTATTAAAATAAATCACGATAGCCGAGTGGTCGGATTTTTTTTATAGAAAAGGCCGGCAAACGAGCAGGCGGCTCACGTGATGGTAAGTGATTACCGCCGCCCATGAACACCCGCAATACCGGGGGAATAGCGGACGCGTTGCCGGCCTTTGAGAAAGGTATAGGCTCTTTTCTTGAAGGTCCCTAAGTCATATCGGTCCGGAAAAACCGCTGACGGCAGCTCATTCCACAAAGTGCAAGTGCGTGACAGAAAATTCCGCGAAAAACGCACTGTGGTGGAATGCTACGCATCAAGGTGATGTTGATGAAATTTTTGGTTATGCTGTAAGGTACGATGGTGAAATTCAGCGGCTGGGACTAATCCGAACAATTCCTCGGAGCACTCCCCGTAGTAGATCTTATAGAAAATGCAAAGAATTGCAACATCTCTTCGCAAAGCCAGGGGATTGAGCCGATCAGATAAAGTATCTTCGTCGTCTTGTCCTCCAGGAAAAAACCCTCCAATAAACGGCATATAAAAGAGATTTAAAATTTCTTCTGCCTATTAAGACAATTTGATTCAGTAGTAATAAAGAATATTCATACTATTCCCCAACACTAGGGTGGACAGCCACCTTACACTGAAAACATTTTTTTTTAATGAAAAATGTGACAGGTGGTGATCCAGTCGCACGCTTTCTGCCCAAACCAACGATGTAAATATGACATAAGTATTTTTTTTTAAATCGTTGGTACCTGAGGATGGAGCTCGTGTCTCTTGACTCGAATAACGTTTACCCAACCTCTCGGCTATCGTGACTTAATAGTTAAAATCAAAATCTGACTTTAATCTTAAATAGCACAGATTGATACTAGAATAATCTGATAAAAAATAATATTACCATATTAATTGTAGTATCCTTTGTGGATTATGCTTTAAGCTCATTTATAAAGTCCATTTATTACATTGTTTCATTTAAAGTATTGAGGCGCTTATGTTACTAGAATACTTATTAGAAATTCATGACGTTGTATAAAGGGCTCTTCACACTCATAATTGAGTGGAACAATGGATCAATAAAGTCCCCATTTCGTTTAATTAGAAGCTTAATATAGCAATACGTTTTTATTTTCATTAGACTCTAGTATCAATAGTAGTTATCTTTTTATCCTGTTCTTGGTCAGAAATTATATGAATTAGTATTTCGATATATTCTCTCTGATTGATATTGGTACTCATTAAAAGCTGTACCTAGCAGATTCAGCCTATTTCTGGAATTTTTAGAAATCCATATATTTTAGTCCCATCGACTTGCTTTAAGTAGACTTCGTAACTGCCATACGATTTCATGAACGCATGAAAATTTTTCCACGAAAATATTTTTGATCCGAATGATTACAGAAATAGAAAAGTGAGGCTATAATGGAAATGGAATATCGTAGACATTAATGCCGTATTCCCTTTAGAGTTAGGAATTTGGAGCCGAAATATTGTAACACAAAGAGAATATTGAACCTATGCGACGTAGCGTCTGCCGCCAAGCTTTATATTCGTTAACGCGGTTGTTGGTTAGTTTGTGAATTTTTCTGTCCTACTGTACTCAATTTATTAAATGTTCAAGCAATAAGTGTGTAATAGCAACATTTTTGCCTGGCTTATTATCAAACTTCATCATAATCGGCTCCGATGTTATCGCGTTTTATTGTTTTAAATGTGCAGAGTTAACGTGAACACAAGAAAGTATTAAGTAGTATGGATGGTAAAATAGTAAATAGTAACATTAATATGGATATGATGTTTAGTGTACCCAACATACTATGCGTGTACTTATGGTAATAAAAAAAGAAAAACTTTCTTGTAAATGGTTCTGTTATTTATTTATATATATATATATATATATATATATATATATAAATAAATACCTTCACGCCATCCCCAATACAGGTACAGACAGAGGTCTCGACAATTAAGTCCACCTTCCACCGAAGATATTTTTGGGACTACGTGACAGGTGGTGAGCCCAGCGCCGTTTTTGTGTCCACGCCAACTATATGAATCGTACATAAATTTTTGAAAAAATCCATTAGGACAAGCCTGCCATCTGGGGATCGAACTCTGCTCGGCTTTCCTGACTTGTCGTTATTATCATTGTTTATGTATAATTATTATTTATATATTTATTATACGTATATGTCATTATTTATGGTATATTTGAGTCGTTATTTGTGTCATTGTAAAAAATTAATTTTTATATGGTCCTCTTGACTTGAAGGGAATGCGAAGTTTGTGCTGATGCAGGTTCAATATTTCACAAGTAGTTTGGGGCTTCAACGAGGGTTTAAATTTATCGGTTTTAATCCTAGAAGGGACACGTTTTTTGGCCATTAATAGTAGGATTATTATGAGATAAACAAAGATTTGGAAAGATTAAAAAAATTTGTACACTATAATTTTTATTGTTCATGTATGTAACCGTAATTATTTAAGAATTACGTTGCCTAGTCATAAGTTACACACTTGCATATTTATGCCAAATTTTGTATATATGTTACTTTTTACAAAGGAAAAAAGTATAATGGTCAATATCTAAATAAATCATCATACCTGTGAAAACATAATTTTTAAAATTAATTTTTTTGCTTAGAATGTTTGTAAAAATTCCCGCTCCTAAATAAATTTGCATATTTTTTAGGCCTGAATAATTTATATGTGACCCTTTCCATTTTGATTATTGTACGTGAAGAGTTTTTAAATATCTTTCTTTAATTTTGGTACAGAGTTTTGGCCTATAAGTTTAACCTCAATCAAGAATAGATGCCATAATCACGGCGACACATATATCATTTAGATTTTAATTTTAAATAAATGATAAACTTCAAACAACAACATGGGCGGTATTCGTACCCGTGAACTCCGCCGTAATGAGATGATGCCAGTGCTGTATTCCAGCTCAGGAAAATCATTCATATCATGTGTATAAATTCTTCTTCTTCTTTTAATGTGTATAACAGTTAACATTGGGCACATGCAAGGCATGCTAGTTTTTTTCAATATTCTGACTCATGGGAGGAGGTCCTTTAACTGGTATATTGAAGCATTTATCGATGATTTTTTTTAATGATGTAGAATTCTACATTCTGGTTAACCGACATTGATTGAAGTTGATGGAAGGTAAACGAAATTATCATAGGATTCGGCAATCATTAGCGAAACTAGCGAGCTACGACGTAGCTCACATAATTAAGGCATAATTAATACGTTTAATTTATTATAAAAGGCATAATTATACGTAACTCGCATAATTAAGACGTTTAAAAAGATTTTAGATTTGCAACTTCGTAGCATAAAACAATATTTAACAAAATGTTGCGAATTGCACGTCGCTGAAGACTGACTTTAATCGTAACCTTCATACAGCCTTACCCACTTACTGTAAGTGGATGGAACGGAAGCATTATTATCACCAAGTTCGTTGTAGTTCATAAGCGTTTTTTCCTGCTGCTTTCAAATCTACCACACTTTATTATTATGATCCGATTAAATTTGTATAAAGAGACCGAACTACTACAACAAGCCAGGTAAGCCATATACGTAGTCCCAAAAATAATCTTTTAAAAAGTCTCAATCGCCGAGTGGTTGGGTGGCCGGAATTTCGAGTCAAAAACGACCCGAGTTCGATCCCCAGGTGTCAGGTACGTACCAGTGGGTTTATCAAAAACTTATGTACGAATTACATCGATGGCTTGGCGTTGTCCCGAAAATATATTCGATGGAAGGTGGGCTTTGACCCACCTTCCATCGAAGATATTAGGGCTTAATTGTCTAGAGTAGACCTCTGACAATCCCAGTATTGGGAATTGCGTGAAGACATTTATATATTTATTTTATTTATAAATATCTACAGAGAAAGTGGGTCGAAACGACTTAACTGTATTGGGAATGGCGTTAAGTTATTTATTAATATTTTATTTGTAATTATTTCAATATATGGTCTTTAAAAATTCTTGCAGTACTTAAAATAAAATTCCCGCAAGCACATGCAAGTGGCCTACATACGTTGAAATCAATCGAAGCATTTTAATAATTCAACTGATTGCAGTTCTCGCGAATGTAAAAGGATGGGTAATATTTAAAATCGTCTGATATTTAACCGCTATTCAAAAGATAGACCATACATTTTTAAAAGGATGATTCTTGTAAATTTTTAAAATGCCTGATTTACTACGAATCGTGTTTTTCAAACTTTTCACTCATATTATCAAGATTTTCTAAAATGTAAAGTAAATGTAGTAACTGGACGACGCGATGGCGTAGTTGATAGGGACTTAGGAGGTATAGTGGGTTTGAATCCATTTACGTGATTAATGTGAGTGTTACTATTTACAGCATATAAAGTTACTTATGTTATGGATTTTATATATAAGGTCACCACCTGCCACTTTGTTCCAAATTTGGCTTCGATGAAAAGGACTTAATTGACTAGACTCCAGTACTGATAAATTCAGTGAAGATAACAAATGAACGAAGGATATAGGAAAGGAAATACATTCAGTGATATTTTCTCTAAGGCTACCCCATGCTGGTGATGCTTGAAGTTACGTAAATACGTAGCAACGAACTCTATGGATGAGTGGCCTATGTACCGGTTTTTATGTCGTCGCTAGCTCGGAGTTCCCTTTTTTATACGTGGGGAATAACATGAACCCACGAGGGCGGGTATAGGTTAGGTTAGGTTTATTTTCCACTTTTTCTATATTTTCATAACACAGCACTCGCTTTGGGATCAGAGCAATGCGTATGATGTTGTCCCTAACTATGTAAATATTAATTAAAAAGGATATATTAATGAATATGTCAATAAACATACTACATTTAAAGCCAATCCAAAAGCCACACCAGTTTTCCAGCTCTGCGATACCGGTTTCGATTGCCGGACAGTCCAATGCAGAAAACCTTTTTTTTACCTTTTTCTCGAATCAGGGTTTCTGTAGTTCCTTCGTTGTTTCTGATTCCATCACAAAAATGCTTTCATTATTTACTTTAGAATCGGAGCATGGCCTTATCTATTTATTTATTTTATAATATATTTATTCATTTTATTTACAGATGTAGCCACGGTCTACAATAGCAACTTACTATCGGATGGATTATTAGCTCTGGGTGAGTTAACTGCAATGGAACAAAGGAATATTAAGTTTTATGTGAACAATTATTTGAAAACAAGAGCAAAACTATTAAAAACAACTTCATGAATTCGATTAATTAAATGAGAAATATCACGATAGCCGAGTGGTTGGGTGATCGTAATTTCGAGTCAAGACACCCGAGTTCGATCCCCAGATGGCAGGCTCGTACCAATGAGTTTTTGAAAAACCTATGTACGAATTATATCGTTGGCTTGGACATAAATACGGCGACGGGCTCACCACCT
The DNA here is from genome assembly GCA_029286605.1 of Sericinus montela. Lineage (NCBI taxonomy): Eukaryota > Metazoa > Arthropoda > Insecta > Lepidoptera > Papilionidae > Sericinus > Sericinus montela. The sequence continues at coordinate 7,544,779 of JAGSMR010000021.1, forward strand.
GTCACGTTGTACCGAAAATATCTTCGGTGGAAGGTGGGTCGAAGCGACTTAATTGTCTAGACTAGACCTCTGTCTACCCCTGTATTGGGAATTGAACAGCAACAATGTTGAGTTGGAAATGTAAAAAGATATAAAAAATTGATTTACAATGAAGTAAAACATCTGTATTGGATAACTATTACATAATTTTGTAAACTTTGCAAGACCGAATCAAAGTTATTA